>BSBM01000348.1:8042500-9242500 GCA_027924585.1 Larix kaempferi
TGCATTCATGGCATTTGATCTTTACAAAATATGTGTTTTGTCAAAATGAAATTCAAATTGCCTCTTTGATGAATCCTCCTCTACAAGACTTCATTCATTGCATGAATGTCACAGACTCATGGAAACTCTAAACAACACTCAATGGCATGCAACTATAACCACAAACCAAGCAGAGGTTGATTTTATGCATTGATATAGAGAGGTGGCACTAGGCACACAGTATGGAGAAACAATGAGTTAGAAAAAACATTTTTACCAAAGTACCACAATGCTTATTAATAAAATTTAAAAAAACAACTTTTGGCTTAGGAACTGTAGTTTATCACCACGTTTCTCTTCGACACTCGCCATCAAAATACATATAAAAATAACACGTCTTTACATCCTCTTCCATTTAAGTCCCCATCGCATAGTCATAAATAAGGATTATTATGCATGCACATCCTCACCTTACAATGTCAATTGGGTCAAGGCGCATAGACAACCATAAATTATCAAATGTGTCAAATAGTAAGCCCTTCCAATCAAAATTAAGAGCCACCCTTCAAACTTCATCACCGAGTCCAATTTATGCAAATATTTTCGAAGTGGGGGATGGTTTAGCATTAAATGGTGTAAACGTTGGTGAATAAATGGTGTAAACGTTATACAGGGGCACGTGCGCGGGTTTGGGTGCGTGCACGCTCTTGACGTGTACGCGCGAAAAAATGCATTCATGCATTTAATCACGCATGCATGGCCCTGTTATTAGTTAAAAAAAACAGAGTTCTCTGTTTCTCGGGAATTCTACCAAAATCACAGGTTTCACTTCTTCCGTGGGTTTCAAGCTCTCACAGGTTTCTAATTGGCTCACACTCATTGATATTTTGGACACTCTTTGATCTATTGGACACAAAATCACCCTTGGAATCTATCAAATATCTTCAGTGGTCTTGGAATCTAGTGGATTCATTCAAGCTACCAGTTTCCATTACAAGTGGAGATAATTTCTATAGAGGTATGGTGAATTGTAAATAAATATTTTCATTCACAAGATTTGAGATGAGCCCATGCCTTTTTGTTTTTATCACATTCCCACAACAATATCCATGCATAGACAACAATGAATTTGACAAGAAGATTTCCCAAGTTCACATCTAAAAAAACTCATATGAACACTAGACAAGATGAAGTATGCAACCTCCTCATTGTGTAATTGGGATTTTTGTTCTTTTCACCTCATATTATGCTAGCAAAAAAAACCACACACTCACTAAACATAACTAAAAATATCACTTCAACTCATCCACAAAACCTCAACTCTCTCATCTCTTATTCAATACCGTTGTATGGAATGAAGATATCTGTAAGTATATGCACCTTTCCTTTCTCTATGAATCCAAATATGATAATATTCATCCATATTTACCATCCTTACAATATCCCCTCACCTTTAATAATGATTTTTTTTCCAAAACCCAAGACTTTCCCACTTCATGCTCTATTCAACATGATGATTGTTGGTATAGTCCCTAGTTCCCCACTCTCCAACACCCCCCCACCCTATATATTGCACATTGAAAGGTCAAATTATATTCCCCCTAATCACCCTTCCCAATACCATGATCCTTGTTAGAAACCTTTGCATCCTCCTTAAGGTTTTGCACAAAACAAGGTATACATGCATTCTATTGTAATGCATCGTTGAATTCAATCATGGGTATTTTAAACTCAAAATCACATTCTATCATCTCAAGGTTTATAGATCTAAGGAAATAGTTTGTTGTTGTTTATTCAACTCCTTAATGTGTTATATAACCTAGTAATTTACTATGGTAAAGGACATTGCCTCAAATGGAAGGATATACCATTCCACTATGAAGACAAAGCAATCAAACTAGGTGCAAAATTTAGAATTGATGACGTTAAGGGAGAAAGCAAAAAATGCAACTAATTAAGGTTACCTTATTTGATGTAGAAAAACTATCAAACTATTCTTAAGGCATCTCTAGCCATCTCTGTTGTAGGGTGTTACTACCATAATTTTTATGAATTCATGGCTAGGCAAGACACTAGTTTCTCCTATCTACACTTGACCAACCATCATCTATATTGATTGGAATTGTACGGGATAATGATGTTTATTCGAACACAAATAAATCAACATAGTCTGTAGTTGTATATGTTAATTTGTAAAGTGGTAAGCTATGTTGGAATGTGTTAGGTTCATTGTATAATGGCACTAATATCTTATTTGTTGTTTCTTTTGCAGGGGTAGGCCTGATAGTTGTGTTAAAGAGACTTTTGGAGATGGGAAACTCACGAAATGCAAAAAAAAGAAGAAGAAGGAATCTACCCATTGAAAAGGCCAATGAATTAAGAGAAAAGGCTAGGTTGGGAATGGAAAGATTGATACATGGTCCTATCATTGCCCCGGATCATGCCACTGATGCTAACATAATTGTTTACATGACAACCTCTTATTTAGAACCACGGGTAAAGCGGTCGCGTCCAACGGAACCAACTCAAATTCCAACATCAACACAATCTTCAACCAACAATCCATCAACGAGTCATTCTAAAGTTCCTCACAACACAAGAATTTTGGGAGATGTTGCATGTGTAGATATAGACATACAAGCCATGCTTAATTTGCAATCTCCCCAAGAAGATCACAACCCTATCGACCACACTCCCATTATGGCCCAATCTATGAACAAAGAACCACAACAAACAAGCTCGGGTATTCATGTTTCATGTCCACCCTCCCTACCTCCATTGTCCAGTGCAAGAAGAAGAACTCGTATACATATTCATGTGGATGAGAGTGTTATGTTGGGGCTTGAAGGCAAGTTGCCAAAATGCACTATCGAATGGAAATGCAACAAAATTGTCAAAGAATATTTTGAATCCAGAGGTGACGCAGGTAAATGTCAATTATTGCTATGTTTGTTAAAGTCATGCTCTTTAGCTGTTGTTCGGAGAATTTTGGGCATAAAGATGGTTAAAATTTCAGAGGCCAACAGTCATATTGTTATAAATCTCCAATCTGCATTTAATGTGATTGGGAAGATGTCTCGTACAAAAGATATTTGTGCGTCTTGTCGTGTTTTAGTGGAATCAGTTGTAAGCAAGTCCACAAGGCAACGTCGCCTGCTATGACACACTTCTCACATACTCAAATTAAATAGAAAAACTATTAAAAAGTACTCTGTTATAAGGGAAAATCTTGACACTCTGGGTGGAAATGATTGTTGGGCTTTTGTTGGTAGGTTGCCTCGTGCAGATAGGAAGCTAATTGATGCTATTAAGGAGTTAGTACAAAATTTTTGGCATGATCACACTAGACCTTCATCAAACCAAAGAGACATTCTACAACTGAGAAAAGGTTCTACTGAACATGAGCCCCATGTTAAGCACTTCCTTGACACCACACAGATTGAACTCTATGAGAGATTTAGGAACGAGCACACACAATTGAACTTGGGCCAAAGGTCCTTTGAATAATGCAAACCATGGTACGTTCGTATATGCATTGATCGAAACATTTGTTGTTGTAGATACTACATAGAATATGAATATTATTATGACACATATAAACATATATTTTGTGATTTGCATACTAACATTGTGCAGGGCTGCAATGAATCCATACTACCACCAAATGCATCAAGAGACTTTATCCACAACATCATGTATCCAAGGCCCGAAGGACAAAAGTATTATGAAAAATTGTGTCTATATGGGACATGTTCTATGTGCAGTGGGTTTTCTCTTTTGAACCGTTGCATTCATGAAAGCAAGGACACATAATTTGGCATGATGGGTGTGGAGATGAAAAGCTTCAAGTACGTGACCTATCAATTAGAAAGTGTCAAAGAAAGTAAAAAGATTGCATTGGTAAAGTCACAGGTACAAGTGAATATTGCATATTTTTCATATTACACGTTCAATTTATGGCATATACATTTTTCCAAAGACCACATTGTAATATTTCCGTTGTTTCCATGGGAACAGGTACCAATATGTGACTTCTTGATGGAATTCTACGAGAAAATTGAGTAGTATGTTCAACATGTGCATGTAGCGCGACGGCAAGATGAGCAGTACATAAAATGTAGGGACACATTTCCCATTGCAACCATAGTGTCAATTATGGATTTTGCAGAAAATTTCACCCTTCAGCCACAAAATGAAATCCAAAGTCAATACTACCATTCAGACCAAGTCAGCATCATGGTACATATTATGTATAGGCATGGGCCAGAGAGAAGCAATGACAAGAGGATAATATTGAAGGAGACAAAATTTTACATAAGTGATGATAGAACCCATGATCTGCATTATGTGCAACATTATTTTTGAATTTTCTATGATTAGTTGAAGAAGTGAGATATACAGATGGATCGGCATTGGATATGGTCGGATCGTTGTGCGAGCCAGTTCAAAAATGCCCGAGTATTCCAATGGATGAGTACTTTGCATAAGACTTATAATGTGTTGCATATCTGGAACTATTTTGAGACCGGGCACGGCAAAGGCGAGAATGATGGTGCCGGTGCATGCATCAAGACCGCACTACGAAGGCAAGATATGAGGTTTGACAAGGAACCTCATATCCGAGATGCACGGTCCGTAGTTCAATGGTGCTCCGCAACAATGTCAAAACAAGCAAGAGATCAACAAACATCATCAGTGACAGGACATGTGGCGAGAAATTTTTGGCTAGTGGTTGACATAGATCGATCGCGTTCCTATAGTTGCCGCACAATACAAGGAACACATGGATTTCATTTAGTTAAAAGCTCAGACAACCACTTATTTGAAATATGGACGTGAAAGCTTGCATGCGTTTGCATCCCTTGCAGCAGTGGCGAATGGGATGAATGCGAATGCCTGGACTAGGTTGATGAATAGGATCATGTGTCACTTGAAGTAGACCAACGTGCAGTTGTTGAAACAACCCAGTTAGGGGAGGGTTAGTCAGTGATTTCGACAGACTACGACCGTATCTTAGATCTTGTACAACTAGGACTCATCTACGCAGTTGTTACACCGAAATACAATGAATGGGGCATGGATTATTGGTTGGAACGGTGCATCCAAGGTAAGCAAACCCTCTACGGATCATTAATCGATGATGAAGGAATTGAATTTCCTACTGGCTCGATGGTGGTTAAGGGGGAATATCTTACACTAGATGGGAAGTCAAGAAAGACTAGTGGGCATGTATTCATGGATTACAGACTAGGTTCAGTGGTGTATCACTTCACAAAATTGATCATTGGCACAAACATCCATCTTCAGACAATGTCAAGCAAGAGCTCAACTAAGGTATGCTACTACCTTCCTCATTCAAGGCACGGTAGATTGATGGAGACAATTAGCAACAGAGAGGATCCAGATGGATTTATTGAATGAGGTTAGTCAACTTTACATAAGAGAAAGAATTGCATCAAAGAATGTTATGTTTTACATCGAGGTATGTGCAGTTTTATGTTATTTCGTTGGTACATGCATCTTTTGTTGATACATACATACATACATGTCTTTGCCTATGTTTTTTATTTTTCCTATATGTATTAAACTGTTCCATGCTTCTCTTTTATGTTGAATAAAATGGTGATGTGATTTGGATCAAATTTGAGTAATTTGAGTTAGTATTTTCTTAAATATATCTATTTATGTTTGTAGCATTTGAAGATAGCGGTTTTGATATGTTCTCAAGATTAGAATTACGCAGGTCTTAGGAAATTTTTTGAAGTACATAATCTATTACAATGGTCTTGAAAATTTAACTTGGTAGATGAAACCTTCTAGGAATCCATGTATGGATAGAAGGGTCTTCCACTTGGGGTAGGGAGTTATCATAAAGTTTCAAGGGTGGTATTTTTGAGATCTATACTTGAGAAAAGCATTGAGGAACTATGAAATTCCTTATCGATCAAATATCTCTTTAGTTTTGTGTCCACCCAAACCTTTTTCATGCTTTGGGTACCTTGAGGTATATCCCCAACCCAAAAAACTCTTATATTATGATGATTATGTTGGTTTAGGGTTTTGGTTCCCCATGCTCTTATAACCCAAAAAACTCTTATATCCCCAAACTTTTTCATAGATTTGGTTCCCCATGCTCAATGCTCACCCAAATCTAGCTAGATTTTGGGTTTTTGCCCTTATCCAAGCATCGTGTCATCAACCTAGGGTTTCCACTAATATATTTTAAAACATGCTTATTTATGGTTGGATATTGATGCTTTATTCCTATAGATAACCACTTAGAGGGACTTGTCATCATCATCACCAACATCATCTCTAGGCTCCTCATCAACATCTCCATCATCATCATCTTCTTCATCATCACCATCACCATCACCACCATCATCAACATCTTCATCATCGCCACCATCTTCATCATCATCATTAACTCTAACTCTAACTCTAATTCAATTTCCTTCTATAACTCTAGCCCCAACCCTCACCCAAACCCTAGCACTAAACCATCTTCTTCATCATCACCATCACCATCACCGTCACCATCACCATCATCATCATGTATTCATCATCATCACCATCTTCATCATCAACATTAACTCTAACTCTAACCCTAATTCAATTTCCTTCAATAACTCTAGCCCCAACCCTCACCCAAGCCATAGCACTAAGCTATCTTCTTCATCATCACCATCACCATCACCATCTTCATCATCACCACCATCTTCATCATCATTATTAACTCTAACTCTAACCCTAATTCAATTTCCTTCTATAACTCTAGCCCCAACCCTCACCCAAACCCTAGCACTAAACCATCTTCTTCATCCTCACCATCACCATCAGCATCTTCATCATCACCACCATATTCATCATCATCATTAACTCTAACTCTAACCCTAATTCAATTTCCTTCTATAACTATATCCCTAACGCTCACCCAAACCCTAGCACTAAGCCATATTCTTCATCCTCACCATCACCATCACCATCACCATCAACGTCACCATCATCATCATGTCTTCCTCATCAACACCATCTTCATCATCATTGTTAACTCTAACTCTAACCCTAATTCATTTTCCTTCTATAACTCTAGCCCTAACCGTCACCCAAACCCTATCACTAAACCATCTTCTTCATCCTCACCATCACCATCACCTTCAACATTTTCATCATCACCACCATCTTCATCATCATCATCATTAACTCTAACTCTAACCCTAATTCAATTTCCTTCTATAACTCTAGCCCTAACCCTCGCCCAAACAATAGCACTAAGCCATCTTCTTCATCCTCACCATCACCATCACCATCACCGTCACCATCACCATCACCATCATCATCAACGTCTTCATCATCACCACCATATCCATCATCATCATTAACTCTAACTCTAAATCAAACTCTAACTCTA
The DNA here is from genome assembly GCA_027924585.1 of Larix kaempferi. NCBI lineage: Eukaryota > Viridiplantae > Streptophyta > Pinopsida > Pinales > Pinaceae > Larix > Larix kaempferi. The sequence goes on from BSBM01000348.1 coordinate 8,049,891, forward strand.
ACTCTAGGTTCCTCATCAACATGTCCATCATCATCATCTTCTCCATCGTCATCATCTTCATCACCATCACCATCACCATTACAATCATTATCAACTTCTTCATCATCATCACCATCATCATCATCATATGTGCCCGGCAGACGATTTTGTAGAGTTGACCCCCGTGTGCAAAAATTGCTCACTCCCTCACTAAGCAAAACCCTAGTTTCCAAGATGGATGTACAAGATGGCACCGGGGCCACGGGACTTGAGGAGAAGGGCACTTGTGGCACTATCCCGGTGTCCTGAATCCAACAGAGTCGACAGCTCGTTAATCGGATCCACGGTCGTCATTCGATGGCTCGTTCTGTCTCGCATCCAAAAGGCCTTCAGGGACACCTGCTGAATACCTGCCGAGGGCATAGAAGTCTAACCGTGCAACAAAACCTGGTTCCAGGGAGTCCTGCAAGTGTGTATATGAAGGTTCCAGCTGGGAACGTTAGCCGTAAGTGCCCGATGGGTGATTTTGCAGAGTTGACCCTCGTGTGCAAAAATTGTCAATCCCTCACTAAGAAAAAACCTAGTTCCAATATGGACGTACAAGATGTCACCCAGTCCATGGGACAGGAGGAGAGGGGAACCCCTAGCACTATCCCGGTGTCTTGAATCCAACAGAGTCGACGGTTCATCGATCGGAGCTACGGTCGTCATTCTATGGCTCGTTCCGTCTTGCATCCAAAAGGCCTTCAGCGACACCTGCTGGATACCTGCCGAGGGCATAGAAGTCCAACCGTGTAGGAAACCGGGATCTGAGGAGTCCTGCAGGTGTGTCTAGGCAGGTTTCGGCTGCGAATGCTAGCTGTAAGTTCCATTTTGCAGAGTTGACCCCCGTGTGTAAAAATTGCACACTCCCTCATTGAGCAAAACCCTAGTTTCCAAGATGGACGTACAAGATGGCACCGAGGCCACGGGACCGGAGGAGAGGGGCACTCCTGGCACTATCCCGGTGTCCTGAATCCAGCGGAGTCAATGGTTCGTCCATCGGAGCTATGGTCATCATGCTATGGCTCGTTCCGTCTCGCATCCAAAAGGCCTTCAGGGACACCTGCTGGATACCTGCCGGGGGCAAAGAAGTCCAACCGTGCAGCAAAACCTGGTTCCAGGAAGTCCTGCAGGTGTGTCTAGGCAGGTTCCGACTGGGAATGCTTGCCATACCTTCCCGATTGACGATTTTTTCCAATATTTTCATTTTGTTGAATTATTTTCATAATTTTGTTTTGTTTAGGTTTTTGACTTATTTTGTTTGAAATTTTTGATTTATTTTTATAAGTTTGATCTAGCTCCTATAGTTGAAGTTTCATTTCAAATTATGAGTGAGTGAGTTTGCTTATAATATGATTAATGCGATGCTTTAAGGAATAATACAAGCTGGCAGTAGGTGTAATTTTTTGTATATGCATATGCGCTGCTAGATTGTCTAATCATATTTGTGCAGGTTTCAAAACAAATCATAGAAGGAAAATCCGATGGATGAGCATGAATTTTGTTGGACGACACTTGGCTCAAAGCAGTTATAGAGGACCAGAGGCCCCAGGACAATTCCTCAAAGTGTCCCTGAACAGTCCCGAGGTGCCCGACTAAAATGCCCGTAGCACCCGAACCATGGCTCGGTTCGCAAATCTATCAGTTCCGGTGGGTCCAGGACACCGGGTTTCAGCTAGAGAACCCCCCAAAGCGTCCCCTGAAGACCCGGAAGCGGTGCCAACGAGTCATCTCTGGACCGAGGGTTTTGCTTAGTGAGGGAGTGTGCAATTTTTGCACACGGGGGTCAACTCTGCAAAATCGTCCGTTGGGCACTTACGGCTAGTGTTCCCAGCCAGAACCTACCTAGACACACCTGCAGGACTCCCCAGAACCAGGTTTTATTGCACAGTTTGACTTCTATGCCCCTGACAGGTATCTAGCAGGTGTCTCTGAAGGCCTTTTGGATGTGAGACGGAATGAACCATAGAATGATGACTGTGGCTCGGATCGACGAACCATCGACTCTGTCAGATTCAGGACGCCAGGATAGCACAAGGGGTGCCCCTCTCCTCTGGTCTCGTGGCCCCGATGCCATCTTGTACGTCCATCTTGGAAACTAGGGCTTTTCTTAGTGAGGGAGTGTGCAATTTTTGCACATGGGGGTCAACTCTACAAACTCATCCACCGGGCACTTACGGCTAGCGTTCCCAGCCGGAACCTTCCTAGACACACTTGCAGGACTCCCCAGAACCTGGTTTTGCTGCACGGTTGGACTTCTATGCCCCCAGTAGGTATTCAGTAGGTGTCCCTGAAGGCCTTTTGGATGCGAGACGGAACGAGCCATAGAATGACGACCATGGCCCCGATCGAAGAATCGTGGACTCTGTTGGATTTAGGACGTCGGGATAGTGCCAAGGGTGCCCCTTTCCTCCATTCCCGTGGCCCCGGTGCCATCTTGTACGTCCATTTTGGAAACTAGGGTTTTGCTCAGTGAGGGAGTGTGCAATTTTTGCACACGGGGGTCAACTTTGCAAAATCATCCACCTGGAACTTACGACTAGCGTTCCTAGTTGGAACCTGCCAAGACACACCTGCAGGACTCCTCGAAACCCAGTTTTGCTTCACGGTTGGACTTCTATGCCCCCGGTAGGTGTCCCTGAACGCCTTTTGGATGCAAGACGAAACGAGCCATAGAATTACGACCGTGGCTCCGATCGATGAATCGTTGAATCTATTGGATTCAAGACGCTGGGATAGTGCTAGGGGTGCCCCTCTCCTATGGTCCCATGGCCTGAGTGCCATCTTGTACGTCCATCTTGGAAACTAGGGTTTTACTTAGTGAGGGAGTGCAATATTTGCACACGGGGGTCAACTCTGCAAAATTTTCCATCGGGCACTTACGGATAGCGTTCCCAGCTCAAACCTACCTAGACACACCTCCAGGACTCCTTGGAACCCTGTTTTGCTACACGGTTGAATTTTTATGCCCTCGGCAGATATCCAGCAAGTGTCCCTGAAGGTTTTTTGGATGTGAAACGGAACGAGCCATATAATGACGATCGTCGCTCCGATCAACAAGCCATCGACTCCATTGGATTCAGGATGTCGGGATAGTGACAGGGGTGCCCCTCTCCTCTAGTCCCATGGCTCCAGTGCCATCTTGTACGTCCATCTTGGAAACTAGGGTTTTGCTCAGTGAGGGAGTGTGCAATTTTTGCACACGGGGGTCAACTCGGCAAAATTGTTCATCGGGCACATATGATGATGATGATGGTGATGATGATGGTGATGATGATGAAGACGTTGATGATGATTGTGATGGTGATAGTGATGGTGATGAAGATGATGACGATGGAGAAGATGATGATGATGGAGATGTTGATGAGGAACCTAAAGTTAGAGTTAGAGTTAGAGTTAGAGTTAGGGTTAGAGTTAGAGTTAATGATGATGATAGATATGGTGGTGATGATGAAGATGTTGATGATGATGGTGATGGTGATGGTGATGGTGAGGATGAAGAAGATGGCTTAGTGCTAAGGTTTGGGTGAGGGTTAGGGCTAGAGTTATAGAAGGAAATTGAATTAGGGTTAGAGTTAGAGTTAATGATGATGATGGAGATGGTGGTGATGATGAAGACGTTGATGGTGATGGTGATGATGAAGAAGATGGTTTAGTGGTAGGGTTTGGGTGAGGGTTAGGGCTAGAGTTATAGAAGGAAATTGAATTAGGGTTATAGTTATAGTTAACAATGATGATGAAGATGGTGTTGATGATGAAGACATCATGATGATGGTGACGTTGATGGTGATGGTGATGGTGATGGTGATGGTGATGGTGATGATGATGGTGAGGATGAAGAAGTTGGCTTAGTGCTAGGGTTTGGATGAGGGTTAGGGCTAGAGTTATAGAAGGAAATTGAATTAGGGTTAGAGTTAGAGTTAATGATGATGATGAAGATGGTGGTGATGATGAAGACGTTGATGGTTATGGTGATGGTGATGATGAGGATGAAGAAGATGGTTTAGTGCTAGGGTTTGGGTGAGGGTTGGGGCTAGAGTTATAAAAGGAAATTGAATTAGGGTTAGAGTTAGAGTTAATGATGATGATGAAGACATTGATGGTGATGGTGATGGTGATGGTGATGGTGATGGCAAAGAAGATGGTTTAGTGCTAGGGTTTCGGTGAGGGTTAGGGATAGAGTTATAGAAGGAACTTGAATTAGGGTTAGAGTTAGAGTTAACCATGATGATGAAGATGGTGTTGATGATGATGGTGATGGTGATGGTGATGGTGATGGTGAGGATGAAGAAGATGGCTTAGTTCTAGGGTTTGGGTGAGGGTTAGGGCTAGAGCTATATAAAGAAATTGAATTAGGGTTAGAGTTAGAGTTAATGATGATGATGAAGATGTTGGTGATGATGAAGACGTTGATGGTGATGGTGATGGCAAAGAAGATGGTTTAGTGCTAGGGTTTGTGTGAGGGTTAGGGCTAGAGTTATAGAAGGAACTTGAATTAGGGTTAGAGTTAGAGTTAACAATGATGATGAAGATGGTGCTGATGATGAAGACATGATGATGATGGTGATGGTGATGGTGATGGTGAGGATGAAGAAGATGGCTTAGTGCTATGGTTTGGGTGAGGGTTAGGGCTAGAGTTATAGAAAGAAATTGAATTAGGGTTAGAGTTAGAGTTAATGATGATGATGAAGATGGTGGTGATGATGAAGACATTGATGATGATGGTGATGGTGATGGTGATGATGAAGAAGATGGTTTAGTTCCAGGGTTTGGGTGAGGGTTAGGGATAGAGTTATAGAATGAAATTGAATTAGGGTTAGAATTGGAGTTAACAATGACAATGAAGATGGTGATGATGATGAAGACATGATGATGATGGTGATGGTGACGGTGACGGTGACGGTGATGGTGATGGTGATGGTGAGGTTGAAGAGGATGGTTTAGTGCTAGGGTTTGGGTGAGGGTTAGGGCTAGAGTTATAGAAGGAAATTGAATTAGGGTTAGAGTTAGAGATAATGATGATGATGAAGATGGTGGTGACGAAGACGTTGATGGTGATGGTGATGGTGATGGTGATGGTGATGGTGATGGTGAGGATGAAGAAGATGGTTTAGTGCTAGGGATTTTGTATCCTAAGAGTGTAAGACTCTAACTCTATAGCGCCTTGTTTGCATGGATAAATGGGCCAACTAAGTGCACCTACACTGGGATTATCTGAGGCATGCAAGCATGTATCCTCCTAGAGATCTACGCCCTTTAACTTAGACTGTAATCCTCACATATGAGGGCCTAGGGAACTGCACTCTCTCACTATGCATGCAAAACTAAATAAAACCAAAAATGCAGAATTAGAACTGAACTGCTAATTTAGGAAAAACATCTAAACTGGAAATTAATGGAGGATGGTGCATGCATGTGCTCCCTATCTCTCTCATCCATAAATGCTAGTGAATCCTGTTACATCTTGTTTTCACACCCAAGTGGCAAAGTCCTAATCCTCTAATGATACAAGTTCGACTTCCAAAGCTGATTGCCACTGTCACCTCAGCAAAGATTTTCCCAAGTTTTAGGCCTACTTTAAAGGCCAAGGGAGGCTTCTAGATCAAGGTTGGAGAAAAGGTCTTAGGATTTCAAACTTGTTTGAAGATTAAGATGTGTTTTCCATTAAGTTAAAGTCCCATGTGAGTGGTTAATTCAGAAAGTTGCAAGTGAATTAATCAAATAGACACCTTTCAAAAATAAATATTTGCTCATGTGTAAAATGAAAGATCATTCATGGATAAATAAGGATATTCACAAAACTTAAATCAACAATGAACCATAATGTTGTAGAATCAAAATTCACATTAAAACATGTTGGCTTATTTCCCAAAATCATCCACAAATGATATTATCTAATAATGCCAAGGTTATAGTTATTAGTTTATGAGTGATTATTGAATGAGACCCTCTTGGAGAGAGTAAAATATTTGCAAAAGGGTGTCACCCAATCTATTAAGGGTCCAAATAGGTTGTAGTGATTTGAATCACTTAAATAAAGATGGCTGAAATCTTATCTTCACAAACTTAATTAATTAAATGTTTTTCCATATGATCCATGAACATATAAATATAAAAATATGTGCTGGAAATAAAATTAGTAAACCACTTGCGCAGGTTTGGTAACTTCTAGAATGTAAATGATTAGATGATTGTAAACATTCATTCAATAAACCATAAACATTTAGGATATGTTGTGTGTAATTGCTTAAGACAAATTTGTGAAACAATAACCATTCAAATAACATGCAATTAACACTATGATCCACAGATGAGAGTTGTGAATCGTGATAGACTAGTCATTATATATGTGGTGAGGGTCCTATTTCAAATGGATTAATTTAGGATAATCAAAGTATTTTAGGTGTTATATATGAAGTGGTTATGGACCTAGTAAGTCCAAGGGTGAATCCTATAGATCTCAAGGATGGAAGGGCTTTTTTGGAAAAGGAGGGTAGCTGGTTGAAGGTTAGAGATGGAGGAGACAATTCTTTAAAGCATGTTGATAATGATAAAGGTGAAGACAACAAAGGGATGTAGGTAAATGATGTTGGTAGTGTCAAAATGAAGAGGAAGAAGTGTGTAAAACATAAAATCTCTCTTATGAGGCTAGTCCTAGGAAAGGATATCAAAATGCATGAGGTGGTGGGAATGGATTCCCATGCTCTTGTTGGAAGATTGCATGATAAAAAGGTGGGGGAGTTGTCTCTAAGGGTGTAGTTATAGGAAAGAGGGGCTCTTAGGCTTGGGTACATTCCTAATTTATTTATATCAACTACAAGTTACCTAGGGTTTCTTTTCATATATCAAGAGGATTTTCAGGAATATTTTGGCCCATGATTGGATGTGGGAGATGATTTTGCTTATGCTATATATTTTTTTGTAGCCCTAAAGTCACAACACTTTGTAATGTAAATATCACTCCTTAGTTTGCTTGGTTAGGTATGTTGTTGCTGAAAGGAAAAGATGCAAGACCCATTCAAATACAAGGGACTCATATTGAGGTCACTTGGTGTCTAGAAATAACATCGATATGTATGTGAGAACTTTTCCATAACATTCTTATCGAAGACAAAATCATGTATGCAAAAATGTAATAAAAGACAAACTCATATAGACAAGTGCAGATCCATCTATTAATATGCAAAATTGATCCAATCATGTACACTTTTTGGAAAAATGGAACATCGTTCCCATCGTCTATATAATGGAAACTCATGCCCCGTACAAAAAAAGTCAACTCGTGCCCTATACAAAATATGGCCCATGGTTCCCTATACAAAATATGGAAACTCGTGCCAAAAATGCCACATCGCGGCTATTGTACATAAGAGGGTCTCTCAATCCTCATGCCCACCCTTGGAGCTCGCAAGTGCATCTCCAAAATCAATCTTCCTCTTCTTCGTGCTAGAGGAAGCTGGGTCCTTCCGGCGTCTTTGAGCATGTCCCCCTGAGCCCTGAAATGCCAACAATAATATGTCAACTTTTCCTCGCAATTATACAAGTACAAAACATAATTTCAAAATAAAAATAGTTTTCAAATCTTGGATAACTCACCGCATGCGAGACTATAACTCGTGAGGGGGTCTCCCTCCTCCGTGATCCAAGTCTCTCGACAATGCCACCCTGCAACATTTAGAACAATCAGATCAATGCTGAAACTAGATGCATATAGTAATTTCCATTAAAATTGAACGAGATTTTAAAAAACTAGTCAATCTCACAGTGAACAAAATCGGCTAGTCTTCGGGGCTGGTGGATGGACCAGTCGGCTGGACAGCCTGCTCCGATGCTAGGGTGGATGGTAAAGGGGAGGATGTAGCCACATCAATGGTGGCTACACCATTGGGTGGAACATTGGAAGAATGGGGGGTGGCAGGAGGAGGCATGGACTGGGGTGGGTGAAGTGGAGATGGACATCTAAGGCTATAAACCCCAACTGGCTGTAGTATGGATCGGGGCACCCTGGAAGGGGAAGCGAGTGTGGTGAGGGAATGTGGGGGGGGGGGCGCGAGGTCTATGTTGTGGTAGAGGGATGGGTAACTATGGATGGGTGGTGTGCCGTGGTTAAATGGGGGAGGGTGGGAACATGGGAAACTGATACGGAGGATAAAACTGTGGTGCTATATAGGAGGGGGGGGGGGCTGGATGGAAGGGGTTGGGGAATGGGGCATGTATTCCAGGGGATACAACTGGCATATAGGGTGGCCGAAAGGTTGGGGAGGGAGGAATAACGGCACTGGCAGACCGAGGTGCTCGCACTTGCATACACATTTATAACCTCATAGTTTAATATACAAAAATATAAATATACACGGACAAGTCATCGTATTTGAAATTAAATTTATGCTTTAATACACACAATACTTGTGCACATGGAGAACTGCTGGTCCCCAGTGGCGGTCGCTGGTCGTTGGAGCCCACAGACACCTGTGCAAACACTACAATTTTTAGACTAAATTTATAAAAACAATATTAACAATATTAAACACAATGCAAATTAGAATGACAACGATGGTACTTAAAAAACATGACTGCAATTAATTTATATTCAAGTTAGATGATATTCAATATTATGAAAGGATAGAAGGTGGCATGGCATGAAATTAAAATTAAATAAGGTGAGAGGGCATAGAAGGTGACATGGTGAGCTTTTCCTTTTCTAGAGTCATCCCCATGAGTAGGTGAGCTTTTCCTTTGGCCCTAGAGAGATGTGCAGTGCCTCATAAGCGAATGGAATTCATGTCCATTTACAAATTTGAATTGGCAACCTATGTAATTTGTTTGGGTTCTTGATGAAGAGTTCCTAGGTTTTGATGTTTTCTTAAGGATTTTTAGTTTCCTACAAGCTTGATTCACCCAGTGGAAAAGTATTTGCATCCCTAGAGTGAGGATCTTGAGTCCCTTTATTTCCATAACATTTACATCATCAAATAAAATGGCATCTCATTGTTTAAATTTGCAAAGAGGTGCTAAATAGCATTTAAGTTAATGTGCATGTTATTTAATACACTTTAGAGTGTTGATAGTTAGAAAAAGGAAGAAAGAGAAATATTTTTCATGATTAACTTACTTACAAGCTTGAATGTGCCATGTTATTTTGCATTGAATGAGTAATTATGTGTTCTTGATTGAATAGCTATGTTGTCAGAATGATATCACTTGATTGAAATCAAAGAAATCTTGAGTGAAATGAGTATTCTTGATGCCAAATGTTTTACCAAGTTGTATTTGAATCAAGATAATAGCAAGGCCCCATAGACCATATTTGTAAGATTATCGCTCTTCCTTATGGGCCTTACATCATTTTCAAAAAAGTTTAGTGACAATACATGTGATAAGTTGTTTTACGTTGTTTATATGTCTTTCCTAAGAGCATGTTCTAGGAGTAGTAGTATGATTACTTTCAGTCTCAAGTATTAGAATAAATTGGAAATCCCATGATAATAAACTAGGGTAATAAGGACATGACAAAATTGGCCACTATGATTCTCTTTTTCCCGAGAGTTTTGCACAATGCAGTGAAAATTCATAGCAATAAATAGTTTTCCTATTGGTCTCGATGGATGCGAAAGTGAAAAGTACAACATCTCAGTGAACTCAATTGATGCAACAAAGTTAGCAGAAGCATAGAAGTGATTTGACCACCTTTACCATTAAAAGAACCTATTAGTAGAATATGGGGGAAAGTGATAATTACCATGGTAATATATTCTCAAAGGTTAAGCTTGAAGAACACATGCATAAGGGCATGGCAGCAAAGGTTGATTTGGTGGACAAAGTGTTGGGAATTGGAGCAATTGGCACACCTATTGAGCCAAGAGTCAAATGACCCATACTGTGGTCATTTGAAGTTGATTTGGACAAGGAGAGTACATGGAAAAGATAACGTGGATGACATGGTGACAAATGGAAAAGCAACAATAACACACATGGCATTAGTCAAGCACAGGAAGAGCAAGAAAGCATTGGATGGTAGTCTAAGGATGAAGGACACTGCGAGCATCACCAAAACCCCAGCTGCGAGCTCATCATTGGTCAAGTAAGAATGACAGATTTTGGAAATTTCTCTCCCATTTGTATAATCATCAGAGGTCTAGGATGCCTAAAGTGAACATGGACAAATGCTTATAGTTTTCTTAGGTTTTCATGTTTTATAAGGTTTCATTTTTTTTGGGTGGGATTATACGAATTTATAGTTCTCAAATAAATTAGACAATATTATAAACACAACTGTAAAATACAATGATAATATGGTAACTACTCAGTGCTAATTAATTTGTAATTACTGAACACAAATTACTCGTAACTGGATCTAATTATTCAAAGTAAAGAAGTTACCTGTGTGTATGGTGCCGCAATCTCCTCTACTTCCGCCATGGCTCCATTGAGGTCAAAGGAATTGACTTCCTCCCACCTGGGGGATGGAGACCCGACCCCAAATAACTGAACATTAAAACAAATAAAGTCAACAATGTGTAATTCAAAGTTAAATATATTAAATAATACGATATCAAATAAAATACAACAAATACTTGAACATTAAATAAAACAATAGCAAACCTGATCCATGAAGCTCCTTGTGGCATGCTGCTGCATATCACCATGGCAAGAATAACCACAGTGAGAACAACGATGTGCCGTTATTCCAGCATAATTGGAATGCCCCGCATGGGTTCCACCTGTACCTGGCATGTCCCGGCCACCACCCATAGATTGTGCAGATGTTTGTGTCTCATCGATGTCCTCCTAGCTCTGGGAAGACATGGCCACAAATTTGGTATGTCTAAGAAAGTCATGTGTGGCACGTTTGATGGAGTCATGAATCTCATCTAGGTCGCTACCAAACCCGAGTGGCTGAGGAGGGGTGTTTGGCTCTCTCCTGGGTGCAGGAGCTCCTCTAAGTGGGTTGCGGTGCACCTGAGGTCGATCTTAGGTAGAGCCAAGACCGACACCCTGAAATTCAGTGATGTCAAAATAGTTGACATGGTACCCTAGCTCAAACTCAGCCCACAATTTCTGAAGGAAATATTGTGGGACCTCCAAATTGTTGCACGGGGGCTTGTCAAACACCATTAACCACCTCTTTTTCCAGTTATCTCTCCATGGATGGTAAATGCACGAGTCCATGCAAACCCGAGCCCTCGTCACAGCTAGAGGCTGTCCCATCGAGGGAACTATGAACTTGCTATACAACTGGGCTTTGGTGATGTTGAGGTCTTTTATCTTCTCTTTGGACAACCCAGTGTAGTAGTGTTCCCTCATTCAAGCCCTGTATTGGCTCAAGTTTGTTATCTCACTATGAGCAATATTGATTGATTCAATAATGTTTTGAAGTAATGAAGCCAAGGAAACCCGAGAGGGTTCCTTGGTACTGTTCAATTCATTGCTTAGTGCCCTCAATTGATTTAAGTCTTGGTGTAATAAATATTCGGGGTTTTCATTCGGTTCATTGTCGGTTCCCATATTGTCTTCTGGAGGTAGGGTCTCATTGGTTTCATTGGATGGTTCAGGTGTGTCTGACATCTTGTTAGGTGTAGATGGCCTGCAATTAAATTTACTTGATTTTTCTAATGGATTATAAATTTTTTTTAAAATTAAAATTCAAATGGAAAACAAAAAAAAACACAAATTTGTGCTTTGAGGAGCACCTACCTAGAGAAATGGATGGCACTATGGTGTAGGAGCAATTTATTGGTGTTGAGGAGGATTTGGTTGCTCGAAGATGCATTTGCGGGTTGGAGAATGGGCTCACGGGTTTGTCGAAAATGACAAACTCGTGAGCTCTATTTTTTTTTATAAAAAAGCAGAGGCTCACACATGCCACTGACGCATGTGCGCCATTTTGTGCGTACACATCAAAGGCGCATGCGCGCCCCTTTTATCCACGTGGACTGAACCACATGGACGTTCGACATTATCGAAGCAGCGACGCGTGTGCGCCTTTGGAGGTGTGTACACATCATTTTATTTTTTCCACTCACGCGTTGTTGTTGCAGTTATTTTGGGTACTAGCTTCGTGCGGGTACCCTGGAGTCATCATCCAGTGAATGTATCAGTCATCAGAGGTAACAGTCAGTCAATTGAGTCTAACCGAGTGAAGTAGGCACTAACTGAATGAAGGAGGCTGAATGGAGGGCGCATGAGGAGTCTAACTGAGTGAGGTAGGCATGAACTGAATGAAGGAGGCTCAGTGGAGGGCGCATGAGGAGCTAACTGGAGTCAGAATGGGCAGAATAGTCTCACTGGAGGTTCATCGGTATGAAACAGTCAGTGGGGGAGTCAATCTAGCCTCAAATCAAGGAAGATATGAGAGATAATTGACTGGTAGGTGAGAAAGGCACCTATCTAGTTGTGGTAGGTGAGAGAGGCACACTAGCCATGCAAAAGACTGGTGAAGGGTGCCTTTGGTAGTTGGGAGGCCCCTTGGGGGCTGTAGAAAGGAAATGGAGAGCTAGAACCAAGCTCTAGGAGCTAGGAGGTCCACCATGATGATGACTGGATGCATGCAGTGGCATGCAAATGCATGCAGCATACAGTTTTGCATGCAGGTAAAGAAGAGCTAGAAGCAATCTCTAAGTGCTGGGGAGACCACCATGATGATGACTGGATGCATGCAATTGCATGTAAGTGCATGCAGCATGCAGATCTGCATGCAAGCATGCAAAATACAAAATGATGGGGAGAATATTCCAACAAATTCTACATTGATTGCATTGCATAACCAGAGATTTGAATTTTGAAAAGAACTGTTGAATGGTCTTGAAACTACTCAGTTGAAGAGAAATCAACCCATTTTCCAGAATATGGCGTCTTAGCTCATCTTGTTTGTCGAACAGGGTCTCTATCTTCAACCATAACTCTCTCGGAGTCTTCAATCCTTCAATGTGGAAGAGTAGATCTCTGGAAATATGAATGCACATGAAACCAAATGCTTCATTCAATCTATTCAGATACTTGGTTTTCTCCATAGCTGATGTTGGTTCGGGATCCTTTCCCATTGTCACCCTGTACAGTGATTTGTTGTAAAATACCATCTGCATATCAGACCTCCAATCAAGATAATTGAAGGGTGTCAGGATCCTTATAGAGAGAGGAGAGTTCAAATTGTCCATTACAACTGATGGAACGAATACAAGGTGAAACTGCTGCTATCGCAGAAAAAAATGTTGCAACTCCATAAAACTGCTGCAACTGCAGAAAACTATTGTAACTACTGCTGCACTAAATTTTTTTGAATAACCTGCAAAAAACTCTCAATAAGTTGGTAGAATACTACTAAGCACTGCTTTAGGACAATAGGCAATTTTATCCAGATCCTTCACACCTGGCTAGACCTCATTGGATTTCTCCAATGAATTCAATGCAATGGCACCAGGATTTGTTGTGGAAATCCATAGGCTTTTGGTGAACTACCAAAAGCAGTTTCTCAACCTATTCTCTCCATGGTTCTGATACCATGTGAAATTATAAGTCACAACAGACCTAAAGAGCTGAGGATACCTCACAAAGAAAGAATGAGCATAAAATTTGAATAAGAGTCAAAACTGCAGTAAAAAACAGTAGAAGAATAATATTGCAACATAACCCAGATAGGAGCAGAATAATATCACATGTTCCAATAATCAATATAAATAAACAATGATGTTACAATGGAGAGAATTCAAATCATATAGCAGAGTTAGAACCTTAGTTGGTCTAGCATAGGGATTATCACCACTGGAGTGCTCCAAAGGACTCAAATTTAACTAAACTGAACCTAAAATCAACTAAATTAAGTCACAATCAGTTAACTAACTAAGGAGGGCGCAATAGTGAGTTTGTCATGCATGCCAGTTAGAAAATGGTGCATGAGGTTGCAATCAATGGCATCTGGAGCTCTAACCCCCCACATGAGTTAGATAACTCAGGTGGACTGCACTGGAACACTCAGTATGTTCCTATTAAATAGGGAACTAATTGAAGTGGTCCTAAAATGATGCAAGCAGGGCTCAAAAGGCGGTAGATGGATCCTGGATGACATCTGCACACCACTAGGGGGAAAATGACATCATCAACAACTAGGAAAAATAAATAATGCTAGGTAGGACAAGGATGGAGTATTAAAATATCCTAGCATTCTTTGTATCATTCATATTTTCTTAGTATAGACACATGCTCAAAGAAAGTGCATGTTTAAATGTTATAGCCATACATTCTCCTTGTAAATAGGTTTTAAGTTTATGTATAAAATTGTGACATGGATATGTATTTACTATTCTTGTTTTAATTTTTATTTTCTTTTAACATGCATAGGTATTTTTTTTGTTTTAATTGTTGTTTAAGTAGTTATTGTTTTGAATTTAAAAGTATAAAAAAAATATGCACAGATATTTGGATGGGATTCTATACTTTCTATTAAAAGTTAGGTGCAAACGTATATAACATAAACATAAAGCAACCATATTGTTTATATAGTTTAAACTCCACAAAAAAATCATTATATAACAAATTAGTATGATTTTTTAAACTATTAAATTTTTCATAGCATGGTTAATAATAAGAAAAAGGAGAAGGAGGCTCTAAGAGTTGCAGGGATCCAATATCCAACCACTAAATGGTAACACCACTTGATAGGGATCCAATATCTAACCACTAAAGGGTAACACCACTTGATAGGGAAATCAGAAGGTACACCAAGTATTTTAGACCTCACTACTATTGATAAACCCTCATATGTAGGGTTATTCACTGCTATAAGATGAGCAAGTTTTATTCTTATGCTTATAGGTGGATTACCATCAAGGTCATGGTGAACTAGTACATATTAGAAAGGTAAGGAGCGTGTTGTTCTTATGATTGATTTACTTAATGCAAGTGAACAATGTTTAAAAAAGTGATGGTGTATTTATACGATAGAGATGGTGAATGAGGAAAATGGTCTCACTTGAGAATGAAATCTATTTTTTCTAGAGTTTAAAAATGTATTTATGTATGAGTTTTCAAGATTATCTCAATAAAGAAATTAGACTTTTAATCATATTATGGAACTTAAGATTTGTCAATTATATATGGAGATAAACTTTTGGATTTGGATCTAATTAAGCCAATCATTTTTCCATGAGGTATACCAATAATTTTTGTTGAAATAAAAAATAAATATTTATACAAAATACTTAATTACCACCAACTAATTAAAATAACCATCAAAATATATCCAAAAAGTAAATAATGTAACTATCATGATACCACCAACTAATTAAAATAACCATCAAAATATATCCAAAAAGTAAATAAAGTAACTATCATGATAAATATCTAATATCCAAAATTGATAGCCTACATGACGTGCATCAATGCATCAATGATTTTTATTAAAATAAAAACTTAACTATCATGATACCACCAACTAATTAAAATAACCATCAAAATATATCAAAAAAGTAAATAAAGTAACTATCATGATAAATATCTAATATCCAAAATTGATAGCCTACATGACGTGCATCAATGCATCAATGATTTTTATTAAAATAAAAACTAAATATGTATACATATTGCTTGACTACTACTAACTAATTAAAATAACCATCAAAGATATATATCAAAAAATAAATAAATCATCATCATTCTAAATATTTAATATCCAAAGTTGATGAACTCTATAATTAGATGTAAGGGGTTACCCTTTTCTTAAATATTGAGTTTCTATTGAGGTGTCATTACCTAAAAATAAAATAATGATCTTTCTTGAATGCAATTTGGGCATTACAATTTTATAGATTTTTCATTCATACAAGCAATAATTTTTATGAGTTTAATGAATCGACTATTCAATAAATTGGTTATTGGGCATTGCAATTTTATAGATTTTTCATTCATACAAGCAATATTTTTTATGAGTTTAATGAATCGATATTCAATAAATTGGTTATTGGTTTGTGCAAGTATTTTTAGATGATATTCTCATCTACTCTCGATCAGAATGAGAGGATTTTTAATATTTTTACTTAATATTAAAATATTTAAAGGAATGTGCTTTGTATAAGAAAATTTCCAACTATTCTTTTTATTAGAAATAATCTTAATAACTCAAGAAGATATTCTCGGTTAAAGTGATGTCAATGGCTTAAGAATGATTTATACCTTGATGGGTTGGCTAGAATTGAAAAATACACCGAAAATATTTTGGGTTCATGGATGTGTTTTATAAGCTTGCAAACCCAATTACCCTATTCTAGTGAAAGGGGATGAAGTTTGAATGGACAATTTATAGGTGCAATGGAGAATTTTTGGAGTTAAAGAAATTATTTAATGGCACACCAATCATGCATATGCTAGATATGAAAAATATATTTATGGTATACATAACTATTGTGCTAAATGGGTTAGGTATGGTGCTTATGTAAATGATGGAATTATATCTTCATAGAAATTGAAGGATCACAATATGCAGTACATGATTTGGAAATGATTGCTTTGATAATCTAACTAAACATTTGAAAGCATTAACTTGTCAAAAAAAATCTTCAAATTGAACATGGACCTATAAAACATGTACCAGTACATTTTCACTCAAATAAATATGAATGCCAAATAGAGTCATTAGAGTGATTTTTCAAGAAAGTACATTTCTTTATGTAGCCTACATTAAAGTGAACGAGAGTATGCTAGCAGACTCATTAAGAGACGTTTTTGAGTCTTCTGATTTATTTGTTTGAAGGTTGACATAGCATAGTAGGTATTGGGACAACTTATTTGGGATACTTGGAATCTAGATGCCAAAACAACACTCTAGAGTGGGAAGGAGGTAGGACGCAAGTATAAAGGTTGTACTTGTTATAGTTTAATGAGTTACTCAAGTACATGGAGGATTTATGTTCCAAATGAGGGGGGAATTCAATTAACAAGATTAAAGAAATCCCACACATTTATTTGCTTCATGTATCCAAGATTAAAGAAGATGTATGTCAACTTAAAGAGATTTGTCTTCTAACCAAGACTAGAGAATTATGTAGTTCATTTGTTTCTATGTTCTTGCATTGTCAATATGTGAATATGGAACATGAACACCTGACTAAACTCTTATTTCCCTAGGAAATTTCAAAAACTAAATAGTACATAATCTCCGTGTATTTTGTGGTAGGGATTCCCTTGCCATGTGGTATAAATACAATTCCATTATGATGGTGGTCTATAAATTGAGTTATCATTTAATTGTGTCAAAGATAGTTATGATGTCATAGACATGGAATCTATATTTAATTATGAGATAGTTCACTTGTATGTGGTGATACTTCTAAAGATAGACTTAAACAAGTATTATAGATTTATGTCTAAGATTTCAACAAGTCGCCAATCAATGTTAGGTATGTAAATAAATTTTGGCACTTCTAACCATCTAAACACAAATGGGAATATATAAAGAGTGAATAAAATTTTGGAGGACATCCTTTGGATGATTTTGGATGTTTTTTTATGGATTATAGAAAAACAATTAAAAATATATTTACCACCTCAAATAATGCTTACACCAATTATCACATCTCATTTCGGATGTTATCATATGAGTTCTTATATGCTAGATCTTGTTGGACCCCATTGAGCTAGGATTAATTGGAAGACCATGAAAAAATAGGGCTAAAATTATTTAGGAGATGAAAAAGTGGTTGATTAGATAAGATGGAGTTTGAAAGGAGAGACAAACCATTAAAAAAGTGAACATGATTCATAATATACTTATAAGAGTTACAATGAGGGAGATAGATTCTTCATGTGTATTAAATTGTAGAAGATAAACATAAGGTTTGGAAAAATGACTGTAGATTATAGAACATTTTGAAATTTTAAAAATGATAGAGCTAATTACATATCATTTCATGTTGCCATTCCGAAAGGATTATAGATTATAGAACATTTTGAGATCTTAAAAATAATAAAACTAATTACATATCATATCATGTTGCCACTCCACTTCAATAAGACCTATACATTATTGAGCATATTTCAGTTTTACAAAATTATGTGGTCGATCATAATTTTAAGGTCCATTCTTAGCCAACTTGTATCAAATGATGAACCTATAAGGTTAAGTTGTCTTTCATATTGCACCAAAAAATCATCATCCAAGGTATAGTGAGATAGACACAAACCATGATCTATTACCTAAGAGGACGTAAGGACCTCGCATCATAACTTCACTTCACTTTTTGGTTGATATTAAGTTGTAGGATTGGTTTTTTAAATAGTGGGTGTATATATTTTGGATCCTATAAGACATCACCTTATACATATTTTTATATCAAATCGATTCAACCATTAGTTGAGCTAACTCGTTTTATGAGGCAATAAAACTTATGTGTGGCCACTTAGAAATATGTTATGTAACGTTAGATGACACGCGTGAGTAATGAGTTATTTAGTTTCCGTATTTGAAATGCTTTCACCTACTACTGACTTTTAAAGTAGAGCATGCTCTCACATGTTTGGTCAAATGAACCTAATTTCACTGCAAATTAACATTTAAACATAAACTATTGGGATTAGGAAAAATGACGTGGAATAGGACCAACTATTGAAATGTTCAAAGTTATAAGTGAGGACGAGAAAAAAGGACAACGTGATTTAGTAAAATATGGGATAAAGAAAAACATTCAAATATTGAAAGAAAATGTTATATGGTCTCGGTGTAGAAATCACAAAGTTTGGTTGGTGTTACCAACTTTTCCAAATAACCAAACACATATAGTGGTTTAATAGACTATGGTCTCGGTGTAGAAATCACAAAGTTTGGTTGGTGTTACCAAATTTTCCAAATAACCAAACACATATAGTGGTTTAATAGACGACCTTTGGAATGAAATTAAGATCAGAATATATTTCGAGTGGCAACTAAAAAAGATGATGAGACTCAATTAGAAAAATATTTTGATCATGTAATTAGAGAATGGATGACAAGGTACCATATTCCTTTTAAGTGAGTACTTGGAGGGAGACATCTCAAAATTATATTTGTATGATAGAGTATTTCATGCTTGCATTCTATCAAAGCCTAATGGTCATGATATACATAATTAAAATATACCAAGGCAATAGCCTTGGATACCATGGCCATGATATAATATATTAATTCAAATATACTAAGGGAGTAGTTTAGAATACCGTGGCCATGATACAATATATTAAGGGGTTATGTTACATATGAACTTGGTCACCCTTGATTAGTAAGTTGAGTTGAGTCATATTGTTAAGTTTTTCTTAGTAATTTCAAGTTTTCTTGAACATGATCTAAAGCCTTCTTTTTTGTATTCACAATTTAAAAGATACAACTTACAAGAAACTTGTAGGTTGCTAGCTAGCAACACACAATAACCCTCAAAATCACATTTAAAGATATGTAATGTATGAAAATTACAGGCTTTGAATAGAGATCACAAAGGTCGTACATATGTACGTCATAGATATCAAGTCCCAACTATTTGAACCAAATCTATAGAGTATAAATAGAGGGTTCATGATTGAGGAAGACTAGAATGAAAATAGTTATAATCACTTAGAGATACATATGTTGGAGAAATAATTTGAATTAGGAAACCCTTGGTACCTTTCCTATAGAGAGAAACACCTATTTGTCTCCACGTCTGACCTTGATCCTCCTAGGGTTTTTGGGGCCACATATTGTCTCCCCTACCTAATTTTGGATATACTGGAGGCTATGACTAGTCTAGAGAGACCATGGGATTATATGCATCATCGCTCATATTATTTCCTTGAACTGAATCAACTAGGGGTTGGACAAAGAAGTTTGGTTTCACATAGAGAGTTAGATTGGTATCAAATCCCAATTACTCCACATGATGTGTATGTTGAGGGAGATATGGTGAATATATGTAAATTATTCTAATCAACATCTCTTGTCAGCCCGACTTTGTTCAGAACATCATGATTGGAGCTAATTATTCTCCTAAAGAAGTTGAAACCTATGCATCTCTTTTCAGGGAATTTCCTGGTGTATTTTCTAGGTCATATGAATAAATATCAAGCATTGACCCTAGGATTATTGAACATGACATTAATGGATATGATAATGCTAAGCCCATTTAGTAGAATTTGGAACTAGTTATCCCTAAGAAGGAAACATTGATCCAGGTAAAAATAGAGAACCTATTAAATGCTATATTTATCTACCAAGATCCCCTAAATAAATGTGGAAAATTATTGATAAAATGTACAAGATCATCCATGTTTATACTAATTTTCAAAGTCTAAATAAGGCATGTCAAAAGATCATTCTTTTGCACCCTTCATCAATTAGATTATCAATGAGTGTGATGGAAATGATATATTCTCTTTCATGGATGGCTTTTTTTAATAACTAAATTCATATCCACAATCAGGATCAACATAATACCACCTTTATATGTCCTTAGGGCATATTTTCCTATCAAAAATGTCATTTAGTCTTTAAAATGTTGGGGACACTTTTTGATGAGCCATGCCATATACTTTTAATGATATAACGCACATTGTGGAATCTGATTTGGATGACATGGTTTCTCATTTGAGAAACAAATATAAGAATCCAACCCATCTCCAAGATGTTTTCTATAGATGCCAGTGTTGTAAAGTTCATTTGAATAACCATAAGTTCATTTTTTGTGTCATGTCTAAGAGATTGTAGGATTCATTGTTTCCAATTATAGATTATGGTGGGACCTTTCAAGGTTGAGGTAAGACATTTGTCCTTCCCCCAACATAGTCAATTTATCATCTTCACATCCTCTAAGGAATGGTGAATTTATTACAAATCACTAATTACATTGAGAGTATATCATGTTCCTTTTGAGGAAATGACTTCCAATCATGTGGGATGATCAAGTGCAATGATATTTTATTTCTTTAGAAAAATATCTCATGTAATCCTCACTACCAAATCCTTTAGATTGGAACAAAAACCTCATTCCATACAAAAATATTTTAGAGAGCCCATTAATAGAATGAAACTGAATTTCTATTAATTAATGAAATATGAAAAGACTATAAAATGTAAAACAATACAAACTAGCTAGAATGGTGGTATCTTATATTTGAAGAGCAAGGTGTCGACTATGCTCATTCACAAGAGAAGACCATTACAATAGGCCAAAAATGGCCTTTTAACATAAAGTAGTAAACCCTAAGGATAAAACCTAAGCATCCAAAAACCTAACCCTAAAATATGAAGTGGGAAAAGGAATGTGGGCCTCAAGGAGTCTAGTTGTGTTATGCAACCAAGTCCCAGATATAGCATAAAAATAGCAGAAATAGACCATAAGAAAGTAATCCATGGCTTAATAATAAAGAACTGAGATGAATAACAATCCTCTTCGAGGGAGAAACCTCCTTACACAATGTACTAAGTACACAAGACAAGACAAGATACAATGATGACTAAAATGAAAAGGTCTCTTTCCTATATATATGAGACAAAGGGCTACAATAACAACTAATAGACCCACTAATAGACCCAAGATGACATCAATAATATGTAATGCACCATAATAAATGGGGTAATGTGCCAATATTTAGGTATTAGCATGCCCCTCCCCTTCAGACAAGTGTTGTCCGCAACGCTTGATTAGTTGTGGATGCTTATGTATGAAGGACTCATCTTCTCATGTCGAATCTTCCACTGACAGGTTCTTCCATTTGATGAGGTACTCCGTAATAGATTGATTTCATATTTTTTTATTACCTATTTCTGTGATTTGTTCACGTTCCAATATGAATCTTCCTTCTTCATCAAGCTCAGGCAAGATTGTTTGAATTGGGATCTTATATCCTATTACCTTCTTTAAGCAATAAACATGGAAAACTGGATGTACTCTTGAAGATGAAGGAAGCTCCAATTTGTAATCCATACTACCAATCTTTTGCAACACTTTATAAGGACCATAATACTTGGGTGCTAATCTATTGTCCTTATTTAGTTGCTTGAGGGACATCTTCTTGCAAGGTTGTAACCTCAAAAATACCCAATCCCCTTCTTTGAAACTCCTTTCACTCCGATGTTGATCAACTTGTTGTTTCATCCTGTTTTCTGACATAGTTAGGTTGTCCTTAAGTATCTGGAGAAGTTCTTGTTGGTGCTCTATATGATCTTCCACGACTTGAAATTTATATTTTCCCTTTAAGGGAGATGCGATAGATGGAGGTTGGTACCCATAAAGTGCCATAAATGGAGACATTATTTATGATGTATGGAATGAAGTATTGTACCACCATTCTGCCAAAGATAACCATTTGACCCAATGCATTTGTTTATCAGATGCAAAGCAACGAAGATATCCTTCCAAACATTTGTTCACTATCTCAGTTTTCCCATTAGATTGAGGATAATAAGATGAACTGTGAGCCAATTGGGTACCGAAACAAGAAAATAATCCAGTCCAAAATTTTCCAGTGAAATTTGGATCTCTATCGCTTACAATAATCTTCAGATTTCCATGTAACTTTTGAATTGTTTCGAGAAAAGCTACGGGTACTATACTTGCATTAAAAGGGTTACAGAGTGCACAAAAATGTGCATACTTTATTAGTCTATCAACAACCACCATGATAACATTCTTTCCTTCTGACTTCGGTAGACTCGTGATAAAATCCATTGACACTTCTTCCCAGTGCTGGAAAGGTATGTTTAATGGTTTTAGAAGTCCCGGGGTCTTAACTGTTTCCACCTTATTCTGTTGGAAAAACAAGCATTCGGCCATGAACCTTTGAACATCAGATTTAAGACCTTCCCAAAAAAATTCCTTCTTGACTCTGCGGTAAGCATTAGGGGAGTTTTGAGGTAAAAAATGGGCCTAAAAAAACAAGTACCATCAAAATATACTTTATAAGAACCAGTAGGATTCAAGATGATGATGTCAACCATAAGTGTAAAATTTGTAAAAACAATTGGATGGAAAAAGAAAAACCTACTTTTTCTTATCGTATTTTTGACATATCTCCTTAATAGTTTACCCAAATTTCAAGTTTGGGCACTCGTTGGATGCAGAATTTAATTTTGCATCCAGCCCATACCCACATTGCATGCTTTTGAGGAACCCATGACATGAAAAAAAAATTCATACAATGGGTGCCTCAGAAGTATGCAGTGTGGGCATGGGTTGGATACGGAATTAAATTCCACATCTAATGAGTGACCAAACTTGAAATTTGGGTAAATCGATAAGGATATATGTCAAAAATATGATAAGAAAAAAGTATTTTTTCCATTTCCCCTCCAAAATTTAGAACTCTTATTTTATTATTTCCCTTAGGAGGCCCATTTTAGACCTTAAAACTCCCCTAATGTTTTTAGGAATCCAGAGATCCCACCTATCGAAGAGGTCTATAATTCCAAGAGGACCTTTTGTTTAAGTTGGGAGTCTTTGCATATAAGCGATCCTTATACCATAGTGAATCATTTTTCCACACAAAAGTATCTAATACACTGGGATCGTCCTCTAGATTTTGAATGAGCGTCCACGTAGATAGTTCACTTTTCCATTATTCTCTTGTTTCTACTACCCAATCGGGTTGTAGAATGGAAATTGCACAAAGTAATGTCCCAACATCTTCATCTTTTCTGGAAAGCACATCTACCACCACATTATGTTTCCCTTTTCGATAGATGATTTCAAAGTCATATCCCAACATCTTGGTTACCCATTTTTGTTGCTCTTCCGAAGATAATCTCTGTTCCAAGAAGTATTTAAGACTATCATGATCTGTTTTGACCTTGAAGTGTCTACCTATTAGGTAAGGACTCCATTTCTTAAGAGCATGTAGAATTGCCAACGTTTCATTCTCATAAATGGGATTCTATATGTGTTTTCCATTGATTGGATGACTTGTGAAAGAAAGTGGGTGTCCTTCTTGCATTAGAACAACACTAATCCGATTTCTTGAAGCATCACATTCCACAATAAATGTTTTTGTGAAGTCTGGTGTTTCCAAAACAAGAGCTTTGCACATTGCCTCCTTAAGCTATTCAAAACCTGAGTTGCCTCTAGAGTCCAAGAAAATGCATATTTCTTTGATAATGTTGTTAAAGGTGCTTCTATTCTTCCATAGTTACGAACAAACTTGTGGTATTACCCTTTCAGACCTAAGAATACTCAAAGATTCTTCAAGTTTTGGGGAATTGGACAATCCATCATGGCTTTAATTTTGTTGGGGTCTACCTTGACAACTTCCTGAGATACAATATGACCCAAATATTCTACCTCCTTTCCCCCAAAGAAACATTTGGAAGGTTTTGCATATAGTTGTTTCTCCTTTAGTAGTTGTAGTACCATGTCAACATGTTGAACATGTTCTTCCAAAGAATACAAGCAATAATTTTCTAAGGAAAGGCTTGAAAATGGAATTCATCAAACCTTGAAATGTGGAAGGTGCATTCGTGAGACCAAATGGCATGACCAAAAATTCATAATGACTTTCCTAATTTCTGAATGTTGTTTTTGGAATGTCTTCTTCCTTCATTCTAATCTGATGATATCCAGAACAGAGATCCAACTTTGTGAAGAAAACTACTCCATGTAATTCATCTAACAATTCATCGATGATAGGAATGGGAAATTTATCTTTAATGGTGATCTTGTTGAGCTCTCTATAATCTAGACACATACGCCATGATCCATCTGGCTTGTGTACCATTACCATTGGTGTGGAGTAAGAACTTTGGCTAGGCCTAATTATGTCGGCCTCTAACATTTCATCAACCATAGGCTCAATTGCACTATTCTGTCCATAGGGGTATCTGTAAGGTCTGATGTTAGGAGGAACACTTCATGGAATTAAGTGAATAACATGATCAAAATCTTGAACAGGTGGAAGAAATTTTGGAATATCTTCAAATACCTTGGAATGCTTATCAATTACCTTTTGGATATCTCGGAAAATAAGAGACTTAGATGTTTGAACATCTAATGAGCATAATTGTGCAATTACACCTTGATGTCCCTTTTTTTATCAATTTTGTCATACCATTAGAGATTATCACCTTACTTGGTTTCCCCATGATACCATTTAACTCATATTCCTTTACTTCACATAAAAACTTCATGAAAATCTTCTGAAAATTAAAATCCATTGTTCCCAATGATTGTAACCATTGTACTCCTAAGACAACATCAGCACCCCCCATTGGAATTGCAATCATTGGACTATTCAATACATATTCCCCCATGGTGAGGTTAATATTATGGCATTTTCTCTAGCAATTGATAGTTCCTCCATCTGCAATCATTACTTGAAAATCTAGTGCTGGATATACAAAGCAATTTGTTAAGATTCAATATGCTAAGACAGAAAATATCAGCATTTCATTTCATTTCACAACAATAGCATATATAGGATCACTGAAGAAACAACAAGCACAACATAAACACAAGAGACACAGATTTATCGTGGGAATCCCTCATGGGGTAGAAAACCCAGCAAAGATTCCTCAATATAGATGACCAACAAATACAAAGATGTAAACCAAAGACATGAGCTCCTCCTCCTCCATAGCAGACTTCTCTCACACAAGTGCACCACTCACAAGTGAATGAATGAGTCAGATAAGTGAGGAACATCCTCCTCTACTTATACTTGTTTCCTGACTGACTTTTACACAAACTAGGTTGGCCCCAACTTAATTACTGGGTTAAACACCCCATTACAACTGATTGGGCCGACCCCTCTAGGGTGGTCTAATAACCCTTTGACCCACATAACACATACAGGGCCGACCCCCACTAGGGAAGTCTAATAACCCAAGTTACCACATTCCAACGGAGGAATAAACATCTCCGGATATACAATAAGATCTTCACGAAGGAATGAAACATCTCCGGAATAATAAAGTACAAATATAATATTCTTTGAAGTTACAATATTTCAACACTCCCCCTTAACGAGAAGGATATTATAACAACATCTATACAAGCAAGGAGTCATCAACATCATACATGATACAT
This sequence comes from Larix kaempferi, assembly GCA_027924585.1. Lineage (NCBI taxonomy): Eukaryota > Viridiplantae > Streptophyta > Pinopsida > Pinales > Pinaceae > Larix > Larix kaempferi. Next base: position 8,075,918 of record BSBM01000348.1, read on the forward strand.
CTATAAATCATTGGAAGCTTTCTCAACATCATCAGTAACTCAACCAGTTACTGGAACATCTTCAAGATCTTCAATACTGGAACATCAACATCTTCAGTACTGAATCTTCATCTTCTGCAGCACTTGAACAACTATAGCAATATCATCATCTAGAGCCTCACGATCAACAACATCGTCATCACATGATCATCAACATCAACATCATATGATAATCAACATCGTCATCATATGATCATCAGCATCGTCATCATATGATCATCAGCATTGTCGTCATACGATCATCAACATCGTCATCATACGATCATCAGCATCATCATCATATGATCATCAACATCGTCATCACACGATCATCAGCATCATCATCATCATTGTCATCACACGATCATCAGCATCATCATCATCATTGTCATCACACGATCATCAGCATCATATACTTTGCAATACACATGATCATAGTATAGGATGATCAATCCCGCTCTCTTTAGGACATAGGTCCATGGATGATACAATCCTATCATGTACCTTTTGAACCGAGGTCTAGGGACGATCCAATCCTATCATGTACCTTTTGAACCAAGGTCCAGGGATAATCTAGTCCTATCATGTACCTTTTGAACTAAGGTCCAGGGACGATCCAGTCCTATCATGTACCTTTTGAACCAAGGTCTAGGGACAATCCAGTCCTATTATGTACCTTTTGAACCGAGGTCCAGGGACGATGTAGTCCTATCACGTACCTTTTGAACTAAGGTCCAGGGACAATGCAGTCCTATAATTCAATTCTTGGAGACCTTTGTCTACGGATCAATTCAAGGGACCTACGTCCGGGGATGATGCAATCCCCATTCTCAAAGACATCTTGTCTAGGGCTCAATTCAAGGGACTGATGTTCAGGGATGATCCAATCCCCATTCTCGAAGACATCTTGTCTACGGCTCAATTCAAGGGACCGAAGTCCGGGGATGATCCAATATCCATTCTTGAAGACATCTTGTCTATGGCTCAATTCAAGGGACCGAAGTCCATGAACGATCCAATCCCCATTCTTGAAGACATCTTGTCTACGGCTCAATTCAAGGGACCGAAGTCCGGGGACGATCCAATCCCCATTCTCAAAGACATATTGTCTACGGCTCAATTCAAGGGACCGAAGTCTAGGGACGATCCAATCCCCACTTGTCCACTAAGGACTTCATTCTCGGAGACATCTGTCTATGGCTCAATTCAAGGGACTGAAGTCCGAGGACGATCCAATCCCCACTTGTCCACTAAGGACTTCATTCTCAGAGACATCTGTTTACGGATCCTTTTAGAACATGTGTTCAAGGATGATGCAATCCCTCTTCTTTCTTGAAGACATATGTCTACGGATCCTTTTAGAACATGTGTTCAAGGATGATGCAATCCCTCTTCTTTCTCAGAGACATATGTCTACGGATCCTTTTAGAACATGATGCAATCCCCTTGTCAACTTAGACCTTGTCTAAGGACCATCCACCAACCTCTTTGTCGGCATCACCAATATAGGTATCCTCATCAATACATGTATACATATCATCAATACAAGTAATACATGTATCCTACATATCATCATCAATGTCTACATCACTCACCCTTTCGAGGAGGGTCCCACCAAGCTTGTCTCAGAAATACTCAAACTTTACTTGAGGTAGAGGTTTGGTTAATACATCGGTAACTTGTTCTCTTGAGGTAGAGGTTTGGTTAGTACATCGGTAACTTGTTCACTTGAGGTAGAGGTTTGGTTAGTACATCGGTAACTTGTTCACATGAGGTAGAGGTTTGGTTAGTACATCGGTAACTTGTTCACTTGAGGTAGAGGTTTGGTTAGTACATCGGTAACTTGTTACAAATTCGAACTTTATAGTTCCTTTCGTCACCATATCTTGTCAGATATCTATGTGCTTTGACTTATCATGGAACAATGGATTCTCTACCATCTTGATACAACTCTGTTTGTCACATAGGATCACAGTTGGGTCTATCTCTAAGTCAAACAATCCTGAAGCCATACCGCTTCCCAATTAGTAGAGAAAGCAGCCATATATTCTGCTTGTGTTGAGAGCCACACTAGACTGCTTCCTACTAAACCACGAGATCATGGCTGATCCTAGACAATAACATCCTCTCGATGTTCTCTTCCTATCTGATACACTTTCTTCCCAATCAACATCTGTGTAGCCATCTGAAGTCATGATTTCCAAGATAACATAGATCAAAGTCTATCGTATCCTTTAGGTACCTCTTCACATGATTTGCAACTATCAAGTGAACACATCTAGTTTCCACTAGATACTGACTAAAGGTGTTCACAGCAAGGCATATGTCTGGCCTGGTATTCGTCAGATACATCAACAACCCAATAATGTGTCTGTACAAAGTCACATCAACTAACTCTGAGTAGTCATTAGCTAACAACTTCAAGTCAGAACCCATGAGAGTGGCCATGGCTTCACATTCCAACATATCAATTCTTCTCAAGATTTCCACAGCATACTTTCCTGAGATGAGAAAGATTCCTTCTGAGCCTTGCCATACTTCCAGACCTAGGAAGTAATGCATCAATCTGAGATCTTTCATTTTCAATTATGTAGCCATCTTCTTCTTGCTTTTCATGATCTGTTTGTAAAAATAGATCATCCACATACAGTAATAGTATGACAGGTTCATCATTCGTAATAGATCAGCTTTACTTTTGGTAAAGCCCAAGCTTATCAAGAAACTGTCAATTCTCCCTTTGTGATTGAACATCATTCACACTCTGCATTGATTGATCTTCTGCATTACTATCTGTACCATCTCTCGTCAGATGGGTCTATTGATATGAGCCTCAATAGCATTCGAACTCTGTGGTGAGTTCCTTCTTGCATCCATGTCATCTGTGTATAGAAACCATATTCAACCTTGTAGCAAAGGTTGAGATCTACATCACCCATGATGATCATTAAGCTCATCAATTGAATATCAATCCTGGGTACCCGAACAGAGCTTTCTTCATTTGTATCCTTGATTCGCACTTCTTCTTCAATTACGTTATTAAGATAATGGTCTTATCTAGCCACTTGGAGCAAACATCTCGTCATGATTCTCTTCCTCTTTCTAAGAGAATCTTCTAGCCACAAGCCTTCTATATTATGTTTTATTTGTAAATCTTCTTGTTGAACATCCATCACTTGTTCGGTGTTCATCATTCTTCATGATCTTTCCTACAAATCAAAATTAAGTACATGATTAGTAATACTTCATAATCATCAAATCATGTTGACATGATAACCTATTATGCATACAAATATGATTTACATAGTTATGCTACTATCTTGACCAATACTTTGGCACAACACTTTTCCATATCCTGTATGCATACAGTGGCTATGTAGATGCCTTCCATCTCTACCATAGCATACTATCGAGAGTGTGCAAAGCTCTCAGCATGTCAGCAAAGAGGTTTCATTCTAAACAAGCAACAATGGAATGTTTGTCCAACTTACCAATCATATGCGTATTAGTAGTATACTATTCAATGTTATATGAATGTTTACACTCGGCATTATATATTCTAGGAATACAAATATGCACACAACTATTACAAGCAATATCATTTACTATTTCAAATAAAAACTCAAATACTTATTTTTTATGTTTGTGCGGTTGCCTCCCGCTTGATCTTCTATATGACTTCTAAACTTCTATTCATTCTGTACCACTGTGCATGCTCAAGTGTGCACTAGTGTCATCCTCCTGGATTAGTATACCTAAACAATATCTTCTTTGTACTCTTCAATGATTTAGAGATCCTATGCTAGAATATGCATATCTCATAGGTTAAGCATAATAGAACAAAGTCATACATACCTCATAAGTAGACCTTCTATGTGATCAAAGATTATGGATGACTCTTTGTCTTCATGTCGTCATGGTCATGGAACTTGATTCATCTTTTGTGATGTACCTGTATCTTGTTAGCAGACAACATCAACCTCATACAACACCACAGTGCATTAGTACAATCATATAGCCCTAATCAATGAATGTCTTCTATCATGCATTCATACTTTTACTAGGGTGATAAGACAATTCTATCATTAATCAAGATTGTACTAACCTAAATAATATGAAGACAAACATATTATGAACTTAATCAAGAATTAGATTTCAAGACATACCTATATTTCCTCAAGTCATACTTGTCAGGAAATTCTTGTAGTCTTCTTATGTAACGCCTTAGCCTCAACTCCCCCTGAAACTGGATCTGGGGCTCGATTAGGGTTTGTCAGAGAAACCCTAAAAATTCAAACTTTGACTTTCACACTTCTGAATGTATGGAAGAATGTGTTCTGTTGAGCTGATCAAACTAGTATACTTCAATTTTGAAATCTCCAAAATTTGACCCCTTAAAATTGCCTTTGAAACTTCTGGATCTTCTGGACAGGATCCCGAACTAGGGTTTGCTGGAACCCACCCTTCTGCCTCATCAAAAGGTTTGATCCAAGGCTCTAAACTCTTATTTTTCTGAGGAGCTTTGAGTCGTGGTCACAGACTTCAAAAATTCCACCAACTTTTGCTGAAGCCCTAGTTTTCCATCTTTCCGATCAAAATCCCAAACTGGGGTTTGATCAAGCCCGGTCTTCTACCCAACCAAAAATTCAATCTTGGTCTCTAAATTTTTATTTTCCTGAGTAGAATTCATCCATGGACTCCGATTCCAAAAATTGTAACTTTCTCCGAAACCCTGAATTCCGGAAGCCATGAATGAAGGTGCTCCAAAATTAATTATGTTTTGACAGAAATATGTACCTGATCGTTTCTGCTGTAACTCTGAACTTTTTGATCCACAAGGTCTGAAAACTTTTTGTATGGTAGCCTGACCTGTCATCTTTCCATCCCGACAAGTCTGACCTCAATTGGATTTTCTGAGAGAGAGTTATGTCAAGTGTCGCAACGTGACCTGTTTATGGTATAAAATAGGAGAGCAAACTTGTATGGCGTTCCACGTGTCACTGGTTCAACTTCGGCCTCTGAAAACGTTTCCTGAGATATTAAATTCTGTGTACTACCTGTCACTTTTTACTAAATTTCATTTGGATCTTCCTAGCCCAATTTATGACCTTTTTTCCTAGGTCACTTGATTATGACTGAGATCTGGAAGAGGCAGAAACCCTAACTTGTACTGATCATAACTCACAAAGTACAACGAATCTAAGGGTTTCTTTTGGACACAAGGTACATGGGGATGTTATCTACGAACTATAAACCTTGTAGATCCTGAACCTTTGCCAAAATGGATTTATAGCGAAATTTCCACGATGACTGGTTTTTTCTATATAAAACCCTAACCTTCAAATTGTCGCAAGTGAAGCAAGTGTCATAAGTGCCATACATTGCCTTCCTTCAGGTTAGCTTTGATACCATGTTAAGATTCAATATGCTAAGACATAAAATATCAACATTTCATTTCATTTCACAACAATAGCATATACAGGATCACTGAAGAAACAACAAGCACAGCATAAACACAAGAGACACAGATTTATCTTGGGAAACCCTCATGGGGTAGAAAACCCAGCAAAGCTTCCTCAATATAGATGACTAGCAAATACAAATATGTAAACCAAATACATGAGCTCCTCCTCCTCCATAGCATACTTCTCTCACACAAGTGCGCCACTCAGAAGTGAATGAATGAGTGAGATAAGTGAGGAACATCCTCCTCTACTTATACTTGTTTCCCAACTAACTTTTACACAAGCTAGGTCGGCCCCAAATTAATTACTGGGTTAAACATCCCATTACAACTGATTGGGCTGACCCCTCTAGGGTGGTCTAATAACCCTTTGACCCACATAACACATACAGGAGTGACCCCCACTAGGGAAGTCTAATAACCCAAGTTACCACATTCTGACGGAAGAATAAACATCTCTGGATATACAATAAGATCTTCACGGAGGAATGAAACATCTCCGGAATAATAAAGTACAAATATAATATTCTTTGAAGTTACAATATTTCAACACAATTGAGAACCTTGGCTACTTTACAGTGAATGAAATTATGAGTACTACCAAAATCAATCAACAATGTTACCTTTTTATTTTAGATATATCCTTCGCTCTTGAGAGTTTGATGAGTGCTAATTCCATCCAATGCATGACAAGATATGGTGGGAGTATTCTCTTCAGAAGTAGTATCTTCTATTTCTTCATCTTGAGACGGTTCATGTTCTTTTGGTTCTTCTTGTTCATTTTCTTCCTCTGCTTCACAATCTATGTAAAATAGTTTCTTCTTAGTGGACTTATTGCCCTTACTATATTTGCTATCAGAACTGTAACAAAGGTCTTTTTCTCTTTTTTCCTCTAGTTGTTGTGGTGTCAACCTTGTAGTTTGTGGATGAGTGGAGACCACACTTTCTTCTTTATAGTTGTAATTGGTAGACTTCCCTGTTTCCATAATTTTGTTTTCAACTTTTCTTGCCACCCTAAATGCATGCTCCAAGGACTTAGGTTCCCAAAGGAGAAAATCATGTTGGATGTGATCCTTCAAAGTTCCAATAAAGAGATCCAATAAATTATCTTTTGAAATATTCTTCACTCTGAGACTTAGATTATGAAATTGTTTGATGTGCTCACTAACTGGGCCTTTTTGCTTGAGATTTACCAACTGGATAAAGAAGGTGTTTCTATTTATATCTCCATAATGTGCAATCAATTCTTCTGTGAATATAGACCAAGAGATAATAGAGTCCTTTTTATGGTCACAAATCCATTGGTAGCATACAAATTGATCAGGCTCTAAATATAATGATGCAATAGTTACCTTCTGCAAAGTTGGAACCTGGTGTAGATCAAAGAACTGCTCCATCTGGAATATCCATGTTATTGGATCATTGCCATCAAACTTTCTCATGTCAATCTTGGGAAGTTGGGTACCCCTTGGTGACCATCCCTAATTATTTCCATTATCAGAATCATTTCCTCTTGGAATATTCTTATTCATGGAATGTATTTCAACATGCAACTTATCTTTATCCTCTTGAGTATCATGGAACACATCATCACCTGGAGAAGGAGTATCCTTTGAATTTTGTATGAGATTAGCTTGTGATGGATATCAATTGCAAGATATTTGTAAGAGGACACTTCCTCCAAGTTGTTATTGACATATTCAAAATTAGCATAAGTGTCTTTCTTGGACTTGATAAACATAACTTTAGTTTTTTCGGTATTAACATAAATACCCATGTTAAATAAAAAATACTTCAGAATCCTTAATTGTTTATCAATATTAGAGGGAGCACATCTCCATAAGAGGGTGAATCCACGAATATCGTTCACCCTTTTCGGCGGATCGCATGTTGGAAATCGGTTTCTCGGACCCTCGATCGAAGTATTTTAGAGCCCTCAATCAAGGTTTTAAATGCTCGGTCGAGGGTTTAAAAATACCTCTATCGAGGTCTAACCAAACCCTTGATCGAGGGTTTGGTTAAACCTCGATCGAGGGTATACGACAGGGAAAAAAAACAAAACAGGACCCAAACAGCCCTGTTTTTGTGTAGTGATTGACAGAGACGCAGACAGGGAGCTCGACCGAGATCATGAACGCCTTCTCACAGAATCCACCTCACCACACAGACGCTCCATTTCCATACGGACGTCGCCATGTCATCTATTCCACCAGGTAGGTAGAATTCCTCATTTTTTTGTTATTTAAAAAAAACTATATTTTTTATTTGTTGAAAAAAAAATTGTTTTTGATTAAATTTAGTTTTAGTTTGGTTTTCTAGAAATGGTTAGGATGTAGGCATTGAAACTAAACCAAGATTGAAACCGAAACCACCATTGAAACCAAATTATTTGAAAAAAAACCATTTGATTTAACTAAAACAAAAGTCCATTTCAAACCAAAACCATACGGAAACCACCATTGAAACCAAATTAATTGAAAAAAAACCATTTGATTTAACTAAAACAAAAACCCATTTCAAACCAAAACCATTTGAACTTTGAAAAATATTTACGGTTTTATATATTTTGCGGTTATTTGCTTAAATTATTTGATTTATTTGTGTTTATATATCAACCGGTAGCATTTCACCGCATAAATGCTACCAGTTTTATTTTAAAATGTGTTTTTACAAGCAGAAATGCTGCCCATTTTTTTTCAATCCTCCGAGAATGCCAAGAGGATTGAAAAAAAAATCATATATTAATATTAATATTATAATATAAAAAATTAAAAAATGAATATTAATAATATATATAATCACATATTATTTATTAATTTTTACTTAATTTATTTAAAAAAATAATATTTAATATTTAATATTAATAATATAATATAAAAAAAATAAAAAATGAATATTAAAATTTATATAATCATATATTATTAATCATAATCATAACCAACTTGTCAAATTGTCCTAAATAGGATCCCCTCTTAGGCCATGAAAAATATGTCCACAATGTGAGCATCAATGAAGATATGTCCTCGGAACAATGTTGAAAATTTTAATGCTTTCTATTATGACCCATTTGATGAATTATTATACCATCCCATAAGGCATATAAATACTAGCCTTAGTAGAGAAAATTGTTCCATGGTAAGCAAGATCATTCAAGCACCAGGAGGGGGAAAACTTAGGGCTATGAGTGATGAGGGATTGATTCATTTATCTGAGTACTACGAGGGTAGAACCTGGGATCTCATTGAAGAAATGTTGATAGATATTAGTTCATGTTTTAGTTCCACAATCATTCTACATTACAATATTTAGTCTAGTTTATTATAATGCATGTGCTTTTATATATGAATGAGTTAACAAAGTATTATAAACTAGATTAAAATTATACATAACAAATAACGCATTACAAAAATATAAAAACTATTATAATACCTATATAACATGAGTAATATATATAATATAATACATGCATTAAATACAATAGAATGAATATGAAATTGATTAGGTTAATATGAAATATATGTTTAAAAAGGTAACAAATTAAATTAATCTTGCATATTAGATTATAGGCATGTGAATCACTTGGCCGCAAGTTTGATATTAATTAAGAATTACATATATTAATAGAGTTAAATAAAGGGAAAGGAAAACTATACCATCCAAATACTTTTGGGCACATCACCACATGGGATGCCTTCTACTGAGTCATAAAACATAATTTTATCCTCCATCATATCTCTCCAATATCATGTCACATTGCTTGCAACTTCACCAAGCCTTGGGCTAGATAGTTCAACAATATCTTAAGGTCTTCACCAAGATACAACTGCAACTACAAATCCAAGACTCCGAAGGGGTACTACCAATTAAATTCAAATTTGGTTTGCTATTTGTTTTTCATAATGAAGTAGTATGCTTTAGAGAAATAAACTAGATCAATCTTGTATATGTGCCCAAGTAGTAGAACATAAATTTGTTAAACATCCCTATCTCTTTCCTAACCACAAACCTTGTCCCAACCCTAGCCCTATCCAAACCTCACACTCCTCATCCTCTTATGCCATGTCTCATCCTACTCAAAATTCCTAACTACCTCAACAACCTACTCCTACACATATCGTTGTCCTAGGGACTTCCACCTCTTGCACACCCCCTCCACTCTCTCTAGTGTAACTATCACAAAATATACACACACAAGACCTCTAAATGCAACCTTAAACCACCAAGCAGCCAAGACTAGTCAGCTCATCTCTCAATCATGCTTCTTCCTTGTAACTACAAATATTATCCCTCTCCAAACCTAATGTTGTAGACACCTCTCTGCTTAATGACTAAACTTATTCACAACACTTCGCGAATCACCTCTTCACTCACAATTTTCAAGTCAAGGATCGGCTTGCCACCATCATCCTAGACAATGGGAGCCAAAAGAATATTGAATCCAAAACCTTTTTAAAATGCATTTATCTTCTTATTGCTAGAACTACTCTATTGGTGTTGAACTCTAGATGTGGATCTTGATTTAGTGGAACATTGTTGCAAGTTGGTGTTAGTGATATGAAACCATGCGGTCTTCATTCATATCCGAACCTTTGGTACAATTCTATCCATGTGAATGATTTTGTTAAATTCGAGCATGGGAAGAAATCATGGATTGCTGGACATTGACGTATGACGTTAACCAACGTGAGACAACTTTAAACCAATAATGAAAATGAGTGTCAAGGTACCTTAGTGCATTTTGACAGATATGAAATGATATATTGAAATCGATTCCCCCGTAGAATATGATAGTCAAAATTAAAAAATTACAATGTTCTCCCTAAATCTGATCTAGGTATGTGATATTCCTGGTGAGTGTGTCTGTGGTGAATTTATGAGTTCACCCCACAAAAAATATTCTATACCTGTCTCTTAGATCTTAAATATGGTTTTTAAACAACTTGTTCCCCTATCAAGAGATCAATGTTCCCCCATCAAGATATCATGCACTCATGAATTGCAAACGGATTTAATTTTTCAGAAAACCCCGACAGTAGAATTACAAGTTGATATAAAGACTTGTATCCATATTTTTCTTTTCTAATCTTCCAAATCACAACTAGACATAGGAAGAGAGCATACTCATGAATATGGTGACTCTCTATATTTTGAAATCTACAACTTTAAAATCATAGTAGAAAATAATTCACCTCGTATGCAAACCTCAAACTTTTAGCTCCTTCATAATTTTTCCTTCCAATGGTTAGTGTATGGGGTTTTTCTTACTACACCAAATGAAATTGAAATAATTAAAAACTACTCTACCATTTATATTCAAATGAAATAAATCTATAGAAAACACACCCTAATTAGAAAATTCCAATGCAAAACTAATCATGTATTTGTATGCCTTCATGCTACTAAGACCATGTTGTCACCAAGTTATCTATTGACATGAGTTAGATTTGTACTTTCCATGAATCAAACCAAAATAAATAAATAAATATACTAGCATTCTTCAAATCTTGCGTGATAGCATACTCACAATAGTGAAAGCATAAGTTCTTACCTCCCATCTTACCATAAGAATTGAAATTGAATTGGGAATTGAATTTGAAATTTAAATTTGAAATTGAAATTGAAATTGAAATTTGAATTTGAATTTGAATTTGAATTGAATTTGAATTTGAAATGTGAATTTGAAATAGAATCTAAAATTTGAATTGAATTTGAATTTGAAATTGAATGTGAAATTTGAAATTGAATGTGAAATTTGAAATTGAAATGAGAAAATTTGAAATTGAAATGTGAAATTTGGAATAGAATTTGAATGAAAATTAGAATTAGAAATTGAAATGTGATGCAGATAGTCCTGAAGAGAGAGATTGATTGCTTCGTGCTCCACGAAGCACGAGAGAATCTGACATCGCTCAACAGGGCGGCCATCGGAAGTGCTCCCGTTCACCGAGTAGTGGTGCGAGGCCGGGGTCGATTGCCATTGGTGGCCGCATTAGAGGAGGTAGTGTGTCGGTTCATGTCGACGACATACATGTGGATCCTCAGGAAGAGGATTTGCAACAAGACATGAGTGCATCAGGTGCGTATTTTTTGTTAGCACATTTTCAGTAAAGTTTTAGGATATAATGCATTGAATTTTAGTTGCATGTTATAATATATATTTTTAGTAACATTTGTGTTTTGGTTTGGATTGCAGGTGGCCCGTCAGGGGGGTTGTATGATGATGACGTCGCACGGATCACTCTCGAGGATATGACTTCCCAGGGAAAGTGGGTGACCTCATGTATCTGCAGATTGAGGGAGGATTCTCCCACACGGAGATCTGTGTCCATGATGTTATCGGCAGTTGATGAGCTGTTGGCCCTCTACAGGAGGGTAGGACCTCTCAGTGACATTTGGCGTCATGCATGCCAGAGGAGGAGACAAGATGTTATTGGGATCCACAAATGGGAGGATGTCAAAGTCGCCATAAGAGGGCATGAAATCAAGGGTGCTTTATTCGACATCCCTCGTGACCGCGCCCCCGGTCAACCGCTTAGACTCAGGGAGTTTAAGTTGGAGGTCGCTACACCACATATATATGATAGATTCGTGGGGGCATGGGGCATGTTTCCCCACCATGACCATTTCCCATTTTACTTTGCAAAACATGTTTATGCAGAGTTTGTTTTGGACATGCACCTAGATTACACTAGCATATGGTCCCAGTTCTATGGGTTTGGTAGGCGACGCTCCTACCAATGTCCTGGAGCTTGGAGAGAACCTACCTTCATGCCACCCACTCTGAGGTTGGTATCGCTTCCAGACAGGGCGGTTATCAGGTCGGCGGATGTGGCACAATCATCCCAGCTTGTTGCAGAGGCTAGAGCTGACCTTGTAGACTCATTGTTCACTACCATGGGCAGTGTTGTTGTTGCTGTGCATGGAGAGGCATCTAGACCACCCCCTCCACCTACAGAGCCAGAGATACAGTATGTCTCTTATGACATACTCAGGAGTTTCGATGGCGAGACCCTATTGCGGTATGCTAAGTCAGCGCAAGATGCATACTTTCAGTTATATCATAGATGTGTCGCTACAGGACAGGTATACTTTTGTACAATTATGTATATATGTTCTTCATGTTACATCATATCAATGTCACAAATTGAATGGTCAATAACACTTAAGGAAGTTGTATTCTATTGATCCATGCAGGGGACCCCATTCATGGATCAACTCTTTGGTAGCGAGCCATCGGTTGGTCCACTAGTCGGGCTAAGTTATAATTTATGTTCCAATTTAATTTGTGTTTGAATATTATTTCTCAGTTTAAATAATTTGTGTTTTATTTCTTAATTTTCGAGATTTTATGTTGTAGATCTTAACTTCAAATGAATTTCAAATTGTACAGGGCAACGAAAAGGAGGTAGATCCTGATTATGGACATGCGGATCGTGAAGGTCCTTACGAGCTGGGTTCAGAGACACATGTGAGTTTTAATTTGTGTTCCAATTCATGTTATTTAGTCACATTTAGTAATTGATTTTTGTACTTTCTGTTTCAATTTTTTACGGATAGCTTTTAAATTATGTTAAATTTAGTTTTAATTTTTAATAAATCTAACTTATTACATGTAATGGCATATTACACAGGCATCGCAATAGGAAGGTGTCAATGCTGCAATGGATTTCACACATGGTTGGGATGTAGCTCGAGTACATGGTCCTGATGAAGGGCCATCTACCCGTATTCCTACCCAGATCCCAAATATCACCATTGACACGATGGATATGGCGGAATTCCTTGAGGGTTTAGAGTCTCAGAGACAGCAGCGGGCTGTTGCACATGAGAGCAGTCAGAGGGACGATCACATGCCTCATGGGGGTGGTGGCCGATAAGTTGATGATCTATACATTTCCATGTTTTGGATATTTTCATATTTTATATATTTTCATGTGTTTGGATGATCTATGTATACCTTTTCATGTTTTGGATATGGATTTCTATCGTTTATACATGGACTTTTATCATATATGGAATTTTATCATGTGTATTTTGTATCTGATTTGAAATCGATTGTTTTTTATATTAGATCTGGATATAGTTATTACAGTTACAAATTTATGGTTTGTCGTTTCAAATGCAAATTTAATGTGTAGTTACAATTTAGTTCAATTTAAAATGCAAATTTCGACTACATTACAGAACATCTTCCAAAATTTAGAATTGAATACATACATTGCGTTTTAAGATTGAAATTACAATTCCAATTCAATTACAATGTACAATTTCAAATGTAATGTGTAATTTCAATTCCAAAACAATTACAATTTAAAAGCTCGTTTTCAACTGCATTACAATTGTGTAAATGAAATCAAAATGTAAAATTACAATACATTTGAAATTAAAAATTGAAATTGCAATTACATTATGTTGTCTACACATTACAATTCAATTACAATTTGCACATTCCAATTCAATTACAATTTAAAATTAAAATCTCAAATTTAATGTGTAATTTCAATTGAAAATTCAATGTGTTGTTCCAATTTACAAGTTCAATTTCAATTACATTACAATTGCATTTGAAATAAAAAATTTAAATTAGAATACATTGTACCATCTAAAATTTAAATCAGAATACCTTGTACAATCTAAAATTTAAATCAGAATACATTTGCCACTTTGTGGCTCTTGTTATTAAATGGAATGAGGAGAGGCAAACCAAATTGGTCCTAACGTTGATATCTTCTTGATAACAAAACTAATTGATTAGTGTTGAATGAAACATTTTTTCAATACATTGGTATTTGATACATTTTTTTAAGGTGTTGACTTTTATGAGGTGAATAGCTTCATGTGGACATGTCTAGTATAGTAAGATACATTTTTGATGGGCGTGTTTACCATGTCAAATCTCATTTAATTTGTAATGACCATCCAATAAGTTATCCATGTAGATATATGAGCTAGTTATTTATATGTGAGATAGATATATAGATTCTCTACTTCCACTATCTACAATATAATTTTTTTTTTCATCTTCTTGTCTTTCTCGAGTGATGTGTATGAATATGTTTGTTTAGTTGTTTTGCTCATTTGCGGGGAAGGTAATATTGGTTTTATTGATAGTTGTAATTACATATGAGTTGACATTATTTATATCCAACTAGATAAACAAGCAAGGCAATTTTTGAAAAGAAACTTGATACTTACAAAATTGGAAAATAAAAAATAACCTCATAAATTAAACAAATATAAATATACTACTAAACTCTACAGAGGTGTATATACTCTACCCCTATGGATTTGAACCTATGACTTCGTAGAAAGAAACACATGTTCTTAACCATTAAGATCACTCAATCAAAATTAAAACAACATCAATAAGTTATGGTGATCTCCCCATTTTTTCAGTTTTAACAAATTGAATTTAAATGACCAGTTCAATAACATGTATCTTCTAATCAAATGTTCTTTCAATGAAGTTGAAGAATATTTTATATAGTAACCTATACTACCATTTCTTTGTCTTGATTTAATTTTTGGTTAATTTGTGGCTAATTGAGAAGATTGTGATCACATTCTCCCTTGATTGGAGTAGGTCAAGTTGGTAAAGGAGAGAGGTCAAATTAACAAAGTAATTAGCTATTAGATTTAGGTTAATATGAGAAAGTCTTTAAAAATAAAGAAGCAAAGGTAGGAAGAAAAGGTGAGAAACAATCAAAAGTTAAAAAAAATCATAAAAAGGTTCATTGAGAAGTGAAAAATTATACTTCAACAACTCAAAGAGGCCCACTCAAGAGTGAGATAAGAAAGAAGAACTATTGACACATGAGAATAATTAAACAAAGAGCTCTAGAGGTAAGGATAAAAAAGAGTGCGTCAATGATGTTGAATGAAAATAGGTTTCACCTTTGTATGGGATACTATATAGTATGTTTCAAAATAAATTAAACCTTTTAAACTAATATACTTAGATAAGTGGGACTTGGAGCATACTTTAGTTGCGGATTTGTACTTCATCATAGGAAATAAATTAATGTATTTTTAAATAAACTTAAATGCAATGATATTTGTTTTCTTTGAATCTCATATGATTGCAAGATATTTAAATTTTACAATTCCACATTGTATAGATGTATTTTGAATTCCCAATTACATTACAATACATTTATAAAACAACCTCCACAAAAATGTCCAAACAAATATTACACAAGACAACATGAAAACTATGCCAATGATGCAAGTGGCATACATGTAACTCAGTCATCTGGCCAATGGGTTATAGGAATGCAAATCTCCATAATACGATCATGGTCAGCTTCTGTCATCTTCCATCTCTTTGACTCACCTCTCTTCACCTTGATTTCTGTTAGAGGTATCTGAGATGCAACCACCAAATGACTGTATTGACATGATATATATTCAGGCATAAAATATCTGTAAATAATATGAGCACCTTGTTTTTTCACTTTTTCAAAAAAGTGTCCCATTAGAACCATGTCTCCAGTATGGTATGTGAAGTCCCCATCATTGTAGGGTCACACCAACCTACTCTTTATTTGCGTGCATTGCATCAAATAGTATGCAACATTTTCTCGGTTGTGGGGGGGTGCAATAAGAACAAATACATCACCTGCAAGATACATTACAAATATTATTCAAATGTCCTACGTGCAAATTTCTACAACATTTGTATATGTGTAAGATATAATGAACTAATTCACTTAATGAAGACTCTTGTACCTTCCCTAACCATATCAGAAACTTGATCATGATCTAATGAGACCATTTCCTCTTCAGTGTGCATCTCTTGCCATGTTGGAATTGGATGTGGGCCCTTTGGATTAAGAGATACATATTTCCATGGTTTGACATATACATCATTTTCACAGTGATCAAGCCCGCATTGATTTGCATCAATGCAAAAATCAGAAAAGCAGGCATACTTCCTCGTTTCAATGGAAAATATATCCCCCATGTCTTTACTTCGAACAGAATGCAATTCCCTCATACCAGGGATGGTGTCACAATACCATGGCATGGATCTATTAACATCTCCAAGGGAAACATCCCAGAAGAACCTGCATGGAATTCAGTTTGTCATATGTAAATTCATATCGAGTATGCGTTCTTTTGGAAATGATGATATTGAATGTTATTAGCTTATTAATTGAGTTTGGAGTTTATTACCTGCACACCGGCCTTGCTTGTTCACAACCTTGATGTCCCAAATGACGTGTGCACCAATCAACTACTTCCGTGGAGCATTTGAGTAGGGTTGCACCGTGACTCATCTGGTACCTCCGAAGTGCTTGTTTCACACATGCACCTGTGCCATCATGTTCACCCTTTCCATGCCCTGTCTCAAAAAAGCTCCAAGTGTATCAGATTCTTGTCTCTTTGTGAAGGCAACTCAACCAATAAAATGAGCGTGCCGATTTGAATTTCCCTGCACATCCATCTGACCAAATCCAGTGTTCAGTAAATGATACGCCTCTTTGTCTGAATGAATCATAAATCAACCCAAAGCAGTGTTGAACGAAAAATCTGTCATGCTCACGATTATCACTAACATAAAAATGGTACTCCTTGATCACTTCACGTGACTGGGGAGTGCTAACCCTACCATCGATGTTTTCCTGAGCATGTCTGTACAATACATGTACGAAGATAGTCACCTGGTCGGAGTGATAGTACTCACTCTGTATCTCTCTCTAAGGAGCAAAGGTGTAGTTCTCCGCAAATTCTACCACTGATAAGATTGTGCCCGGCTCAAATACCTCACGGGAATGTTTGAATTCTGAGGCTTGCCACCTGGACCTATGGGAGTGCTTTATGTATTTATAAATCTGACTTTGAAACTTCTCCATGAAATCTAAAACAGGAATGTCATCATTGAGTAAGTCGATCCTCTTAGATGACATAGATGAAGAAGATGTTGGATTCATGGTGACGTACTCATACCTCTTCCACCTAACGGTGATATCTGATAATCCATTGTGTGTTGGATAAATAGGAAAGTTCCTATGGAACAATGCCAAATCACCTCATTCATGACATTTTCTCCCACCTACACACCTCTTATTGAAAAACATGTGTTCAAGATTCCCGTTGCATAGTATCATACAAATAAAATCTCGCACTATGTGAGGAGCTAGTACACCGTTCCAGTGCCTTTTGCAAAGTCCAGAAATGTGCCATAGTATATTTGAAATTTATGTGGTACCAACAGCAACAAGTGTCGCGAATCGTATTCGGCATAATATACCATGGTGTCAATTTGTTGAACATGCTAAATGATATTTGAACACCAGGATTGGTTTCTTGGAATTCCTCGTAAAGTGCAACTCCTGTCATCTCCACCACATGCTTACAGTGCTCTTGATAAATGCCTCTGGATAAACGTTGTCGGAGGACATGCTTTCGATCTGGAATAGCACAAGAATGACTATCCCAAAACTCTATCACCTTCTCTCTAATGCCTGCTTCCATCGTATCTCGATAGGGTTCCCTACAAATAAGAGCCCAACAAGTAGCTTCATCACTTTCATCTATCCGAACCCTGAATTTAGTATATTTGAGCAATGTTCTTTTTGAAACATTGAGCAATGATGTCATTGTTGATACCATTCGATTTGTTGAGGTGCTTTATGCCACAACAGCCGTTGTAATTGCCTTACGAGCAGCTTGGGTATCATTGTTTCTTGATTTTCCAAATGAAGATAATGCAGTTCTTACATTTTCTATTGCATTTTGGCATGTATTTTTTGTTTTAACATCTTGAAAACCCAACAACTTTGTGGCACGTTTCAATTTTTTGTGTTTTATCAACCCATGTAGGATTTGAGCTTTTGCCATCATTGAATGATGTTCAAAATATGACTTGATTATCTTATTGACATGCTCTCTAACTCTCCGACCAAAGATCGAGTTCCCAATCTCTTCTTGTGCAGAAACAACTGCACAATCCTCTAGAAAATTTCCACCCCTTCCAACCCCACTGCAACTCCCAATTATATTTTCAATGTGAGAGGGAAAGGTGTCATGTGATGGTTGATTAGGATCATGAGGGGGCATAGGGTCATGTGATTCTTGATCACCATGATGTGATGTTTGACCATAATCTCTCCCTACATAACATGTAAATTAACAAATTGAAAATTGGTTACTTGATAGTTGTGCATTGAACTTTAAAATTGCTAGTAACTTGAAATTTGATGTGGAAATTGAAAAATTGAAAAATGCATCTAAATTGAATTTTCCAGTTAATGCATTCAGATTGAGAATTATTCTAAGTAAAAATTGAAATTGCTAGTAACTAAATTGCTCAAGTTATACGAACCGTTACACCAAAACCTCGAGGTGTAAGTGAAATGGCATGGAAGTGATCGACAATAGTTCAACTGAAAATAGATATGGACCCTAGGTATGTTCGGCTTCCTAAAAGTTCAGGTGTTTCACTCGGCCACCAATGCTGTCTGACGGCTTGCATATTGGGGCAGTACCCCTCACTCCACGGCTTAGGTAAAACTAATAACCGCTTGGCCACAAACGACAGCTCTTGGTTTACCTCACAGGGAAAAACTAGTCAATTAGGTAGGGGTCGTTGCTCTTTTCACTGGTAGGTCCTCTCAATGTGCCAGCTACTTTGGGGTTCATGTGGTACTCCTCACAATGAGTTTTAGGGCTTATGCCCAAGTACTTTCCACAGTTAAGCGGACATGGATTATTCCCAGATCCAAACTTGCAACAGATGCTTGTAATTGCTAGCTTAATTAAACTTGAGAATTATTCTAGAATTAAAGTTTGAAATTCCTAGTAAAATTTGAAATTGGTAGTAACTTGTACATTTAACTTTAAAATTGCTAGTAACTTGAAAATCAACTATATATATTTAAGTCAAGATAATTATTAATAACTTGATAAAAATTATTGTGGGCATACAAAATAATATCATTTACAATCATCACATTATATAATTGTGGGCAAATTTTCTTTATGTAATTTATGTCCATTTTACTTTTACATTACAAGAAAAATGTTAATTTAATTTTATGGTATAATTTATAAATAAATAAATATTTAAAATACAAGTTGCAAATCACCATGCAAAGAATAAATGATTACAACACTTCTACCCTATAATTTCAAGGACGACATCATGCATTCCATGTTGTATATACATGAAATAAAAATTTAAGATTGATTTTCTACCCATGATGACATACCTATTATACTTTAAATGTGGGGAAAAAACATTGATTTAGAGATGAATACGATATTTAATAAAAAACATTACACAGTGATATGATTGAGGAGAAATTCATAATTTTTAATGCAAAATAACATTTTCATTAGTTGATGATTTTGCAATTTCAACAATAGACAATTAAATGGAAATTGTAATTTTATCATAAATTGCAATTTAAGGATTTTTTATCAATAATGCTTCACATATCAACGCAAGGTTGCAAACATTGCAAATTTAATTATTTCCAATTTGTCCTAACAAAATATATGATTCTAATCATTAATCTTATCATGGTGATATGTCATGTTATATGTAAATAAAAGTACATGTGATTGATGGAATTTTTTTAAAGTAAACATTATAATTAAATAGCTCTTTGAACATTCATTTGTATTCAAATATTCATTACTATGAAAATATTGTCAACCACCATAATTATGAAAATATTCATTCATTTATTTATAAATTGAATAAATTCTAACTAATACATAACTATCACAACATGTTCATTTCAAAATATTCATTCATTTGTTTTGAAATTGAATTTTCTAACAAAACAAGAATTGAAATTACATTTAACTTGAAATTGTTAGTAACTTAAAAAATTACAATTAGTTAACTATATACAATTTAACTTGAAAATAATGTCCAAGTGTACATTTAATTTGAAAATTATTCTAATAACATTGAAAATTGTTAGTAAAGTTTATAAATTTGAAAATAGTAAATATGTACATACATTTTAACTTGAAAATAGAATCTATTTGTGTACAAATTTTATTTGAAAATTATTGGACAATAAAATTGAAATTTGTTAGCAATTTTGAAATAATTTGAAAATTGTTAAAGCAACTTAGAAGCATAATTTAAAAATTGTTAGCAACTTTGAAATAATTTGAAAATAGTTAAAAATATGTTAATATCTTAACATGAAAGTAGAATCTAAATTTACATGTTTCATTTCATTTGAAAATTGTTCTAGTTTAACATTTGTTTAAAGCCACTTGAAAATTGTTCATTTAACATAAAAATTGTTGCAAACTTTAAAATTTAAATAACAAATTGATGAAATAAATAAGAATATCATTGCAAATAAATATGAAACAAATTAAATTATGAAATTTAGTTAAATTTATTGGAAAATTGTTACTAATTTTGTAAATTATGTAGCATGATATTTAAATTATGATAGCATGTAATTCAATAATTTACCTTGGTTGTGCTCCATTGGAATTTGTTGCACCAAATGTGCATCTTCTTCTTCTCTCAACCTTGCTCTTTGTTGTCTCATTCGTTCTCTACTCTTCTGACGTTCTTCATTGGCATTTTGTTGTCTAACATGTTTTCTTTGTCTTTTTTATTTTATTACCCATCAATCTACAATGAAAACAAACAATGTTTTTTCAAAATGTTATAACAAACAACAATATGTTAGTATAAAATATTCAAATATGCCTACAAAGAAATCTTATATGAATCAATTTACAATGAAAACAAACAAATTTTTTTTCAAATTGTTATAACAAACAACAAAATGTTAGCATGAAATCTTGAATTATGCCTACAAAGAAATCTTACATGTCTAATGAGATCTAATTTAGCAATATGAAAATTATAAATCTCTAATTCAACAAGCTCAAATTGACAAAGCTCTAATGGAGAAAAATTTGCAATGAGGTAAATTATTGTTTGTGAATTCTTGTTTGCTGGTTATATACATGTTTGTTCATGTTTTTATGAGGGAAGGGTAGTTGGAAACATTAATTGTTGCCAACTCCTTTCGTGGTTTCTCCCCAGTTGGTTTATATATTTTTTTTACACACACCAACCCTCAATCGAGCCTTTTTGACAGACCCTCGATCAAGCCATACCTTGATTGAATATTTAACAACACCTCGATCGAGGTCTTGTTAAACTCTCGATCGAGGGTTTGTTAAGCTCTCGATCGAGGTATTTAAAAAAGCTCTATTGAGCAAATAGCTCGATTGAGGGCTTAAAATACAGGCCGATATCCCTTTTCCCTGCAGAATGGTTTTTTTGTCTGCCTTCTATAGAGTTAAACCATGTCATTAAATGTTCATTAATGAGCAGACTTGATACCATTGGATTCATCAACAAATCCTCTATCCAGATAGATAAAATTTATGAATTTTTATTTTCATGTCTTTCATTTTTAAATTTCTACTAAAACTTGCCCTAAGAAACCATGCCGAGAACTTCGATTGAGCTCAAAGATAAATCCACAAAATTCAAAATACGCATCCAAAAAATTTGAAAAAATACACACGCCCTAGATAAACGCGTCATCTTCAAAAGGGTATTTTTATTTTTTCAAATTATGTTAAAAATTAAAAGATTTGGTACATGAACACACATGTGTGCAAAATGCAACTGAAATATTCATTGGTCATTTTCGAAAAATAATAATAAATATATTTTTTCGAGAAAAATTAAAAGAAAAATATGTAAGCCCCAGTGCATTCTTTCTAGATCATGTTTACATATTTCATTTTTTTTAATTATTACTTTAACATTAAATTATCGTGCACGAACACAAACTACTTGTTAATTACTCTTCAAATTTTTAAGTACACACGTTTCATTAAATGAAAATTCGACATGATAAATGACATTGGAATATTTCGAAAAAAATATCATTGGAAAGCCAACATAATTCTCTACATTTCGGTTTTCAATCGCATGTCAAAATTCATTTGGCAAATATGAGTTTCAATGGCTTCAATTTAATATATGGATAAAATTTACATTTTTCACTATCATATTTGGCCAAAAAGAGTTACCCATCTTTATGGAATCACCCAAGAACAATATCATCAACATAGAGAAGGAGGATGACAACAGTTCCAACTAAGGTCGTTCCAATGCAACCTACTTCTTCGAAACAACTTTCTAGCTTATTGATGTATATGCTGAAAAAGTTAGGGGAGAGGGGGAATCCTTATTTAACTCCAATATTACAATTAACTTTCTTTTGACCATCTCTTAGTGCTTTTAAATTTGGCAATGACTTTTTCATGCAACCTTATCGTGGTAGCTCTCAATTCTAAAGGAACCATTAGCTCTTCTAATCTATTCCACAAGCTATTTCTAGGCATCATATCAAAAGCGTTCCTAAAGTCCACAAAGCATCATAATAGACTGGATTTAATATTAATACATTCCTCCGCAATGATCCTAAGTGTAATGAGGTGGTCCATGGTAGATTGATGTCTAGGCATTTATACATCACGGGAGAGGTTGGAGCAGTTGCACCCACTCCAACTACTTATTTGTTGTCTACATACTATGCATTTACCACTTTAGACTACGTAATTACATGAATATGATTACTTTTATGGGGCCCAAAGGATCCCCTCAACAAAATCCAAGAATTAGGTTATATTAAATTACATGAATTGTTTCTAGAGAAATTGTCAATGAGACCTATCACACTTGCAACAACAAAAACATACAACAACAAAAAAGAATCATTAAAAAGTAATATTCCTAAACACGTTTTTCTAGAATATTTATATAGTACTACAAATCATTCCTTTATTAATATTAATTTTGATATATATTTACTTTTCATATCAATATAAAAATAGTTAAAGTGATTTTAGTTTTGCAAAAAAGATTATCAAAATCCCAAGGGATGAACGAGGTGATATCTGGAAAATGGTAGTATGGATCTCCATAAAAGTGTATAAGGATATGGTCAAAGAAATGGACATAATTGCATCGCTGGAGGAGCCATCTCAACAACAACATGATTCTAATGCATCTAATCGTTTATTTTTTTTTATGTACATATAATTAATTAGTTTAACATTAAATATTAATTTTCAATTGTTTTTTGCAAGAAAGAAAGAAAAAATGGAACCCATTCAATGTAGAAGATATGACAACAAGGAAGAACAGGGTTGGTATCAAATTTTTCCAGTAATTGTGTTTTCCTTACAACTTAAGATTTCATAATATTGGTTGTGATATTTGTATTTTAATTATTTTACACCCATCCTTGGATGTCTTCAATCAGGTCCTAACATACAAACAAGATCCATCAGAAGAATTGATTGGCATTGCATTAAGTATGGGTTGTGAGTATATGCTACCATATCAAAAATTAATTGTAGAGTTTGTAAGCAACTATGTTGGTTTACTTCTCTCATTTTATGATAACAGAACAACAAAAAACCTTTATATTAAATATATGATTTGTCATGGGGTATAAAACTTGCGAGAAACAAAGTATGGAGTAGATCCAACAAAAGAGTTGTTGAGAGCTGTCATGATACTTGGATTTGAAAGAATTTGTATTGTTTTGACTCAATTCTTGCTATGGTATGCTTTTTGATTTACATAATCATGTATATTATCTATGTATATTATCTATTTTTGCATTATGCCCACTAATGTAGATACACGCATTACACGTTAATTTTATGTTTGTAGATGGACTCTAAAAAGGAAGAACATAATTGATCCAATCAACAAAAAATTCAACCAATTAAGCTAACTCATCCAAGTAGCTCGAGCATTGACAATAGTTCAAGTGAATAATGACAATCAATATAATTCAATGTTAATGCAAACTATTGTATGTTTTGAAATAACTATCTATGAAAATTAGGGATTTTGTATAATGTACTAGAAATAGTGTCCCAATTAAAATACCACGAGTTACCAACAAGTGTAACAATTACATATTGAAATTCTAATTAATTTGGACCTTTATGTTGTCCCATTTTATATGGAAAAAAGGCCTTTTATTCATATATAATAAAATAAGATTCTTATCCTCTTGCATTGTCGAATGTCATTGTGAACTGCTACATCGTTGATTAAATATATGGATAATTAAATATTACAATGAATAGATGCAAAGTCTAATAGTATAGAAAATTAATACAAACCATATCCAAATGTATAAAATTAAAATTAAAAAATTATACAATTATACAAATTCTATCATTTTCTAATGAATAATGGAATTTAAAAATAAATAAATAAAATATAGATGTATCAATGCATTGTAACTTTTATAGTAGTATGTGGTCATCGATCACTAGCGAACACATGATCATATATGCATTTAATCTTCTGAAGTGCATCGGTGCTTGAAAGTACATATCTACCATGGAGCTTGATGTGCATCCTTCTTACTTTGACATGAGCTATTCTTTCTCCACCATTGCTTTTGATGAAGTTGAACTTTCCAATCTTCAGAACCTCTCTAGCATGCCTTTGCTCTTCCTTTGTACTCCTTACTATGCCCCAAATGCCTTTATTTTATAGCCTTGGGAAATGGGCCCTCAAGTTTATCTTTTCAATATGGGATTATCTCTTTTCATGTTTTTGATTCTTTTCTCTCAAAAACCCACTTTCCATAGTATTTTAGGCTTTTGTCACAACTTTAGCATATTCAAGTACGATTAATGCACTTTTGTGCATTTCTTCTCACTATTTTACTGGTGGAGCTTAGGTTTGAGCCTTTAATGAGTAGTTCAATCACCGAACTTTGTCTTATTAAGCTACCTCTTTCTTCACTCAATCTTTCTGATTGTGGATGTAGTGATTAGATAAGAGAGGACTTGTTCTCTTGTGTACTTGTCTTTGTCTTCATGTTGCGGGCACATAGTAAAATATGCTTCTTCTTGTCACTTAGAGTAAGGGTGTTAATTTGAATGTGAACAGATGCCCCCTAATGTGTGAGGTCCGAAGCAGAGCTAAGGGCCAAAATACATTACGAAAATTGATACTCTTCAGACTGATACTCTTCATACTAATACTCTTTATTGATCAAAGCAAGGATGATGAAAGGATAAACTCACGGATGCGGGATTCAGGATAACATCTGCAAGTCAAAGATAGTAATTTCTCAAATATATAATATATTCCTGAGGCAGGCATACCCATGCTCAGCAGCAAACAACCATGACCACGAACAATGCAAAGTGGATCCATGTCAAAAGTAATTTTTTCAAAAATGTAAACATGCACTTTGATGAGTGCAAGAACAAGGTCTTCATTGAACTTCTGACATGGTATGTTGATGTATATGTAACTTTGGAATGTATTTCACATATATGTATATTGTATTCCTATAGAGATGGTATTATTCCTCTATACGGAAGTGTCTTCATTTATATTGTAAGTGTCGTAACTTATACTTGATGGGTTATTAGACCACCTTGTTTGGGGTCGGCCCTGTATAAGTCATGTGGGTCAAAGGGTTATTAGAACACCCTATTGGGGGTCGGCCATGTGGGTCAAATGGTTATTAGACCACCCTATTGGGGGTCGGCCCAGTCAGCATTATGTTATGTGGTTAAGTTCGAGCCTACATGAGTTAGGTAAAAAGGCAAGTCAAGTCAAGTATAAATAGAGTGCGGGAGGCACTCTATTTGTTCACTCACTTCTCACACATGCACTCAAGGAGGAGTGGCGCACTTATGGAGGAGGAGGATCTGCTGCTAGGTTGTGTCTATCTCTTATGGTTGGTTGTATCATTGCTCTATCTATCTCTGAGGAAGTTATTGGGGTTTTTCACCTTTATGGTTTTCCCCAAGTAAATCTTTGTGTCTCTTGTGTGCTTGCATTATTGTCTCCATGATTGATATGCTGTAGATATGCTGTACATGTTATTCTCTCAGTTAAGATCCTAGATCATATTCAAGTAAATTCAGAAAATTTAACATGGTATCAGAGCTAGCCTGAAAGAAGGCATGATATGGCATGTATGACACTTGTTGCACTTACGATGCTAGGGCTTGATATAGCAAAAACCAGTCATCGTAGAAATTTCACTATAAATCCGTTTTGGCGACGTTTTCGGATCTGAAATTGTTACAAGACGAAGCTAAGATCTCCAGGTATCTTGTGTCCAAAGGACAACCTCTAATTCGTTGTACTTTGTGATTTATGATCTGTACAATATAGGGTTTCTGCCTCTTCCAGATCTGAGTCAAAATCAGGTGACCTTGGGAAAAAGGTCATATCTTGGGCTAGGAAGCTCCAAATGAAATTTCGTCAAAAGTGACAGGTAGTACACAGTCTGCACTATCTCAGAAAACGTTTTCAGAGGCCGAAGTTGAACCAGTGACACGTGGCACGCCGTACAATTTCGCTCTCCTGTATTATCCCATAAACAGGTCACGTTGCGACATTTGGCATAACTCTCTCTCAGAGAGTCCAATTGCGGTCAGACCTGTCAGGATGGAAAGTTAACAGGCTGAGCTATCTCAGAAAACTTTTTCAGAGGCCGAAGTTAAAACAGTGACACGTGGCACGCCGTACAAGTTCGCTCTCCTGTTTTATCCCAAAACAGGTCACGTTGCGACATTTGGCATAACTCTCTCTTAGAGAATCCAATTGAGGTCAGACCTGTCAGGATGGAAAGATAACAGGTCAGGCTATCTCAGGAAACTCTTTCAGACCCTGTGGATCAAAAATTTTGGAGTTACACCAGAAACAATCAGGTACATATTTCTGTTAAAACAGAATTATTTTTTGGTACCTTCATTCATGGCTTCCGGAATTTAGGGATTTGGAGAAAGTTGGAATTTTTGTAATCGGAGACCACGGATGGATGCTACTCATCAAAATAGAAATTTAGAGACAAAGATCAGAATTTTTGGTTGGGCAGAAGGCCGGGCTTGATTAGACCCTAGTTCGGGACTTTGATCAGAAAAGTGGAAAATTAGGGCTTCTGTAAAAATGGGAATTTTTGAAATCTGTGACCACGGCTGGAAGCTCCTCAGAAAAATAGAAGCTTAGAGCTTTGGATCAAATATTTTTATGGGGCAAAAGAGTGGGCTTCATCAAACCCCAGTTTAGGGTCACGTCCAGTGAATCCGGAAGTTTCAAAGGCAAAATTGAGGAGTGAAACTTTGCAGTTTTCAAATTCTGAATATACCAGTTTGATCAGTTCATCAAGGCGCATATTCCTATCCTATCGGAAGGTTGAAATTCAAAGTTTGAATTTTTGGGGTTTCTCTGACAAACCCATATCCAGCTCAAGGTCCAGTTCTTGCAAATCAAGCGGATTGGGTTAATCCTAGAAGAAGATGGATTGGTCACTTGCATAAGTGAAGAAGTTCCTGTTTCAGAGGGAGATAAGGCTAAGGCCTTACATAAGAAGATTACTAGCGATCTCGACAGGTATGACTCATCAAGTTATGTCTCGATATTTGTTCATGATTAAGTTTATGGTATGTTTGTCTTCATGTTATTACGGTTAGTACTATCTTGATTTTAGACTTGTCATATCACCTTAATAAAACTATGAATGCACGATAGAAAATATTCATTGATTAAGGTGTTGACACTTATGATTGTACTAATGCATTATGGTGTTGTATGAGGTTTATGTTGTCTACTAACATGAAAGGTACACCAAGAAAGACAAATCATGTTCTGGTTCAAGAACATGTGATCATGATGACATGAGGACAAAGATTCATCCATTGTCATGGATCACATAGAAGATCCATTTACGAGGTATGTATAACTTGGTTTTGCAATGGCTAACCTATGAGACATGCAGGTTACTAGCACAAGTCACTGAAGAGAAACAGAAGACATTATGCGGGTATGATAGACATAAATAGCTAGCATGCTAATCCAGGTATGTTTTTCCTATATCAAGCTAGAATCCTACATCGTGTTAGGATCTTATACTGTTGTTGACAATGATTATTCATGAAGTCATAGGTTTGAATAATCATGGTTGTATGCATATTATGTTTCTTACCATAATTGATGATATGACTAACCAGAAGAATCATAAAGGTATAAGTTTGAATAATCAAAGGTTTTATGCATATTATATCTCTTATCTTGATTGATGATTCAACTAACCCGAAGAGTCATAGGTTTGAGTAATTATAAGTTTAGACATGTTATGTTTCTTATGATTTGACTAACCATAAGAATCCTACATAAACCTTGAATGCTAATGCTTATTATTCTGTTTAAAATGATCATGACTATACATGCTTGAGATTATTATGTTTTAATAGTATACTAATGAATGTATGATTTTATATGAAATCACAAGGATAACACATTCATGATACTAATAAGCATGCATAGGGATCAAGGATGAATATGAGTTCAAGAACAGGGAATTCAGGAAGCAAAGATCAAGAGGGAGCACACTCCAGTTGTTCCTACAAGAAAGCAAAGGAGCACACTTCAGTAGTTTCTGCAAGGATGCAGATATTCAGAGGGAGTTGACCATCTCTCTGCATTCCACAATAGAAAGGTGTAGAAGAAGCTACTTCAGATTAGGACTCCAGCAGCTCCTGCAAGGAAGCAAAGACTCAGAGGGAGTCCACCCAACGAACAAACAAAGATAAGTATTTTAAATTATCATTTCTTGCATATGTGTTTGTTTAAATAAAATTGTTCAATGATATGCTCATGTTCCTAGACTTAGGATATGTATTGTGCATATTAGAATAGTTGCATTGATGAACAGTATACTCCTAATATGCATGGGTAAGTGGCCTATGGCACTGTACAACATTCCATTGCTACTTATCTAGAATGAAACCTCTTTGCTGACATGTTCGGAGTTGTGCACACTCTTAACAATGTTCTGGTAGAGACTGGAAGGCATCTAGAAAGTTACGGGATATGGATAAATGTTGTATTGAAGCATTGGCTAAGATAATTGCATGACTGTATGACATATTTCTTTATGTGTAAGAATTTGTTCTGAAAATTATGAGATGTTTCTAATCATGCAATTTAACCTGTTTTGTAGGAAAGACTGTATATCTTCACCTACAAAAAGGACTACAACATTTGTTCCAGCAACAAAGATATCTATTGAAGATATTGAAGTTCCCAGGATCTGGGATGAAGAAATGGAATGCCATGATCCGTCGATCATGAAGAATGATGTTTGGGATGTAATCCCAAGACCTGAAGGGAAGTTTGTTATGAATTCCATATGGAACTATTAGATCAAGCATGTTGCAGATGGCAGCATAGAGAAATATAAAAGTGACGAAACAGAAGATACACCAGATGGATTCAAGACAGCTTTCTTGAATGGTGTAGTTGAAGAAGAAGTGTATGTGGAGCAACCACTTGGTTCTGAGACACATGATAGGAAATCATATATGTGCAGAACTTGGTATGGTGAAGATAGATTGATTGCCGACACGCAGCGGAAGCTTACTACCGAGTTCGAGATGAAGAACTTGGGGATGATGCACTATTTGTTTTTGGCATGGAGGTGTGGCAGAGTGATGGAATCTTCCTTGGACAAGGGAAGTATGCAGTAGAGATCCTGAAGAGGTTCGGGATGATGGACTGCAAGGCTATGGCCACACCTATGGCATCGAATATGAAGCTTCTATGTGATGCTTCATCTGAGCTGGTTGATGTCTCCATGTATCGTCAGATGATTGGGTCCTTGATGTACCTGATGAACACAAGACCAGATATTTGCTTTGCTGTGAACACATTGAGCCAGTTCCTGACGGATCCGAGGAGTGTTCACCTGGTTACTGTAAAGCATGTTCTGAGGTACCTGAAGGGTACAGTGGATTATGGGCTCAGGTATGAGGTGAATCAAAAGTTTAACCTGCAGGGTTATGTTGATTCAGATTGGGCTGGCAGTGCTGCAGATAGGATGAGAACATCTGGGTGTTGCTTCAGTATGGGATCAGGTGTGATCTCTTGGTTTAGCAGGAAGCAGTCCTGTGTAGCACTGAGCACAACTGAGGCAGAGTATGTTGCAGCCTGTTCAGCTAGTTGTGAGGCAGTATGGCTACGGAAGCTACTGTCTGAGTTATTTGATCTCCCGTTGGAGGCTACTGGTATCTTCAGTGATAACCAGAGTTGTGTGAAGCTGTCCGAGAACCCAGTGTTTCATGACAGGTCGAAACACATAGAGATCAAATATCACTATATCAGGGATATGGTGCAGAGAGGAGCTGTAAAGCTTCTGTATGTTGCGACGGACGAGCAGATTGCAGATGTGCTGACGAAGCCACTAGCCAGAGTGAAGTTCGAGTACTTCAGAGAGAGGCTTAGCGTTCTTCAGATCGAGGACACTTCGAGGAAGAAGTGATGGACACATTTGTTGAAGCCATTCCAAGCATGTTGGAAGGAGGATCCTTCACATGGCTGTGGATGTAAGCGCTGGATAATGGGCATCAGGATGATGTTCTAGTTTCTGCTTGGATATGATCAGTTGGATCATGTGTATGTATTTTGTATATGCATCATGTTGGATGCTGGATATGATCGGATGGATCATGTGTATGTATTTTGTATATGCATCATGTTGGATGCTGGATATGATCGGATGGATCATGTGTATGTATTTTGTATATGCATCATGTTGGATGCTGGATATGATCGGATGGATCATGTGTATGTATCTTTGTATGATCAGGTAGATCATGTATACTGATGGATACATTGTGTGGATTATGTATCTTTGTATGATCAGGTAGATCATGCATACTGGTGGATACATTGTGTGGATCATGTATCTTTGTATGATCAGGTAGATCATGTATGCTGATGGATACATTGTGTGGATCATGTATCTTTGTATGATCAGGTGGATCATGTATGTTGATGGATACATTGTGTGGATCATGTATCTATGTATGTATCAGGTGGATACTTGGATGATCGTGGATGACGAGCTTCTCCAGATGACATGCAGCAGGATGTTGCAGTGATGATGATCAGGATGATCATGTGTACATCAGGATGATGTTTGATGAGTATCAGATGATACTTTGTGGCCGTGGATCAGGTTGTGCAGGAAAGCATGTAATTTGTGCCCTGGGAGATTTGCAGATGGTCTTTCGAGGTTTTGCCTATGGCATGTAATTCGGTGCCCTGGGACATCTGGAAAATGCTCTTGCGAGGTTTTGCTTGAGAGGACATGTAATTTGTGCCCTGGGAGATTTCAGGTCGGAGTTGTGTACCCGTAACATCCTGAGATGCTCTTGCGAGGTTTTGTCCTATGGCATGTAATTTGCTCCTGGGAGATCTGGACAGGATGAAAAAGGCCTCAGATGCTTCAGCCAGGTTTTGCCATGACCACATGTAATTTGCTCCTAGGAGATCTGGACAGGATGAAAAAGGCCTCAGATGCTTCAGCCAGGTTTTGTGGTGGACCACATGTAATTTGCTCCTGGGAGATCTGGACAGGATGAAAAAGGCCTCAGATGCTTCAGCCAGGTTTTGTGGTGAGATCACATGTAATGTGCTCCTGGGAGATCTGACAGGTAGAGCCGCGTGCTCGTAACAGCCTGGGATGCTTCAGCCAGGTTTTGTGATGGGTCACATGTAATGTGCTCCTGGGAGATCCTACAGGTAGAGCTGTGTGCTCGTAATAGCCTGGGATGCTGCAGTCAGGTTTTGTGACGCACGTAATAAGTCCTGAGGATTCCACAGTATGGCCAGTGATGATGAAGACCTGCAGGTGGTGGGCCTACATCCAGTATGAAAAAGGACTGGCTCTGTAGAACTTCCTATGATGAGTAGATTCAGAGATTGATTGAGATAGCAGCAGCAGTGACGATGATGATGACTCGATGACGATTATCCAGTGATGATGATCCAGAGAAGATGACTTGTGCTAGAAGAACTGTGCTGAGAAATACCTTCCTAGTTAAGAGGGAGTGTTGATGTATATGTAACTTCGGAATGTATTTCACATATATGTATATTGTATTCCTATAGAGATGGTATTATTCCTCTATACGGAAGTGTCGTCATTTATATTGTAAGTGTCGTAACTTATACTTGATGGGTTATTAGACCACCTTGTTTGGGGTCGGCCCTGTATAAGTCATGTGGGTCAAAGGGTTATTAGATCACCCTATTGGGGGTCGGCCCAGTCAGCATTATGTTATGTGGTTAAGTTCGAGCCTACATGAGTTAGGTAAAAAGGCAAGTCAAGTCAAGTATAAATAGAGTGCGGGAGGCACTCTATTTGTTCACTCACTTCTCACACATGCACTCAAGAAGGAGTGGCGCACTTATGGAGGAGGAGTATCTGCTGCTAGGTTGTGTCTATCTCTTATGGTTGGTTGTATCATTGCTCTATCTATCTCTGAGGAAGTTATTGGGGTTTTTCACCTTTATGGTTTTCCCCAAGTAAATCTTTGTGTCTCTTGTGTGCTTGCATTATTGTCTCCATGATTGATATGCTGTAGATATGTTGTACATGTTATTCTCTCAGTTAAGATCCTAGATCATATTGAAGTAAATTCAGAAAATTTAACATGGTAGTCTAATCTTGCGTAGCTCGGGCAGTGCATCGATGAATGATACAACTGTTTTTCCCAAGGTCTTCAATACAAACTGACAATAGTACGAGTTTATATCATGCGAATAAATGAGCTAATGTCAAGCATAATAAAACACCATCTGATTACCGCTCATTGATGTATACTGTTAACTGATGCGAAGAGACACACAGATAATGATGATGGACTCTAAGGTACCGAGTACAAACTAGCAAGTGTGAATAGATGTTCTGAAGTTGAACACTTGTAGAGTCAAACAATCAGGGGTCATTGATGTATACCCACTGTCATTTGCGAGGAAACCTGCCACTAATGATTGCAAGATCCAAGGTACTCCCGTGTTTATAGATCCATGTCCTAGATGATGATTTGGTGTCGATAGGAATAGATCCATCAGAAGGAGGGCATTAATGCACCCCACATCAGCCGATACGAAACAAAGATCAATAGTTTGATATAATTTGGTAGAACTGTGAGATCCAACACTGTATACTGACACAAGGAAGGCCAACATGATTGGTCAGGAATATTTGAGGAATGGCCGACTCGGTTTGAACTTCCCTTGAACACATAACACGACGCAGAATGGACACTTGGAAACATAGGACTTTGAGTAACCGACCTTAATGAAATTCGCCAATTCCAAATGCATTAACGAAAGCTCCATTGGTGATGGGAAGGATAACCCATCGGTGGAGATTTGTTCAAAATACTAGTATAGTTTCCTAAGGAAAATGCAGATGGTGTATTGAGAGAAGAGACAAAAGTATGTGCCGTGTTCAAGGGCGACAAGGACTGACTGTTGCCGTTTTCTTCAATACTATAATATGAAGTGATTCAAGTCTCTTCTTTTTTGGATTTTTGTGTTTTTTAATTTTTATGCTTTTTCAGTTTATTGGTTTGAAAAAGAATGAAGAATGTTATAATACATGGGAGGGAATGAGTGTTGCATGGGCATGCGTCTATTTTGCAAGGGCACGGGTTAGGCCAAGGAAAAGATCCATATTGCAAACAAGGGCTAAGCTAGTTGTGCACACTCTTACCATGTAAATGGTGGTCATAAATTTTTCCACACCAATACATTTTATTTATTTTATGCATCGATGCTTTTATGATATCATTGCACCAGTTCCTTTTATTAATAATTATACACACCAGTGCTTTTACTATAAAATATCATCGGTCCAATAATATATTATGTATATGCAGTAGTGCTTTTTTATTATTTGTACGCCCCTTTAATTTTACAAGCAAATCGCACCGGGGATACAATATACTGAAACCTCATTGTAATGTTAAAAAATGCAATGACCATTAACGTCATCATCAACTTCATCGGTGCAACTTTTTTTTTGATAGCACCGATGTGTTATAAAATGTAATAAGCATTGATGTGATTTTACTCATAAAGCACTTGTGTGTATTAATTTATAGAGAATCGATGCTATCGAAATCATAGTACGCACATATGCTTTCTTATCAATAAAATGCACCAGTGTGGTTAAAATAATGTATATGCACTGGTGCGTCTTATTGATAAAAGCGCACGGAAAAATTATTTTTTTATAATCTCATGTCACCGAGTTTTGTTATTAGTTATAATAAATTTCCATACAAATATCTTCCCAACCATCCAATACCAATGGTGGAGGTTGTACTAGAGATTTTTTTGATGATTTTGTCCAATCTTGTAATACTAAAATCCTCTGCAAAAACCTCAGCTACATGGTGTTTTCCTTCTAATGCATAGTTAATCATAATCAACCATAGTCAGTGACATCCAACTATGATCTCACACAATCAAACCTACTCAACCATGATCAAGAAAGTAATCCATAGTCAACAATTATTAGACAACCATGGTAAAAAAGAGTCAAGGTTCACTAAAGAAAAACATGGTTAACCAAAGGCAAATAATAGTCAACCATGGAGCATTAAAGTCAAGCATGGTTTGATAAATTAGACCATGCATAAAATATAGTCAACCATGATTTACTATGGCCAAACTTGGTGAACTATCATTATTAACCATGGTCAATGTTGGTTAAACATGGCTAACCGTAGGTAAGAAAAATAAGCCATGGTTTACTAATGTCAATCATGGATAATTAAAGTAAAAAATAGTCAACCATGATTCACTAAAATCAACCATGGTCAAACAATAGTCACTCATGCTTAACTATGGTAAAAATTCATCAACCATGTTCAAACATAGTTAACCATGGTTAACGAAAGTAAATTATAAAAATCATAGTCAACCATTATATTAATCTATGGTTCACTAAAGTCAACCATGGTTGACTAAATTCAACCATGGTCAAACAATAAAGAACCATGGTATACTATGTTCTAACTTATTCAACTATCATTTTTCACCCATCGCCAACCATAGTCAATGATGCTCAAACAATGTTAATGTTACCTAACAAAATTCAACCACACACAACCAAGGTTCACTAAAGTAAATCATGTTTAGACAAAGTCAAGCAATAATCAACCATGGTTTTCTAAAGTTTACCATGCACAAATAATAATGAACCATGGTTTACCATGGTGAAACTTAGTCAAGTATCATTTAACAATCTTCATTAACCATGGTCAATGCTAGTCAAACATGGTCAACCTTAGCTAAGAAAAGCCACCATAGTTAACTAAAGTCAAAATAGTAAACTATGTTTCACTAAAATCAACCATGGTCAAACAATAGTCACCCATGCTTAACTATGTTCAAACATAGTCAACCATATTAAAACATAGTTAACCATGGCTAACTAAATTCAACATTGAAAACCATAGTCAACCATCATAGTAAACCATGGTTTACTAATGTCAATCATGGTTAATTAAAATCAACCATTGTTAAACAATAATTTGAACCATGGTAAACTATGGTCTAACTTATTAAACCATCATTTCTCACCCATAACCAACAATGGTCAATGATGGCCAAATAGAGTTAGGGTTACCTAACCAAAGTCAACCATACACAATGAAAGACCACTAAAGTAAATCACAGTTAACCAAAGTCAAACAATAGCCAACCATGGTGCATTAAAGTCAACCATCGTTTGATAAATTTAACCTTGTGCAAACAATAGTCAACCATGGTTTACTGTGGTTAAAATTAATCAACTATAATTTAACAACCTTCATTAAGCATGGTTAATGTTGGTTAAACATGTTCAACTTTAGAAAAGAAAAGTCACCTATGGTTTACTAATGCCAACCATGGTTAACTAAATTCAACTATAGTCAACCATTGTGGACTAAAATAAACCATGTCAAACAAGAGTCACCCGTGCTCAACTATGGTAAAATTTGGTCAACCATGTTCAAGCATAATTAACTATGGTTAATTAAAGTCAACTATGAAACCATAGCGAACCATTATCAACAATGGTAGATGACATTCAAACATTCTCTCACATAATCAAATATGCACCACCATGGTCAATGAAGTATTCCATAGTCAACAATGGTTAGTAAACCATGGTGAAATAGAGTCAATGTTACCTACATAAACTAAACCATACACAATCAAGGTTCACTACAATAAACCACATGGTTAACCAAAGTCGAACAATAGTCAACCATGGTTCCTTAAAGTCAACCACGCTTAACTAAAGTCAACCATGGACAAGCAATGGTCAACCACGCTTTACTATGGTGAAAAATCAATCAACCATCACTTAACACCCTTCGTCAACCATGGTTAATGGCACTCAAACATGGTCAACCTCTAAAATTAGCCATGGTTATCTATACTCTACCCTGGTCAAATAATTGTTAAGCATGGTAAACTATGGCTAGACTTAACCAACCATGTTCAAACATAGTTGAGCATGGTAGAACAAAGTCAACTACAAAATCAAGGGCAACTATTTATTTACTTGATTTGATTTATTTATGTAATTTGATTTCATATAAATAAAATTAACTAAACTCATATTTGTAATTTTACTATTCATATTTGTATTATTTGTATATGTAAATGAACTTATTATTATCATTGATTATTTAATTATGTATTATTTATTTATCTTTATTATTTTATTTATTTATATTTTCTTTTATAATATTTTTTTTTTCATTTAATAATAATAATAATAATTCCGTAGCCACATTTTTTAAGGCCATTGATATACATCTATCAATGCCATTATATTTGAAAATGGGTCTAACAAGTAATATAATATCAATTTCACTCCAAATCCAACTTAACATGGGACCCTTGCTCCATGGAAAGCCACGACAGTTCTAAGAGATAAGCTAGATTGTCCAAATTGTTATTTATTATTATACTTGGTATATGTTTCTAGTAATAGCTTTGCTATTTATGATTATTGCCCATTATCCTTTCCTTCTAACTTCTTTTACCTTTTGAGCTTCCTTTCATAATTCAACTTGATCTAATGGAATGAGATCTTCCTTTATAAATATTCCTAGCCCTTTTGTCCATTACTAAAAAATCTCTGATTTTACAATTGAAAAAAATTTAAAGATTTTGAAAATTAACCTAGATGTAGGTGCATGATGGGGATGTGATGGTTGATCAAGTCATGGGGACACCCATTCCACGACTTGCCACCTCACCCTCTCATTAATATTAAGGGAAGGTTTGCATGCAAGGATGGTTCTTCATTCAATGTGGATGGATTTTGGTAAGGTGTGGCTCCATGCGAGCTAGTGCTCAGTGCTCAATCAAAGGTATGTGAAGACGGTGGAAACTAAGTGCTATAATAGTATGATGGGGTGGTCACTTGTGGAAATTGTCATGGAAATAATTCTCTAGATGATGGTGAGGATAAGAATGATAGGTGATGATGAGGTAAGGTGATATTTCAATGGCTATTATGATGTGGGGTTGATGGTAATTATCTGCCACCCTAGGTATGTCCCTTTCCTTATGAAGGCTCGATGGGCAATATCCTAACTAAACAAAGAGGGAAGATGGTCTAGAACTTAGGGCATTCACCTTGTTGAACAATATTTTACCATGATTCATTCATAACGGGGGGTTTTTAAATTGTGAAAATAAGGCCAATATATTGTAGGTAATGGGGGGAGGGGAGTAGGGTATGGGGGGTTTGTATGTATTGTGGGGTATAAAAAAGGTTATCTAGTAAAAATAGGGAATGTCTCGTAAAAATAGTTCTTCTTAATTGGAAATGTGTGTTGGGAGGGGGATCAACAAAATGATTTTTGTGGGTATTTATGAATATCTAGTAAAATTATGGGTATTCTTTAATATCCAATGAACAAAAGCTCTATGGCATAGTTTTACTAAGTAAAGACCCCATGGTCTGGAGTATCTTGCATGCAACTTGGGTTTGGGACAATGTAGGGATTACGAAGAAAGCCGCTTAAAGAATGGCGAGAACAAGGGTCGTAAGGGGAAGGGGGAGCTACCAATGAAATTCCCACATGCCCCACATTAAGAGGGAACTAGTTGAAGAGAAACATGAATATTTAAAGGAGGTCTTTGTGGGGGCGTGGCAATATCAGGACCGAGCTTAGCAAGAAATTGAGGAGGATCAAATGGAATGGATGGTGGAAATTATGATGCGAGCTCGTCTCGTTCTCGTGAGACGAAGCATGGGAAAACGATCTTGTTATATTAGAAAATGAAAATGTTCCTTGGGAGAGCCCTAATGGGTGCAGAGGACAATGACCCGAAGTCAAGCAAACATGATTCACAGGGTTTGAGAGGAACATGATTCAAATCCTAAGGTTAAATGCAACTCTCAATACAATCGTGGATGCCATCAAGGAGCTTGCTCGGTGGATAAATACGTTGGCACAACTCACAATGGGAAAGGTATTTAGGGCCAAGACCTGAGAAGGCTCACCCAGAGACTCGAACCCCAATGCGAAGGAATGTGGTAACAATCATAAATGAAGAATACGACTCTTATTTTGTTGCTCTTTTTGTTTTTTTGTTTTAAATCTGGCATCGTGGTGCCTAACTTTGGGTCTTTGTCTCGCTCTGTTCCGGTTTTTTAGAGGATTTTAGTTCGTGGTTCAGACATCTAAGCCGACTTGGTTTCCCTCTGGGCGAGTTGGTCCTAAGACAGATGCATGGACTTTTTATTTTTGGCTGGTTAATATATTGTAGACAAAGCTTAAAAAAATAATTTGAAAATAAATAAGATTTTTATATTTGATTGATTTACAATGTATTTAAATTACATTATCCAAAGAACATTTTTTTTATGTGAAAAAAAAATTACATTGTCCAAATACGTGTAATCAACTCTAAAATTTATAAAAATTGTTTAATTATCTTTTAAGATTCTTTCTTTTTGTTTTTTTAATGATGGTTGAATTATTTATTTTAAAAATAATAAGATTCCCTTTTTTGTTTTTTATTGATGATTGAATTATTTATCTATTAAAAAATTATAAATTTAAATTTAAAAATATTTAAATTACCACAACCTCACATAACACTTTCATTTTAATACATATGTTGAAATGTTTTTAAAGATACGCTTGAATTATCGAGTTTTCTTTATACGCAACCCCGCTCCTTGAAATTCAACTTTGCTTTCCTTTGAAACTAATACACAATAACCTTCGTAATCGTGTACCACTTTGTTAATAAGTATTTGACAAGATCCAATTCAAATATTAACTTTACATAGGATGAGATTTATTTAAAAAATGAAACAATAAAATTTAATAATTTAGATGGGATTTAGAGGAGAAGAGGCCACAATAGTTTTGAATGGTACGGTTAAACCATTAAAAAAAATCATATACACTTAACTACAAGAGTAGATGAACTAGTATGGTCATATGATGTACTTGGTATCTACACTCCAAAAAAGGGATATGCAATGTTATGGGAGTGGACCAAACAAATCCAATTTGGTGGTGGCATTCAATATGGAAGTGTAACTGTCCATTGAAATCAAAACTTCTTATGTAGTTATTTCTACATGATAAGGCTTAGACATGGGATCACCTCCAGAGAAGAAGTTGGGAGGGACCAGGAAGATGTTCTCTGTGCAATGTTGTTGAAGAATCGAATTATCATTTCATAGTTGTGTGCAAATTCTCAACCTAGGCATGGAAAGAAATTGAAGTTTTCTTGAAATTCAAATTCAATTGGATGGGAATCACACTTCAAGATAGTTTGAAAACATGGATCTTCATTCTAGATTACAATGCCTTCAAAATTCTTCCTCTAGTTATTGCTTGGCAATTATGGATAGCAAGGAACCAAATTATCTTTGAAGACATAACAATAGGCCCACTAATATGTGCAAAAAATGCAGCAGCCATTTTAAATTGTTATCCACTGGTAGATACAATTTTAAAAACTAGACAGGTGGAAGCAAAAACTGTAATAAGGATACACCTTGGTCCTATTTTGATGGGGCTCCACAATTGAATCCATATAGAGCTGGAGCAGGAGGGTTGATTTACCTTGATAAGGATACTAAACTATGTCTTAAAGCAGGTATGGGACAGGGAACAAATAATTTTGTAGAATTGTGCGCTCTAAAACTCCTCATAAAATTGGCAACAAAGTCTGCAATGGAAGAGATCTCCTTCACCCATATCTACATGGAAAGAAACATTGAAGCAGATCTCCTATCTAAAATAGGCCTGGAGCTAAGGAGCGGGGAATGACTAGTTTAAAATGAGCAAGAAGGTAAAATTATGGAACAACACCAATCCTTCCTATAGGATCCTCACTTAAGGCCTCTCAGGTCTCAAGAAGGGAGTTCAAATAATCTTTTTGACTATTTTGGTTAGTAAAAGAAGCTATGAAATATCAAGATGTTATAGAAGTATCTCTTTTGAGGAAGTTGTAAAGTTTTCTACTATGAATAGTTATCACTAAGAACTCAAGCTCTCTTGAGTTGTAAGTGAATCTGAAAAATGTAACTCTTATTTCCAAAAATAAAGTAATAAA
The DNA here is from genome assembly GCA_027924585.1 of Larix kaempferi. Lineage (NCBI taxonomy): Eukaryota > Viridiplantae > Streptophyta > Pinopsida > Pinales > Pinaceae > Larix > Larix kaempferi. The sequence goes on from BSBM01000348.1 coordinate 8,116,849, forward strand.
TTTGTTTTCCAAGAAAAAAAACTCTTATTAAAATTTTTAATATATAAATGTTTCACATGATATAAATAAATAAATATATAAATGAATAATTTTTCTAATAAACAAGTAATTAATATTATATTATAAATAATTTAATATTTATTGTTTTAAGTAAATAAATATATATATGTAAATGAATAATTTTTCTAATAAACAAGTAATTAATATTATATTATAAATAATTTAATATTTATTGTTTTTACGAAATGTATATTAATATTTACTTACTTTTGTATGTTGTTGAAATTTATATGATTGTCTTTTCTAAAAGAAAATAAATGCATATAAATAACTATGGTTTATATGTGTATGTTTTTAATTTTAAATTGAAAAATGTAAAATTGTTATTTTAATTTAAATTATTATTATATATATATTTTTTGTTCGATTGCTTTTAACTTGGGGCTGGTAGCAATGAATTATTGGTTAAGAATCGCAACGTAGGGTCATCTAAGTCATCAAAGTCACCCGAAGATCGCACCCGGCCTGGGCCACACCAACCCTTAAGATGGTTGGAGTTTTGGGTGTCTCCTCCCAATTAAGTCATGCTTAAGTGGAATTGAACCCGGGTCACCCTGCTGAAGAGACCCACACCTTAACTGAACGAATTAGTAAGAATTGACAATTTTAATTTTAATTATTAAAATAAATGTAAAACCATTTTATAATTTTTATTTAAAATTAGTTAAATTAATTGTAATTTTTATGGACACTTTTCCACATTTTATTTTATAGATGGTATCTAGTGTAAATATAATCAAGAAGTTGATTTAACACTGGTTTACATTTTGTACAGTGTAAATATGATAAGTTGATCTAACACTTCCTTACATTTTATATTTTGTAGATGATATCTAATATTACCAACCTAGATCCAAATCCTAGGTTCTATCAAGCATCGAGAGGGATCAAATCTCCTGAGGTGCAAACCTCTCCTCGAAAAGCTCCTTGAGTGCAATACCTGAGAAGAGGTTTGCACCTTGGGAGATTTGATCCCTCTCGGTGCTTGATAGAGCCTAGGATTTGGATCTAGGCTGGTTTCAGTCGTGGGAGGTGACACAAAACTGGAGTTTGATCAGCATTGTAAGAAATAGGTTAAGATGAAAACACATATACATTTACAAGGATTATCATAATGTAAGTAATAAGTATTAAGGATTGAATAAATTGTTAAACTGGAAAATAGAGACAATTCGCCTAACTTTTTTTTCGATTCTCTTTTTGTTGATCTACATTTTGTTTTGTTTGTTCTTCTCCTTCTTCTTCCGTCATTTCGTCCTTTCGTACATTTTGATTTATTTCTTGTTCTACAAACTGATTTTTTTGTTCTTCCAATTGCTTCAACTTTCTCTCTCGATACGCTCTTTGTCGATCAATGTTTCATTTTCTTTGTTCTTCTCATTCTTCTACTGTCAATTCGCCTAACTTTTTTTTTTCGATTCTCTTTTTGTTGATCTGCGTTTTGTTTTGTTCATTCTTCTCCTTCTTCTGTTCTCATTTCGTCATTTCGTACATTTTGATTTATTTGTTGTTCTGCAACTTGATTTCTTTGTTCTTCCAACTGCTTCAACTTTCTCTCTTGATACACTCTTTGTTGATCAATGTTTTGTTTTCTTTGTTCCTCTCGTTCTTTTGCTGTCAAATCATATAACTTTCTTTTTGTCGATCTGCCTTTCGTTTTCTTCATCCTTCTAGTTCTTCTGCTCTCATTTCGTACAACTTCCTTTTTTGAAATTATTTTTGTTCTTCTGCTTTTCGTTTCAAATCTTCTTCTCGTTCTTTTGTTGTCACTGAAATCAATGCGTCCACAAAATAACATCTACAGTGAAAAGTATGCAATAAAAAACCCATACATTGAAATCTATGTGTCCATACATTCAAATCAATGCGTCCACAAAATAACGTTTACATTGAAAAATATGCAATAAAAAGTCCCAATACACTAAAATATATGCAAGTATAAAACTCACTTTACATGATAATGAAATTCAATTTGTTTACGAAATTCTATATTTAAAAAAAATAGGTGATCTAGGAGGATTGAAGCTTGAACCTCACACCCATTATCCCAACACCCTTACCACTATACCACATGTAGTTCTTATTATACATAGTAAAGAACTCATATACTTATATGCCAATATTAATATATATTTTAACTTAAATTAAATGTTAATTTAATTTTAAATATAATGTCATGTAGTTTAAATAATAAAATAATTATTAGAAAATAATTAACTTTCATTGTAAATATAAATAGTGTTTGAAATAAAAAATTATAACAACTTAAGAGTTCTTGAATTTGAATGGTTAAAATATTAATTCTTGGTTTTTAAGTAAAATTTACATTTTAAATTTAATTATTATTTATATAATTTGGTTAAAATTGTTAGGTTATATGACTACGTCTCTAATTAAAAAATAGAGAAAGTAGATACCTAATGATTACCCCAAATTGTTGTATTTAATTCAAGTAGATAACTAATGATTATGAGAAATGTGTAAATGTTAAAAATAATCATTTGAAGCTTATGGATTTGAATTAAAAAATGTAAAGATAATATTCATTTGAAACTTATGGATTTCAATGATTAGACCCAGTGACCTTTTCACCTAGGGGCGTCTTAACCATGCCCCGCCACCAACTGTTCTACATCTCACGAATAAACAATTGAAACAAAAAGGTATATTTAATATTACAAAAGTTACATTATTACATTTTACTTTAATTACTTCAATATTGTTGTAAATTACTTTTTATGTTGTTTTTTTGTTTATATAGCCATTGTTTATATAGACGACAATATATTAATTAGTTTTTACTGTTTTTTACGTTTTATTAGATGTAACGCTACATCACACGTTAGATGTAAGGCACTACTTACATCTCTCTACATTCATTGGATAATATCTTAGGTGTAAATCCATAAAGGTTGAATATAGTGCTTTCATGTGTGTTACATTTTGTATTTTGTAGAGGATATCTATGATTAAGGCACTACTTGTATCTCTCTACATTCATTGGATAATATCCAGTGTAAATCCATAATGGTTGAAGATAGTGCTTTCATGTGTGTTACATTTTGTATTTTATAGATGATATTTAATATTATGATTAAGGCACTACTTGCATTTCTCTACATTCATTGGATAGTATCTAGTGTAAATCCATAATGGTTGAATATAGTTCTTTCATGTACTTCACGACATTGAGACACAAAAAATTAGATAGTTCATTTTGAGATTGAATTCAAAATAGCATATGTGAAATTGAAAGTGTTCAACCACTTAAGTCCATCAAATGATGCAAAATGTGGCTTTATAAATAAAAAATAAAATTTAATATTTTTTTGATTTACCAAAATTAATATGTTTTTAAACGACAACTAGAACATAGAATGTATTAAAAAGGCCGTGAATAACCATCCATATACATATGTAAAACTGGTTTGAGAGCTAAAACTGCCTGCATTGGAAGAACTAGAGCAGGAGCAACATTAAAATTACAAAATTTCCAAACAAGTCTTCTAGTCTTGACCATATTACTTGAGGGGTAAACCCCTAACGTAGAGGCTACACAAAGAAACACACAAAAAAATAAAAGATTTAGCTAATTGAAGAAGTCTTCTATTCATTCTTTCCTGAGAGGTCGTGGACTCGTTGCTGAACCAAAGCTTCCTCCATAGGGCATTCTCCTTCATTAAGAGTTTCGTGGCAGTGACTACACCGATTCATCTTGGCCATTTTTAGTATTTATTCTTTAATGATATCCACTGTACCCATTAACTCGCGTAGGTTCCCTTCCAGATCTTCAATCCTTGAGTCAAAACAAGTCAATTGATTCAAAATGTATCTAGTATCCTCTGAAACTACTACTGTCTCATGTATTCCTTTGCACACTTCTTCATAAACCTTCCCTAGGTTCTTCTCAAAATCTTTCATACTACCTTTAAAATAAGTGTAGACTGCTCTCCAACCCTCCATATCTTATGCTAAGGAAAACGACTATAAACCGAACTGCTGTGAAAGGCGGAAATCGCAACGGTAGAGTGGAAAGGGTGAACCAAAGCTTTACGATATTCCCATTGCAACTCCTATAAAAGCTCCGTGACCTCCCCAATATGTTCATGCATCTGTCTCCGCTCAAACCCTTTGATTCTTCTAGATGCTTCCTTCAATGTAGCGTAAATGCAGCTTGTGAGAAGGACTGAGGACGGGATGACTGCCAACATGCAGCAATAAAAACTCCAGTAGAGGGCCGCCCTTTCAAGGAGAGGACAACCGCCCTCCTCATGCATATCTCCACACGTCCCCCACGAGAAAGTAGAATGCATCATATTCCTAGCCAAATTTTTGCCATTTAAAATGTTATGACCTTGCAAGGTCTTAATTAGGTATATTAGGGTATACATTTAAAAACTTTGTCTTTGATTGCTAGCACCACCATTCCTATATTGTTCCTAACTCCTTGACACCTCCTTGGTTGGCGAGTTTGTCAGCAACAACATTATTAACCCTTAATACATGGTAATAACTGAGAGGGGACGGCTTGGGGATATGCTTTAGACGTTCATAAATTCCACAGCATCTATGGGAACCAACTTTATAACCTTGCCTCATTTTTTGAATTACCTTCCTGGAATCTCCAAAGACTATAAACCTTGGGATTTTCGGAGTTGAAATAAGCTCAAACCTAAGTAGGAGGGAAAGCCATTCAGCTTCATTATTGGTTTTGGTTCCTATTACCAATCATAAAAGTTGACAATTTTTCCTCCTCGATTAAAGATAATCCCTTCCGCACTTGCCTCTCCTCGGAAGTACCAAAATTAATATTAATATGTTAAGTAACTTATTTAAAAGATAATTAAGTGGACAAAAATGCAATGATTTTGGATGGCACTTCATATTTTGGATGACAATATTTGAAAGGCTAGAAAAAACTTAAATTTAGAAGAGTAAATTACTAAAAAAAAATTAATTAAATAAAATGGTAAAACGTAGAGTTTGATGATTTGGATGATAATGTTTTGGAAAAAAACAATTAACTAATAATGTTATCATTTTGGTTAATATTTTTTGGAAAATCTTTTCATTAGAAAAGTATCTTAAAAAAGGTAATAATTAATAATTAAAATCTTCAAAAAAAATAAATAAAGTTATAAATGTCAAAGTGAAAAAGTTAATAATTAATAATTAAAATCTCGAAAAAATACATAAAGCTACACAAATGCTTTGAGACTTCTTTATCCTCTCTTTTGGCGTTTAGTATGGTTGGTGTTGACCCGTGAGTGTATGTACTCGTTTCCTCTTTCGGTGTGGATTGTGTCGAAGTGTGCACAGTGTTGCAAATACAAGGAACCCTATTTTGTGTTAATTGTTATGGAATGAAAAGCCCTTGCAAGTCATATTTTCCATTAAACTTTGGAATAGCATTAGCATTTGCAAACCAACGCGTCTTAACAAAACAACAGCTTTATTGGATGTCGATCAACCATTCTTTGAACTGTTTTAGCAGCGGGTAAGTGCTCTATTTTGGAACTTTATCTGACAAAGTCACGGATCTTATATATAAAAATAGAGCTCTTGCTGCTTATACAGTATGGAGAGACGTGCCTTGATCGATTCAAGGCTTTAAAAATATACATAAGCATGATCTGAGTAGAAATGGGAGAAGTGGCAACCAGGAGATAATTACATAGGTGGAGAGATTAGGAATAGAAGTACGTTTGAAGCCGATGGAAGCAGTGTAACAAAGAGTTATGGAGTAGTTGGGACTGTATGCTGAGCAGGAGGGATGAATGGAGGGAGAGGAATCAAAGGGGGTGGCGTAAATGGATTTGGAGGCAATGGAATCAAAGGGGGTGGCGTAAATGGATTTGGAGGCAATGGAAACAAAGGCGGTGGCGTAAATGGGTTTGGAAATGGAAACAAAGGCGGTGGTGTTAGAAACGGGTTGGGAGGGAGTGGAAATGGAAGTGGTGGGATGTTGAACAGTGGAGGAGGAGGAGGCGGTGATAGAAATGGAATTGGAAATGGAAATGGAGGGATACTAAACAGTGGTGGAGGAGGAGGCGGTGATAGAAATGGAATTGGAAGTGGAGGAAATGTGGGAAAGGGCACTAGAGGAGATGGAGGAGGAGGAGAAGGGGGTGATAGAAATGGAGGAAGTGGGAATGGAAATAGAGGAGATGGAGGAGGAGGAGGAGGAGGAGAAGGGGGTGTTAGAAATGGAGGTAATGGGAATGGAAATGGGGGAACTGTGGGCAAGGGAAACGATGGTGGAGGAGGGGATGGAGGAGGAGGGGATGGTGGAGGAGGAGGCGGCGATGATAGAAATGGAAATGGAGGAAACGTGGGCAAGGGCGGTAGAAGAGAAGATGGTGGAGGAAGCAATGGCGACAACTGTGATGGCTTAAAAGATGATCCAGATGCAAATGAAACCTTGCGGCCAGTTTTAGGGAAACTGGCTTTCTTGAACGAGGACAAAGTGGCAGATTCAGAAGCATCCCTGGAGCACAAGTGGGGAGGAGATGGTGGCCTATAGGAGAATGAGCCAGCATAATATGTATAATTGCCTCCCTGCTTTGATTTCAAAGAGAACGATGAAGACTTGGCCATGGAAGCCACTTTGCAGGAGCCTTTAGGGTTCTTAAGCAAAGTTGCAGAACATCTCTTGACTTGATCATGTGAATAGAATATTGATGGAGGAAGTTCAAACTTGAAATCTCCATACTCATTAGTCTTGGCTTCCATGCGAAAGTCAGGCTTCTGCTGGTTCTTGATTCTGCACTGGACGGCTATAGAAGCACCTGCACATCCAATCCAGTAATCGAAATAATATCAACTAAGAAATGATGAAACCAGTTAGACCTAATCATTTGAACTTAAAACGATGAAACCAGTTAGACCTAATTATTTGAACTTGAAAGAAAATTACAGCTACCCACCGGATATGAAATAGCTGTTCGGGGAAAATTGTTGCTGGAAACAAGTATCGCAAAATACGTTGCCGACGAGCCTGAGGGACGAGAACTGACCGCCATTATTAGCAGAGACAGCTAGACATGATTTAATTATTAGTAAGACTAGACCTGCAAGGACCGATGCAGCACCGTAGAGCTTGGAAGGCATGATGGCAGCCGAGCAGAATCGATATACGTTGAATAGACAAGAAGAGAAGGAATCATTTCCCTATTTAACGAGCCTGTGGATCATTTTGTGCTCATTTGCTAGGCATCTTTCTGTGTGGCTGTTATTTGACCTATTATCTCCTTGTGAGGGCTGATTAGGCAAAACAATGGGCTGTCACGATTGAAAAATGTAAAAAAACGCACAAAATATGGCCATGGCTTTGCCTCCCGTGATACCTTTGCAAAAGCAATTAATTCTCATGGAAATACGATTATGGTATGGACCCACTGTACTCAGCTTCCTCGACAATAGTTTCATGTCACATGTAGAGATGCTGTTCGGAACTTTCAGGTCATACAGATTTTGTTGGCATTTTCATGTCACATGTAGAGTTTCTGTTGGGAGCTTTCAATTCATATGGATTTTGTTGGAAAGTTTGTAAATGTGTATATTGGAGTTCGTATAAAAGTGCAGTTCAATACTTAACGAAAGGACGAACACTAAAATACAATGACAGAAATAAAAATAAATACATGAGAGAGAAAATAAAATGAAAAATAAAAATAGGAAGGAAAAGAGTTGGGAATGGTGAATGAAAGGTTAGATTTATTTTTTATCTTTTCCACGGTTTCATATGTGTTTTTATCTTATTGCAATTTTACTTAAAAATGGATATTTGTTGGTAAAGAGGTGAGGATGCAATTTCACTCAAAAATGGATTTTTGTTGAGCAATGAGCTACACTATATCCTAGAATTGTTAAAATAAAGTGAGCAATCATTCAAAGTTGATTTTCTCAATTGAGTTTCATGGTTAGTCATAATTAATAGGTATAATTCATTGATTTGCACCATATACTTTCAATTAGGTATAATTCATTGATTTGCACCATATACTTTCAATGAGACAAAAGACTTAGATCATAGATTCTATTCAATTCACTTGGGAATGGTAAATGAAAGGTTAGGTTTTCTTTGGCTTTTCCATCGTTTTATATGTGCCTTTATTTTATTGCAATTTCTACTTAAAAATGGATATTTGTTGGCCAAAAGGTGTGGATGCAATTTCACTCAAAAATGGATTTTTGTTGGCCAAGAGGTGAGGATTCACAAAAGCTTAACTATGTGAATTTTTTTATGGTCATAGAGCCATGAACTACACTATAACCTAAGATTGTCAAAATGAAGTGAGAGTAATCATTTAATGTTGATTTCCCGGTTGAGTTTAATAACTATAGATGTTCAATTAAATAATTCATTGCTTTGTACAATGTAATTCATGTATGTATCAACAATGAATTATGTGATTATTGATTCCTCAAACCCTATAATTTGAATAGACAAAAGACTTAGACCATAGATTCAATTCATTAATGAGATAGAGTTATTAATCCTTAGTTTCTAATATTATCCTTCATATTCAACTTTATAGTTCTCGTCAGACCATTGAAATTATTGATGAACAATATTTAGCACTCTCTTTAATTATTTCATGCACTAATTAATTGTTGGAGAATTGATATATATATTTGCGTGTGTGTGTTTGTTTGATGATGGCCAGAATTTGCAATTCTATAATGGTGTCAATGTTAAGCTAACGATGTCATTGAACCAAGTGTTTATTATCTTTATATTTAGAACTGGAGTTTTATTATATTCGTGTTGTAGTGTTAAGGAATTGGTTATATAGTAAAAGAGATTGTTTGAGTCATGTTAGTAGCTAAAGTCATATGTTTGAACATTCTTCTCTTTATAAAATTGGGTATTAATGCATTAGTTGCTGGATAAATTCATAAAGGGTGATCCTCAGTATTAATACATTAGTTTCTAGATAAATTCATAAAGGGTCCAGTGCCTCATATGGCATTCACCAATAGCCTTGGTATCTAGGAAAGAAAAAAGTCAGAGAAGGAAAATATCTTCATATATCCATTGCTTTGTTTTCTAGTTAATAGACCATTAAAAACATAATTTACAATATTTTGATGTGTGAGTCAATGTATGCATCTACACCTTGCCTTCTGTTCCAATAAAGAATCTATTCACTCAATTGATTTAAGTGTTGGTATGTTAGTTAATGAAGAGGCTGGATTAAGTTGGTGTCTAAGAAGACCTATTATGGTTTCACGTTACAATACCTATTATATGTGAATGTATTTTGTCACGAAAACAAGTCATTGCAAAAAAAACCATATTTTCATGGCGTTAGAGGATGGTGTCAAGAGCAGCTTGCACTTATAATTGCATTGAGTACAAAATCAAAATCATCCTAATCCATTGCAAGGACATAAATTTCTACATAAGGTTGAGAATAGAGACCAAAATTTAGTTTTGCAAAGGATTCATATTGGTGAAACGAGTGGGTTATAAGTCCCTCATTTGCGAGTCATAAAATAGCATATAATGCTAGTAACTATAAGCATGATTTCCATAATAATAGAATTTGGAGAAACCATGAAAACGATTTAAAGCTACAAAATCTATGAAATTTTCAATTGCAAAACTTGTAAGGACACCATTAAGAGACTGATAAAGGTACAAAAGGCATTGTTGAATTTGATGATAAAATGTTTTTCTAAACTCTAATAACAAACTAGATCATCGATACTAATATAGTCATACCTAGAATTAAATTTTAAACCAACTAAATATTAGATATGTTAAGATGGAAATAGTAGCAACAATTGGTGTAGTCATGGCATTGCCAATAAAAGAGTTACGAGTTCAATTCCTTTTAGAAATATACCTTTGAACAAAGTAATGCATGGAATAAATCTCAAAGCATTCTTCTCATCTCAGTGAATGCACCTGCCTATTTTAGTCATAGTAAATGTCTTTAAAAATCACATAAACATTTATAAGTGTATTTGGATTTACATGTAGAGTTACATATGATTACAATCTAGCCTTCAATGCTTTCAAATTCAAATTTTACGACCATAACAATCTCACTTAGAAATGTTAATTGCTATGTGGATTTCAATCTACCTCACAATATATTATTTCTACTCATATCATTTGTTCATACAACATTATAATGGGATAAAGGAGATTCATAAATGTTGGCTCCTTCAGTTTTGAAGAAGACCAGAGAAGGTGGAAGAAGAGAAGACCAATGAAGGAAGTGTAGAAAGGAAATGAAAGTTGAGGAAAAGATGTAATGACCGCAACAACTTTTGGACTAGTTTTGGACCTACTCCACAAGTATAAAAGGAAGTGGAGGGTAAGTGGAAAAGAGACAGAAGTAAGAGCATAAGAATAAAGAGCATCTGAGTATCAAAAGATTAGAGTTAGTCAATGACAAAGACAACCATATTTGCAACATAAGTTATGTATCTAGGTTTCGGGTTTTATTTGTATGAGGGGATATCCTGTGATGGGTAATTGCACGGTGACTTTAAGGCCTTGGGGCCATGATGTAATCTGCTATAATGATGAGCATTTTTCATATTAAGAAAGTATTGCTGGCCCCCTTAAACTTTTTTTTATGACTGTCTCAGGTATGTTTGGTTATGTTTATTGTTATGCTTAAATGAATAGTATATTTGAAAAAGTAATGATGCAATGTACTCGAATGAATGATGTTGCATTAGGCATTGTTTCAATATGAATGATAGAAACCCCACAACCGCATCCATACAACTAACCATTCCCTATATTATGTTGGTATTGGATGTGCTTCGACTGATACCTTCCCTCTTAAGGGGATTGAAAATGCCAGAACGCTAGACTACATTAATGCCCTTTTGTTAGCCCATGCACAAGAACCCCGATCTCAATTTTTTGCCAACAATTGGTTCCATTGTCAAGACTTGGTTCTTAATGGTACCATGTTAACTGTATGGCTTCCTTTGTTACGACGAGTTAGATCTAGTTATGGTGGGAGAAAAATCTTAACAATTTCGCAACTCAAGAGGTTGAACTGTGAGGGTGGGAAGTAGCCATGCTTAGACAATATATTTTCTATGGAGGTCCACCTCTATATCAATAGAAAGTTTTGTGGGTTGAACTTCCAGTAACCCTAACAGAGTAGTTGAAATAACTTGTGGAAGCTCATAAGTACCAAAACAGACAAAGAAGTATTGTTGAGTGGAATTCAATGGATTTGATCAGATTAAATCAGTTAGATTTACCCTTAACCAAAGTTGTTGATTTATCGGTGGAAAGCACTATGACTAGCTATATTCTAGAATTTGCAGTCGAAAACAACCAATCAGCATTGAAAGTCGAGGATGAACTTAGGAGATAAGCAAGGGGAAGAATATTGAAAGAAATTCCATTGTGGATTAAAACCTATTTAGTTGAATTTGGGTTTCTATCTCTAGAATGGATTAGATTGGAAGAGTAAAACCCTCGTTCCCATGGGGAAAAGTTGGGGTGATATTGTTACCCTATGGAAGGTAGATCTACTATTAATGGAGGAGGTAAATAGTGCTAAAGCCAGTGCTAAACGAGAATAATGAAGGTTGAAAATCCATGAAAAATGGTGGAAAGATCAAATGAGAAAGGCATGACAAAGACCTATGAAACAAGAAGAAGAAATAAAAAATGGGGGAAATAGTGAAGAAAATCAAGAGGATCTACGTCAAATGAAAAGGAGAGAGGAGCTTAATAGTGTTATTTTAAGAGAGTATGGGATGGAGGTGTGGGATATCCCACTAAGAGGAAATTGGGAGGAAGGCCTGAGCAGGAGGAAGGATAACGAATACTAGTTGTGGAGCAATGAAGTGCCATATTAGTCACTAGAATCATCCTTGAACACAAATGAGGATCATCAAGGATTATTAGGACCTATGAAAAATGGAAGTACTCCAAAAAGTGAACCCCCTATTTTCATTAAAGTAGGCACTGGAAGCAAAGGAACTAACACTCCCTTGATTGAACCCTAGGTGCATTTGTGAAATCTAGTAATAAGCTCTCAATTTTTATTTTTACAATTACAGTGGCATAGTCATATGAATAGTAGTACCAATAGTTATCACATAAATTCTTTGATAGGTGGAAGTAGTAGTAGTTCATAGCAAACTTGTAGCACAACTAAGACCCCAAGGGTTTGTATTGGTATTAAATGCAATCGCAACAATGGTGGGAGTACCAATAGGCACACCCTTGACATTTTTGGAATTTTGAGGGAATGGCGTAGAAGATGATGCAACTCAACATTGGTTTCTCTGTGAAGCGATATGGAATGCTAGGGTGACCCTAGTGGCATCCAAATTGGTAGAGTTGCAGACAACTCTGTATGGAAGGGATTCATAGTAGTACATGAGGTTGATCGAGAGATGGGCTGCAAATATGCCAGCTCCGACTTTGGCATAAATAAATAAACTCTTTTTGGACAAGTTTGCACAACCAAAGTATGGACAACAAGGTAATGCATAATTAAGGGAAATTCGATAGATGCATGGAGAATCATCCTGAACGTACACATGATGGTTTATAGATGTGTTGACTAAATTAAAATATCCAGTCCATGAATCCCACCATAACTGCATTAGAGAAGGTGATGAAGATAGAGGATATGGGAAACTATCTAGACTCCATGAGAGTTATAACTTCATCATATTTTGGTGAACTAGCACAGGTGCATAACAAAACTGGTAGAAATAACTGAGAGAATCTAGGATTTGAATGTACGAAAAGAATCTCGACCGTAGGTATGTTGTATTGGTTGCATGATAGAAGGACATCATGCTTCAGAATGTCCTTGGACAAGAAGGGGACAAGTTCTACTAGGTACTGGAAGCAATATTGACCAAAACTATACAGATGCATAATAAATATTGGTCTGAGAGGCTTCTAGAGTTCTTGTGGGCATATAGAATTACATGGAGGAGAATTGCTAGTTTTTCTCCTTACAAATTGGTCTACGGAAAGTAAGTTCTTCTACGAATAGAATTTCAGATTAAATATTTAAGATGGCAGCAGAGTTGGGAATGGATCTGACTGAGGAACAAAAGCAAAGGATTCTACAGCTCAATGAAATGAATGAGATAAGACAAGATGATGTTCAACATACAGACCTTGTTCAGCAACATAGAGCTAAATGGCACAACAGGTATATCAAGGAAAAGCAATTTAAGGTGGGGATTGGGCACTACTGTTTGACTCTAAGTTCAAAACATTTAAAGGAAAATTCAATACACATTGGCTTGAACCCTATGATATTGAGGAGGTTTTCGATAATGGATCTTCCAAATTTAAAAAAATGATGATGGGAAGGTGACCTTGTTGGTTAATGGGAACTGATTGAAGTTATATCAAAATCCCAAGTCTAGGGAGGAATTTCTTAAGGAAATATTGGAGTAGAATGACATGGAAGTAGTGGATGGGGGGGTTATCTCTTCGGTTGTTTCTCCTTAATTTTTCTTGCAACTAAAAAACTGAGCATACTTTGTTCTCCTCAAACTCATTAAACCATAACAATGAAATCTATTAGGTATAGGATTATCCATTTATATGATCCTTGTAGATTATTCATGGAAAAGGAACCCCCTTGGAGTTTTCTTTCCTAGGTTTTCAAACTCTATAAAATTGAAATCTAGCGAGCATTGACTGCCTTGGATCGGTAAATCCACAAGATAGTAGAGTTCTCTTGGTATCATGAGTGAGGGGATTCCTAGTAAATATTATTTTATGTTATTTCAATAATTGTTTTGTTTATGCTTGAGTTGGATTGATGAAGGATTCATCAAGGCCTTCCTTTCAATGGCCTCAACCCATCGACTTTGGCACATTGTCTGGGATTTCATACTAGAGGTTTTTGGTGATGCCTTGAGGCCTATATGGCTTAATGATAGGTCTTCTCATTAGCATCAGTGGGGATACATTAATGATCCCTGACTATTGAATCATGCAAGGGGTTCGACAACAGTACATATTTCACACCTGTTAGGATGCATATGAAGTGCCTTGGTTCTCATTGACATCAACGATGGTGAACCTCGCATTGGTTAATAGAATCCATTAAGGGATGGTAAGATCATATGATAGTGACATAATTTTGCAGGTTGGGCACTAGTGGTATGACAGGACATAGGAGGGATTGAAAAGACTCCAATATTTTAGCTTCAATGATATTGCAACAACTAATCCTACAGCAACTGATCCTGTAGCAATTAGAGTGAACTTGTAGCAACCAATCCTGCAGCAATTGGTCCTACAACAACATCAACTATAGCACGTTATGGAAAATAATCCAAACAAGAGTAAGTCATGGAGGTTTGTATGAATCTAAATTTTTTTGTTTTGTTTAAGAGAGATGAATGATTATATGAGAATGATTAAAATACACCTGGAAGGAATTACATGACCTTGACCCTGTTGAATTATGATTCGAGGTGATTGAGCCTACATTAAATTCGAGTGCTCAATGCATGAACCTGACTTCCCAAGTGGATCCCCTCTATTATATGATGTGGTGGTTTGTATCACTTACTTCTATAATCAACTTGAATTCTTAAAAGATGACAAGTCACCATTGCATTCGTATATGATTGGCTAATTAAAGGAACCATGTTTTTAATCTATTTTTGTTAAATTGCTAAAATGTTCAAAGAAGGACCCCAGGACAAAGGTACCATTGTAATCATTGATCGATAATCCTTTTTCCCTCAATTTGAATCCCTCAGTCATGCAATTCATTCATAATTTAATCAAGACCAAGATTCACAATGGCCATAACCAGTGATTCGATCTCAAATGATGATTAAGCATGTGGGGTAATGATGAATTTTCTTGTCAATTGGATCCTTTGAAAATCTAAATCCTACTTTCTCCAGTTACTCTTTTGCCTGCCCTTCATTTTCCTGCAACCATCTTAAGTGATAAAATGGTAAATTGGGGCTCTACGTTGTATTCTTCCAAAACTAAGAAGCTATGCGTTCAACGGTCATGATTGAACCAGAGGATCCTAGGATGTTGGATCAATACCCTAAGTCGCATGACCGAATTGAAGTAGTTGGATGGATGCCTCTCTTCGTGCGATTCCAGGGCTATAATGAAAAAGTGTCGAAGGCATTTTCCTATGTCCTTAGAGGTGAACGGGCTCAAGTAGGGGACATAAGGTTCCATCTCACAGAAGATTTAACAGCCCAGGCCACAAGCCTTCCTCAAGAAGGTGAGCATTGGTCCAAGCTCCAACCAATTGACAAAAGCTTATGGCCACCATTCTGCAAAGATAATACTCCAAATCCAAATTGGGGAAAAGGAATGTTGTAGAAATGGCTACAAAGCAAGTATCGAAGAATTTTTTTCCTATTGCAGAAATATGTGACATGTGAAGGCCACTTCAGTTTGGAATTCTTATATCATATACGACTCTTAAGTCATTTTCAAGGTAGTCCAGTGAACCTACCCTTCTATTTAAAATTGTCTTTTGTTAAAATGGCTACTATTGCTCAGAAATAGACTGCAAACATAGATTAAAACATTTACCATCATGGGTTGGTCCGCATAATTATGTGTGAAGTGTTAAGCTGACAACAAGATGATTGGGAGAGTTTCTTGAAAAGGAACTAGTTTGTAGAGGTGGATGAGGTTGTTCAGAGTACACCTCCAGGTCAAGCCATAGCTACATAGCATGAGGAGGAGCAGGAAGTTGCTGATAAAGTATGACATACAAAGGAAGAATCCTGAAAGGAGTGTCCATACTCTGAAAGGATTTGGTACTTCGGGGATTAAGGAAAATCAAAAGGATGAAGGAAAGGATCAGTATGGGGAAAATGTTCTTGAGATTGATACAAAGAGAAATCCTATTGAGAATGAAGATATTTGTGGTGTTTGCAAGGAGGTTTTCAGTATTAACAGGGAGATACAACATGAAGAAGGGAGGGAATTCAGATGGAATTGAAAGGGTATGGCGACCATGCCTTTAGGAAAATGTGAGAATCAAGGGATTGATGAAGAAGCTCGACGCCAAAAAAATAAAGGGCCTGAGGTTGAGGTAGAATTTGTGAAAGAAGTGAAAAAGAAAAGTTTGAAGGAAATGGTGCCAGAGACCCTCCTTCCTACAGAAAGAATGACGAGGATCCAAGCTTCTAAATAGAAGCAAGTTGAGAAGCCATTGGGGATAGTTTTAGAAAAGTTGATAAAGGATGAGACTGAACTATCGAAGAATCTATTTCTTGAGGTTCAATACCAGAGAAAAGGGCTGTAGACTGTAATTGGTGAAGCACATGCATTTAATGAGTCAGTGGATTGGGCCATTGAAATTGTGTAACAACAGCATCAACTGATGATGGTCCTTTCTTTTCAAGAAGCAAACCATTATGTACGTGAGCATGGATTAACATATATTTCCCCAAAGACCATTTTGACTGAATAGGAAAATCTGGAGGAAGCTATTTCGACTCTATTTTGGAAGAAATTGAAACTAGAGGATATGTAACAAGCCATTAATGAACATACAGCTTTGGATATATTCATGAAAGGAGAGAATGCATCATTAAGTTCAATGCTTAGTGTCAAAGGGAAATTGGGGAGATCAAGGAGAAATATCGAGGTGTTATTTCTATATCTAAGAAATGGCATGCACAGGCTAAGAATCTCAAGAAACAAAATGAGAGCCTGTGCAGATAGTTAAGTGCACTACAACTGATGGGCCATTTGAGAGGGTTTTCCTCATTTGAGTCTCATTTGGAAACTCTGGTAGATGTATGCATAGGAAAAAAAAACTCGTTTAGGAGATGGGGCTAGGAAAACACAATTTTGGAATTTCAGTTTTGAGGGCTGACATTTTTGTTGCATAATGGACATGCAATACCTACGATGTGGGGGAGGTGTAGGGTCCTATATTTAACCCTTTTTGTCATACTGGAAGACCATATGCTATAGTTTAATGATTGATTATTTCCCTTCCTCTTAGCACTCCTACACATATATTGTCCTTATATCATAGTGAAGTGCCATACTCTTCAGGTACCTTAAATGCTTGTATTTGATCAGTTTATTTCTCTTAGATATACTAGAATGTTATGATTTATGCAAACTAATGAAATGTTATGGTTGGTAGTGTTCTATTTATTCTTGTAGATACACCAGTCAATCTTGCGACAGTGTGATTATGTCTTGCAACAATGTGACTTCATCTTGTAGCAAAAACACTAATCGCACAATGTCTAACTCTGTTTGACCAAGACCGATTCGAAAAATCTTTCTTGTTGTATGGACCATGGACATCATGTGGCACAATTTGATGTTTGGGTTTAAGGATTGCATATATTTTAATCTATATTGCTCATATCAAATCAGCCGGTGGGGGTACTTGAAGTTTGTTATTTTTAAATCTCCATCCATTTATTCATAAGCTTCTTTGTAAAGGGAAATCCCATGCCTCTCGACATGGAATATGCCCAATAATTAATTAATTATGAACTACCGATGCTAAAGATACGAAAATAGTTAGAAGAACTACAATATGATAGCTTTTGTTTGATGCTGAGTTGTGAATATATAGAACACTATAAGAAAAGGGAAAATGTATCATTTTCTGGTTAGCCACTACTATTCGTTCTTTTTGTGTATTAGGATTTGTAATTAGACTATTTATGATCCTATAATACAATTAATATTCATGTGTTGACATAATTTATCTCTTGATCATTTAATTAGTTAGATGTGTCTGTGATTGGAGGACCCCCTTCATTCACAGGATCCCTCATGTGTGTGTTCTTAATTTTTTATTTCTATAGTTTTAATTTATCAAAGTGATCTTGATTATTAGTGTAAACATAGGATTGCTCATATAAATTTGATTAGTTTGGCGTAATCGTAATTTCATGAGTGATGGTGTGCTTCCATTATTTTAAAATTTCATGTAGATTCTCATTTTCTTTTACAGAGTGTTTAAAATTTCCCGTAGCTATTTATTCATCTGTAGAGTACATAAACTTTAAGATTCACAGAGTGCTTGAATTTCTGACTTATTCTCTAGGCTTATAAGTTTTGTTGTCTCTTATTGGTATCAAAAGTTGTAAAGTCTTAGGGGGTCTAGCACTCCATTGTTAGAGCTATGTTGGAAAGTACTAATTTCTGGAAGAACTCTTTAGTTTAATTTAAAAAGTTCCTCTATTTATTTAAGTAGGTTTGCATTATTTGAGGCCCCTGGTTGAGTTGATTTGGTTAGAGTAATTGGTTTGAATGGGATCCTTAGGATCTTCTTGAACTTAAAATTAGCATCTAAATACATTCAAGGGGTTAACAAACCCGCTTATATACTCGAGTCAACTCCACCCTCACCACAGGATGGGAAAAACACAAATAGATCACCCAAGCCTACTTCCAATGAAGAAGTGAATTCAGTTCAATCCGCTTCACCTCAAAAATCCAGTGGTAAAAATAATAACAAAGGTAAATTTAAAAATTCTTCTAACAAGTAGGAACCGAAGAACAATCCTGACGACACCAAAAACAAGTGGAAGGTTAAGTATCCTTGTTTGTTCTGTGGTGGTGATCACTTCACCAAAGAGTGCCCACATTGGGACAAAGTGCAAAATTTTCTCAAGGGAAACCCCACACCCACAGTTCTAATGGATCCCTTCCCTACACAAAAACAACAGATGATTGCACAACAACCCTCTCCTTCTCATGGATAACCATCCACAACCACTCATGTTCCCATGATGCATAGAGAAACTGTCAACTTGAATACTCGATCACATTCATATGACTCAGTCCCTGATAAGGAATCTAATGAAGGTAATACTGAAAAATCCTCTGCATCTACATCAAGAATTCCCTCACCTCAAGGTCCTCTTTTCATTGAGAAACCTTCACTCAATTCAGTGTTGCGTCCACCCAAGAGCACAATTAGAAAAGTTGTTTTCAATCCCAATGCTCGGGTTGCTCAAAATTACAACATTGTGTAGTACTTAGCGGAAGCCCCTTATGCTATGTCAATGCTGGAAGTCTTACAAAACTGTCCAAATCAGCGTAAGACTCTCCTAGCATCTATTAGCACCGTAGATCATGATTCCTCCAATACCATTATGTTAAAAATTGAGTATTTCAAGACGAGTCTTTCCCACCATCTTGAGTTTCAAATTGTCACCAATGTCGTTGGGAAAAGCATCCATTGTGCTATCTTAGATGAAGGAGCCTCTACCTTGGTTATGTCATTATATTTTTGGCTAGCCATTGGCTCCCCCAAGTTGAATTATTCCCCTACCACCTTGAAAGCATTTGACGGTCATGGAATCCAACCACAGGGGTTGTTACAAGCTTTGGAAATAGAGCTGGGGGGAAAGACCGTTTCCATTAATGTGGAAGTCATCGCCGATCCATTGGATTATAATTTATTACTTGTTCGTAATTGGTTTTATGCCATGACTGTGGTTGCACCATCCGTCTTTTGCATCGTTCAATTTCCCCACTAAGGGAAAATTGTCACTATCGACCAACTGGATTTTTGTACATCAAGCACCACTACTCATCCCATGGATAATGTCCCTCTGTTAGGACACTCTTCGCAGATATATGAGAGTGTGGGGGTAGGACTCCTTAAATATTCATCCCTCATGGTAGTCTTTCCAACACCATATCCCCCTTCCTATGTTGCTCTGGTGAACATGATTTCTTCTATGATCCCCTCATCATCCAACTTCATTGACCAATGGATTATGCCCGATTCTAATAAGTTGGATTTGATTGGAGATATTATTCCTCCCACACTAGCGGCAGCTACTTATGAGGCTATCCAATCAACACCTGATTCACTTGATGACTACTCTTCAGTGGAATCTACATCTAGTTCTCTACCCCTAAAACGAACTTCATCCCTATCTGATCCTCTACTCCGTACTTTTCATTTTGATGAGTCCATCATGGATATTATGAGTGTGGATGAACCCCCATGGGAAGACCTTCACCATTGATCATTCCTCCCACCGGTCAATTCAATGGAGAACAAAATTGAAACCATTTTTTCACTGTATGTCTTTCCCTACCCTCAACCTCTGATCCTTACATGTGATACGGTAACCAAGGGATCAAACCTAGAAAACATTATGCCTACATTTCTGATCGACATCTCGGTAACATCTGGAGTCGTGGAACATATCCGCATAGGCCAAAACTATTCTCCTGAAGATATCACTACATATATGGTCTTGTTGAAATAGTTGCACGACGTCTTTGCATGGAGCTATGAGGAAATGATCGGGATTGACTTTGCTATTGTTGTGCATGAGATTCAAAAAAATCCCAATACGAAACTTGTCCGACAAAAAATCTGTCCTGTGCACCCCAGGAAAACTATGACTATCAAGGCATAGATTGAAAAGTTGTTGAAGGTTGGGTTCATTTATCCCATTCCGTTGATAGATTGGGTCTCTAAAGTCCTCCTTGTCACCAAAAAGAAGGGCACCATCAGGGTTTGTGTTGATTACAGGGATTTAAATAAGGATTGTCATAAGGACAATTACCCTACCCCGTTCAATCATCGACAATTGTGGCGGAAGCATCATACTTTCATTTATGGATGGATTTTTTTACTATAATCAGATTGAGATCCACCCATCCGTTCAACATAAAACTGCTTTCATATTCCCATGGGGAATGTTCATGTATCGCAACCTCCCCTTTGGCCTTAAAAATGTTGGTGCCACATTCCAGCGGGCTATGTCGTATACTTTTCACAACGTGAAGGGCTTTGTGGAACCGTACCTTGACGATCTCCCTGCTCATTCGAATCATTGTGAGTTCCAAATTGATCATATGACAGAAGTATTCCTTAGATGTAGACAGTATAACATCCGTCTAAACCCTCACAAGTTCATTTTTATGTTGAGTGTGGATGCCTCTTAGGCTTCATCATTTCGAAAGATGCGATCCGCATTGATCCCCTCAAGGTGGAATCCATCATCGCTCTACCACCCCCCATGGATATTAAAAAACTTCAAATTTTGTTGGGGAAGGAAAACTACCTGCGATGTTTCGTGTGCAATTTCGCAGAGAAGACACGAGGATATATGTGGTTGTTAAAGAAGGAAATCCCGTTCATTTGGGATGATTAGGCCCAACAATCCTTTGACAACCTCAAATATGACATTACTCACGCACCCGTGTTGCAACCGCCAAATTACACCAAGGATTACATCCTTTATCATGCTTCTTCCACTCACATGATTGCTATGGTCTTGGTACAAGAAGATAGTAATGCCTAGGAGCATGTGATATATTACCTAAGTAAGGGTCTTATTGAATCTGAAACCCGATATTCACATGTCGAGAAGTTAGCTCTCATAGCAGTCATTGTTATTCAGAAGTTCCATCATTACATCCTACTCCGCACTACTACCATTATTTATGACTCTAACCCCATGTACCACGTTCTGACACACCAAGTGCTAGGGGGGAACTATTTGCATTGGATCGTAATTATTCAGGAATTCAACCTCCAGTTTGAGAAGGCCAAATCAAAGAAGTCTTTGTTTTTTGTGGATCTTATTTGCGATCTTCCCCGTACTGGTAAGGGAACCGAGCCCATTAACTCCCTCCCCGACGAGTTTTTGTTTCTCATCAGTATTTTTGACCCATGGTATGGAGACATCACTTTGTATCTCCAAAACCAACGTTTTAGTCCTCAGTTATCTCCTGATGAGTGACATCAAGTCCGTCACCACACAAAGTATTACATGATCATTGGTGACACATTATATCATCGTGGTGTTGATTCTATTCTCCGACGTTGCTGAATTCATGAGTGGGATGAACACGTTTTGAATGATTGTCACTCAGGGGCATGTGGCGGTCATCTTTCTCGGATGGCTACAACTCAGAAAATCCTACGTGTTGGATACTATTGTCCTTCCATCTTTTAATATTGTATTGAAGCCGTCAAGAAGTGTCCTCCTTGCTAGTGTTTTCATTATAAAAAGCGCTCTCATCCATCCCCACTACATCTAGTTATTTCCGTCGGTACCTTTTCCAAATAGGCATTGAATCAATGCATTGTGTTCCTACCTCGGCCGGGGGGCATGGTTATGTCATCATCGTCGTTGACTATTTTACCAAGTGGGTCGAGGCTATGCCTACATACAACGAAGACATAAAAATTGCCGCACTCTTTATGTTTAACCACATCATTGCACAATTCGGAGTTCATCAAGCCATCGTCACTGATCATGGAAAACGTTTCCAAAACAAGATGGTGGATGAACTAAGCACCAGATTGGGTTTTCGACATGAGAACTCAACTCCTTACTACCCGCAATCAAATGGACAAGTAGAGGCCATTAACATGGTCTTGAAACCCATGATTCAATGTATGGTGGCTACACATAAGTCTAACTAGAATAATATGTTTTTTTCATCCCTATGGGCCTATAGGACTTCCATAAAAACTGCCACCTGTTTCACACCCTTTCAATTGGTTTATAGATTGGAGGCAGTACTACCTATCGAGTGTGAGATTTCGTCATTGAAACTCGTCATTGAACTTATACCAAACACCACTGGCAAGGAAGAATTTTTTCTATACTTGGAAAAACTCGATGAAACCCGTTGTGATGCATCTCTTACTAATGAAGCTCACAAGAAGCGCATCGAGGCCCAGTATGACAAGTCAGTCTAATCATGTATCTACAACGAGGGAGATTTGGTCCTCACCTATGATAAAAAACATGATAAGATGGGGCCAGGAAAACTTGAGTCCATGTGGCATGGTCCATATATAGTTAAGCGTGTTTTGGAGAAGGGAGCTTATGAACCGAAATATTATGATGAGATATATTTGGGAGAGCCTTGCAATGGGCTATACCTAAAGCGGTACTATGCCTAAATATTTTTACAAATTGGGACGATGTATATAATGTACATGATGTGTGTTTTGTGTGGTGTGACGCTTTACTTTTAGTGTGCTAGGATATTGTCTTTACGCTTATACCATGTTATTCCTGGATGTTCATATGGCAATGTGTTTTGGATTTGTGGATGGCGCCAACCGACATACCCATAACCTCGCTTCGGCATCATGGGTACTCTATTCCCCTACCGGCGAGCTCATTAGTTCAAGAGGAAGTTGCCTAGGTTATGCAACCAACAATGTCGTTGAGTATCACGCGGTGATTGGATTATTAACTGACGCTCTTTCCTTGGGTATGGACCACATTGTTTTCCACCTTGACTCACAATTAGTGGTCTGTCATCTTAACTGTGTCTACGCTATCCGCAACCCCATGTTACTACGTCTATTTCAATGAGTATGTCTCTTGGAGAGGTCCTTTGAATCCATTCAATACCTGCATATTTCAAGAGAGATGAATACAGTTGTTGACTCCATGGCCAATTTCATATTGGATTGATACATTGCACATTCATAAACATTCTATCAAACAAATGTGTGAAAAATGACATAACATGTAAAATTATTTATAGTGTAGGCTAAACATGCACAAGATCCCATAATCATCAACAAAACATAGTACATAAAGCTGTGAATAGTGTTTTGTATATATATATCATCATGTCGATATAATAAAAAAATGTGGTAATGATACAAAATCTGAAGCACATGATCTTTCAGTAAGTCTTTACTACAAAAATTATGAATCCCATGGATTTCAGTACATATACATCACAAATGAGCTAATCCCTAGGATGCTCATGGTAGCAGATAATGGCCCTAGCTACTCTACAGAGCAGTGGACCAAAGTGTGCCGAGACTCCAGTAGTCTGAAACTGGTAGTGGCGAGGTAGATCATCTATAGATATGTCGGGTATGTCGAACGTCAATCTCTGGAGGTTATCCTCCAGCTCGCCCAAATCCTCCATTGTGTCTTGATGAGCAGCCGCTATATCCTGTACCACCCCTTTATCTCGATCGGATAAGCGCTTATCGGATGAGACAGACAAACATATGCATCAAACATGTGTGAACTATCAATACTACTCCCAAAAACATTTAAAAATTATAAAATGCAAAAACACAACAAGAGTTTCATTCTTTCCTAGGTTTCCCCACTACTCACCCTCAGGAAGAGCCAAGTATGGATCACCCCTAAAGTCGGTACCTGCATATGGATAGTCCTCAATCATGAGGAGCTTCCCGCGTAGCCACCTGAAGAAGGTGGGACCAAAATTGATTATGAGACCCCCGCCTCCATGGCGGGCCATGACCTCTGACCACTGGACCATGTGAGGATCCCGCGGATCAAGATCCTCTATCTTAACATGTGGCCTCAACAATGGGACTCGTTCCAAGAAGAACGAGACCACGATGGACCCGTACCTGAACTATTTCATCTCACCCCTACGGAACTTGGTGAGTTGTTCCTTGAGGTTTGCGAGGAGCCCCTCGCACCAGTTAAACACTACATAAGCCATACACTCTATGGCATAGAGCATATGGGCCTTAGTGGCCTAATGAGGAACCTTGTTCCTTGCCACCCTCTCTATGGTGAAAAAAATTGTCCACAGTGGTCTATCTCACACATTCTTGATGGGAGTTGGTTAAAATGGATAAAAGGAAACTTCGAGTGACTTCTCAAAGCTTGGTGTCGTGGAGGCTTATCCCTAGATACTTGGAAAGGTGGCACTCAATCCCCTAACCTAGTCGGATGATCCCTTAAGCCTCTCCCCTAAATACTCAACCTATCCTATCCCTTTAGCCCGATATATATGAACCCCCTCTCCATTGTTAAGAGATGAAGGATAGTGTACTCTTATGCTAGTGAAATTTCTAGGTGATCATTTTCATCCTTTAGGAGGCAAGCATTCAATCTTAGATGCTAGGATTGTTGGAAGGAGGTTATGACATCAAGGCTTGGGTCGTAACATCTCTCCCTTTGTACTTCTTATCATTACATTTAATACAAGTTCTTTCCATAAATTTTATTGTGTTAAATGATATTTAGGATTTTCTTCCTTGACTATTAATCTAGATTAATTCATATCCATGTGCTTTTATCGCTTGTTTGTTTCTAGATGCTTTGTATGGTTTTGTAGCTAAAGATCCGAAGACTTGGAGCTTGGAACAATAAGGAGAAAGGAATTTCAAATTTGAGGTAAGCCATCTCTTTATCCATCTTGCATTTCAATTGATCTAGGAAAGATATTAGTATTATGTACCCATTTGTTCTAGATCTAAACTATTTAGACTAGGGAGTGTCATTTGAGTCCGCTCATACAGATTGTCTGTAAACAAGTCCAAGAAAAGAGAGCTAAAAAAAATAGAAGTGGATGATTTCCAAAGGTTGAACATATCCAACTTGACAGTCTAAATTTCTCAAGTAAGCTAACAGAAGTTGAAGTCTTCTACTATGTGTTGAAAATAAGGTGCTCTCTGAAATGGGTGATTTTGGGATGACCACAAACCAAATGGTTAGCAGAATCTGATGTTTTCTACTAAATGTTGGTTCAATTATGACCACAAACACTGGAACTTGGTGCTAAATCTGGTTTTGGATCAACGGTTCCCTATGGAACCTAACACTAACTTTGGTTCTCACTCAGTAATTCCCTATGGAACTTGGCTCTATGGCTCAAAGGTTCCCTATGGAAAAAGGTGATTTCAGTACCACAAACCAAATCATGTTAGGTGGAACATGGCTCTGAATCTAGCTCTAGATTTATCTAGGTAGATCTAGGTCGAGGCTCTAGCAACTAGTGCAAGGTTTTGTCTATGGCTTTGGCCTTGGTTCAAGATTTCTTATTCCCACTCTTTTTTTCTCGCCCACTTTTGACTGTCAATCATTCCCCCTTGTCAGGAACAATGTTAGGAGTAGAAAATATCTCAATTGTAAGATGTTTCATTACTCGAGAATGATTTCTTCAGTATGACATATATATCTTATTTCTTGTTGATAACCATTTCCAAGAAGAAATCCACCCATAGTGAATCTTCTCTCTTGTAGGTTTCTTCAAAATGAAGCATATGTCTAAAGAGTGGGTATGCTTTCGACAATGCTTACAAGGGTGAATATCAAAACTAATCTTTCATATGGCCAACTAGATCACATTGTTGGAATTCTGAACTCAACCGGAGCAAATGAATATGAACTTTCTTTTAAGATCCCAACGCTTTGAAACGAGATTGGCGTAGAGTGATAAGGAATGTGAATATTCACTTGTTGTATCCAAAATCAATTATGTGCTTGTCTTGTTCAATTTCTTACCAAGGTTTGATGATGGGATTGGAAAGAACATGATGAACATGTGTATGGGAAACTTCATCTTCTTTTTCTTTTACTTATGTGGTGGATGCATTGGTTTGATTATGTGCTTCTGAAGTGGCATTATTATGTGCAAGTTGCTGAAAGGAAACACAAAGAAGATTTTTCTGACCAAGAACAAGTTTAGAATGTATTTCTTCTTGTTGGAGTTGTGACTCAAACTGTAGAAACTCAAGTGTGTCTTGTGAATTTTCTTACACAATTTCAAAAATGAATGAGAGTTGTCTTGTCGACCATGATAGTTTTATTGATATAAGAGAGAATTATAGTGTTTATTAATTCTTCTAAACCATTGATTTGAGCCATTTATAAACTGTGACTAAAGAATCAGTCAAAATAAAGAAGGGATTCTTACAAATACACCCTTTTGAAAACAGACTCAATTGAAGTCTCAAACTCAACAGTTGGAGGGTGTTAGCTTCTACTAAAAGTGCACCCAATTACAATTCAACACATTCTTTATTTGACACTTACAAAAAACAACTGTAAGTACCAAAAAATGCATGAGAACTCACAAAAGTAATAGTTTGCAAGTTAGAGAGATTGCAGAATCTGAAGTTGAATTGATAAATGATTTCCCTCACAATTCACAAATAGGCCTCACAGTGGTGTAGAATGTATTTCCTCTTCTCCTCTGGATCAACTCTACTCAACCTTCAAATGTGAAACACCAGACTAGTCCCAAATATCCTCCAAGTTTTTAGATGATATATAGATCACTAATGTAGAAACCCTATAAAAAAAATAGTCCAAGGAAAAAGCACTTGCTGATTTGTAGCAATTGTAATCTATGTAGATTGAAATCTTGAGTGATAAATAGATTCAACCTTCATGAGCAGGAGCAAGCAAAAGGGAAATTCTTTGAATATTTTCATTACCTTGTTCAAGCTTTGGAGAATTGTTTAAGGAATGACTTTGCTTAGTGCTTGGAAGATCAATTCTTTCTTTGAAATAGAAGATACTTTAAAGTACTATGAATGGAATCCAAGAATCTATATGTAGTGAATTTTCATCCTCATGTTTCTCTAAGTTTGTTAACTATTGAGGTTAATGATATTGATTTTTTCAATTCTTCAATCATTGTGGCTTATTCACATCGATACTTACAATACATTTTAGGTTTCAGAATTCCAATTCTCAATACTTGATGCCAGCAAGCATAGCACTGGAGATAGAGCCACACGTGGGTAGCTAGCAATTTTCTAAACCAACAAATGAAATTTCCCAACAAGGAATTTGCAATGAATCAATACCTACGGAAAACAACAATCAAGAGAGAGATACCATGCCAACTTCCATTAGATTAATTGTTTAATCAAGTGGACAAAGAAATGCATCCTATGAAATAGAGACGTTGTCAATTGTCCACATGTTAGCTTTCTTACCACAAAAAGAAGATGCTCAATGGATAGCTACAAACACCAATGGATAGCAGCTACACAAATCAACAGATAGCTAGAAACACCAATGGATTCCTAGTCAATTTTCTTCAGATATACTATAATCAAAGGTACTATTGTGAAGTAGAGAAGAGAAATCACGCTGGAAATCAAGATGATAACATAAATTCTACCAAAACATTTCATGGTTGACTAGATCCTCACAAGCCTAGTCTTCCTAGAAAATCAGAAAGCCTAACATCTTTTGCAATCATTGTACATTGTACATCCATTAGGCATAGACAAATTGCAATCACTCAAATGATATGGAAAAGTTTCTCACATACCTAAGAACAGTAGGCATGCTCTGATACCACTAAGAACAATAGGCATGCTCTGATACCACTATTGGAGTGTTGAGGAACAATGTGAAACAAATATAGGAACAATATACACCAAGGAATATGAATAATTTTTTATGCATATTTGTGATTCATGTATGTACATATAAATACATTGAAAATGGCCCTTGGTTTCACAATCCAAGGTATCTCTTGGACTCCCAATGGTTGTTCCTATTAAGTGTGACTCTTAGTATTCATTTCAAGTAAAAAGTAAATATAATAATACAATAATAATATTAACCCTATAGGATTAATGTTTTCAACATATTTCTCATATCCTCATAAGCACACGACATAAGTATGAAGATATCTTTATAATTTTAAGGAGGTTTGCTGAAATCAAGGCTAGAAATAGTGTACCTAAATGTTCCACTGGCCAATTTTACAACCCCTAAAAGTTTTGTATTCCATATCCATTTGCATTGGGTAAATACCATATGGTATTTTTCCTCTTTTTGTATGATGCAAAGCTATGAAGTTACTTTGTATTGTTATCCTTCAGGGCCAATGAAATTGCTTGAATTTCAATCCTCCTATCTCTCTCTTCATCTTATAAGTACTTGTATTGTTTGTCCTTTAATATTTTAACCTTTTAAGATCTGCAGCACTTACAACAACCCTTATATCCTGTTTTAGAGTCTCCAAATCATCTTCTATTCCTTTTAATTTTCTATATCTATCCCTCCACCTTTTAGAGGACTACTCAATAGCTATCTTTTTTACAATATTTAATGATTGCACAAATTGTTCGCATGGATAAAGACCCACACCTAGGTCATAAGAGACATAATTATCACTACTTAGAGGAATGAATTACTCTTCAAGCCTCCAACAAGGGTTGTATTTATATGGTGTTCTAGTTTTTTTTTTCTGTGGGGTCTCCAATTCAAGGATAACCAAAAAGTGATCGAAGAATCTACTCCCATAGAACCACAAATGAATTTTGATCATATGTAGGAGGAAATTTCCATTGACTAGAAATCTATATAATCGTTTTGAAATTCCACCAGAACCTCGTTTATTTTTTGTCCATGTGGATTTCATTTCCAAGGGCTCAACAACAATAAAATTTTCCTCTTCAAAATGACTTGTTAAGAAATCAACCAAATGATATGGCCTAGAATTTTCACCCCATATATTAACACACAATAATGTTGAATTTAAATCCCTACCTAAGATTAAATTACCCTAGTTACACACATGTGATTGTAGTAATTGTTCCCAACAAGATTGACACTCGTCAAAAGGACCATATAAATTTAATACTAAAACGGTGAATTCAATCTTGCAACAAAAGAGATCTTTATATATACCCAAATGATGGGAGAAACTAAGATCTTATTAGAAACAAGTAGTTATTTCATCTAATAACTATCCCTCCCGAACGTCCATCAACATCTACTAACCGAAATTCCCATCCTAGCAATAATTTTTTTAAATATGTCTGTAATGGGTGGCCTTGTTTCATACTTTCTTGTAGTAACAATATGTATGATTTCTCGACATCATAGAGGAATTTTAGAGACAGTATTTTTGGCTCACTCCCTCAACCCACAAATAGTTATTGAGATGAGTTGTATGACATAACATTTATAGGCGAATTTCTTGCTCTAAGCCACCCTAATATAGACTTATGTCATCCTTTGTTAATCTCCTTTACTACTCTTTCTTGCGCATGAAATAATGTTCAGACAAAATCCCACCCAACTTGGTCACTACATCACTTCCCAAACCAAAACACTATCTAGATAGAGGTATGGAATTTCCCCCTTAAGGCCAGATATTAGAATGCCCCCGCTATGATGTTTTCCATGATGAAGTTGGGGATTGAAGTGAGGTGTCTGTAATAGGAAATGGGAAATGAGGTTATGATATTTCTTCTAAAATTTTAATGTGAATAGGGGAATACCCACTCAAACTCTTCTTAGAACCACTACCACTCAAGGAGGATCTAATAATAGACAAATTTTCTTAATACTTCGCATACCTAGAGCTACGGTCATGATTAATAAATTGAATCAATGAGGGTGATACATGAAACTTACCAGGAGAAGTGTGACAAATGATAACTTGAGGTTGATATGAGGAGTGAAGGACCTCGACATTAACCCATGTCTTATGTTTTTCTCCTCCAAAAGGGGTAGACAATCACCATCAATTATCAAAATTCCAATATCACCAATCATCCCTCACTAGTTTAGATCAAGTCGATTTCTCCTCTGACATATTTTATGAACCAATTTCCTAATCATTCAGGGCTTGATCTGGTGAAGACGGTAGAACATATTTATGCTAGACCTTCTTTCCATATTTAGCCACAACATGACCATAATTGTGACATCTTGTATATCTGAAAGGAACGTTTACATAATCTAGAGGTTGGGTATACCTCCTCAACCCAAAGGTAAATTCCATCAATTCATATAGCCCATGAAAGATATCCAAGTCAAACAGGACCCTTGCCACATACCACATTCCACTATTAAGAAATGTATCATCCACTATAATGGTGGAGCCAATTTGGTTACCAATTTCCTTGATGGCCTTATCAAACCAATATTCCATCAAAATACCCAAAATTTTAACCCAGAATGGGGTATTTTTCAAAGTTTTAGTAGACACATCGAACAATGGATTCCATGGTTTGATTAAGAGTACACAATATTTTATGAACCAAGTTCATGTGAGAATTAATGTTACATCCATTTTTGTGTGGAAGATAAATATGCACCAACATTTAGACAAAATGTAAGAAATTGGGTTGTACCCCAACCTAGGACTCCAAACATGAGACACCTAGGTGCAAAGAAACTCTAGAGTCACCTTTCTTCCTAAAATTTTCCCCACAAGCAAGGTGTCTAATAAGTCCAATATTTGCTCAAACTGCACATCTTTAACAACAATGAGAAAAATACCCCCATCCCTATTTTTAACAACCTTCTTCATCTTTCTCTGTTTAGGGTACTTACAATCTTGACAATGATTTGTTGGTATTATTGTCATTGATGTCAAAAGATTAAATGTGTCATTGATGTCATATTAAGACATTACATTGAGCATGATTTTATTAATGTTATGTTAAAGCATTTGAAAGCAAGGGGGATCATCTCTAGATTGATTTATATATAGGTTTACAAGTATATTAAAAAAGATGTGCACATGAAAAAATTAAAGTGAAATGGCGATTTCAAACCCATGGATTTGGAATACCATGATATTTGGAAAGGGTTGGGATCCCATTGATTTTTCCCATTGTACATGGAAAAGTGAAATAAAAAGGGGAAATCCCATGATATTTGGAAAGGGTTGGAAGCCCCTGGTATTTGGAAAAATGAAAAAAAAGGGAATTGATTATTTAATTAATGGGTGCCATGTATTTTTGAATAAACATGTCCCTTCATGAAGGTTTATGAAAAATTATAAAAATAGAATGTATTGAGGGAAAGTGTGTGAGTGCAAAAAAGTAGTAGCATTTGAAGAAGTGGATAAGCTTGCAAAATCAATTTTAGGTCATCTTGGAATTTTCACTAAAATGTTTTTGAGACATTTCAAACTAAGAAAATGTGACATGAGATGGAGGAAACATATCGAAATATATGTGGTACAAATTGCATAGCTTGGTTTGCTATACTTTTGGCGATGCCCTCTGAAAGTTATGGTTTTTGGATGATCCTGAAACATGTTATCTTGGAATTTTCTATATAAATTCTTTGCTAGGAACTTTCAAACTTGTAGTCATATTAGAATACATACATAAGTACCTCAAGTACAAGTTTCATACTTTGGTTATCTAGATGCTTTTTGAGATATGCACTATGGAAGTTAGGACTTTGAATGGTCTTGAAATTAGTTTTTAATAGGCCATCTTGGAATTTTATCTATAACTTCTTCTCTGGGAACTTTAAGAATGTGAAACTTGCAAGTATATTGAAATACAAATAGACATACCTTAGGTACAAGTTTTATACTTAGGATCTTTATGCTTTCTAAGATATGCATGGTGAAAGTTAGCCCCTCTAAATGTTCCTTAAAATAGTTTCAATCAAATCACATTGGAATTTTCTCTACAACTTATTCTCTAGACTATGGAACTTGCAAGTGTCTTAAAAGACATATATAAGTACCTTAAATACAAGTTTCAAACTTTGGTTCAATAGAATTTCCAATATATAAACTTTGGAAGTTATGCCTTTTGAATGGTCCTGAAATCAGTTTCAAATAGGTCATCTTCATGTTTTATCTATGACTTCTTTGCTAGGAACTTTTAAACTATAAAAATTGCAAGCATTTTAAAATACATACATAAGTACCCCAGGTACAAGTTTCATAGTTCAGTTCTCTAAATGTTTTGAGATATGCACTATGGAAGTTATCCGTTCTAAATGGTCCTAAAATCAATTTCAAACAGGCTAGCTTGGCATTTTCTCTATAACTTATTTTCTGAGACTTTTTAGACTATGAAACTTTCAAGGATTTGAAAAAACATACAAAAGTACCTAGGTAAATATTTCATAATCATATTCGCAAAAATGTATTTTGGGAATACTGTACAATTTCATTCTTTACAAGAGGCAAAAAAAAATATTTGGGAAAGTTACCATTTTGAACTCAAATTTTGGTATGGCCTGATGAAGGAAGAAGTAACAAGCAGAGTCAATGAAGGTAATTTAATTGTTATCATATCTTGAATAAGTTAGATGTATTGAATAAAAAATTGGAACTTGAATTTTGGTGCAACTCAAACGGGGAGATTTGTGTCTCTTGCTAAGTTGGTGCTTAGCGGTGAGGATCAGTGTCTACAGTAGATTGGTGTCTACAAAGATATCTAAGAGTGGGTTGGTTCCAAAAAGGGTATGTACATGTGAGGATTGGTGTCCCATGTGAATTGGTGTCCACAAATATTTGTAAGAGTAGGTTGGTTCCTACCAAGATTTGTACCAATGGGGATTGGTGTCTCTAGTAGGTTGGTTCCTATAAATATTTATAGCAGTAGGTTGGTGCCTACTAGGTTTTGTACCAATGGGGAATTGATTTCTCCAGTAGGTTGGTGCATACAAATATTTGTAAAAGTAGGTTGATTCCTCCAAAGATGTATAAAGAGAAGTTTGTGGTTTTCTCCTGAAATGTTTTCCACGTAAATATTAAGTTCCATGTTCTGCATAAGTGATTAATTTCTTATGGTTAATGAATGTTTAAAAAGGTAAAAAATTGTCTTATATTGATTAACCATCCCCCTAGTATAAGTTTGTGTTGAACAATTGATATCATATCTTGTTCCTTCGGAAGCAATCTAACCACTAGAAGGTATATCTTAGGAGCACACATCGTCGACCAGGAAGGTTTCTCCACAAGCAAGGCTATGTTGTTTGACAGAGAAAACTATGCATTCTACTGCATCAGGATGTGAACATATCTCATGGATCTTAGTTTTTTTATTTGAGAATCAGTAGTGATTGGTTATATATATCCAACACCACCACCAATAGATGCGGTTAGGAAGAAGCTTAGTGAAAATAATGCAAAAGCTATGAACTTTGTTTGTGTGGTCTATCAGAGTCTGATTTTGAAAAAGTGATGCATTGTGTATTATCAAAATAAATTTGGTACAAGATTCAAAGTATATATGAATGAAATGACAAGGTTAAGAAGGAAAATTTTGGATATGAAAATGAAATATGAAGAGAATGTTGCATCCTATATCCTCCATGTGCATGGAAATTTCAACGCCATCAGAGGACTTGGTGAAAAAGTTAAAGAGTATATGATTGTTCAAAAGGTGTTAAGGCCACTCCCCTTGAGATTTGATGCAAAATTTTATGTGATTGAATAAATGAAGGATCTTGATAAACTGACAATGGATGAATTGTATGGGATTCTCACTGTATATGAAATGAGGATTGAAGAAGAAAATACACCAGGGTGAAAACACGAAGTTGGGTAACACTTTTGGCTTGTTTTTGACAAGGAAAACTTCTAAATTTTATGTTTTTCAACTTCGACCTGTTCAAACCCATATCTCCCTTAGGAATTTCAACTTGAATTAAACACAAATGTTTTAGAAAATTGAATTAGCTTTCTACTCGTATTTTTTTAATGTTTTTATGGGCATATCATGGGACAAATTTGGTGGCCACCAATGACATATACTTGAAAATTTTAGGTATGGATAATGAGCGACCTGTGTCGCCGCTGGTTTTTTGATAGATGGTTATTAATTTTAGGGAAAAAAAATGTATTCTCATAATCTACACACTCTAAATATGTGCATGGACTATATTTTGAGTTTTTTAAGACTTGGGAACTATTTTTTATTATTTATCGAAACAACATATGTTCATAACATGGTGCATTATCAACATACATTGGCGAGATTCAATTTTCTTTTTATTGCGACTCTTATTGGAAAAACTAAAAGTACCCTTTTGAAGAGGACACGCCAATTATGATCCGTGTGAAGATTTCAAATTTTTTGGTGTTGTCTTTGTTATGATATTGAATTTTCATTTTGGGTGATTTTCAGAGTAATAAAATTCTTAAGGGATAAGGTTTAGAAAAAACTTATTAATAAATCGAAATTCAAATCGAAATGAAACAATTATTATATCATTGGAAACTAGATTCAGAGATGAAACCGTTGCTACCAAGTACGACAAATAATATTTAAAACTTGCAGGGGTTTGGGCTTGTTGAAGTTGCAGGTTCCAGAAAGATGCCATATAATTTCGCAGGTTTTGTTGACCATGAACTCTCGGCCGAAAAAATATCTTCCAAACTCTCGGCCGAAAAAATATTTTCCAAACTCTCGGCCGAGAGTTTAGTTCAAACTCTCATCCAAGAGTTTTTTAAAAAATACATTGCGGTGATTGGTTCAAACTCTCGGGCTAGAGTTTTATTAAACTCTCAGACGAGAGTTTGAACTCTCACAAACTCTCAGCCTAGAGTTTTTTAAACTCTCGGCCTAGACTTTGAGGTTGAATTTTTTTCGCGTGTTCATCCGCACGCACTAGTTTTTTTTTCACTCTGTTGTCATAAAACTGTTTCCCAACTTCGCGTTTTCACCCACCAAGAAAAGAAGCATATTTCAAAGTCTCAAAAAAGAAGAAATGCAACAAAGAACACAAGTTAATTGATTGTTTTAGATGTAATTCAAATGCAGAGGAAGCACATTTTGTGAGAAAGCACAAAAATATATCTTGAAAATAGAAATGTAAGATACCCTTTAAATGCTTTAATTGTGGAAAAATAGGACATTTTACTGCTAAGTGTCCATATGCAAAAAATGAAAGTAGTAATGATGAAGAAGACCGTAATGTAAAGAAAGGAAGCAAACATCATCAAAACAACCACAAATAGGACAAGCATGAAAATAATAAGATCTCTTATAAGTAGAAGAAGATAATTAATTCAAAAAGGGTTAGAGACCCATCTGAAGACAGTAGTGAAAGCAGTTTCGATAGTGATAGAGAAGAAACTCTCTTTATGGAAATTGAAACCAATATTGATGAAGACAAATAGGAAGAAATGATGGATTCAAAAGATGAAGAAAATGTCAAAACAGATGGGGAAGTAGATCTTGAAGAAGAACTCAAGTGTGCCTTAAATGAAATAAAGAATCTTAGGAAAAAGAATTCGAAACAAAAAGAGAAGTTGCAGAAATATGAAGAAGAGGATAACGTTTTAAAAGACAAAATTTCACAAATCCTTGAAGAAACATAAAATATTATCATGAACCTAAATAATCAATTATAAGAATCATGAATCATAGAAGAAGTGGTGAGGATCCAACTGAAGGAAAAGGGAAAAAATTGTGAAGAGCTGGAATCTAAAATTGTTTCCTTAAGAAAAGTATTGAAACACTAGATAATATCATCAATTGTAAAATGTCATGTTGCTAGTGTTTCACACCAGCACATGCCAAAAGGAACATACTAAGGGTTGTGCTAGAATTAATGGACTTTCAAAGGATAAAAATAAATAAAAGAAAGAAACTAATTTAATTAGGCATGCAACAATTGAAATAAATCTAAACTAATATTTTTGTGTATTCTTCATTAAGAAAATAGACACAAACATCATCATATAAAGAATAAAGAATGCTTCTCATTAATGAAAAATAGATTTTATAGAGAAACATGATCACCTCTGAGTTGCCTACATCTATCCAGGGGAGGGTCTTCTTGGTCTCCTAAAAATCCATGCTTCTCTGGCCACACGTCACGCATGCGATCTCCAACAAGGTGAGAATGGAACAAGGGAGAGAGTTTGGATATCAGTGATATTTTTGCAGCGTAAAGAATTGATAAATGTATGGAGAATTGATGTTAAGTGATGGACCTTGATGGTTCATTTATAGGCACAATAGATAGATCAAGGATAAGGATTTGATTTTTTACTTTTGATGTTTTGATTTTTGTTTTTTGGCTTTTGCCATTGTTTTTTGGGTTTTCACTTTTTTATCCTTTTTCCAAATTGGGCTATCATAGGTTACATTCCAAGTTTCTTCTTTTTGTTGGGGATAAAAAGGAGAAACAACCAAAAATCAAGTTAGGGCATAAGTTTCTAATTTTTGAGATAATTGAGCAAATTAATTTTGTAAAATGGCCTTTTTTTTATGTGCGACTTTGATTTTTTGGTTTTACCAAGGTCAAAATAATGGAAATGGAATGTGCTAATGATGTATAGGTGTGATGGGGATAATAAAAAGGTAGGTGGAAATTTTTTTGGTGTTAATAGGTCTCCATTAATTAAGACATGTCTTGGATATGTTGTTGTTGTTTGATTCCTACCTACACCTGGCCTTGCTACAAGATTTTTGTTTTTATCGAAGGTGTAGTTCAGACTGGTTTTCCTAAGTATAAACCTACTATTGATTGTGTTGAACAAATTGTTGAGTTTCCTATTCCTCGCATGCTATAATTTGAGCATGTTGTTATATATGAAATTGTTGCTAATATCCTAGGTTATTCTACTCATGTAAGTGAATTTGACTCTAATCCTACTTCCTCTGATCAACTAGAAAAACAATTGTGCCCTATCATCATCCTCATCATAAAAGTTGAAGGAATGGAAATCATTCTTTCATATCTTTGCAAAAGGGACATGAAAAACATAATTATGGACCAGTGCCAACTATCAAGAGAGATTGTGGTTGGATTGATGGATGGTTGTGGAATCATTTGAACATATGTTTGAAGACTTCATATCTTTGTGTATCATCGGTTTTACATTCGTGCATCATTCTTCTTACTTATCGATGATTACCTCGGAAGTGGTTGTTTGAGGATCGACCTGAGATGACAGTCAACTAGAGTCCTGATCGAGTATCTAACAATTGTAATATTTGATGAGAACTATTGTTTCTACTTATTAATCTCTTAAGTGAGGAATACTTGAAGTTATTGATTTGTGATGTCTTCTTGTTTCTTGTTAAATTGACTTGGACTTGTTGAGACCAACCGAACCATCTTCGATGGTTGTTGGTGATGTAATATTGCTTATGTTGGATAGAGAGAATGTCTAGATTGGTAGAGACCGATTATCTTGGGTTGTTGGTGATAGTACTATCTACGTTAAGACAGTAAGAGAAAATTAGTTGATTATTGTGATTTATGTAGATGATATTATTTTTGGAGGCATCGTGAACAAATTTTTCCAAGAGTTTGCAATAGAAATGAAAAAGGAATTTGAGATTCCTATGGTTGGTGAATTTACTTTCCCTCATTTAGGAAACCATGTATGTCAAGGAAATGTTGAAGAAGTTCAAAATGAAATAGTGTGCACTAGTCAGGACACCCATGGTCACAGGTTGTAAATTGAGCAAAGATTATGAATCTCTAGAAGAAAATCAAACATTGTATAAGTCAATGATTAGCATCCTGCTATATGCAATATCATCAAGGTCAAAAATTATGGAAGGAGTACCAAAAGAAACTCATGTGAAAGCAGTGAAATATCTAAAGGGCACCTTGGATTTTGACTTGTGGTACTCAAGAGGTGAATATTTTACTCTAAAAACATATGCTTGAATGTAGATTGGGAAGGAATTGTTGATGTTAGGAGAACAAAAAGCACAGGGGGAGTATACCTTTACCATTGATGTCAAAGGAGGAGAGTTGCATACAAGAGGAAAATTCTTTCTATGTCTACTAGACTATGTGTTTCGTTGTAGGATTTCCATCAATGTCAAAGGGGGGT
This sequence comes from Larix kaempferi, assembly GCA_027924585.1. Taxonomy (NCBI): domain Eukaryota; kingdom Viridiplantae; phylum Streptophyta; class Pinopsida; order Pinales; family Pinaceae; genus Larix; species Larix kaempferi. Next base: position 8,155,163 of record BSBM01000348.1, read on the forward strand.
ATTGTTGGAATTATTGTCATTGATGTCAAAGGATTAATGTTTCATTCATGCCATATTAAGGAATTACATTGAACAAGTTCTTATTAATGTTATACTAAGGCATTTAGAAGCAAAGGGGAGCATCTCCAGATTGATTTATATATAGGTTTACAAGTCTATTAATAAAGGGGTGCACATGAAAAAGTAAAATATGAAATGGTGGTTTCAAAACTATGGATTTGGAAACCCATGATATTTGGAAAGGCTTGGAAACCCATGGTATTGTCCCATGTTAATTGGAAAAGTGAAAAAAAAGGGAAATCCCATGATATTTGGAAAGGGTTGGAAGCCCATGGTATTTGGAAAAGTAAAATAAAAAAAAGGGGACTTAACTATTTAATCAATGGGTACCATGTCTTTTTTAATAAAAATGTCCCTTCATGAAGGGTTATGAAAAAATATAAAAGGAAAAAGTGTGTGAGTGCAAAAATTTAGTAGCATTTGAAGAAGTGGATAAGCTTGCAAAATCAGTTTTATATCATCTTGGAATTTTTTCTATAACATATTCTCAAGGATGCTTCAAACAAAGAAAGTGTTATGAGATGGAAGAGAGACATCATAGTACATGTGGTACAATTTTCGGACCTTGTTTCACTATACTATCGAAGATATTCCTTATGAAACTTAGGATTTCTAGATGATCCTGAAAGAGGTTAACTTGGAATTTTCTCTATAAATTCTTCTCTGAAAACTTTCAAACTATGAAAATTGCAAAAAACTTAGAATCCATCTAGAAGTACCTCAGATACAAGTTTAAGATTTTGGTTTGCGAAAATTCTAAGATATGCATCGTGGAATTTAGGCCTTCTAAATTGTCCCGAAATGAGTTTCAAACTGGTCATCTTGGAATTTTCTCTATAACTTATTCTTTGGGAACGTTCATATTATCAAACTTGTAGGGATATTATAATACATACAGAATTTCATCAGGTACAAGTTTCAAACTTTGGTTCACTATAATTTCTAATATATGCACTGTGGAAGTTAGGCCTTTTGAATGGTCCTAGAATTGGTTTAAAACATGTCACCTTGGAATTTTCTCTATAAATTCTTCTTTGTGAACTCTCAAATAGTGAAACTTGTAGAGACCTATAAAAAATATAGAAGTATTTTAGGTAAATGCTCTAGGATTAATTTGGTTCACTATACTTTTCAATATATGTGATGTGTAATTTAGGCCTTCTAAATAGTCGTGAAATCAACTTCAAATAGGTCAACTTGGCATTTTATCTATAACTTCTTCTCTGGCACATATCAGACTGTAAACTTTTCAAGGATATAAGAAAACATACATAAGTAACTCAAACAAATATTTTAGAATTAATTTTTAAAAATTGGATGCTCGGCATACTATACAATTTTGTTCTTTGGAAGAGGCCAAAAAAGCAAAAGTCTGGGAAATGTGAATGTTATAACCTCTTCAATAAGTTACATTTACTAAAGAAAAAATTGAAACTTGAAGGTTGGTTCTCCTCAAACAAAGAGATTTATGTCTCTTACTAAGTTGGTGCTTAGCGGTGGGGATCAATGTCTACATTGAAGATTTGTAAGAGTAGGATGGTCCCTACTAGGGTTTGTATTGGTGGGGGTTGGTGTCCTTAGTAGACTGGTTTTTACAAATATTTGTAAGAGTAGGTTGTCTCCTGCCAAGGTTTGAACCACTGGGGATTAATGTCTCTAGTAGGTTGGTGCCTACAAATATTTGTAGCAATAGGTTGGTGTCTACTCGATTTTGTACTAGTGGGGATTGGTTTCTCTATTAGGTTGGTTCCTACAAATATTTGTAGCAATAGGTTGGTTCCTACAAAGAATTATAAATAGAAGTTTAATTTGTGTTTTTATGCCAAAAGGGATTCCACGTAAATATTGTGTCCCATGTTTTGCATATGTGATTTTTTTTATTATGGTTGATGAATGTTTGAAAAAATTAAAAAATTGTAATATATTAATTCACCCACCCCTCTCAGTAAAAGTGTGTTCTCAACATTCCCTACATTCTTCTTGGTGTTGGAAATAATGCAACTTCGGAATTTATTCTTACTATATGTTATTATGTTGTTACTGTACCTCCTATGGGAGAAGATATTGATGTATTTAATCATCTAAAACCATTGAAAGAATCAATGTGAACCTTGGGGTGAAATCACACAAACAAAAGAATTATTAAATGTTATTTTATTTTCCCCCAAGACAAGTCAGCCCTATAAGTTAGACAAGTCGGTCTAGTAAGGGAAAAAGTCACCTTTTTATGTGTAAAATCAAGAGGATGAATTCCTCATTTGGTCATCCACTCAAGGCAGGCAAGTTCACTCTAGAGAGGAAGAAGTTCGTAGCAGCAACTAGGAGAAGACTTTTTGGGGTTTCTGTTATTGGAGAAGTTTATTTTTCTATGTCTTGTTCTTGTAATCTGATCTATGAATTGATTATCTCTATACAAAGGTTGCTGGGTTTTTCTCCCTATTGGGTTTCCCAGGATAAAACTTTGTGTCTATTGTTTATGTGCTTGGTTATTCTTTTACTGATCATGTTTATTATCTGCATGTTCTAGTGTAGATAGCAAACATCTATATAGTTACCATATGTGTTTTGGATACATGTTTATGATTGATGTGTTGAATTTTTATCTAAGATGCCTACATACCTGTGTAAACTATTGCCATTGCATTGAAATATAAATTTGTTAAATTTGATTATGTAATGTCACTAATCATTTGACATGATTTGACTTGTAGCGAAAATACCATATGATATGGACTACAAGATAAGGATGATGAGACTTGTTATGATGAACAAGTGGGCGACACATGAATCCCATTGATGTTCAGATCAATCAAAAGTGAGAAGATTCTAGGAGCATGAATCTCATCCTAGAAGCAGTTAGATGGAATTCATGACTATGCACCAACGAATATAGAAGACCTAATACATCCACCTATATTTGATACATGACCCACAGGCCCAGATGATCTCATATAGATATTGGTGTTAGAGGATCTCTCTATCTACTACAAATGTTTGGTTCTTCAATGATTATGGAAAGCAATTGGTTTCCTGTTAGAGTCATGACAGAAGGATTAAAGTATGTTAGTCCTAAAGGATGAGAGTTACTCAGATAATTTCTGAGGAGGTGCACATATGTTCAGTTAGAATTGTGCCTTAGAACATATTGCTTACAATAATCTTGTGATTTTTTATGTCGTATACTGATGATCTATTCCTCACTGAGACAGAGGAAATTGGTCCTTTAGATGAGGATCTTGGCCTATTGATGGTATGCAGAAACCTGATGAGATCTTCCTAGGTTAAGGAAGAACATAGTTGAGATCCTGAGCAGATACAACATGATGACTATGAGTACCTGGCTACACTGATGGCATTGATGGTTGATTCAGACAGATAGTTGAGAGGATCCTTGATGTATCGGGTCGTCACCAAGATGGATACTTACATTTTAGTAAGGAACATTTCTCTGTGAAAGATGGTTCTTAGATTAGCACCCGAAGTGATAGAATGATGGACCTACCTATGGATAGCACCAGAGAGGGAGAAAGATGCTCATATATAGAGGAAGCAGGACGCTCCAGCACAGAGGGAGATGTGATTGTAATATCAGACAATTATTATCCATCTGACTTGGCTAAGGGTGAGTGGTTCAATGGAATTACCATATTTTATCCCGAACACTCGAAGAAAGGATGGGAGATCTCCCATACATCCTGTGATAGGGTGGGGAGACTACTCTCTTGATAATGTCCCATGCAGGTGCATAAATTTAGTCATATGATTTATTATTATTTCATTTATTTGCATTTCATGACTAGAATAGGGAAGGATATAAATGTCTTCCCTGATATATTTGATGCCTCTGTTAGCTGATATGTGTGTAGGTATCTTCTCCCGATCACTCTGAGAGGGAGTGAGGATATTGGTACCATGATTGACGCCCTTGGTAAGAGGGAAGGATGAATTTACTCCCTCACACTCTATCATGGAGTGGGGAGATTGGTTCCATGATTATATCCCTTTCTAAGAGGGAAGGATGATCATACAGATACCAATGCATTCTCCCGATCACTCTGAGATGGAGTGAGGATAGCTCTCGGACATCCTGAAATGGAATGGAGATTCCATTGCATTCTCCCTATCACTCCCAAATGGAGTGAGGAGATCTCTCAGACATCCTGAGATGGGATGCACAAGACATTGCCTTCTTCCGATCACTCTGAGATGGAGTGAGGACATCTCTTAGAAATCATGTGATGGGATTGAGACTAGGCCATCGCATTCTCCCAATCACTCTAGAGTGAGGCGATTTATCAGAATCTTGAAAAGGATGGAGATACCAATGCACACTCTCGATCACTCTGAAAGGAGTGAGGAGATCTCTCATGGAGAGATTTAGTGCATTCTCCCAATCACTCTAAAAAGAGTGAGGATATCTATCAAACATCCTTAGAAAGGATTGAGAGAATGTTAACACTAGCGCACATGGGTACTATTGTATGGACTCACCGATGGATTGGTTGAGTTGGTGCATGTTCCCTGATGGACTAGGTTGAGCTGAGACATATTTTCTTTATGCATGTTCCCTGATGGACTGGGTTGAGTTGAGGCATATTGTATTGATGCATGATACTCGATGGACTGGGTTGAGATGATGCATGTTGGACTCTCTAATGGACTGTGTAGATTTGATGAGATGATGCATGGATCCATCGATGGACTGTGTCGAGAAGATGGTTGAAGACACTTCTCAATGGACTGAGGTTGTGTTGAAGACCTTCCACATGTATAGATATGTTTGAGAAGGATGTGATGTACAGATGAGATCCAAATGATCGTGATGATGATGATGACCATTTCCAAAGAATAGATTCCTTGTTGAGAGGGAGTGTTGGAAATAATGCAACTTCAGAATGTATTGTTATTGTATTTTATTATGTTGTTATTGTACCTCTTACATGAGAATATATTGATGTATTTGATCATGTAAAACCCTTGAAAAAATCAATGTAAACTTTGGGGTGAAATCACATAAAGAAAAGAATTATTAAATGTTATTTTATTTCCCCCCAAGACAAGTTGGCCCTGTCAGTTAGACAAGTCAACCCAGTAAGGGAAAACGTCACATTTTTATGTGTATAAATAGAGAGGAAGAATTCCTCATTTGTTCATCCACTCAAGACAAGCAATTTCACTCTATAGAGGAATAAGTTTGCAGCAGCAGCTAGGAGAAGAATTTTTGGGGTTTCTACTATTACATAAGCTTATCTTTCCCTCTCTTGTTCTTGTACTCTGATCTATAAATGAATTATCTCTATATGAAGGTTGCTGGGTTTTTCTCCCTATTGGGTTTCCCAGGATAAAACTATTTCTATTTTTTATGTTCTTTTTAATTCTTTTAGTGATCATGTTTATTATCTGCAATTAATTATAAAGCTAGAATTGTGTAAAATCTAACACTTGGAACTAACCAGGCCCTCTTCCTTACCATCCTGATCTAGCCTACTAACATATCATTTGTGTTCATGGATCTATATATTTGTCTGCACTCACACCAACCTACGGTAGGATCACACCTTCATGGATTAATGAGGCACTACAGTCCTCAAGTGATAGTTGTCTAGTGGTTATAGAAGTGTTTATTTCACATGAATCGGTACACATCAACGATAACTCCAAGACTAAGCTAGTTTTAGTATTCCCATGCAAATATAAGATAGAATACCAATATACCTAATAGTTACCCTTTTCACTCATGACCTCAACCACCAGCTAGTTCAAAGTCTGATTGATCAATGAGGAAATGCTAGTTGGTGGAAGGAAGATCTTATCTTCTTCTACTATATCATCTGAGTAGTCTACCAATAGTGTATATTGATAATTATGCATCATATGTGGCTCTTCCATTGCTTATAGAGAAGAGCACAACCTTGATCTAAATGTAGAATAAACACTTGGATGATGTCAATACTAGATCCTCCTACCAAATTATTGACCCAAATTCAATGTTAATCTTCCGAGGACAAATAAATCACCCTACATAAAACTAAATTGGTTTTAAATAACCACAATGAAACTATGACAAATCCCTTTAACAATGGATCATGATTTGAGTGTCTGGGATAGAGCCACATTTGCAACAAAACCACAATACCCATATAGTGGTGAGGAAAAAAATGATTGATCTATGATCTAGAGGCCACACTATCCTAAAATTTCAAACACCTTCAAATTGTAATGCCATGAACTAATCCTCCCAAGATCTAAGAAAACAAATTCAGGAAAAGATATGTAGGATATATCCAATCAACTGATCTTACCCTATTCAAATCGAGGGTCCTTTCAAGGACCTTGGTTCCACTACAACTATTAGCACATGAATTGTTTTGTAAATTTGCATAAAAAAATTGCAATTTGGCCATAATTGGTTTTACAAGGTGACTCTCTTCTTCGGATTAAGTGCATTGTTCCTCGAAGGCCAAATATATTTAGGATTTTTTGGGAAAAATATTTATAAGTTTGGAAAATAAAAAAAAATAGGTTTTGAAGGTCCTTTATGCTCTCGAGATCATGTAGGGTCTTGCCGGTCTTGTAAAAATATGGGCGCTAACATCACCCAATCTCTAAGTCATCCATCGAGACCCGAGCCAAGAACCAATTACCAAGTCACATGTCAACACAACACACAAGTTAGCACTCAAGCTCAAGTGCTAAGTCACAAGAGAGACTACTCTTTGCACTATGCATTAATAAGCCTTATAACCCTCAATGCATATAAACAAACGGTTTTCAATTTTCCTCATCAATGTGGGGTGATCCTTGTAAATGAAAAAATAAAATTGCATGTGTTTTCAATGCCAACATAGTAATGAGCCACTTGTTGAAGAAGGGTATGACCAGCCTTGTGTTTGATTTCTCACAATTTGGAAATGCTTACTCAATGGTTTCAATTGCACTCAAGTTCCATTTGCAAGGGGTTTAGACCATTCAAGCATCCAATTGTTGAGAGAAGGATTACCAAACGTACACCAAAGGAAAATACTCCAAAGAAGAAACACAATTTTTCCAGAACTTCTGCAGCACTAGTACACTAAAAATATAGGAAACCGCTACAAAATTTATGTGGCTCAACTTTTGCAGCGCTTGTAGTACACAAACATGGGAATTTGCTGCAAGAGTTCTGGAAACTTATAGAAAATTATGGGATTTTCCTGTTTTAGTCATTAACTTTGGTAACATATTCCGAGCATATGGTGATTAATATAAACAAACTGAAAGAGGTATTTATCAAGCACGGGCTCATATGGAAAAACCTCTCTCATTTGTTACCCAAGTGTAATGGTTTGGGAGATTCGAAGGGATATTTGAACCTTATTTTTCAGTAATTCGCCAGATTTATTTTTCTAAAAAAATGTCTAGTCATCAACTGGTTCAGACTTAGATGGGTAAATAATTGGTATAGAGATAAATATAGAGAGCCTTTTGTGGAAAACTCTGCAGGACACATCACGTTTTTTGTTTCTCGAACTAATGTGGACCTATCAATACCTATGATTATCCCAAAACCTATACCTATGATCATTTCTAGCCAAGACTTATGATTATCCATCCCTATGTTGATACTTTCTATGAGCATCCCTAAAGCTATGATCATTCCTAGCTGAGACCTCCAATTATGCTGAGACTTACCAGGATATGGATCTATGGTTGGTTTTCTCCTGAGACTGATACTTCATAGTTATCTTTGGTTGATGAGACACCTCATCATTTTGACTTGGGGATGAGATATTATCTCCTCCTTGATTATTATAAATTGAACCCTCAAAGTTAGAAAGTGGTTGGAGGTGTCATTATGTTTATAACTACTTGCTATATTAGGAAGGAACTAATGTAATCGAACTGCTAAAGTCTTAATGTAAAGATATTCTATATATTGTAAGGGAAGGATTGTAAAAATGGTTTGAGAGGGAAAGGAGAGACTTATATGTATTGGAATATTTATTGTGTTGATTGAAGTGACTCAATATAGAAATACTAAGTTTTCTATAGCAAATATTCGCGTGTTAATGCTTTCCAATTTTGTGGTTCTGGTGTGCATGTATTTCCCATTTTGATTGGAAATAGATAATTTGGAATTCATTTTGTATGCTATGAGTTATAACAATCAAGCACTCCATATTTTCATATAAAATTAGCACAAAATTCATTCTAGCTAAATGTTTTATGTTCATGGACTGTAATTCTCAATTCCTCCACCATCCACAACAAGGTTAAACGACTGTGAAGCATTGACTATATTTCCTTTGTTATTTGATTTGTTCCATTTCCTTTATTATTTGATTTGTTTCATATTCAGTTATTAATCACTTTGGTTTATATTCAATTTTCTTGACTCCATGCCCAATGGTATTTTATTCATCTCTTCCAAATACATCATAAAACCCTATTCTTATCTAATGATATGGCCCTTGTAACTAGATTCTATTGAGGGATCCCCCTCTGGGTGGAAAGGCTAGTTTCAGCCTAAATATTTGTTTCATTTTACCTTAGGATTTTTCCTTTACAACCAAGAAAATTCTGAGTGTTAAAATTTTGGTGTTGTAGCCGAAGACGAAAGTGAAATCTTCCTTGGGAGAACGAAAAATATCAGATATGATTGCTAATGGTGAATAGTAGTCAGACATCAAGAGGTTATACAAACATTCACTTGGTGACTCTATTGTCAGCAGAATCTTGAAGTTCAAAGATTTCATGGCGACTCCAATCAAGCTTCAATGAAATTTAAAGAATCCATTGGAGAACAAGTCTTATTGAAAGAGATATGAAAAGACAGTATGGGAAAAACAAGTACTCAAGCTTGAGTTTTCACCATGATATGATATTTTATTTTAACAATAAATTCTTGTCCTTTCCTAAGTGTTTCAAAAGAAAATTTATTTACTTGCTACATTCAAATTAAGGCCAGAGATCCACTCTTGTATATCCTTCGCTGCAAACTGTAAATGTACCTTCTTCCTACATAGTTGATTGTGACCAAGATCCTTTATCTAAGCCATATGATGTCCAGGGTCAGTCTTGTGAGCCTAATGAATCCCAAACTAGTCTTATACCTCCAATGCTTAATCTTGTACCCTCTATGATCTTGGACAGATATAGGCCTCTCAAATTGCCTTCTATCCTTCATGACTTTCATCCAAATCATTATAAGTTCCTCCCTATGTTTGATGGAGAAAATCTTATAGCTGAAAAACATATCCAAGCTTTTAGGCATTTCACAGATATTTTTGAAATTGAGCATGATGATGTGTTTGCGGGGGATTTTTCTCAGTCACTACAAGAGGATGCCAAACAATGGTTTAGGCATGTGCATCCTAATTCAATCAGTTCTTGGGAGGAACTAAGTCATACCTTTCTCAGTTTCTAGGGTGAGAGAAAGTCATGGGATCAGTATCTTTCTGAGTTTCATGCCATGAGGAGATAGAAGGGTGAGACTATCTCAATGTTTAATAGGAGGTTTCCCAGTTTTTACTACAAGATTCCTAAAGGAATTCAACCCCTTAAAGACACTATCAATATTTATTATGCAACAAATTCCCATTTAGATTTATTTTTCCTTCTCTTGGAGAGGAGGTATGTGTCCTTGAAGAAGATGTTTAATGATGCTCAGGAGGTTGAGGATAATCATAGAGCCTATCGAAAAATTTTAAATCAAGTCGAGGATGATGAGTGGACTGCAGATAAATATGATAGTAAACATGAACAAGAAAGAGCTAATTTGGATCTTGATCCATTACATGACAAAGAGGCTGAGTGTTTTATCAATTTGCTTGTAAAATGCCATGAGAAGGAGTTTGCATATCAGCTTGTTGAGGAGAAAGTTGTTGTCTCAGATTTTGTTGTTAATGACATTTAATAGGTTTTTGATGTACCTATATACAATGAATATCATGATGATTATGATGCTGATTTTATTGAGAAACCAATTTTAAATGCTTCACCAAAAATTGATTTGTTTAAAAAATATAATGATATCTTTCGGCCTACATGTCACAGTTACAACATGGAACAAGAGAAAAGTAGTGAATATAATGGAGGTAATTCATTACCTTTGTGATTTTCTTCATTCAAGTTGTTGAAAGAGAATTTTAAAATCACCAATGAAGCAAAGGGGTTTGAGCTTATGGAAAATCACATAGGGTTTTTGGAGTAGAATGATGATATTATATGTCAGCAACAATATTTCAAATTTTTCTTCATATTTTTCATTTTTTGAATTTTTTGACGAAACTTCTTAAAATTAGAGTTCTGAAACTTCATGCCTGGGAACTCTAAACAGTGAACAAATTTATGATAGTTATACCCCACAGTTGCAAGAAAATAGTAAAGAGGGAAAATTGTCTTAGATACCTTTGAAAGTGGAGTAACCATTCACAATTTTACATTTTTTGAAAACATAAACCCAGGATTTACAGGTAGCCAAGATCAGATTCTTCTTGATGTACATGGAAAATTAAACATACAATAAGTGTTTGTTCCGATTGATAAATGTTCAAAACATGTGAATTTTCTTCTTGATATGTATCATAAAGAAAGTAAATAGACTGTTTCCATTTGTTTTGAGAATGATCTTGAATTTGAAAACTTAGAACAAAAACCATCAACAGTGAAGAAAGAAACTTGTATGTTACCTTGTGCCTATTAACAAGAAGCAATTATAGATGGAAGCTCTCTCTTTCTTTTTGTTAATCAACAAGTAGCATTTTTCCATCTCATTAAGGATCCTTTCACAATTTTGTTAGAATATTCAATGGAAATGAGTCTTGTAATATTAATGAACTATGGAAATAATTCCAGATGGAAGGTTGAATTGTCACATTTCAAATTTTTGTTTATGTTTGGAGAAGTTGAGGTGATCCTCAATCAAGTAGCCATTTGCTTGATTGGCTGCATTGGAAATTTTTTATCACTTAATATGCCATTTTTTTCAGCTATTAGAGTAATTTGGTTTGATTTTTAATAATCTCACGGTTCTAAGAATCTTTTAGCACAGATAGTTTCAATTTTGGTTTTCGGGAGCAGTGTTTGCAGTTTTGCTTTCAGTTAAGGGTCTGCGAACAAGCACAAGCAGGTTGCAGGATTCATGATTTGGAATGGTTAAGTTGGAGCTGATGTTAGCACATGAAATTTTTTGTAAATTTGTGCAAAATATTTTGCAATTTGGCCAGAATTGGTTTTACAAGGTGATTTTGTTCTTGGGATTAAGTGCATTGTTCGTCAAAGGTAAAAGATATTCATGTTCTTTTGGGAAAAATATTTATAAGTTTGGAAAATAAAAAAAAAATAAGGTAAAAGATATTCAGGTTCTTTTGGGAAAAATATTTATATGTTTGGAAAATAAAAAAATTAAGCTTTGAAGGTCCTTTTTTCTCTCGGGCTCATGTAGGGTCTTGTTAAAATATTAGGGCTAATAGCACCCAATCTCTAAGTCATCCATCGCGACTCGAGCCAAGGACCAATTACCAAGTCACATGTCAACACAACACACAAGTTAACACTCAATATCAAGTGCTAAGTCACAAGAGAGACTACTCATTGAACTATGCATTGATAAGCCTTATAACCATCGATGCATATAAACAAACGTTTTTCAATTTTCCTCATCAATGTGGGATAATACTTGTAAATACAAAAATAAAATTGCATATGTTTTTAATGCCAACGCAGTAATGAGCCACTTGTTGAACAAGGGTGCGACCAACCTCTTGTTTGATTGGTCACATTTTGGAAATGATTACTCAATGGTTTCAACTACGCCCAAGTGCCATTTGCAAGGGTTTTAGACCATTCAAGCGTCAAATTGTCGAGAGAAGGATTACCAAACATACACCAAAGGAAGATGCTCCAAAGTATCAATACAGTTTTTCAAGAACTTCCGCAGCACTAGTACACTGAAAATAGAGGAAACCACTACAAAATTTATGTAGCTCAACTTTTGCAACGCCTATAGTACAAAAACAAGGGAATTTGCTACAAGAGTTCTAGAAACTTACAAAAAATTATGGGATTTTACCTTTTTAGTCATTAACTTTGGGCACAGATGGTGATTAATATCAACAAATTGAAAGAGTTTTTTCTCAAGCACAGGTTCATATGAAAACAAATCTCTTAGTTTTTACCTGGGTGTCATGGTTTGGGAGATTCAAAGGGATATTTGAACCCTATTTTTCAGTAATTCACCATATTTATTTTTCTAAAAAAAATTCTAGTCATCAGTTGATGAGCCACCTCATAATTTCGACTTGGGGAAGAGATATTATATCCTACTTGATTATTATAAATTGAACCGTAAAAGTTAGGAAGTGGTTGGAGGTGTCATTATTTTTATAACTACTTGCTATATTAGGAAAGAACTGATATAACCAAACTGCTAAAGTCTTAATGTAAATATATTCTATATATTGTAAGGGAAGGATTGTAAAAAGGGTTCAAGTGGGAAACACGATACTTATATGTATTGAAATATTTACTGTGTTGATGGAAGTGACTCAATATATAAATATTGAGTTTTCTACAGCAAAGATTCATGTGTTAATGCTTTGTAATTTTGTGATTTCTCGTGTGTATGATATTCAAGTGTTTGATTGCAAATAGATAATTTGGAATTCATTTTGTATGCTTTGATTTATAGCAATCAAGTACTCCATATTTTCATCTAAAGTTAGCACAAAATTCATTCTTGTTAAATGATTTGTACTAATGGATTGTAATTCTCAATTCCTATTGATGTATATGTAACTTCGAAATGTATTTCATCCATGTATTTCATTTATATATTATTGTACTCCTATAGATATGTGTCATTCCTCTATACGGAAGTGTCGTCATGTGTATTGACAAGTGTCGCAAGTGTGTTAACTTGCCGATGGTTTATTAGACCACCATGTGTGGGGTTGGCCCTAATTTATGTAATATGTGGTTGATGTACCTAGCTAGACAAGTCGACCCCATAAGGTTATTGGGAAAACATGACAAGTATAAATAGAGATCGGGAGATCTCTATTTGGATCACTCAGAAACTCATTCTTCCTTCACTTAGAAAGTGGCGCACTTGTGAGGAGGAGGATCAGCTGCTAAGAAGAGTCTATCTCTTGTACTTTGGTTGTACTTTGGTTGAGATAGTTCTCTATCTATCTCTGAGGAAGCTGTGGGGTTTTTCACCTTAGGGTTTTCCCCACGGAAACTCTGTGTGTCTATTGTCTCTCATGCTTTTGCTTCTTGTGATGATTGACATGCTTGTTATGATTGATATGCATTGATATACTGTACATGTTGTTCTCTCAGTAAAGATCCTAGAGTATTGTGAATTAATGCTCAAAATTTAACATGGTATCAGAGCTAACCTAAGAAGAAGACATTGTGTAGTGACAAAAATCAAGGGTTTCTTGTTTATTGGGTTTCTCTCCATAGATTTTGGAAAAACGGTATAGTATATTGACTCTACTCATCAAGGAGAATCTCTTTGTCCAATCAGAATTCAATTTTGAGCATTTTCAAAATTGGCCCTAAACATTAGGGTTTCCACAAAAATAGGAATTTTTGGAATCTGAATACATAGCTGGAAGCTCCTTGCAAAAATCGAATTTTAGAGCTTTGGATCGAGATTTTTGGCTGGGTAGATCTCTGGAAACTCAAACCCTAATTCAGGGTCCTCCCCAGTGAACCCGGGAAGACTAAAAGGTATTTTTGAAGGCTGAAGCTTTGCAGATCTCAAATTCTGAATACACCAGGTTGATCAACTCATCAAGGCACATCTTTCTATCCTTTCAAAAAGTTGAAATTCACATTTTGAATTTTTAGGGTTTTTTTGTCAAACCCTAATCCAGGACCAGATCCAGTTTTCAACAAAACAAGTGGTAAGACCTAAATCTCTTATATTTCCATTTGAAGTACTCTTTAAGATGTCTCACCACACCAAGCTTGAGGATAAGCTTGAAAGGGCTGATAACTTCCGAGCCTGGAAGTATAGGATTAGGTTAATCCTGGAAGAAAATGAATTGGACTCCTACATCAGCTCTGAGGTCCCTATCCCGGAGGATGAAGAGGCTAAGGTATTGCATAAGAAGAACTTGGTCAAGGAAAAGAGAATCATTGCTGATTCTATCAAAGACCATCTCATACCACATTTGTCATCTCTAAAGACACCCAAAGAGATGTTTGACTCCCTGACCAAGTTATTTGAAGGGAAGAACATAAATCGGAAGATGACTTTGCGGAATCAATTGAAAGGGCTCAAGATGTTGAATGGAGAGACCATTCAATCTTACTTCTCCAAGGTCTCTCAGATCAAGGAACAACTTGAAGCTATGGATGAAGTAGTGGACAATGGTGAAGTTGTTATGACCACTCTGAATGGCCTACCTATGTCATGGGACTCCTTTATTCAAGGAATCTGTGCAAGAAATAAATTGATCTTTTTCAGTAGGCTATGGGAGGAATGCTCTCAAAAAGAAGCTAGGCTTGTGGCCCGAGAAGAAAAGATGGGAAATGAAGATCAAGCACTCATAGCACATGCCAGGAAAGGCAAGTCCAAGAAGGAATCATCTCATAACAGGAAATTCTCTCACCACCATTCTCATAAAGATAAGAAAGATCTCAGATGCTTCAATTGCAATGAGAAGGGACACTTTGCTTCAGATTGTCCCATGAAGAAGAAAGACAACAACAACAACTTCAATAAGAAAATAAGATATCATGCTCATGCTGCTAACGATGATGAAACTCCAAAGAAGAAGTCTAGAGCAGAAAGTGATAATGATGACTCATCAAGCGAAGAAGAGTATGTTCTAATCTCTGCTCTCACAATTACTATCTCTCATGGTTGTAATAATTGGTTAATTGACAGTGGAGCTTCCAAACACATGACTGGGTTTAAAGAATATTTTGTAAGCTTATCTGAACATGAATCACCCCATAAGGTGAAACTTGGGGATGATTATCAATACCCCATCAAAGGAAGTGGTGAAGCCTCCTACAACCTAGAATATGGAAAGTCTTTGAAGATGAAAGAAGTTCTTTATGTACCTGGGCTCAAGAAAAACCTACTCTCCATATCCGCATTGGATGCAAAAGGTATGAGGGTTGCATTTGTGGATGGCCAAGTTCTAATGTGGCAAAAGGGAAAGATCATAGATGATGCAGTGGTGATTGGAGAGCAAGAGGGAGGATTGTATAAATTGAAGGGACAACCTGAACATGCCATGGTACATGATTTCATGGAACCAAGTGAACTTTGGCACATAAGACTTGCACATATACACTACAGAGCATTACCAATTGCAAGTAAGGTTCTAGAAGGTCTTCCTGAAATCAAGACCAAGCATGAAGGTGTTTGCAAAGGATGTGCAAAAGGAAAGAACATAAAGAAGTCATTCCCTAGCAGTGAAAGCAAGGCAAAAGGTATCTTGGAAACTATCCACTCTGATGTATGCGGTCTGATGTCATCCAGTTCTCTAAGTGGGTATGTGTACTATGTCTCTTTCATTGATGACTTCTCTAGGAAGACTTGGGTCTACTTCTTGAAGAACAAAGATGAAGTATTTGATAAGTTAAAGGAATTCAAAAACTTGATGGAAAATCAAACTAATAAGAAAATAAAGACATTCAGATCAGACAATGGCGAAGAATTCACTTCAAATGTCTTCAAGAAGTTATGCAATGATTCAGGGATTAAGAGGGAGTTGACTACTCTTTACAATCCACAACAGAATGGAGTTGCAGAAAGAAAGAATAGAACAATCATGGAAGCAGCAAGGGCAATGTTGCATGATCAAGATCTACCCATGCATCTATGGGAAGAAGCAACTAGGACAGGTAATCCAGGAAGCAAAGATCAAGAGGGAGCACACTCCAGCAGTTCATGCAAGGAAGCAAAGATAAGTATTTGAATTCTCATATCTTGTATATTTGATTGTTTAAATAATACTGTTCAATGATGTATATATTTATGTTCCTAGACTTAGGTTGTGTATTTTGCATATTTGCATTAATGAACAGTATACTACTAATATGCATATGATGGGTAAGTGGCATATGGCACCATACAACATTCCATTGCTACTTATCTAGAATGAAACCTATTTGCTGACATGTTGGGAGTTGTGCACACTCTTAACAATGTTCTGGTAGAGATTGGAAGGCATCTAGAAAGTTACGGGATATGGATCAATGTTGTATTGAAGCATTGGCTTAAATAATTGCATGACTATATGACATATTTTTTATGTGAAAGAATTTGTTCTAAAAATTATGAGATGTTTCTAATCATGCAATTTAACTTGTTTTGTAGGAAAGACCGTATACCTTCACCTACAAAAGAAGGACTACAACATGTGTTCAAGCAACAAAATTATCTATTGAAGTTCCCAGGATATGGGAAGAATGCCATGATCTGTCGATCATGAAGAACGATGTTTGGGATGCGGTCCCAAGACCTGAAGGGAAGTCTATTGTGACTTCCAAATGGATCTATAAGATCAAGCATGCTGCAAATGGAAACATAGATAAATACAAAGAAAGATTCGTATCTCGTGGCTTCTCTCATAAAGAGGGAATAGACTATGAAGAGACTTTTGCTCCTACACTTCCATCAGATCAGTACTTGCCCTGGCTGTAGTAATGAAATGGAAGGTACACCAGATGGATGTCAAGACAGCTTTCTTGAATGGTGTAGTTGAGGCGGAAGTGTATGTGGATCAACCACTTAGTTTTGAGACACATGACAGGGAGTCATATGTGTGCAAACTGAAGAAAGCCTTGTATGGCTTGAAGCAAGCTCCCAGGACTTGGTATGGTAGGATGGACGGTTTCCTATCTAGTTTGGGCTTTACCTAGAGTAAAGTAGATTCCAACCTTTATTACAAGGTTGAGGAAGGCAGTCCAGTGATACTACTTATGTATGTGGATGATCTGTTTGTAATAGGTAATGATATTCTGATTGTCGATACCAAGAGGAAGCTTGCAGCTGAGTTCGATATGAAGGACTTGGGGATGATGCACTATTTTCTAGGCATGGAGGTGTGGCAGAGAGCAGATGGTATCTTCCTTCGACAAGGGAAGTATGCAGTAGAGATCATGAAGAGGTTTGGGATGATGGACTACAAGGCCATGGCCACACCTATAGCATCGAACCTGAAGCTTCTATGTGATGCCTCATCTAAGCCAGTTGATGTCTCTATGTATCGTCAGATGATTGGGTCCTTGATGTACCTGACAAACACAAGACCATACATTTGCTTTGCGGTGAACACATTGAGCCAGTTCCTGACGGATCCGAGGGGTGTTCACCTGGTTGCTGTAATGCATATTTTGAGGTACCTGAAGGGTACAATTGATTATGGGCTCAAGTATGATGCAAATCAAAAGTTTAACCTGCAGGGTTATGTTGATTCAGACTGGGCAGGCAGTGCTGCAAATAGGAAGAGCACATCTGGGTGCTGCTTCAGTATGGGATCAGGTGTGATCTCTTGGTTTAGTAGGAAGCAATCTTGCAGCCTGTTCGGCTAGTTATGAGGTAGTATGGCTTCGGAAGCTACTGTCTAAGCTATTTGATCTCCCACTGGAGACTACTGGTATCTTTTGTGATAACCAGAGCTGTGTGAATCTGTCTGAGAACCCGGTGTTCCACAACAGGTCGAAACACATAGAGATCAAATATCACTATATCAGGGATATAGTGCAGAGAGGAGTAGTGAAGCTCTTGTGTGTTGCGACGGATGAGCAGATTGCAGATGTGCTGACGAAACCACTAACAAGAGTGAAGTTTGAGTACTTCAGAGAGAGGCTTGGTGTTCTTCAGATTGATGACACTTCGAGGAAGAAGTGATGGACACATTTGTTGAAGCCATTCCAAGCATGTTGGAAGGAGGATCCTTCACATGGCTGTGGATGTAAGCGCTGGATGATGAGCATCAGGACGATGCTCCAGTTACTGCTCTGTATATGTATGTACGCATCATGTTGGATGTTGGATATGATCAGTTGGATGATTTATATGTATATGTATGTACACATCATGTTGGATGCTGGATATGATTAGTTGGATCATTTATATGTATATGCATCATGTTGGATGCTTGGACCATGTATCTGTATTTGTATCAGGTGGATACGTTGTATGATCAGGTAGATCATGTATGTTGATATGTATCAGGTATGATCAGGTGGATCATGTATTTGCATATGTATTAGGTAGATCATGTATGATGATATATACCAGGAAGGTACTGTGTATGCATCAGGTAGATGCATTGTATGATCAGGATGATCATGGATGACGATCTTCAAGATGTTGCTCTAGATGACATGCAACAAGATGTTGCAGTGATGATGATCAGGATGATCATGTGTACATCAGGATGATGTATGGTGAGTATCAAGTTGATACTCTGTGGCCGTGGAACAAGTTGTGCAGATAAGCATATAATTTGTGCCCTGGGAGATTTGTAGATAGTCTTTCGAGGTTTTGCCTATGGCATGTAATTTGTACCCTGGGATATCTGGCAAATGCTCTTTCAAGTTTTTGCTTGGGAGGACATATAATTTGTGCCCTGGCATATTTGCATATACTCTTTCGAGGTTTTGCCTATGGCATGTAATTTGTGCCCTGGGATATCAGACAAATGCTCTTTCGAGGTTTTGTCCTATGGCATGTAATATGTGCCCTGGGAGATCCGATAGGTTGAGCCGTGTGCTTGTGATCAGTCCTGGGATGCTCTTTCGAGGTTTTTCCATGACCACATGTAATTTGTGCCCTGGGAGATCCGATAGGTTGAGCTGTGTGCTCGTAATCAATCCTGGGATGCTCTTTCGAGGTTTTGTGGTGACCACATGTAATTTGTGCCCTGGGAGATCCGATAGGTTGACCCGTGTTCTCGTAATTAGTCCTAGGATTCTCTTTTGAGGTTTTGTGGTGGGGTCACATGTAATAAGTCTTGGAGATCTAGATAGGATGAAAAAGGCCTCAGATGCTATTTAGGGTTCTTTGTAGTCAAGAGACTCTTTTAAGGTTTTGTGACGCATGTAATAAGTCCTAAGATTTCTGTAGTATGGCCAGTGATAATGAAGACTTGTAGGTGGTGGGCCTACATCCAGTATGAAAAAGGAATGGATCTGTAGAATTTCCTATGATGAGTAGATTCAAAGATTGGTTGAGATAGCAGCAGAAGTGACGATGATGATGTCGATGCATCGATGACGATGATCCAGAGAAGAAGACTTGTGCTAGCAGATCTGTGTCAAGAAATACCTTCCTAGTTAAGAGGGAGTGTTGATGTATATGTAACTTCGGAATGTATTTCATCCATGTATTTCATTTATATATTATTGTACTCCTATAGAGATGTGTCATTCCTCTATACGGAAGTGTCGTCATGTGTATTGAAAAGTGTTGCAAGTGTGTTAACTTGTCGATGGGTTATTGGACCACCATGTGTGGGGTCGGCCCTGATTTATGTAATACGTGATTGATGTACCTAGCTAGACAAGTCATCCCCATAAGGTTATTGGGAAAACAGGACAACTATAAATAGAGATCGAGAGATCTCTATTTGGATCACTCATAAACTCATTCTTCCTTCACTCGGAAAGTGGCACACTTGTGAGGAGGAGGATCAGCTGCTAAGAGGAGTCTATCTCTTGTACTTTGGTTGTACTTTGGTTGTACTTTGGTTGAGCTATTTCTCTATCTATCTCAAAGGAAGTCGTGGGGTTTTTCACCTTAAGGTTTTCCCCATGGAAACTATGTGTGTCTATTGTCTCTCATGCTTTTGCTTCTTGTGATGATTAACATGCTTGTTATGATTGATATGCATTGATATACTGTATATGTTGTTCTCTCAGTAAAGATCATAGAGTATTGTGAATTAATGCTCAAAATTTAACAATTCCTCCACCATCCACAACAAGTTTAAATGATTGTGAAGCACTTAATATCTTGCCTTTATTATTTGATTTTCTCCATATTCAGTTATTGATCACTTTGGTTGATATTCATGCTTCTTGACTCCATGCCCAATGTTCTTTTCTTCAGCTTTTCCAACTACATAATAAAACCATATTCTTTTCTGAATAGCTAGCCCTCGTAACTAAATTCTATTAAGGAATCCCCCTCTGGCTGGAAAGGCCAGTTTCCAGCCTAAATATTGGTTTGAGGTTACCTTAGGATTTTTCCTTTATAGACCGGAAAATTCTGAGTGTTAACAACAACCATACAAGGAAAACTTAGGAAAAAAACTCTATCAACGATTACTTAAATTCATATTTTAAAGGTTGTCACAACCCTATTTGTAATGCAAAGAGCCTAACTATGCCTCTGTTTTGTAAATGACCATGTCGGTATCTCAACAGAGGGGAAAACCATATAAGAAATGTATTTGTTATATGGGAAATGATTATATATGAAAACTAATTCATTTTCCCATGAATACATCATTTAAATATTTCATGTACGATAAAAAATTCACTATAAATGTGTAAAAATGAGTGAATTTATACACAGACATTGAATTATTTTGTTATTGGCAATGTATTTCTATTAGTAAATACCATTTTCCTATGAATTCAATGTCATAAAGCTAATTATAGCTTAATAAATCCAATAGTTACATCACCATATGGTATCTAAGAAGTTGACTTGATTATTTGAGTACCTCATCACCTCAATAGTGGTGTTAGGAACCCATGTCAATCCTTCTATTTACTTTGTTAGTATATTGTTGTTGGACGCATATACTTTGTAAGTCATCCCGTAGTATTTGTTGATCCATAGTTGGTATTATTGTTGTTGGACGCATATGCTTTGTAAGTCGTCCTGTAGTAATTGTTGATCCATATTTCGTATTGGCCCATGGTTTGTAATGACACATGGTATTGACCCACGGTATTGGCGCCTAGAATTAGTATATAAGCTTGTGTTGAGACCAATGAAGGTACCGTGAAGTTATTTGTATTGAGCTTGCTCAAAGGAGGTTTCCCCCTCGAAGTGGCATGCGATCAATATAAAATTGATTATGAGTTTTGTTATTTCTTCTATTTCGTGTGTTTTCATTAATTAATTATTGCATTTTTTCACATCTAGTATCAGAGCACTTTCTTAGGCTCGCTAGGTGGAATTTCTGCCAAATTTTTTTTCGCATCTGTTGCAAGTTCGGATCTGGAAATAATCCCTATCCGCTTAACCGTGGGAAGTAATTGGGCATAATCCCTAAAACTCATTGTGAGGAGTACCACAGGAACCCCAAAGTAGCTGGCCCATTAAGAGGACCTGCCAGTGAAAAGGGAAACGACCCCTACCTGATTGACTAGTTCCCACCTATGAGGTAAACTAAGAGCTGTCGTTTGTGGCAAAGCGGTTATCAGTTTTACCTAAGCCGTGGAGTGAGGGGTACTACCCCAATACGCAAACCGTCAGATAGCATTGGTGGCCGAGTGAAACCCCTGAACTGTGTTAGGAAGTCGAACATACCTGGGGTCCATATCTATTTTCAGCCGAACTATTTCTGATCACTTCCGCGTCGTTTCAGATCCATTCCAAGCCGTTCCAGATCTAGCCATTTCAGATCTCTTCTGAAAGTTGTTTCAGATCCAACCGTTTTCGATCCCTTCCACGATGTTTCAGATCCAATTGTTCTAATCCCTTTTTTTAACTCTGTTTCCCTTGAAACTTTTCGGACACCCCTGGAATCCCATTCTGCATATTTCATTCCTGAGGACCCTATCCCAAATTCTACTTCCCAAAGCCAAAAATCTCACATTTGTCTATTTTTAGGGTTTTCCATAACTTCTTCAATTTTCACCCACTTGCCTCCAAATTTTGCCACCATGTTCATTCCCTATTTCTGCTTCTTTGTTCCTCTTTGATAAAAAAATTCATTCTTTCACACTGCTTCAGAAATCCCAATTTTTTGCTTCCCTATCCATCAGAAAGTGTCCAAAACCTAGTCAAACCCCAATTACCCATCCGAGTTTTTCCCAAATCCAAATTTCCCTTTACTAAATAGGCTTTTGTTTGTATTTTTCTATCAATTCAAAAAAAAAAAAAAACTCCTGGTTGTGGTTATCACCCACGCAGGAGCAAACACCATGGAGGAAGCACTTGCAGCCATCCAAACCAAACTCCAAGATCTGCATGAAAAATTTCTCAGCCTCCATCTTCAACATTTAGCCATGAACAATAACCGAGAGCAAGAATCAGAATCTGCAGCCAATGGGTTCACTTCTTTCAGCAATTTCAGTGGTCTGAAGCTTGAATTTCCTCGCTTCAATGGTACTGATCCGACTGGATCGATCTATCGTGCAGAACAATATTTCAGTCTACATAATACTTTTGATGTCCAAAAAGTTCCACTTGCATCATTTCATTTGGAACAGGAAGCCCTTCAATGGTACCATTGGTACATCAAGGCTCATGACGAGCCAAAATGGATAGATTTTTGTCAACTCCTTTTGCAATGATTTGGTCCTAGTGCTTTTGATGACTTCACCGGAGCACTCACTAAACTTCATCAAATTGGCACTATGAGAGAGTATCAGACAGAATTTGAAAAACTAGCCAATCACGCAAAAGGATTGTCTGATGAATTCTACAAGAGTTGTTTTATTAGTGGTCTTAAGGATGAAATCGGGCCAGAGGTTAAAATGTTCTGTCCCAACACAATGATGGAAGTCCTAGGGTTGGCTAAGTTGGTAGAAGATAAGATTGCAACTGAACGACGCTCCAAACCCACTTTTGTTCCCTTCCAAAATATGGATTCTCAACGACCTCCTATCCCGCCAGCTCCTCAACCAACTTCTATCAAGCATTTGTCTGAAACAGAGATGCAAGCACGCAGAGAAAAAGGGCTTTGTTATAATTGTGATGAGAAATTCACTCGGGGACATAGATGTCTTCAACAAGAGCTCTATCTCTTGGATATGGATTCTCTGCCTGCCGCTAAAATTGGTGAAGAAGCGCCAGATACAATGGATGATCACGTCGACATTAAGGAGTCGCCTATTGACCCCCCATCTCAAGATGAACAACCAAAGATATCTCTCCATGCTTTCTCCAGCGTCACCGCCCCCAAAACAATGCAGTTTAGGGGTTACTTCAAGAAGCTTCCTCTTACAATACTCATTGATTCTAGTAGCACTCATAAATTCATTGACCCTCGGATCGCTAAACAAGCTGATTTTTTTGTCCATCCTTGCTCTAACTTTGAAGTCATGGTTGCCAATGGGGGCACCTTACCTTGCAAGGGGAAGTGTCACAATATGTGTATCTCTTTGGAAGATTATAACCTGTGCTCTGACATGTTTGCCTTGTCCCTAGGCAGATGTGATGTGGTTTTGGGCGTTCAATGGTTACGCACACTTGGCCCCATCTTATGGGATTTTACTGAACTTTGGATGCAGTTTTCAGTCAATGGGAAACAACACAAATTTAAGGGCTTACAACCAAGGTCTCTCCACATCATTAGTTCACATCTCCTAGAAAAGATACTTAAGAAGAATTCACATGGTGTCATTGCTCAACTCCATTCCATTCAAATGCATCCATCAATGGTCTCCCCGACTTCCTTGGATAAATATGCAGGTGTCTTTGCTGAACTAGTGGGCTTGTCGCCTTCAAGAGACCTTTCTAGTAAGAATTTAGCCACATCGACATCTCAGCAGGACATGATGGCTATTTTGCATGCAGTACATAAGTGGTAGCCATCCCTACTAGGAAATTATTTCTGCATCAATACTGATCTCCATAGTTTGGAACATTTTTTGGAACAATGGGTCTCCTCACCAGCACACCGGAAATGGGTTATCCAACTCATGGGTTATGACTATGCGATCACTTACAAGAAGGGTAAGGATAATATGGTGGCAGATGCTCCTTCTCACCAATTTGATGACCCAATTTCTCTTACAGCTATTTCTCTGCTTGTTCCAAATTGGTTGCAATTTGTTCAACAGGGCTATGTCTTATATGCACTACATGCTTCTTCATCGGCAGGGCACTCTAGGTTCCTCAAAACCTATGACCGGGAACAATGTAACTTCTTTTGGCAGGGATTGAAAATGAAAATTCACCAGATGGTGGTTGAGTGTGATACTTTCCAGGTCAACAAGGGTGAAACAACACTCCTTTCAGGACTGCTCGAACCCTTTCCCATCCCTACACAGATGTGGACAACTATTTCTATGGATTTTCTAGAAGTGCTCCAGTGGTACAATACCAAATCTAAAAGGACACCATATGAAGTAGTTTATGGACATGCACCGCCAGTTCTTCTTCCATACATGCTCAGTAGCTCCCCAGTTCAGGCAATTGACTTGGTTCTTTGAAACCGTGATCAGATTCTTTTCATTCTGCAGGACAATATTCACATGGCAAGAATTTGACTGAAACAACAAGCTGATCAACACCATTCTGAGCACACTTTTCACGCAGTTGATATGGTCCTTCTTCTTCTACAGCCTTCCAAGCAATCCTCTCTAAAACTCAAAAGGCGTCAGTGGGCCTGAATGCAACCCGAGGATGCTACAGGGGAACCACTAATTCAGATTCTGCATCAATTTCCACATCTAAAGCTTTGAGGACAAAGCTTTTTCTAAGGGAGAGGGGATGTTAGGAACCCATGTCAACCCTTCTATTTACTTTGTTAGTATATTGTTGTTGGACGCATATACTTTGTAAGTCATCCCGTAGTATTTGTTGATCCATAGTTGGTATTATTGTTGTTGGACGCATATGCTTTGTAAGTCGTCCCGTAGTAATTGTTGATCCATATTTTGTATTGGCCCATGGTTTGTATTGACACATGGTATTGACCCATGGTATTGGCACCTAGACTTAGTATATAAGTTTGTGTTGAGACCAATGAAGGTACCGTGAAGTTATTTGTATTGAGCTTGCTCAAAGGAGGTTGCCCCCTCAAAGTGGCCTGTGATCAATATAAAAGTGATTCCGAGTTCTGTTATTTCTGCTATTTCATGTGTTTTCATTAATTAGTTATTGCAGGTTCTTCACAAGTGGTATGTAGGAGACAAGGTATGTTATGGTATTAATGACTCTAGAGAAACTAGAAGTCATAAATAATTTAGTAGTATTTCTCTAGTGGCATGTTATCAAAATACATCTAAAAATGCACATGGTTGAATTGAATAGCATAATTCTATGGTTGGTGAGTATTGTTCCTTGATAATAATAAAAACGCATGGGATTTAGTTCCTCAACCACAAATAAAGAACGTGGTGAAGTGTTGAAGGGTCTACATGACCAAACTTAAATTTGAAGGTGTTGTTGAAAGGAAAAATTCTATTTTGGTAGTGAAGGGATTTTCTCAACAAGAAGGAATTGATTAACTTTTCCTTGGATGCAAAGATGAATTATGGTTGACTTTTATTTTCTTGATTCTGTTAGAGAAAATAACCCTCCTAGCCCCTGACCTAGTGATTCTAATGGGACTAACAACACCAAAATTGACCTCTTGAGTCATAGATGCACCAAAACCCTAGATTTGGGGGTACTCTCCTTGATTTGGGGGAACATTACCTAATTTGGGAGCGCGTTCCCTGATTTGGGGGCTCGTTCCCTGATTTGGGGGCTCGTTCCCTGATTTAACAAGGTAGTTAAGTGAAGATTTGCTACACCCCACTGATTGAGGTCCTAAATGACCCTAATTGTTACTAATTGTTCCTCAAGTGACATTAGCACCCCATTTCATTTTAGTGCAAGTTAGTTTAGTTCATTTCAGTGCATGGAAGTTCAGTTCAGTTAGTGCAGTACAATATAAACTCATTTTAGGATAGTTAACATGGCTAACTAAGATCATTAATGCCCTAAATCGTCTGCATGGACCTAATTAGGATTTTTACACTCCCTCTTGGTTATTTAATTGAATATTCAATTAGTTAACTAAGTAATTAGTCAAATAACTAGTTTTTGTTAAGTCTAGAGTCAATATAACTCAGTTTAGGATAGTTAGCATAGCTAACTAAGGAGTTTTAGCCTCTTGTTAAGACTAATTAATCTCATTCACTACATGGAAAATTCAATTTGGCTATAAAACCTAATTCGAATTGCTCCCTTTAAATATTGTACTCCACCACTCATTCAGGTTAATGAAATACAACATTCAATTATTCCTATTTGCTTCTAGTTTTTTTGTAATGATCTATGTTAAAGAATTTGTTACATGATTTATTGATGTATGATTTGGTTCACATTGCACATATACTTAGTTTATGTACCTATATCTATACATGTTCAAATATTATATGGTATTAGAGCATAGGGTGTATCAAACTAGCCTAGTGTGTCATTGATGTCTTGTTAGTTATCTAGCTTTTGTAGGTTCAGAAAGGATCTTGCAGCAACCAAAGAAGGATATTGCAGCCATCACTCTTACAGATTGAAGAAATATTTTTGCAGCCACCAAATAAGGTTTTTTACAGCCACCAAAGAAGGTTGTTTGGAGCCACAAAAGAAGGATTTTCCAGCCACCATAGATCTCATTTGAAGCTCATTTTCAGCCACTAAAGTGCTCAACTACCGCCATCAATGAAGTGCTTATTTTAAGACATCAAAGAAGGGAAATTGCAGCCACCGAAGAGCTCTTTTGTGTAAGTTTTAAACCTTAACAGTGAAGTACAAACATATATCGATTCTTAAGCATTTACAGAAAATACACAATGGCACACACATTACACAGAGATTTTCACCTGGAAACCCTTAACCGGGAAAAACCAGCAAAACTTAGAGCCGCATAGCTCCTTTTTCATTATATGTTTATTTTTACATGTACAATACAATAAATGGTATTCTGCAGCATCTAAAACCCTAATTCGTTTACCCGAATTAGGTTACAACCCTAATTCCTTTTACCGGAATTAGATTAGACTACAATGGGTCGAAAAACGCGAAAAAGCAAAAAGCAACCCAAAAAAATTTTGCGCTCCGCGCGGACTCCGGGGGCCTAACGGCCCCCTCCGTGTCGTTTCGGAACCTAACGGTCCGAAACGAAGGGGGTGGGCCCTGTCGGGCTACCCCCCCCTCTAAACCCCCCCCTCCGGACGCGCCCGGCGCAGGCGAATCGAAGGTGCCGTAGGGATCGTGTTGTACACGCAGCGACCATGTGAAGAGATATAACATACCCAACATTCTCCCACTTGTTGTTCTCTTCACATACAGGAGAAATTTATGACTTCAACAATTCAGGGCAACAATGCCCATGTTCTCTTTGCACCAAGAGAACTTCTGAGTACTCACAGACTTTGTCAAAGAGTCTGCAACATTTACCAAAGTGTCAACCTTTTCCAGCAACACTTTGTTCTGTTCAACCATGTCTCTGACGAAATGGTACTGCACATCAATGTGCTTTGTCCTCGAGTGATAAGCAGGGTTCTTTGCCAGAAATATTGCACTTGAGCTATCACAACCAATTTTTACTGCATTCTGAACAAAACCAATACCTGAACACAATCTTTGCAACCATACAGCTTCCTTACTTGCATGGGTAGCTGCCATGTATTCAGCTTCTGTAGTTGAGAGTGCAACTACAGCTTGTCTTCTACTCATCCAACTGATTGCTCCTCCAAATAGATTAAAAACGTAGCCACTTGTAGATCTTCTGTGATCAAGATCTCCAGCCCAGTCAGCATCAGCAAATCCTTGTATATCTATCTCTCTGTTTAGACCGGGTCTTCCTTGGTAGCAGATTGCAGAATCTGTAGTGCCACGCAAATACCTGAAGACCCTTTTTACTGCAGTCCAATGTTCCTTTCCTGGTTTTGACATGTATCTACTCAAAACTCCCACTGCATGGGCTATATCTGGTCTAGTACAGACCATGGCATACATCAGACTGCCAACTGCACTAGCATATGGAACATGAGACATGTCCTCTACCTCTTCTTGTGTAGTGGGACACTGTTCTGCAGATAACCTTACACCTACAGGAATGGGCACCTTCACTGGTTTGCTTTCCTGCATATTAAATCTCTTCAATATCGTTTCAACATATTTCCTCTGATTTAACCAGAGTTTCCTGTTTTCACGATCTCTTTTTATTTCCATGCCCAAAATGAAATTTGCAGCACCAAGATCTTTCATGTCAAATTCAGATGACAGCTGATTCTTGACATCCTTGATGATTTCTTTGTTGTTTCCAATTAGCAACATATCATCAACATACAATATTACATAAATAAAATGATCACCAATTGGCTTAAAATAAACACAGTGATCAGCTTTGCTTCTTGAGAAACCAAGTCCCAGTATATAAGTATCAAATTTTTGATACCACATTCTGGGAGATTGTTTCAAACCGTAGAGAGACTTTTTCAGCTTACAGACAAGCTCCTTTCTTCCTTTCACCACAAACCGTTCTGGTTGCTTCATATAGATCTCTTCATTAAGATTTCCATGTAGGAAAGCCGTCTTTACATCCATCTGTTCTACTTCAAGATCAAAAGCAGCAGAAATAGATAAAAGAAATCTAATAGAAGTCAATTTTGCAACAGGTGAAAAAATCTCACCAAAATCGATGCCCTCAATTTGGGAGTAACCTTTCGCAACTAGTCGAGCCTTGTACTTCTCCACTTTACCTGCTGCATTTAACTTCTTCTTGAATACCCATTTGCTTCCAATAGGCTTTCTTCCTTCTGGCAACTCAACCAGATCCCATGCCTCATTTTTGTCCAAGGCATCCATTTCTTCTATCATGGCCTTCTTCCATAGTTTACTATCTTCTGAATCCATTGCCTCTTTAGCAGTTCTAGGATCATCATCAGTAATAGATAACACAAAATTAGAACGAAAATCAGGGGGACTGTACCTTTCAACTTGCCTTCTTTCTCGGTCAGATCTCCTCAATACCGGAGTCTGTGGATCCGCCTCTTCATCTGATTCAGACGATTCTGCCTCCTCATCTGATTCAGACGAATCTGGTTCCTCAAAAGAGTCACCTCTTTCATCCTTGATATCAAAGTGTAGCTTCTCTGAATCCTTTTCCTTTGGTACATCCTCAATCTTGGAAGTGCTTTCAACTTCTCTGAAGATCACATCTCGACTGTAAACTGTTTGCCTTTTTACTGGGTTCCACAGCTTGTAACCTTTCACTCCATCCTTGTAACCAATGAAGATACATTTTTCTGCTTTATTATCCAACTTGCTCCTTTTCTCCTTTGGAACATGTACAAAAGCATCACACCCAAACACTCTGAGATGAGAGAGAGAGGGTTTCTTACCAGTCCAAACCTCATGAGGTGTCTTGTCAACCAATGCTGATGTGGGTGTCCTATTCACTAGGTAACACGCAGTGTCAACAGCTTCTGCCCAGAATTGTTGTGCTAGCCCTGCACCACTGAGCATACTCCTTGCCTTTTCCATCAATGTCCTGTTCATCCTTTCTGCAACCCCATTCTGTTGAGGTGTGTATGGAGTAGTCTTTTGCCTTGCTATTCCACACGTTTTACAGAACTCCTCAAATTCACTTTCACAGAATTCTCCACCATTATCTGTTCTGAGTACTTTTATTTTCTTCTCAGTTTGATTCTCTACAAGAGCCTTAAATTCTTTGAATCTATTAAAAACCTCAGATTTCTTACGCAGGAAATAAATCCAAGTTTTCCTTGAGAAATCATCTATAAATGAAACATAATACACAGATTTACCAAGTGATGGAACAGGCACAGGTCCAAAAACATCACTGTGTATTAACTCTAAGATTCCTTTAGCTCTTACAACACCAGATGAGAATCTTACTCGATTCTGTTTACCATATAAGCAATGTTCACAGAAATCAAAATCTAATGTGAAATCAGACATGCCTTCAGCCATACTTTTACCTTGTAATAGTCGAAGACCCTTTTCTCCAATATGTCCCAGCCTTCGATGCCATAGCGATGTCTTCTCACTAGAGACAGTAAGGACTCCGTCTCCTTCATTTTTACCCTCAGAAACAATAGTGCTGTTACATCCATTTTTGAAGGTGCTTCCCAACAACTTGTATAGAGTTCCAATCCGAACTCCCCTCATCAGCACCAATGACTCTCGAACCATCTTGCATGTGTTCTTTTCAAATAGAGTTTTCACACCTGCATCATCCATTTTACTTACAGATATAAGGTTTCTAGCCAACTTTGGAATGTGCAGAACCCCGGGAAGAGTTTTAACCCTTCCATCTTTGAGCAGTAGCTTGACCTTTCCTCGACCTATGATTTTCGCTACCGAGTTGTCTCCCAGAAATACATCTCCTCCATCATACTTTTCGTATTCAGAAAACCACTCCCTGTGAGGAGTCATATGATAAGACGCACCTGAGTCAATCAACCACGAATCATGCTCTGCATGTGTACTTGAAGATGCCAGATACACATCTCCTCCTTCCTCTGTAGATTCTTTCCCATCTGCGGATGGAGCGTCATTAGGTCCTCTACTTTTATCAGTAATTTTCGATTTACAATCCTTCTTGTAATGCCCAGCTTTTCCGCACTTCCAGCATTTTCTTACAGAAGGTCCTGGAGATTTAGATCTCCCTCTAGATTTAGATCTACCACCTGAAGACTTATTTTTTGATCTGTCTCCAGGGAGACCTCTTACAAATAAGGCATCCTTGGCTGAACTGTCTATGGATCTCCGCCTCATTTCCTCCGATAGTAGGGATGCAACCACATTCTCGAAGTTTAGCGTGGTTGCATTACTCCCAATAGCTATGACCAGATTATCCCATGAATCTGGCAAAGAGCACAACAGACTAATACACTTTTCATCATCATCAAGTGCAATACCAACAGATGTCAACTGACTTACCAGAGTATTGAAGGCGTTTAGATGCTCTGATACAGAGTCTCCATCAGTCATCCTCAGAAGGTACAATTTCTTTCGCAGAAATAACTTATTTACCAGGGACTTTGACTGATACAGATTTCCCAGTTTGTCCCATAGCTTCTTTGCACTGTCTTCTCCAGATACGTTCACCAATACCGAATCTGCGAGGCAAAGACGAATGGTGCTCCTTGCTTTTCTTTCCAGCTTTTCCCATTCTTCTTTTACCATACCAGAGGGCATGGTACCTGGATCTACTGCGATCCACTGTTCTCTATCTACCAGAAGATCTTCCATCTTGAGCTTCCATAGCTCAAAGCTCTGACCATTAAATTTCTCAATCTCGAATCTAGAACTGCTTGCCATTCTTTAAAGAAATAAATCACCGCTACAAAGCTCCCACTGAAACCAGGTTTATCACAAATCCAAGATCGAGCCAAACCCTTGGAAACAAAGGCGTCCCTCTGAACCCAAAAATGCTCTGATACCAAATGTAAGTTTTAAACCTTAACAGTGAAGTACAAACATATATCGATTCTTAAGCATTTACAGAAAATACACAATGGCACACACATTACACAGAGATTTTCACCTGGAAACCCTTAACCGGGAAAAACCAGCAAAACTTAGAGCCGCATAGCTCCTTTTTCATTATATGTTTATTTTTACATGTACAATACAATAAATGGTATTCTGCAGCATCTAAAACCCTAATTCGTTTACCCGAATTAGGTTACAACCCTAATTCCTTTTACCGGAATTAGATTAGACTACAATGGGTCGAAAAACGCGAAAAAGCAAAAAGCAACCCAAAAAAATTTTGCGCTCCGCGCGGACTCCGGGGGCCTAACGGCCCCCTCCGTGTCGTTTCGGAACCTAACGGTCCGAAACGAAGGGGGTGGGCCCTGTCGGGCTACCCCCCCCTCTAAACCCCCCCCCTCCGGACGCGCCCGGCGCAGGCGAATCGAAGGTGCCGTAGGGATCGTGTTGTACACGCAGCGACCATGTGAAGAGATATAACATACCCAACATTTTGCAGCCATTAAAAAGTGATTTTGTAGCCATCAAAAATATCTTTTGTAGCCATGAATCTCCTATCTCCTCATATTAGTCACTAAGTAGTTGGTATGCTCGATCTAGTTTTGTTGAAGGTGGCCCCAGATGCTTCACAACTCATGTACTACAAGGACTTATTCACATACATTCAAAAGATGAAAGAGGCCATTGGAGAATTCGTCCGAAATCAAGTTATTGTTGAAGAAGACCTCCATAATATCTTCTCATTCTCCATATCTTCAACCTTTACTCCTACAGTTCACCTAGCTCTGCAGAAAAGCTTCAAGGGACTCCTCCATTCGAAGCAAGGAGTGGTCAAGAACCACCATTCAAGCACTTAAAAGTGTTTGGATCTTGTGAATGGGCTCACATGCAATTCAAAAGGAGGAGTTCACAAAGGTTTGCAGGGATCTTCCCAAATCCCTTACCAAGCACCAATTCACCCAGTTGAGAGATTCTTTGGGGGTAAAGGCATTTTCTAAGGAGTCTCCTTAAAGTCTTATTTTTACATTCTTTTTTACGGGGTTGTTTTCCCCATTGGGTTTTCTTTCCCCTTTCCCAACTTTAAGAAATATTTTTATGTGCATGTGTACCTAATATGGCTACAAATAGTTGGGACCTATTTTTTTACTTAGTTTTTTTCCCCTATTTAGGCTTATGGGGAGGGTGTTAGAGAAAATAACCCTCCTAGCCCTTGAATTGCTAATTCTAATGGCCCTAACCACACCAAAATTTCCTCCCGAGTCACACATACTCAAAAACCCTATTTTTGGGGTTTCTCTCCTTGATTTGGGGTGCATTCCTTGATTTGGGGGTGCATTTCCTAATTTGGGGGCTCCCCCGATTTAAGGAGGCAGTTAAAGGAAGACTTGGTGCACCTCACTGATTGAAGTCCTAAATTACTCTAATTGTTCCTAACTATTCCTATAGTCACATTAGCACCCCAGTTCAATTCAGTGCATGTTAGTTTAGTTCAATTTAGTGCATGGCAGTTTAGTTCAGTCAGTGTAGTGTAGTATAAACTCGGTTAAGGATAGTTAACGTGGATAAATAAGACCATTCATGTCATAATATGCATTCATGGATCTAATTAGTATTTTTGCACTCCCTCTTCATTAGTTAATTGAATATTTAATCAATTAACTAATTAATTAGTTAGATAACTAGTTAGTGTGAAGTCTAGAGTCAGTATAACTCAATTTAGGATAATAAGCATGGATAACTAAGGGGGTTTAGCCTCTTGTTAATCCTAACTAATCCCATTCATTGCATGGACAATTCAATTTGTTTCTAAATCCTAATTTGAATTTCTCCCTTTAAATATTGTACTCCACCACGCATTCAAGTTAATGAAATACATCATTCAATTCTTCCTATCTGCTTCTAGCTTTTGTGTAATGATATATGTTAAAGCATTTGTTACATGATTTATTGATGGCTTATTTGATACACATTGCACATCTATTTATCTCATGTACCTAGATCTATACATCTTAAAATCTTATAGATTCTCTCTTTTTGTGGGAGGCACATCAATTGGATGTCAAAAATGCATTTTTACATGGTGATCTCACTAAATACATTTATATGGAGCACCCCCTAGTTTTGAATAGGATGGAAAATTTGTGCATTGACTAAATAAATCCTTATACGATTTGAAACATGCCTTCAAGACATGGTATGAGAAAATTGGAAGTTTCTTCCTTAATATTGGTTTCAAATGTTATGAATCAAATCACAATACCTATGTATTACAATTGAATGGTGAAACATTAATTGTTTCATTGTATGTGGATGATTTGGCCATTACTGGAAGAAATATTGATTTGATTTTGGATTTGAAGGAACAAGTAGAACATACCTATGAGATGATTGACCTAGGTTTGTTGCATTTCTTTTCAGTCATCTGATTCTTACAAATGGAAGTGATTGTATCTTTGTTTATGAACCTAAATATGTGTATATTCTTTTACAAAAGTATATAATGGAAGACTATAAACATTTTCTACACCATATCAAGAAGTAATGAAGCTAACCAAGGAGTGTGATTCTCTAAATGTCAATTCTACACGCCATCAATATCTTGTTGGTAGCTTACTTATCTAACTCAAATTCCACCTAATATTTCATGAGAAAGTCAACCTAATGATACAAAGAGAATTTTTCATTATATCAAGGTAAGTTACTATATTGATATAAAATATTGCAATGATAAAGTGAACTAGTTGGTCGATTACACCATCTTGGATTGGACTAGAGATAGAAACAATAGGATATAGATCTAGTTATGTGTTTCATAGGATATAGATCTAGTTATGTGTTTCATATTGTTTCCAAACCATTGTCTAGTATTGTAAAAAGTATAAGGTGGTCTCTCTATCAACCATAGAAGTGTGGTATCATGGTGTGGTGCATGTTGGCCCAAAGGTGGTATGGATTAAACATCTCATTGACAAACTTGGCTTTCTAATTGACTCATCAACTATGACATACTGTGACAATAAAAGTGATATATAGGTTGTTAATCCCTAGATATTGTGACATTACATTTCTATTATTATATTAGTATTGTCTTTATTGGTCAACTAAGACTTTAATTGTAGTTATACCCTTTATCTCCTATATATACCAAGGAGACCTAGTTTTAAAGATAATCTCATCTTGAAAATTTGCTATATGTTAAAATAAGGTTTATCCCTTGAAGAGGCTTATTATTCATCTCTTTATTTCATTCTCAAGGTGTTGGGTTATTCTTTCTTTCTATTTTTATGCTATTTTACAAATTTGTTCCATAGCATTTGGTATTGTAGCCATTTTCGCTATCAATTTTTTGGGGGACATATTGTATAGAATTTTTTTAGGAGCCATAGGAGACATAGTGAAATATCGATGGTAACATTTAGGTCGTGGTTCACAATAAGTTCATATTTATATCCAAATTTGTACTATTTTTTTTCTAAAACATAATGCTTATGTTCGAGTTAGGACCTGGGTTTGGTATGTAAATAGTACAAATTTGTGAAAAAAATTATGTAGATTCATAACAAGCGGTTCTTGCGGAACGTTATTTTTCCAAAATTTTCAAAGTTAATTTTATATTTTTTTTAAACTAAGGAAGTCAACGAATCCCTAAAATGTCAAGTTCGAGCGTTAGTCCCTACTATGAGTGTCTTGAACTAATAAATCAACTATATATTTTTTTGAGTGCATTCGTATTTGTATGTACTTGTGCAGGTTCTTTCTCGTTTTCAAAATAGTTGATCCAATCAAAAGTTATAGTGAAAATAAAAGACCTATGTATTTTAGAATTTTGACATATGTGCAAATAAAAATAAATAGAAAATAGAAAATAATACTATATTTATCAAATATATATATAGATAGATATATAGAATCTTCACATGGAGCTATATAAGTGTGTAAAGTTTCATTTGAAATGAACACCTAAGGCATATGTAGAATTGTTGTTGAAAAACAAGGAGCTGAAGAAATAGATGTGTTTTGGTTTATGCATTCTGAACCAAGAGGTTTGTCAATATGAACCTAAAAACAAAGAGACCAACTCATACACCAAGTAAATAAAGAGAGGTTTCCCTACCTTTTTTTGAATTTGTAGGAATGCACACACGCTATCAAAATGCGCACACATTAATAACGTGTGCGTGCTATAAAACACGTGTGTGCTTTTATTACAAGTAAACATGCCTTTACTTTTTTTTCCATAAATTTTGATCCAGAGCTTGGATCTTGATACTCCTTATACCGTTATAAATGTATTTTTGATCTCTACAACTTTTCTATTTTAGCTTTTCTATGATTCATCACCATTTTTCTGTTATTTTTAAAATAATACTATGAATCTTTTTACCAATAGAATAAAATGTGTCCACATTTTTGTCACATAAGAACATGCCTTCACTGTTTTTTCCATAAAATGTGATTGAGAACTCATATTTTGATTATCCTTATACAATTGTAAAGGTGTTTCTTAGATATACAATCTCTCTCTCTCTCTCTCTCTCTCTCTCTCTCTCCATCCATCTCTTTGTATTTCTCCCACCTTCTCTCACACTCACTCTCCCTCCCTCCCTTTCTCTCAAACTCACCAACATTTCATTCCCCCCACACCCCACCCCCCCCTCTCTCTCTCTATATATATATGTGTTTGTGTGTGTGTGTGTGTGTATGGATGTATGTATGTATGTAAAACCCTAACCTCCAATATCTCTCTCTATAAACCCCTAACCACCAATATATCTCTTGATATCTCTCTATCTAAACCATTAACCCCTAATCTCTCTCTCTCTCTCTCTCCCCCCAATCCCTTAACCCTCTCTTTCTCTCTCTCTAAACCCCTAACCTCCAATCTCTCTCTCTCTCTCTCTCTCTCTCTCTCTCTCTCTCTCTCTCTCTCTCTCTATATATATATATATATATATATATATATATATATATATCCATATTTCTCCCACCTTCTCTAACTCTCCCTCTCTCTTCCTCCCTCCATTTCTCTCAAACTAAACCACCTTCCATTCCCCCCTCTCTCTCTCTAACTCTTTCCCTCCCTCCATCCCTACCTCCTACTCTCTCCCTCTCTTTCCATCCCTCTTTCCATTTTTCTAACTCCTTCTCTCACACTTCCTCTCTCTTCCTACCTCCCTTTCTCTCAAACAAACACACCTTTCATCCCCCCACTCTCTCTCTGTCACACACACACACTCCCTTCCTCCTCCTCCTCCTTCTCTCTCTCACACACACACACATTATCCTTCATCCCTACCTCACTCTATCCCTCCATCCCTCTAACCTTCCACCCTCTATCCCTCCATCCCTCCCTCCCTCCCCATCACTCCTTCCCTCTCACCCTCTCTCCCTCACTCCCTCCCCTCAACTCTCTCTCTCCCTCAATTTTCCCCTTCCCTCCCTCCAAACCCCATTATATCTATTTATCTCTCTTCCCATCCCTCTAACTTCATCCCTAACTCACTCTCTATTCCACCCCCCCCATTTCCCTCTCTCTCTCTCTCTCTCTCTCTCTCTCTCTCTCTCATTGATCTCTTTGTCAACCTCACCTTATCCCCCCCTCTCTCTCTCTCTTCATATCTCTAAATCCCTCCCTATCTCACTATGTCTTCTACCTTTCCTTCATCCTTCCCTCACTCACTCTTCTACCCCTCCTCTCTCTCTCTTGCTTTCTCTCTCCCTTATCCTCCCTTTATTCTTACATCCCTTCTTGCATCAATCTCTTTGTAACCCCCACCTTGGTCCTTCTTTACCTCTCTCTCTCTCTCCCCATCATTTGCTCTGTCTCACTCCCTAAATTCCCCCCTCTCTCTTCCCCCCAACCTCTCTCTCTCTCTCTCTCCCCCAATTGCTCTCCATCCCTCTCTTAGTCTCCCTCCCTTGAATTTTCTAGAGAGAGGAAAATGAAAAAAGAGTCATAGATTTAGTTTCTTGAAAATAGGAAACAAATGATGTTGAATCATGAAAAACATATAACTAAAAATTTGTAGGCCTTGAAATTACCTTTCCAATGGTATAAGGAGCATCAAAATATGAGTTCACTATCAAACGTTATGGCCAAAATACCAATTTTGTTCATTTATGTAATAAAAGCGCACACATGTTCTTAAAAGCACACACATGCTCTTAAAAGTTCGCACGCGTTCATAGAAGCGCGCATGCATTTTTATCGTGCACGTGTGTTGAATAACGCATGAGCATTAATAATGCACACGCATTATTAGCGCGTGTGCGCTTGTTTTCCAAGATGGACGCATTAGTGGAGGTTCGACAATTACCAAACCAAAAGCACATGCATGGTGTTGGGAGTGTGTGCATGCTTTTGATTTTTATTTCTCACGCACTCCTATTGCAAAACTTTTGGGTATCATCTTCACGTGAGTGCCCATAGGTGTTTTGGGTGAAAATGTTGTATCTCAATATCGAAAGATCCAAATTGTGTGTCATCAATTGCATTAGCAATAAAAACAAAAACAAAAATTATTGGGTAAAATTTTTAGAATCATATCATATAAATTTGACACATGGAAGTTCATACAATTGAGGTCTCCTGAAAGGGACAAAAACAACAAGTTTTGGGAAACTAACGACAATTTTCTCTTGGCACGTCGAAATTTGACCACAGTTATGGAATTACAAAGAAGATATACCAAGCTGCTATTAACCAAAATTTTAGACTTAAAGAGGCTAATATTTTAGAAATACTCCAGTAGAAAGTTTTGCTAGCAAGACAACCTAAAAACAAGGGCTTTTAAAGGTATGCTAACTTGAAACTTGCATGGCTTTTGAATGGAATATTTGTTTAGGGTGATTCAAAAGGTGAAATAGATAAAAATAAATAAAGAATATAGTAAATATTAGTGGTCTCACATGCCAAGTGGAGGAGAAAAAAAATTCTACACCTGCTAAACCTCCTGGAGGCTCGTCCATGACACAACACAAGCATGACAATGTG
This sequence comes from Larix kaempferi, assembly GCA_027924585.1. Lineage (NCBI taxonomy): Eukaryota > Viridiplantae > Streptophyta > Pinopsida > Pinales > Pinaceae > Larix > Larix kaempferi. The sequence continues at coordinate 8,193,595 of BSBM01000348.1, forward strand.
GAAATTGGGTTGTCCAAGCTTAGAGAAAGAGTAGAGAACCTTGAAAATACAATTCTAAGAAAGGTGAACATCATGAATATGGAAAATAGGTATGAATTACAAAGATTCAAAGAGGTTATCCACGTTGATCTCAAAAATAACATTGAAAACACGAGGGAGGAACCTTTGAAGGATAAAAGAAGACTACTTAACCAAAATTCAACTCCTTGAGAAGAGGATAGGGAGAAAAATATGGTGGATTCCTACTCACCTCAATAGAAAATTTTATCATACTCAAAGAAAAAGAGCCTTGAATCCCACACATTACTCCAAGATCCACGTAATCGTGGGTTAAACTTGGGACCAAGGAACTACTTTATTCCCAAGATAAATATGAATAAGTTTGATAGTAATGATCCCATAACATGATATTCTATATGGAGTAATTATTTGACCTACACCAACTTCCTACTTTACAAAAGTTAATCATTGCATCCTTGTATTTATAACTTGATAAATTTTTGTGGTACCATTGGAAGTGCGATCATAGAAAGGACTCTATTGTCTCTAGGTCTAAATTTATGGATGAATTGACAACACTTCATGGAGATATTAGGAGAAAAAAATATTTAGTCCATTTATAAATATCAGGGAAAGAGGTAAAATTATAGAGCACATTAAGAACTAGAATTTCTCAAGATGTAGAACTATACGTTACTACTCCAACCATATCTTGTCATGCATTGGATGAAATTACCACTCCTCAAACTCCCAATATAGAAGGATATATCAAAAATAAAAGGGTAATAATGTTGATTGATTCTGGTAGTACACATAACTTCATTACTTGCAAATTAACCAAACTTCTTAATTTATTTATATGATGACCCCCAGAGTTTCAAGTAATGATTGTGGATGGAGGTACCATAATTTTTTTTATGGAAGTGACATATTATTAAGATGAATATGGGGGATTATTTATTGGATAGTCCAATGATAACAATACAAATGGGTGTTTTTTATGTTATATTAGGGGTGTAATTGTTACAATCATTGGGAACAATAGCTATTACTTTTTAGGAACTTTTCATTATATTCTTCTTGAATGGAATGGAAATTAAACACAGAGGTATTCTAGGGAAACTCTCTAAAGTGATGAGCTCTAACAACATGAAAAAATTGGTAAAAAAGGGACACCATGGTATAATTTTACGATTGTGCTCACTCGATGTTCAAACATCTATACCCTTTATTCTAGTGGATCTTCAAAGAGTTATTGACAATCTTTACAAGGAATTTGAAAATATGGATAAAGGTATTCCACCTACTTGAGATCATGATGATGTTATTCACTTACAATCTAGAAGTGTACCACCTAAAATCAGACCCTATAGTTCACCATATGCATAAAAGATTGAGATTGAGAATATTGTTCAAGAAATGTTATATGTTGACATCATGAGATATTAACTCAGTGAAACATTCCGTTGCTTATTCGTTCATGGGATATTCAAGCATACCCTTAATTTCACTAGATATTGATAAATACCTACTAAAATCCTTTTGTTGAGCCCCCCTCCCAATAAATAGTTTCAATTAAGAAAACCCCATTTTTACAAGATATTCCCTATTTTTACTAGATACCCCTTTTATTACCGTCCAATACCTATAAACCCCCCATACCCTACTCCCCTCTCCCCCAATAACTACAATATATTGACCTTATTTTTCACAATTTTAAAACCCCCCTGTTATGAATGAATGTGATAAGATATTGTTCAACAAGGTGAATCCCTTGTGGTTGACATCATCCAGCTTAGCCACAAATATTTCTCTATGCCAATTGTGGTGGTACAAAAAAAGGAAGGTTCATGGTGTACATGTATATATTATAGAGAGTTTAACAAGATCACCATCAAAGATAAGTTTCATATTATTGCCGTTGATGAATTATAATATCAATTATAGAGAGAAATTTCATTTAACAAGTTTGATCATTGTTTTGGAAGATAATTGTTTTAGATATTATCAAATCGAAATGAGGCAAGAATACATTCTTAATACATTTTTAGAACATATTAAGGTCATTATAAATTTTTAATGATGTGGTTTGGCCTTACCAATGCACCTTCTAGATTTCAAAGCTTGATGGATTCTACATTTAAAACCTTAAAAAAATTGCATTTGTAATACCCCCAATCTTTGACCCTATGGATTTTTGAATTTTGTATATGTTGTAAATAAGTTTTCATTACTATGTTTTACCAGGCCATGAGATGAGTGTGCGATGGAAATTTTTGAAAACATAAACTTATAAAAAATTATTTGTGGAAGAAAAAAAAATCAAGGTTGACTGGGGAGGACACCAATGGGCTACAAGTTCAATAGTGATGAAGAGTAAGGGTACATATGCCTTGGGATGATTCCTAACTTAACTCATTATCCTGTTTATTTTTATTGCTTTATTACCCTTAATTCTATGTTAATTGTTGATTTAAGAACCTAGAAAACAATGAGAAGGGAATGTGAGTTGAGACTTGGTAATTTTAGTACAAAGTACCTAACTCCTATTTAGAAGTACCAACCTCATAACTTTGAGGAACCAACATAGGAATGGAGAAAATACTCCTAGCTCACTCTCATTCATGCATACACTCCAAAAAAGTTTGAGTTGGCGAGGCGGAGTTTGAAAAAAAGGATTTTCTTGAAAGAAAGAAGAGTTTTGAAGAAAAGAAAACTCAATCCAACTAATAGAGGAACCATGGAGGTGTAATATATCCCATTAGAAGGTATTTCAAACTCCAATTAGAACCTCTAAGGATTCCTAGTCTATCTTTTGTGCACATTACCATAAATATTTTCCAAATAAATGACCTGCTGCTATAAAATAAACCTAGAAGAAAATACTTTCTTGGGCTTATCTTTGGCATATTGAAGAGTACAGAAAGGAAGGGCATGTATGAGGGATTGTGTCATTGAGAAATGTGGATTTTTCTATCGTATGGATTAACATGAAGTGTGCTAATAATTGGTATATATAAAAGGTGGAATAAATTTCAATGGTGACATCTTGGTTGATTTTGTGAAGGCTTTAGTAGTTGGAAAAGAAACTTTGACATACCTTCTCCTCACTGGTATATTATACATAGTGTGGGGGTGGAATTATGTATTAGAATAGCATGTGGTTAGGAGGAGTTCAATACTCCCATAGTCATGTACTCTATAATATATTTAAAAGGGAAAGATAAGTTTCTTTGACCAACTCTTTTTTATAAATCTAAAATTTATGTCTGTAATTTTTCTATCATCACTGTTGTAGTTTTGGGTTATAATAGTCATTTGATAGGGTTAAATTATGTGGTTGAATTTAATAGTTGTATTGGAAATATGTTATTGATTTCACTACAAGTAAAAAACCTTCTAGCATAGGTTTTACCGGAACCTCCAACATAAAAATTGTTTGTATCCCTCTAGCATAGGCGAGCGATTGGAGGTTTTTGTGGATATTTTGTCTATGGTGCACTTATTGTATATAAAATCCCCAATCCACTTTAGAATACATCCAAGCACCAGAGAGTTAAAATGTCCCACAATTTAAATTTTTATTTTAAAATTTAAAAAAATAAAGAAAACCATCTATGACCCCAACATAGAGATAAGTACCATTTCATTTTAAACAAAATGCACGAACAAACTTATAAAAAAAATAAAATCAACAATTTATAGTGTGTTCATAAAAAATAACCATACAAGTGTGCTTTATCAAAATGCATCGGACTAATTGTAATGATTTTAAAATTTTAAAATAATCTATCCATTGCTCGATTTGTAATAATCCTAACAATGCATCAGTGCATATATATTTCAAAGTACACATCAGTGCTTTATCTCGAAACACACTGATGATTATTGAAATTATAAAACAAAAATTTTATTAGTGCTTTTAGAGGTGCACCTATGCACTTTTCTATGTACAAGAGCACCAGATAGTTGAAATGTCCCATTAATTTAATTTTCATTTTAAAATACAAAACTAAAACTAAAGCAATGATCCACCTCACAAAGATAGACACACTGGTGAATTTTATACCAACACACCATCTGACTTATATTAAAAAAGAATTGGAAAAAATATTATCTAAACTAAACACATTGGTGTGTTCATGTTTACGAATACACACCGACACGTATTATAGAAATCCATCGACATATTTGTTCTAACAATACTCATTGGCACTTTCTATTGAAATAGATGCACTGATGCGTCGTAATAGTTTACAACGCATCGCACTAGGGTAAACTATAAAAAATGATTGTAAAATCCATTTTTTCATTGATACAGTGCTTCTATAGAGTTGTACAAGCACTGATTCTCAACCATATAGAGAAGCATCCCATGTCACATTGTTCCCATACCACTGTGATTGTTGATTTATGTGCATTCAAGAAATATTTTTTTATGTTCATCCACCATTACATCAAGAAGGAGAGAAAGCATTTATGCTCCATGCAGTAGACATTAGAAGGGAAACTCTATCTTGCAATTAATGTCTGGCATGATAGACTATGCAAATACAGCATGTTACACACCAGGCAAAGTGGGAACGAGAATAATATGGCAAGAATCCAAGACTAGGGAGTGCATAGAGAGGATATAGTAGGAATAATGAATGAGCAATTTGGTAGTGGGAAGGCATGTAGGAGAAGAAAATGGCAAAATTCCAGAGCAGGGGAATACAACAAGATTTATGGAAAGAATATAGGCTATGATACCACTGTAGGTAGAATAAATCTCAGATTGATGATTCTTCATTGATCAAAATATTTATTTATACAATGGACAAGTGTTTATTGGGCTTCAGATTCCAAGAGATCTGTTGGAGTTCCTATGACTCCTCATCTTCCTATTATTAAACTGACTATAATATTTACAATATGGTTGAAATGATAATCCCGGAGGATTAGATTTCCAACAATTCATATCTTGTTCAATTCATAAATTATGCCTCTTCATATATTATGTATTTTCATATCATGTTCATGTTGAAATTACTTGGTAATTCTTTTAATTGCAACAAATATTCCATAAATTCGTTTGATTAAGATTTACTACCAAAACATTGGAAAAATTGGTGTGGTTGGAATTAATCTATAACATTGAGAGATCTATCATTGTGGAATCATATGGCCAACTAATATTGTTTACATGAGTTTCTCTCTTTTGAATTTATAAAAGTTATGGTCTTTTGCATAAAATATCAAACTAATAAACTAATAATCGATGCATACTCATTTGAGTTCTCTTGCTTATAATTGAGTGTATTTCAACGTATTTGCAAACCCTCATTAGTCACTAAATGAGTTTACTATACTAGATATGGATGGTTGCAATAATATGTTTTAGGAAACTTTATTTGTGCAAGTAGGTAAACCATAAGATAAATTTTAAATGAATTAATTTGAAATATGAAATTGAACTTTTATCCAACTTTATGGTATGTTCATTGAATGTTAATTTAAAAATATATTGTTCTTTAATAGTACTTTAATAAGTTTGAGTGTTATCTCTAAAATGAAATTTTCAATAATAAACGAACAAAAAAATTAAAACATATTTTTTAATTTTTTTAATAAACAATAAAGGTGAAGCATTAAATTGTATCATTAATGATGATGTGGATTCTAAATAGGAAATGTTTTTCACCATTTGAAATTGTAAAATTCTAAATAATGAGCAACAAATCTTTAAAACAATTAAAAATTGTGCAATATTGTTGTTAAAATTAAGTCTTAAAATGTATTCCTTAACCCTTGATATTATATTAATTGTAACCCTTAACCCTAGCCTCAACAATAAACCATTATACTAAAATCTAATTAAATTGACCAATGGTATCAGATTATTATATTATATTGCTATTTTATAGTTGTAATAAAAGCAATGCTATATATGTTAATACTATAATATTATTGTTGTAAGCTTATTGTTTAATCAGTAAGAACAATAATATGTTAAACTATGATATTATTGCCGTAATATTATCTATAATTGATGAATTTTATTATTTCTGTAATATTATCTATACTATGAGTGACCAAGAGTGATGGGTTGTGTGTTGTAGGTAAGCTTCAAGTAGATTGTATGTTGGATTGCATGTAGTGCATGGGAAAGGAGTAAGCTAAAGAGTAGACAATTTGCACCTTTTCGATGATTTTTGTCAAAATTCGATGATGATATTTTTGCTGAGATTGTGATTTTCATTATTCAAATTGCAATTTTGGTTGTAGAAATGGATTCAACACCATCGATTACCTCTGGGGCACCCCGATTATGCAATTCCAACAACCTAAAACTTCAACCTCAACAATTTCAATTGGTTGTTAGCTAGAAAAATAGCTAGAAAGTGGGGAGTAAGATAAATTGTCAATCATTTAGCTTAAACTCATGGGGAATAATCTAAATGGTAGACAATTTGCACCTTTTCGATGATTTTTGTTGGAATCTAATGATGATATTTTTGTTGAAACTGCAATTTTCATTGTTCAAATTGCAATTTTGATTGCATAAATGGATTCAATGCCCTCAATTGTCTTTGGAGCACCTTGATTATGCAATTCCAACAACCTAAAACTGTAATTTCAACAATTTCAACCAGATTTTGGCTGGAAAAATAATTGAAAAGTGGGTACAAATTATCGATCATTTAGCTTACATTTTTTTTGTGATTTTCACCTTTCGTCAATCAGTAAGCTAAATAGTAGATTATTTGAACCTTTTGAGTGATTTTCACCTTTCATTGATCAATAAGCTAAATGGTAGACGATTTTCACCTTTTCGACATTTTTTTAGGAAATGGGTCAATGGACTATTGTGATGGACCTATTTTGACAAAGATGCATTGGCAAAGTTGCAATTCTAGAATATATCTCTAATAGATTATGAAATCAAACCTATTTTGGTGGAGTGGGTTAATTTCATTCTTTCTTGAATGAACATTCGGAATGGCCCCACCCTCTCAGTGCACCATATCACTAATTGATCTAACCACTTAGTAGCCATAGCTACAATGTAAGTTGAGACTAGACACATGATGGTATTGGCAGGGTTAGATCCAAAAGTGATGCATACATGGAAAGGAGTCATTGAAAATGTAAACAAAGATCATTATGTGGTTGTGTTACTAGGAATGCGAGTAAGGTGGTGATGATTATTCATTAATTTCTCAAGGTAACCATTAGTTAATTGCATATGAAGTTTGTAACAGAAAAGCAATTGAGTTCTTAGTCCAATAAGTGTTATATTTGGAATTTAGTTCACTTGGAGATTGTGTCATTGTGGTCCATTTATTCAAGTTCATTCATGCATGCATGGTGCTAAGATTAGCAAAATGAATGGGCTTGGAAAGAAATGTTGGAAACCTAAAAATAGTGGACCTGGTGGGATTAAATATCATTTAAAGTCACTATTGTATTGTTGGGAATGTTGGATTTTGTACAACTTCGGAAGATATTATTTATTATATTTTATTGCACCATCATTGTACTTGGTTATACCTCCTAAGGGAGAAGAACATTATGTAAACACATGAAAGAATAAATGTAAGTCTTGGGGTGCAAAAGTAATTAATAAAATATTAAAAATAAAATAGTTATTGCCCCCAAAGACAAGTCGGCCCCATACGGGAATTTTCCAGTTTCCCACATGTATAAATATGAGGCTTGTGCACCTCATTATCTCATTCTCACACTTGTGAAGTTTGCATCACTTGGAGGGGCATATTTTTGCATCACTATAAGAAGGAGGTTTATTTGGGTTGGTTACTTGTGAAAGATACTTTCACTTTCTCTCTCTTTCTTCATTTGTACTCCGATCTCATAATTATCATCTCTCTGCGAAGGTTGCTGGGTTTTCTCCCTATTAGGTTTCCCAGGGTAAAACTCTGTGTTGTTGTTTTGTGCTTTGTCTTAATTCTAGTGATCTTGGTAATGCATTTATGTTTTATGTTATGAATGTATGAAAATTAACATGGTATCAAAGCCATTCTAGAAGAAGCCATTACCGAAGCATTGTCGGAACCCTACCAGAATTGGGGTTTCATCTTGTGAAGTCTTCACCCCTTATTTTGAAGAAAAAGAGCCATAGGAATTTTGATTTTGGCTAGACTAATCCATTGGTAAAGACGGAATTCAATTATGAGAACTTTTATTTTTGACCTAGCTCCTGCTAGGGTTTTTGATCCAGATCCACAAATCAAGATGATTGGGATGAAGGTTGAAGATCGGTTGGAAGGAGCCTCCAAGTTTATCTCCTAGAAATCTAGGGTTCTCTTACTCCTAGAAGAAAATGATCTTCTACTATATGTAAATGAGAAATTCCCCGAACCAGAAGCCAAAGAAGATAAATCTCGATGGAGGAAGAATGATGCTAAAGCAAAAGGGATTCTTGTGGATCGTGTGAGAGATCTTTTGGTTCCTCAGATCTCAGGTAAGAAGAATGCTAGGAAGATGTTCAAGACAGTTATCAAGTTGTTTGAACACACTAGCCTAAATGTCTCCATGATTTTGAGAAACGAACTCTCAAATATGAAGATAGCGAAGTCATAATCCATTGCCTCATACTTTATTAGGATCGCAGAACTCAGAGACAAGCTTAGCAACAGTGGAGATCCTATTGGCGATAAGGAGCTTGTCCTTCACACCTTAAATGGTATTCCACCATCATGGGATTCCTTTATCCAAAGCATAAGTGTTAGATCTAAACTACCAAAGTTTGACAAGCTTTGGGCAGTTTCCCTCAGGAGGAGACAAGGATCGTAGCACGTCAAAGAATCCATGGCAATCAAACTAAAGAGACTCAAGCATTTGTTTCTCATACCAAGAATGGTTAGGGAAAAGGAAAGAAGTTCCATAAACACAAGCATCAAGAAAGGAGGTCAAGTCCTCGTCAAGATCAAAAGAAGAAGAAGGATGTATCTCAAGTTCAATGCTATAGGTGTAGGAAGTATGGACATTATGCCAGTAGATGCCGAAGTCAAATCAAAAGGAAGCATGAAGCATCCACGACTGATGTAGAAGAATATCATCATCACAAGAAGAAAAAGAATGAAGATCACACAAAATTTCTATTCATATTAGCACTATCCGGTACTATTCCAACCACTAGTGAAACTTGGCTCATAGATAGTGGTGCATCTAGACACATGACTGGGTATAGAGAGAATCTTTCAGAATTAATTGAGAAAGATTCACATCTCCATGTTGTACTTGGAGATGATGCAAATTACACTGTGAAGGGATCTGGAGCCACCACCTCTTCAATTCGAACCAAATGATACATTATGCTTAAGTGATGTACTCTATGTACCTGGTATGAAAAGAAATCTTGTCTCCATCTCAGTATTGGAGGACAAGGGTTATAAAGTAGCTTTCTCAAAAGGGAAAGTCCTTACTTGGCCCAAGAACTCAAGCATGAGCACAGCCAAGGTTATTGGCATAACAGAAGAGAGATTGTATAGGATAAATACTTCTCCAGTCCAAGCCCTAATACATGATGTTGTAAGTATGGGCGAGTTATGGCATAGATGTTCATTTTTCAGAATTTACTTCAATCTGATCTAGGATCTTAACTGAGAGAACAACATGTACAACATATCAATCATGGACACAATAATGCAAGCACACAAGAGACACAAAGTTTACTTGGGGAAAACCATAAAGGTGAAAAACCCCAATAACTTCCTTAGAGATAGATAGACCAATGATACAACCCAATCATAAGAGATAGACATCTACTAGCAGCAGCTTCTCCTCCTCCACAAGTGCGCCACTCTCCAAAGAGTGTGTGTGAGAATAGAATGATCAAATAGAGTGCCTCCCGCACTCTATTTATACTTGACTTGACTTGCCTAATAACCTTAACTAGGTCGGCCTTAACTTATCCACGTAACATAATGCTAACTGGGACGACACCCAATAGGGTGGTCTAATAACCCTTTGACCCACATGGCCAACCCCCACTAGGGTGGTCTAATAACACTTCGACCCACATGACTTATATAGGGCCGACCCCAACAAGGTGGTCTAATAACCCATCAAGTATAAGTTACGACACTTACAATATAAATGACGAAACTTCCGTATAGAGGAATAATAACATCTCTATAGGAATACAAACACTTCCGTATAGAGGAATAATACCACCTCTATAGGAGTACAATATACATATATTAAATACATTCCGAAGTTACATATACATCAACACTCCCTCTTAACTAGGAAGGTATTTCTCGACACAGGTCTTCTAGCACAAGTCTTCTTCTCTGGATCATCGTCACTGGATAATCGTCATCGAGTCATCATTATCGTCACTACTGCTGCTATCTCAATCGGTCTTTGAATCTACTCATCATAGGAAGTTCTACAGAGCCAGTCCTTTTTCATACTGGATGTAGGCCCACCACCTACAGGTCTTCATCATCACTGGCCATATTGTGGAATCCTCAGGACTTATTACGTGAGTCAACAAAACCTTGAAAGAGCATCCCAGGACTGATTACGAGCACACAGCTCAACCTATCGAATCTCCCAGGACCTTTTACATGCTACAGCACAACCTGTCCATGAACACAAAGTATCATCCTGATACTCATGATCATCGTTCACGAAGCACAACCCAGATGCACATCACACAGCACTTACATCTACGCCATGGGAGAACACATCTACAACCATGCGAGAATGGCACAACACTTATATTGCAGCCATGGGAGAACACATCTACAACCATGCTCAAATGGCCCAACACTTATATCGCAGCCATGGGAGAACACATCTACAACCATGCTCGAATGGACCCAGCACTTATATCGCAGCCATGGGAGAACACATCTACAACCATGCTCGAATGGCCCCAACACTTATATCATAGCCATGGGAGAACACATCTACAACCATGCTTGAATGTCCCCAACACTTATATCGTAGCCATGGGAGAACACATCTACAACCATGCTCGAATGGCCCTGACAATTACATCATGACCATGGGAGAACACATCTGCCACCATGTAATGTCCCAATTCAAATAAGTGCATAGTAAGACAATCCCATCAATCCTACTAGTTTCCTAGGTTGGATGGGAACATGTGGGATGGTAATAAGGAAACTAATAAATGATATTTAGACATTAGAAGGGTTCAATCATTTAATAAATATGATGAATAAATAAATTCAAGAGAAATTCTAGGTGGCAAGTGGTTTTGGAGACATATGGAGGTGGTGGGACCCACACTAGCTTGATTTTTCAATGACACATGGCAGCTCTCTCTTACCAATTCGAATTCATGGGAAGGTGAACACTCTTGGGTGAGTTGGTAAGTCATAACACATGGCATTGAGCATCTTAGGTCGAAATGGGATGGAATAGTTACCTCCATGGGAGAGGAAGAGTCAAATTGGAGACTAGTGGACACATGGGCTAGATTCCCTAGTTTTATGACAACAATAATGAAGCATCTATGAAATTTTATGACAAAATTCAGACCTGACTTCTTACACCTGACCATTATGACATGTCAGCCCCAAAAATAGGCTCAAGAAGGCGCTCATGGAGTTGGAGGAATCTAAAGAGACTCAAATTCGAATTTGGGAGAAGATGGAAGGTTGGAACTAGGAGACAAGTGGCAAATGAGGAATATTTTCTAAATGGAAAATTATTGAATCTATTGAGAGGATTTCGACCCCTTGAAGGATAATGTTGGTTATAAAATGTAGAAATCAAGTATGTGAATGGCTTTTGATGATTTGAGAAAAATTGCATTTGTGAAGAGAGAGCTAGTGGATGACTAGTTTCTTGCCTTAGCCAATTTCGAGGGTGAAAGATTCCCATCCAAGCTGGTGTTTGGAGAGGCCACTCAGGTATTTCATGGTGCTCTAATGGAGTTTATATTTTCAGGTAGCAGCTACAGGAAGTTTCATGGTTTTTTTTAGTGCAACACTTTCTCTCCACCGTTTCCAGTTTTGAAGGCATATTCGTGCTCCTTGAGGGAGGGCGTTTTTGGTGAGCACTTGTGCTTCTTGAGAGAGCTTCTCATCATATATTTCTGATTGTAATAGCTTCATATCCTCTTTTATTCATATTTAGAAAGTCTCAGGTCGAAATACCCACTGGTTGTATGCAAAACTATTGATTAATGAGCAAACAATGTCCATTTCCCCAATGCATTGATGTATGACACTATAACGTTGATTATTTCGAATGGATGGATGATTATCTGATATATTTGTGATCAATATACTGCCATGGATGTCTTATACAAGTTTCATGTACTGTACTTGAGCATTTGAAGCATTTTTACTCAGTTTAGTTGTATTGGGAGGTGAAATAGTGCCATTTCCCCAAGGGTCGAATTGGGGGTTTTTGCTGTTGAATGTGAGAGAGTTAGAACAGTATTAAAAATCAATTAATGGTGCATATGAGACCTTAATCACATACTTAACACATTATATACCTCTATTCATAAATTTGTGGGAGTTTGGAGGCATTTGGAAGGCCATTTGCAGTGTTACCCGGGGGGGATTTGATGCACAAATTACTAGTTAAAATTACATATATTGATCAGAATACAAATCAACTTTGCAGCAGTATTTGGAGGGCCATAAAACATCCCTGAACCTTATATTCAAGTATAAATACCATTCATACACTCCTACAGAAGATTTGGGAGCATTTGGGTTGATTTGGAGGTCAAAACAGTAAAACTAGTCAAAGGTCGAAATTGGAAAAAAAAGTGAAAAATTGGGCATTTTAATAAAATTTGAAAAAGGGATATTACAAATGGTATCAGAGCATGTTCTTGGCACCTAATGGTCTTAACAATAATTCAAAAGAATAATCCACCACCCTTTGAACCAGTAGTTGAAGAGGTTTTTGTTGAAGAAGAGGTAGTAGAAAAAGAGGAGTCTTTCGCTGGAACCATGGGTAGAGAGGAGGATGACAAATTAAAACATAAGGAGGAACTTATTGAAACCTTAGATCCATGTTTCTCTAAACTTTCAGCAAACATGGATAGGATAGGTGATAAATTGTTGCAAGGATTCGAATTGTTGATTAGCCAGCTTCAAAGCAAAGGGATAATAGGAGATAATAGTGGTTCACACTCAGGGGAAAAGATGAAAGGGAATGAGCATATTTTCTCAAGTACAGGACCTCATAATAGACCTGATGAATTTCAAAGCACACAAAGGCCTACTGCACCTAAATTTCTCACACCCAAAGAAGAGCCCAATCTTGAATTGGATTACAAGAAACTAGTGAATGATTGGAATGATTTGAATGAAGAGTGTAAAAGAGGCGTACCACTCAGTGACTACATTGATGCTATGAAAAAGATTAATAGGAAGGGAGACAATAGGAGTCCATTCCAAAACAAAGAATTAAATATTGCTATTGGAAAAATGTCACTCCCTACTTTTGATGGTTCTTCTCAAAATTCTGCTAACACTTGGGTGCAAAAATTGGATGTATATTTTCAGCTGAATCCTATGTTGGAAGAGGATGCATTAAAAATGGCCATTTTGCATTTGGAAGGAGATGCCAATGAATGGTGGTTTCATGGCTGAAAACCTTGGGTCATAATCAGGTTAAAACATATGGATAATTTGTTGACAGGGTACTAGAAAGATTTGAACAAAAAGATCCAGAATTGCCTTTCAAAGAACTAGCTCAATTGAAGCAAACTGGGTCCCCTACTGAATATATGATGGACTTTCAAAAATTATCAGTCAAGGTGGCTGATGTATCTATGGGAAGATTAGTATTGCTGTTCACTGAAGGTTTGGCTGAACCCTTAAGAGGTTTGGTCAAAGCCCACAAGCCAACTACATTAAAAGATGCAATGAGTTTGACTAGGGATCTCCAAAATGTGCTTCCTAGAATGAGATTTCCTCCTAAGCCTATCTATAAATTTGAAAAGAAACCTTGGCAAAGGGATGGATATGATAAGAAACCTTGGCAAAGAGAGTCATTTGAGAGGAATAAAAAAGAGGGACTAAATAGGGATGAACTTAGAAGAAAGAAACTATGCTTCACATGCTTCCAACCATGGACACCAGGGCACAAATGTACCAAAGGAAAGGCTCAATACATAGAAGTATTTTCTGATAATGAGGGGTATGATGGGGGCATGGATGAAGATGGACATATTTCAGATCAATAAGAGGCATATGAGACAGTAGTAGAAGAGGAAAGACAAGAAGAAAATCAGCCTTCACCAGACAAAGCAAGAATGGCAGTGCTTTCAGCAGTACCTCGCTATCATACTATCCGATGCAAAGGTGTGGTACAAGGACAAAGAACTTCAGTTTTGGTAGATGGAGGAGCCACTCATAACTTCATTGATGTAGAGATGGTAGAGAAAATAAAGATACCTATTGAACCATTTGATGGCTTTACAGTTGTCATTCCCGATCACAACACAATGCAATGCAAAACATGGGTTCCAAAGTTGTAAGTCACCGTAGGTAACTATACTTTTGTTGATAGTTTTTATGTGGTTGATGTTGCTGATACTAATGTGGTTTTGGGAGTGCAATGGTTGTATTCAATAGGAGAGCATACAGTAAATTATCAAATTCCCGAAATGAAATTCCAAGATTCAAAAGGAGTACAAAGAGTTGTGAGAGGGCAACACACTTATCCAAATCAAGTAGTGACTTGCAATAGCATGAGATCTATATTGAGGCATGGGGATATAGAATGGGTTGCTGAATGTCATAGTACATCTCCCAAGCCAACTATAAATATTGTCAAACACCCAAAGGAGATAGAGAGACTTTTGCAAAAATATGAAAAGGTTTTTAGAGACCTTCCACATGGTAGGCCACCGGATAGGGGGGTTGAGCACAGTATTGTTTTGGAGGAGGGTACTTCACCCATTCAGATACCACCTTATAGACATCCTAAAAGGTTTAGAGATGAGATTGAAAAAGCTATCCAAGAACTCCTAGAGTTGGGGCTCATTAGACCAAGCTCTAGCCCTTATGCTTCTTCAGTAGTGCTAGTGAAGAAAAAAGATGGAACATTGAGAATGTGCATAGATTTTAGAGCCTTGAACAAAAAGACTATAAAGAATAGGTATCCTATTCCTAGGATTGATGAGCTCATGGATGAGCTACATGGGGCCAAATACTTCTCAAAAATTGACCTTAGATCAGGGTATCACCAAATTCGAATGAAAGATGAAGATGTGCAAAAGACAGCTTTTCGATGTCATTTTGGCCACTTTGAATTTCTTGTCATGCCTTTTGGGTTAACCAATGCTCCAGCCACCTTTCAAGCATGTATGAATAGGATATTTTGCAAGCAACTAAGAAGGTTTGTTTTGGTTTTCCTTGATGATATTCTCATTTACAGTAAAACATGGGAAGAGCATTTGCAACAGTTAGAGATTGTGTTGAAAATCTTGCAAGAAGAGTCCTTATTTGCTAAATTATCAAAATGTGAATTTGGGATGAAAGAACTACTGTATCTTGGGCACATTATTGGGCAAGAAGGAGTGAAGGTACACATGGAAAAAATCAGGGCTATCTTGGAATGGCCATCACCAAAAAATATTACCGAATTGAGAGGCTTTATTGGCATATGCACCTACTACAGAAAATTTGTGAAAGGGTTCTCCAAGTTGACTTCTCCACTCACTGATTTGACTAAGAAGGATGCTTTCAAGTGGGATGAAGAGGCTAAAAAGGCCTTCCAAAAAATGAAAGAGGTAATGAGTAGTTGTCCCATACTTGCACTTCCTGATTTTACTAAACCTTTTGTTGTGGAATGTGATGCTTCAGGTGGAGGAATAGGGGCTGTCCTAAAGCAAGGCCAACACCCCATAGCCTTTGAGAGCAGAAAGTTGCAGCCTCATGAAAAAATTTACTCCATATATGATAAAGAAATGCTGGCCATTATGCATGCATTGGTCAAATTCAGACAATACTTGGTGGGCAGCAAGTTTGTGGTAAAAATTGTCCATAATAGTCTAAGACACTTTCTCACCCAAAAAGATCTAAATGAAAGGCAACAAAAGTGGGTAAGCAAGATTCAAGCTTATGATTTTGATATTGAATATGTCAAAGGAAAGAATAATATAGTAGCAGATGCTTTGTCAAGAAGGCCTGCTTTTTCTCTCATGGATATTGCTAAGGATTGGAAAAACATGCTACTAGTTGAATATGCCAAAGACAAATTTGCTTGTGATGTGTTGGATGGAATCAAAGGGGATGATAATTATAGGATTTTGAATGGGCTGATATATTATAAGGGAAGAATTTATTTAGTTCATAACTCCAAGCTCAAGTACTGAATTTTGCAAGAAGCACATGATTCCCCACTAGCGGGCCATCCGGGGATCTTCAAAACTTATAGACAGTTGAGGCAAAGATTTTTTTGGAAGGGGATGAAGGAAGATGTTCAGAAGTATGTGAATGAATGTAAAGCATGTCAACAAAACAAATCAGAACTTACATGTCCAGCCGGCCTATTACAACCATTGCCCATTCCGGAGCAAAAATGGGACAGTATTTCCATGGATTTCATCACCGGATTGCCTAAATCCTTGGGTAAGGATTGTATCTATGTGGTAGTTGATAGGTTGACAAAATTTGCTCATTTTTTTGCTGTTACATCATCTTTTAGTGCTGCACAAGTGGCTGATATTTTTTTCAAAGAAATCTTCAGATTGCATGGGCTTCCCAAGAGCATTGTCAGTGATAGAGATAGTAGATTCATGGGTGTTTTTTGGAAAGAAATTTTTAGATTGGTAGGCACTCAATTGACTCCAAGTACCAGATATCATCCACAAACTGATGGACAAACAGAGAGGGTAAACCAATGGTTGGAAGGATACCTAAGAAACTATGTGGGAGGACAGCAAAAAGCATGGGAAAAATGGTTACACTTGGGTGAGTTTTGCTACAACACCACTTATCATATGTCAATAGGAATGTCTCCTTTCAAAGCATTATATGGTTATGATGCACTTACATTTGCTGACATTATATTTGGTGATAGTAGAGCCCCAAAGGCTAAAGATTGGGTGGAAGAGAGCCAAGAAATTTTAAAGCTCTTGAAAGACAATTTGCAGGTTGCTCAAAATCAGCAAAAACAATATGCTGATAGACATAGAGAAGAGATAACCTTTCAAGTCAATGATTTAGTATATTTAAGGTTGCAGCCCTATAAACAAACATCTCTCAAAAAGAATGGAGCAGAAAAATTAAAACCAAGGTACTATGGGCCATACAAGGTAGTGCGAAAGGTTGGAGAAGTAGCATATGAACTAGAACTTCCGGAAGGGAGTAAAATCCACAATGTATTTCATGTTTCTTGTCTTAAGAAAGCTCTTGGTAAGCAAATCATCACTTCAGAAATACTTCCTCCTTTGGATGATGAAGGTCAGCTCACACTTGTTCCGGAAAATATTTTGAAGACACGGGAAAGAAGGTTGAGGAGTAGAATCATCAAAGAATATTTAGTGCAATGGAAGGACTTACCAAATGAAGATGCCACATGGGAAGAGGAGAAGATTTTGCAGCATCCAAATCTGAAATTGCTTGAGGACAAGCAATCTTGGGTGGGGAGGACTGTAATGTCCCCATTCAAATAAGTGCATAGTAAGACAATCCCATCAATCCTACTAGTTTCCTAGGTTGGATGGGCACATGTGGGATGGTAATAAGGAAACTAATAAATGATATTTAGACATTAGAAGGGTTCAATCATTTAATAAATATGATGAATAAATAAATTCAAGAGAAATTCTAGGTGGCAAGTGGTTTTGGAGACATATGGAGGTGGTGGGACCCACACTAGCTTGATTTTTCAATGACACATGGCAGCTCTCTCTTGCCAATTCGAATTCATGGGAAGGTGAACACTCTTGGGTGAGTTGGTAATTCATAACACATGGAATTGAGCATCTTAGGTCAAAATGGGATGGAATAGTAACCTCCATGGGAGAGGAAGAGTCAAATTGGAGACTAGTGGACACATGGGCTAGATTCCCTAGTTTTATGACAACAATAATGAAGTATCTATGACATTTTATGACAAAATTCAGACCTGACTTCTTACACCTGACCATTATGACATGTCAGCCCCAAAAATAGGCTCAAGAAGGCGCTCATGGAGTTGGAGGAATCTAAAGAGACTCAAATTCGAATTTGGGAGAAAATGGAAGGTTGGAACTAGGAGACAAGTGGCAAATGAGGAATATTTTCTAAATGGAAAATTATTGAATCTATTGAGAGGATTTCGACCCCTTGAAGGCTAATGTTGGTTATAAAATGTAGAAATCAAGTATGAGAATGGCTTTTGATGATTTGAGAAAAATTGCATTTGTGAAGAGAGAGCTAGTGGATGACTAGTTTCTTGCCTTAGCCAATTTCGAGGGTGGAAGATTCCCATCCAAGTTGGTGTTTGGAGAGGCCAATCAGGTATTTCATGGTGCTTTAATGGAGTTTGTATTTGCAGGTAGCAGCTACAGGAAGTTTCATGGTTTTGTTTAGTGTAACACTTTCTCTCCACCGTTTCCAGTTTTGAAGGCATATTCGTGCTCCTTGAGGGAGGGCATTTTTGGTCAGCACTTGTGCTTCTTGAGAGAGCTTCTCATCATATATTTTTTATTGTAATAGCTTCATATCCTCTTTTATTCATATTTAGAAAGTCTCAGGTCGAAATACCCACTGGTTGTATGCAAAACTATTGATTAATGAGCAAACAATGTCCATTTCCCCAATGCATTGATGTATGACACTATAACGTTGATTATTTCGAATGGATGGATGATTATCTGATATATTTGTGATCAATATACTACCATGGATGTCTTATACAAGGTTCATGTACTGTACTTGAGCATTTGAAGCATTTTTACTCAGTTTAGTTGTATTGGGAGGTGAAATAGTGCCATTTCCCCAAGGGTCGAATTGGGGGTTTTTGTTGTTGAATGTGAGAGAGTTAGAACAGTAGTAAAAATCAATTAATGGTGCATATGAGACCTTAATCACATACTTAACACATTATATACCTCTGTTCATAAATTTGTGGGAGTTTGGAGGCATTTGGAAGGCCATTTGGAGTGTTACCCGGGGGGGATTTGATACACAAATTACTAGTTAAAATTACATATATTGATCAGAATACAAATAAACTTTGCAGCAGTATTTGGAGGGCCATAAAACATCCTTGAACCTGATATTCAAGTATAAATACCATTCATACACTCCTACAGAAGATTTGGGAGCATTTGGGTTGATTTGGAGGTCAAAACAGTAAAACTAGTTAAAGGTCGAAATTGGAAAAAAAAGTGAAAAATTGGGCATTTTAATAAAATTTGAAAAAGGGATATTACACACCATGTCAGAAAATCCCAGCAATTACATCATGTCCATGGGAGAACACATCTACAACCATGTCCAAAAATCTCATGTGCATCTGTGTCTTCGAAACTCATCACACATAATCCAATTGATTATGTAATGTATCCACCTGATACATATGATCATCCTAATCATCATCATAGCATCATCTTGATGCATATCATCTAGAGTATCATCCTGATACTCATCACTCATGATCATCCTGATCATCATCACTGCATCGTCCTGATGCATGTCATCTGGAGAAACATCCTGATGCTCGTCAGCCATGATCATCCTGATCATACAATGCATCCACCTTATGCATACCAAGTATCTACCTGACACATATCATCATACATGATCCACCTGATCATATAATGTATCTACCTGATACATACACAGATACATGATCCACCTGATCATCTACCGCATCCACCTGATCATCTACAGCATCCACCTGATGCATATACAAAGCAGTAACTGGAGCATCGTCCTTATGCTCATCATCCAGCACTTAAATCCACAGCCATGGGAAGGATCCTCCTCTCACCATGCTTGGAATGGCTCCTACAAATGTGTCCATCACTTCTTCCTCGAAGTGTCATCAATCTGAAGAACACCAAGCCTCTCTCTGAAGTACTCGAACTTCACTTTGGCTAGTGGCCTCGTCAACACATCTGCAACCTGCTCATATGTCGCAACATACAAGAGCTTCACTACTCCTCTCTTTACCATATCCCTGATATAGTGATATTTCATCTCAATGTGTTTCGACCTGTCGTGGAACACTGGATTCTCAGATAGCTTCACACAACTCTGGTTGTCACAAAAGATACCAGTATCCTCCAGCAGGAGATCAAATAACTCAGACAGTAGCTTCTGAATCCATATTGCCTCACAACTAGCTGAACAAGCTGCAACATACTCTGCTTCAGCTGTACTTAGTGCTACGCAGGACTACTTCCTGCTAAACCAAGAGATCACACCTGATCCCATACTGAAGCAGGACCCAGAAGTGCTCTTCCTATCTGCAGCACTGCCTGCCCAATATGAATCAACATAACCCTACAGGTTAAACTTTTGATTCGCATCATGCTTGAGCCCATAATCAACTATACCCTTCAGGTACCTCAGAATATGCTTTACAACAACTAGGTGAGCACTCCTCGGATCCGTCAAGAACTAGCTCAATGTGTTCACCGCAAAGCAAATATCTGGTCTTGTGTTCATCAGGTACATCAAGGACCCAATCATCTAATGATACATAGTGACATCAACCGGCTTAGATGAAGCATCACACAGAAGCTTCAGGTTCGATGCCATAGGTGTGGCCATGGCCTTGTAGTCCATCATCCCGAACCTCTTCGATATCTTTACTGCATACTTTCCTTGTCCAAGGAATATTCCATCTGCACTCTGCCACACCTCTATGCCTAGAAAATAGTGCATCATCCACAGGTTCTTCATCTCGAACTCGGTAGCAAGCTTCCGCTGCATGTCGGCAATCAATCTATCCTCACCTATACAAACAGGTTATCCGCATACAAATGTAGTATCACTGGATTGCCTTCCTCAACCTTGTAGTAAAGGTTGGAATCCGCTTTACTCTTGGTAAAGCCCAAACTGGATAGAAAGCTATCTATCCTACCATACCAAGTTCTGCACATATATGACTTCCCGTCATGTGTCTCAAAACCAAGTGGATGCTCTACATACACTTCCTCTTCAACTACACCATTCAAGAAAGCTATCTTGACATCCATCTGGTGTATCTTCCATTTCATCACTTTGCAGCTAGGGAAAGTACTGATCTGATGGAAGTGTACCTGGCTCTGGGAGCAAAAGTCTATTCCCTCTTTCTGAGAGAAGCCACGAGCTACAAGCCTTGCTTTGTATTTTTCTATGCTACCATCTGCAGCATGCTTGATTTTATAGATCCACTTGGAAGTAACAACAGACTTCCCTTCTGGTTTTCGAACTGAATCCCAACCATCATTCTTCATGATCGACTGGTACTCCTCGATCATGGCATTTTTCCTGAATCCTGGGAACTTCAATATTTTTAATATCTTCAATAGATAACTTTGTTGTTAAACAAATGTTGTAGTCCTTCTTTTGTAAGTGATGGTATACAATCTTTCCTACAAAACAAGTTAAATTGCATGATTAGAAAACATCTCATAGTTTTCAGAACAAATTCTTATACATAAATAAATATGTCATACAGTCATGCAATTATCTTAGCCAATGCTTCAATACAACATTTATCCATATCTTGTAACTTTCTACATGCCTTCCAATCTCTACCAGAACATTGTTAAGAGTGTGCACAACTCCCAACATGTCAGCAAAGAGGTTTCATTCTAGATAAGTAGCAATGGAATGTTGTATAGTGCCATAGGCCACTTACCCATGTATATTAGTAGTATACTATTCATCAATGCAACTATTCTAATATGCACAACCTAATTCTAGGAACATCAGTATATACATTATTGCAAGAAATGATAATTCAAATACGTATCTTTGTTTGTTTATTGGGTGGACTCCCTCTGAATCTTTGCAACTCCATTCTGATGTTGATTGTGAGAAGTGGTCGACTTCCTCTGAATATCTTCATTCTTGCATAAACTACTGGAGTGTGCTCCCTCTTGATCTTTGCTTCCCGGATGACCTGTCCTTGAACTTATATCCATCCTAGATCACTATGGATGCTTACAAGTATCATTATTGTGATATCCTCGAGATCTCATACATTTATTAGTATATTCTCAATACTATCAAAACACAATAATCTTAAGCATGTATAGTCATGATCATTTCAAACAAAAATAATAAGCATTAGTATTCAAGGACTCTTATGGTTAGTCATATCATAAATTAAGGTAAGAGACATAATATGCATACACCCATGATTATTCAAACCTATGAATAATCATTATCAATCATGCCATGTATACTTATATAAGAGATTCTAACACAAGGTAGGATTCTAACTTGATATAGGAAAAAAATACCTGGATTAATATGTTAGCTAGTTATTGTCTAACATACCCACATTATGTCTTCTTGTTCTCTTAAGTGACTTGTGCTAGTAACCTGCATATCTCATAGGTTAACCAAGTTATACATACCTCGTAAGTAGATCTTCTATGTGATCCATGGCAATGGATGAACCTTTGTCTTATGTCACCATGGTCATATGTTCTTGAACTAGAACATGATTTGTCTTTCTTGATGTACCTTTCATTTTAGTGAACAACATCAACCTCATACAACATCACAATGCATTAGTACAATCATAAGTGTCAAAAACCCTAATAAATGATTATCTTCTATCATGCATTCATAATTTTATTAAGGTGATACGACAAGTCTAAAATTAACCAAGATTGTACTAATTGTAATAATATGAAGACAAACATATCATAAACTTAATTATGAACAGAATTTGAAACATACCTGTATGAGTCATACCTATCGAAATTGCTTCTAATCTTCTTATGTAAGGCCTCAGCCTCATCTCCCCCTGAAATAGGAACTTCTTCACTTATACAGGTGACCAATCCATTATGTTCTAGGATTAACCCAATCCACTTGATTTGCAGGAACTAGATCTGGAGCTGGATTAGGATTTGTTAGGGAAACCCTAAAAATTCAAACTTTGAATTTCAAACTTCTCAAAGGATAGAAAGATGCGCCTTGATGAGCTGATCAACCTGGTATACTCAGAATTTGAAAACTGCAAAGTTTCACCCCTCAAATTTGCCTTTGAAACTTCTGGATTCACTAGACATGACCCTAAAATAGGGTTTGATAAAGCCCACCCTTCTTCCCAATCAAAAGGTTCGATCCAAAGTTCTAAACTTTTATTTTTCTAAGGAGCTTCTAGCCGTGGTCACAGATTTCAAAAATTCTCATTTTTGAAGAAGCCCTAATTTTCCACTTTTCTGATCAAAGTCCCGAACTAGGGTCTGATCAAGCCCGGCCTTCTGCCCAACCAAAAATTTTGATCTTGGTCTCTAAATTTTGATTTTGATTAGTAGCATTCGTCCATGGTCTCCGATTACAAAAATTCCATCTTTCTCTGAAACCCTAAATTCCCGAAGCCATGAATGAAGGTGCTCAAAAATAATTCTGGTTTGATATAAATATGTACCTGAATGATTCTAGTGTAACTCCGAACTTTTCGCTCCAAAGGGTCTGAAAATTTTTCTTGTGATAGCCCGACCTGTCATCCTTCCAACTCCATAGGTCTGACCTCAAATGGATTCTTTGAGAGAGAGTTATTCCAAGTGTTGCAACGTGACCTGTTTATGGGATAAAACAGGAGAGCGAACTTGTACGGCGTGCCACATGTCACTTGTTCAGTTTCAGCCTCTAAAAAATTTACCTGAGAAAGTACAGTCCGTGCACTACCTGTGAAATTTTACTAAATTTCATTTGGAGCTTCCTAGCCGAAGTTATGACCTTTGTTCCAAGGTCACCTGTTTATGACTGAGATCTGGAAGAGGCAGAAACCCTATGTTGTACAGATCATAAATCACAAAGTACAACGAATTAGAGGTTGTCCTTTGGACACAAGGTACATGGGGATATTAGTTTCTCCTTGTACGATTTTCAGACCTTGAAATGTTGCCTAAATATATTTATAGAGAAAGTTCTACGATGTCGGGTCTTTTCTATATCAAGCCCTAGCTTCGCAATTGCAACAAGTGTCATACATGCCATACCATGCCTTCTTTCAGGCTAGCTCTGATACCATGTTAGTTTTTCAGAATTTACTTCAATCTGATCTAGGATATTAACTGAGAGAACAACATGTATAGCATATCTACAGCATATCAATCATGGACACAATAATGCAGGCACACAAGAGACACATAGTTTACTTGGGGAAAAACATAAAGGTGAAAAACCCCAATAACTTCCTTAGAGATAGATAGAGCAATGATACAACCCAAGCATAAGATATGGACATCTCCTAGCAGCAACTTCTCCTCCTCCACAAGTGCGCCACTCTCCAAAGAGTGCGTGTGAGAATAGAATGATCAAATAGAGTGCCTCCCGCACTCTATTTATACTTGACTTGACTTGCCTAATAACCTTTACTAGGTCGGCCTTAACTTATCCACATAACATAATGCTAACTGGGATGACACCTAATAGGGTGGTCTAATAACCCTTTGACCCACATGTCCAACCCCCACTGGGGTGGTCTAATAACCCTTCGACCCACATGACTTATACAGGGTTGACCCCAACAAGGCGGTCTAATAACCCATCAAGTATAAGTTACGACACTTACAATATAAATGACGACACTTCTGTATAGAGGAATAATAACATCTGTATAGGAATACAAACACTTCCGTATAGAAGAATAATACCATCTCTATAGGACTACAATATACATATACGAAATACATTTCAAAGTTACATATACATCAACAATAGAAGGTTAGCTCATCTGAACTATCGAGCTCTCCCAGTTCTGAAGAATAGTGTAACAGGTTTACTAGGGCTCCAGGTAAACCATGATGGAACTTGTAGAGGATGTGCACTTGGCAAGACTGCCAAGAAGTCTTTTCTAGATAGCGAGAGTAGATCCAAAGGGATGTTGGATCTAGTACACTCTGAATTGTGCGGGCCCATGACAGTTGTGTCATTAGCTGGTTATCACTACTATATCACCTTTATTGATGATTACTGATGAAAGACTTGTATATAATTTCTCAAGTCAAAAGAATATGAGGAAGTACTCAGCAAGTTCAAAGAGTTTAAAGCACAAGTTGAAAATCTATCAGGAAAGAGGATGAATATCTTGAGATCGGATAATGGTGGAGAATATAGCTCTACAGAATTCAATGATTTCTGCAAGGAAGCAGGAATTAAGAGGGAGCTCACAGTTCCCTACAACCCTCAACAAAATGGGGTTGCAGAAAGAAAGAATCGTACAATTGTGGAGGCAGCTAAAGCTATGATACATGACCAGAGTCTTCAAATGTTCTTGTGGGAAGAAGCATCTAGAACCGCTATATATGTACAGAATAGATGTCCACATAAGATCTTGAAGAACATGACTCCGGAAGAAGCCTTCACAAGTGTGAAACCAGAAGTGGGCCATCTCCGGATTTTTGGCTGTCCAATCTACATTCATGTGCCCAAAGAGAAAAGATCAAAGTTAGAACCTTCAGGCAAGAAGGGTACCTTTGTGGGATATAGTGAGTCTTCAAAGGCTTATAGAATTTACATTCCAGGATCTAGATAGATTGAAGTCAGTAGGGATGTAACCTTTGAAGAAGAAATGGCTGCCAGGAAAGGAAGAGGATCAAATATGGACATTGATGATGCAGAAATGCTAGAACCAAAGGAGATGAGATCATCTCCCCCTCTAGTTCAGAGGGAGTCAGTAGAAAAGGATGAACCTATCGATCCCATAGATCCAGTTGATATCCCCAGAGATGTGACAGGTCGGAAAAGACCTAGATGGGCACAACAGACACTGCAAGATGCAAAGGGCCATGATGCTCCACATGGAACTTTTAGAGAAATCAAGAGACCTTAGAGATTCTCCATCTATGTAGCTCTAATGAGCAACATTATTGATTCAAAACCCACAACTTACGAAGAAGCATCCAAACATCAAGTTTGGAAGGATGCCATGATGGAAGAATATTAATCCATCATGAAGAATGATGTGGGGGAGGTTGTGCTGAGATCTGAGGAGAAGTCAGTCGTAACTTCTAAGTGGTTATATAAGATCAAGCATGGAGTAGATGGAAGTGTTGAGAAATACAAGGCCAGATTCATAGCCAGAGGATTCTCTCAGAAAGAGGGAGTTTATTATGATGAGACTTTTTCTCCTGTGGCCCACTATACTTCCATCAGAACCATTATTGCGATTGCTTCAGCTATGGGATGGAAGTTGCATCAGATGAATGTGAAGACAACTTTTCTCAATTGTGTTATTGAGGAAGAAGTTTACATCGAATAGCCAGATGGGTTTATTTTCCAAGGAAATGAGTCTCATGTATGCAGACCGAAGAAGGCATTATATGGCCTCAAGCAAGAACGTCGTGCTTGGTATGGACGAGTAGACAGATTCCTGGTGATCTTGGGATT
The DNA here is from genome assembly GCA_027924585.1 of Larix kaempferi. Lineage (NCBI taxonomy): Eukaryota > Viridiplantae > Streptophyta > Pinopsida > Pinales > Pinaceae > Larix > Larix kaempferi. Next base: position 8,220,108 of record BSBM01000348.1, read on the forward strand.
TTCCAAGAGTGATGCAGACCCCAACCTTTACTACAAGGTTGTAGATGACGAGCCACTGATCTTGGCATTATATGTTGATGACTTGTTTGTCACTGGATATGAGAAACTCCTTGTATGGTGTTAGAAGAATCTTGCCTCTGAGTTTGAAATGAAAGACCTTGGTTTGATGCATTACTTCTTGGGATTAGAAGTATGGCAGAGGCAAAAAGAGATTTTCCTAGGACAAGGAAAATACACCATTGATATATTGAAGAGATTCGGAATGTTGGACTGCAAGTCCATGGCTACTCCGATGGATGAAAATTGGAAGAAGTTGAGAGATTCTACTTCAAAGTCTGATTTGTTTGATCCCACCATGTATCGCTAGTTGATTGGTTCATTGATGTATTTGTGTTAGTTTTTCAGAAATTTCAATCTGATCTAGGATCTTAACTGAGAGAATAACATGTACAGCATATCTACAACATATCTACAGCATATCAATCATGGACATAATAATGCAAGCACACAAGAGACACAGAGTTTCACCGAGGAAAATCAAGAAGGTGAAAAACCGTGCAACTTCCTCAGAGATAGATAGAGCAATGATACAACCAAAGTACAAGAGATAGTCTTCTCCTAAAAGATGATCCTCCTCCTCACAAGTGCGCCACTTTCTGAGAGAGATAGAAGTGAGTAATGAGAATGATCAAATAGAGATATCCCGATCTCTATTTATACTTGTCCTGTCCTGCCCAATAAACTAATGGGGCCAACTTGTCTAGTTTAGCCTAATAGCCCATTGTTAACTTAATCCGTGCCGACCCCACACTTGGTGGTCTAATAACCCATCAAGTATAAGTTACGACACTTACAATATAAATGATGACACTTATGTATAGAAGAATAATAACATCTCTATAGGACTACAAACACTTCCGTATAGAGGAATAATAACATCTCTATAGGAATACAATACGCATGGGTAAAATACATTCCGAATTTACATTCACATCAACACTCCCTCTTAACTAGAAAGGTATTTCTCGACATAGATCTACTAGCACAAGTCTTCTTCTCTGGATCATCATTAGCGAATCATCGTCCTTGAATCATCGTCATCGTCATTGCTACTGCTATCTCAATCAATCTTTGAATCTACTCATCATAGGAAGTTCTACAAAGCTAGTCCTTTTTCATACTGGATGTAGGCCCAGCACCTGCAGGTCTTCATCATCACTGGCCATACTATGGAATTCTCAAGACTTATTACGTGCGTCACAAAATCTCACAAGAGCATCCCAAGATTTTACGGGCACATCGATCTGACCTATAGGATCTCCCATGGATAGATTACATGTGACCCCACCACAAAACCTCGCAAGAGCATCCCAGGTTGTTACGTGCACACAGCTCCGACCTATAGGATCTCCCAGGGCGCTATTATATGTGGTCACCACAAATCCTCACAAGAACATCCCAGGCTATTACAGGAACACAGCTCCGACCTATAGGATATCCCAGGGCACTAATATATGTGGTCATGGAAAAACCTCGAAAGAGCATCCCAGGCTGTTACGGGTACACTACTCCGACCTATAGGATCTCCCAGGGCGCTATTATATGCCATAGGACAAAACCTCGAAAGAGAATCCTAGGTTGTTATGGGCACACAACTCCGACCTATAGGATCTCCCAGGGCACTATTATATGTCTTCTCAGAGGAATGCCTCGAAAGATCATCCCAGGCTGTTACGGGTACACAACTCCAACATATAGGATTTCCCAGACATGCTCATCTGCACAACCTGTTCTATGGCCATAGAGTATCATCCTGATACTCACCATACATCATCTTGATGTACACATGATTATCCTAATCATCATCACTTCATCAACCTGATGCATGTCATTTGGAGCAACATCCTGAAGCTCATCATCTATAATCATCCTGATCATACAATGCATCCATCTGATACATACAAAGCATCTTCCTGATACATATCATCATACATGATCTACCTGATCATACAATGTATCCACTTGATACATATACAAACACATGATCCACCTGATCATACCTGATACATATCGACATACATGATCTACCTGATCATATCCAGCATCCAACATGATGCATACATACATACATATAAATGATCCAACTAATCATATCCAGCATCAAACATGATGCATACATACATACATATAAATGATCCAACTGATCATATCCAGCATCCAACATGATGCATACATACATATATAAATTATCCAACTGATCATATCGAGCATCAAACATGATGCATACATACATATATAAATGATCCAATTGATCATACAGAACAGAAAATATAACATCGTCCTAATGCTCATCATCCAGCACTTATATCCACAGCCATGGGAAGGATCCTCCTCTCACCATGCTTGGAATGGCTCTAGCAAATGTGTCCATCACTTCTTCCTCAAAGTGTCGTCAATCTAAAGAACACCAAGCCTCTCTCTGAAGTACTCGAACTTCACTTTGGCTAGTGGTTTCATCAGCACATCCACAACCTACTCATCTGTCGGAACATACAGGAGCTGGTGGGGAGGAAGAAATCAACTAACGCAGTCTTCCTCCCCACCATCTTCATCTTTCACTGCGTGATCATGAACAACATACAGGAGCTTCACTGCTCCTCTTTGCACCATATCCATGATATAGTGATATTTGATCTCAATGTGCTTCGACCTGTCGTGGAACACTAGGTTCTCAGACAGCTTCACACAACTCTAGTTGTCACAAAAGATACCAGTGGCATCCAACGGGAGATCAAATAACTCAAACAGTAGCTTCCGGAGCCATATTGCCTCACAACTAGCCAAACAAGCTGCAACATACTCTTCTTCGGTTGTACTCAGTGCTACATAGGTCTGTTTCCTGCTAAACCAAGAGATCACACTTGATCCCATACTGAAGCAGCACCCAGAAGTGCTCTTCCTATCTGCAGCACTGCCTGCCCAATCTGAATCAACATAACCCTACAGGTTAAACTTTTGATTTGCATCATACTTGAGCCCATAATCAACTATACCCTTCAAGTACCTCAGAATATGCTTTACAACAACCAGGTCAACACCTCTGGGATCTGTCAGGAACTGGCTCAATGTGTTCACCGTAAAACAAATATCTGGTCTCGTGTTCATCAAGTACATAGAGAACCCAATCATCTGACGATACATCATGACATCAACCGGATTAGATGAAGCATCACACAGAAGCTTCAAGTTCGATGCCATAGGTGTGGCCATGGCCTTGCAGTCCATCATCTTGAACCTCTTCAGGATCTCTATTGCATACTTCCCTTGTCCAAGGAATATTCCATCTGCACTCTGCCACACCTCCATACCAAAAAAGGAGTGCATCATACCCAAGTCCTTCATCTCGAACTCAGAAGCAAGCTTCCTCTTTGTGCTGACAATCAATCTATCCTCACTTGTTACAAACAGGTCATCCACATACAATAGTAGTATTACTGGATTTCCTTTCTCAACCTTGTAGTAAAGGTTCGAATCTTCTTTACTCTTAGTAAATCCCAAAATGGATAGAAAGCTGTCTATCCTACCATATCAAGTCCTAGGAGCTTGCTTCAAGCCATAAAAATATTTCTTTAGTCTGCACACATATGACTCCCTATCATGTGTCTCAAAACCAAGTGGTATGCTCCACATACACTTCCTCCTCGACTACACCATTCAAGAAAGTTGTCTTGAAATCCATCTGGTGTATCTTCAATTTCATCACTATAGCCAGAGCAAGTACTGATCTAATGGAAGTGTATCTGGCTATAGGTGTAGAAGTCTCTTCATACTCAATCCCTCTTTTTGGGAGAAGCCACGAGCTACAAACCTCACTTTGTATTTCTCCATGCTACCATCTGCAACATGCTTGATCTTATAGATCCATTTGGAAATCACAATAGACTTCCCTTCATGTCTTGGGACTGCATCCCAAACATCATTCTTCATGATCGACTGGTACTCCTCGATCATGGCATTCTTTCTGAATCCTGGGAACTTCAATATATTCAATATCTTCAATAGATAACTTTTTTGCTGAAACAAATGTTGTAGTCCTTCTTTTGTAGGTGCTCATATATGATCTTTCCTTCAAAAAAAGTTAAATTGCATGATTAGAAACTTCTCATAGTTTTCAGAACAAATTTTTACATATATAGAAATATGTCATACAATCATGCAATTAGAAACTTCTCATAGTTTTCAGAACAAATTCTTACATATATAGAAATATGTCATACAATCATGCAATTATTTTAGCCAATGCTTCAATACAACATTTATCCATATCCTGTAACTTTCTAGATGCCTTCCAATCTCTACCAGAACATTGTTAAGAGTGTGCACAACTCCCAACATGTCAGGAAAGAGGTTTCATTATATATAAGTAGCAATGGAATGTTGTACAGTGCCATAGGCCACTTACCCATTACATGCATATTAGTAGTATGTTGTTCATTAATGCAATTATTCTAATATGACAAAATACACAGCCTAATTCTAGGAACATCAGTATATACATCATTGAACAGTATTATTTAAACAATCAAATATGCAAGAAATGATAATTCAAATACTTATCTTTGTTTGTTTGTTGTTGGGTTGACGCTCTCTCAGTCTTTGCTTCCTTTCTGCAACTCCATTCTAATTTGGATTGTGAGAAGTGGTCAAATCCCTCTGAATGTCTTCATCCTTGTAGAAACTACTGGAGTGTGCTCCCTCTTGATCTTTGCTTCCTGGATTACCTATCCTTGAACTTATATCCATCCTCGATCACTATGCATGCTTACTAGTATCATCATTGTGTTACCATTGAGATCTCATACATAATCATACATTCATTAGTATAATCTCAATACTATCAAAACACAATAACCTTAAACATGTATAGTCATGATCATTTCAAACACAGATAATAAACATTGGCATTCAATGTTTTAGGGAATACTTCTCTTACTCATGCGTATTCATATTTGACCAAATGACTTTTATGGTCAGTCATATCATCAATCAAGGGAAGAGACATAATATGCATAAACCCTTGATTACTTATATTTTTTACTTTATGAATAATCATTATCAACAATACAACAGCATAAGATCCTAACACAAGGTAAGATTCTAACTTGATATAGGAAAAACATACCTGGATTAGCATGCTAGCTAGTTATGTCTAACATACCTGCATAATGTCTTCTTGTTCTCTTCAATGACTTGTGCTAGTAACTTGCATATCTCATAGGTTAACCATTATAGAACCAAGTTATACATACCTCATAAGTATATCTTCTATGTGATCCATGGAAATGGATGAACCTTTGTCTTCATGTCACCATGGTCATATGCTCTTGAACTGGAACACGATTTGTCTTTCTTGATGTACCTTTCATGTTAGCGGACAACATCAACCTCATACAACACCACAACGCATTAGTATAATCATAAGTGTCAAAACCCTAATCAATGAATATCTTCTATCGTGCATTCATAATTTTATTAAGGTGATATGACAAGTCTAAACTTAAGGAAGATTGTACTAACCTTAATGAAGACAAACATTCCATAAACTTAATCATGAACAGATCTTGAAACATACCTGGATAATTCATACCTGTTGAGATTGCTTGTAATCTTCCTATGTAAGGCCTTAGCCTTATCTTCCTCTTAAACTAGAACTTCTTCACTTATGCAGGTGACCAATCCATTTTCTTCTAGGATTAACCCAATCCACTTGATTTGCAAACACTAGATCTCGAGTTGGACTAGGGTTTGTAAGGGAAACCCTAAAAATTCAAACTTTGAATTTCAAACTTCTGAAAGGATAGAAAGATGCACCTTGATGAGCTGATCAACCTACTATACTCAGAATTTGAAAACTGCAAAGTTTCACCCCTCAAAATTGCCTTTGAAACTTCCAGATCTTCTCGACAGGATCCCGAACTAGGGTTTGATAAAGCCCACCCTTCTTCCCAACCAAAAAGTTTGATCCAAAGCTCTAAACTTCAATTTTTCTGAGGAGCTTCCAGCCGTGGTCACAGACTTAAAAAATTCCAACTTTTGCAGAAGCCCTAATTTTTCACTTTTTCGATCAAAGTCCCGAACTAGGGTTTGATCAAGCCCGACCTTCTACCCAACCAAAAAATTTGATCTTGTTCTCTAAATTTCGATTTTAATGAGTACCATTCAGCCATGGTCTCTGTTTACAAAAATACCAACTTTCTCTGAAACCCTAATTCCCGGAGCCATGAATGAAGGTGCTCAAAATCCAATTCTGTTTTGACAGAAATATGTAGCTGATTGTTTCTGGTGTAACTCTGAAACTAAAACTCCATAGGGTCTAAAACTTCTACCTGTGGTAGCCCAACCTGTCATCTTTCCAATGCCACAGGTATGACCTCAATTGGATTCTCTAAGAGATATTTATGCAAAGTGTCGTAATGTGACCTGTTTATGGGGTAAAACAGGAGAGCAAACTTGTACGGAGTTCCACGTGTCACTGGTTCAACTTCGGCCTCTGAAAACCTTACCAAAGAAACTACAGTCCGCACCCTACCTATCACATTTTACGAAATTGCATTTGGATCTTCCTAGCCCACGTTGTGACCTTTTTGCCTAGGTCACCTGTTTATGACTGAGATCTAGAAGAGGCAAAAACCCTAGATTGTACAGATCATAAAACACAAAGTACAATGAATTAGAAGTTGTGCTTCGGACACAAGGTACATGGAGATCTTATATTAGACCTGTAAGAGTTTCAGATCCTGAAACCTTTCCAAAATGGATTTATAGCGAAAGTGATACGATGACTAGTTTTTACTATATCAAACCCTAGCATCGCAAGTGCAACAAGTGTCATACATGCCATACCATGCCTTCTTTCAGGCTAGCTCTGATACCATGTTAGTTTTTCAGAAATTTCAATCTGATCTAGGATCTGAACTGATATAATAACATGTACAACATATCTACAGCATATCAATCATGGACACAATAATGCAAGCACACAAGAGACATAGAGTTTCACTGAGGAAAACCAAGAAGGTGAAAAACCCCGCAACTTCCTTAGAGATAGATAGAGCAATGATACAACCAAAGTATAACCAAAGTACAAGAGATAGTCTTCTCCTAGAAGATAATCCTCCTCCTCACAAGTGCGCCACTTTCTGAGAGAGATAGAAGTGAGTAATGAGAATGATCAAATAGAGATCTCCCAATCTCTATTTATACTTGTCATGTCCTGCCCAATAAACTAATGGGGCCGACTTGTCTAGATTAGCCTAATAACCCATTGTTAACTTAATCCGGGCCAACCCCACACTTGGTGGTCTAATAACCCATCAAGTATAAGTTACGACACTTACAATATAAATGACGACACTTCCATATAGAGGAATAATAACATCTCTATAAGAATACAAACACTTCCGTATAGAGGAATAATAACAACTCTATAGGAATACAATACACATGGGTAAAATACATTCCAAAGTTACATATACATCAACAATTTGACCAACACCAGACCAAATATATGTTTTGCTGTGAATTCCCTCAGTCAGTTCATGTGCGAACCGAGGCAGATTCACTGAATTGCTGCAAAACATGTGCTCAGATACTTACGTGGCACTGTGGGATATGGATTGAAATATGCTTCAGATGGTGACCTGATATTGTAGGGGTTTACAGACTCAGATTGGGTCGGATGTGTTGCAGATCGGAAGAGTACTTTTGGATGTTGCTTCAGTTTGGGTTCTGCAGTTACTTCCTGGTGCAGCAGGAAGCAAAACTCGGTAGCACTCAGTAATGCAGAGGCCGAGTACATGGCTACTAGCACAACAGCTCGAGAAGTAGTTTGGCTTCGTAAACTCCTGGCAGGATTGTTCGTCTAGATTCTAGAGATGACTGTGATTCACTGTGATAACCAGAGTTGTGTGTAGATGTCAATGAATCCTGTATTTCACAATAGGTTGAAGCATATTGAGATTTGATATCACTTCATTCATGATATGGTGCAGAAAGGTGCGGTCGAGTTACGGTACGTGCCGACAGACAACCAGACTGCAGATGTTCTCACCAAGGCACTTCCCAGAGTGAAGTTCGAATACTTTCACGGAAGACTTGGAGTCGAAGAGAATGTTTCCCTCGTTGAGAGGGAAAGATGAGATGCTCGCCATGCTTTGCCCAGGTGCCTCTACAGTCCAGTTACTCAGCCAGATATGGGAGAAATCTCATAGGAAGATGAGTAGGATAGTCAGCAGTTGGCCGGGCTCACCCAGGTACCTTCTGCAGTCTAGTTACTCAGTCAGATATGGGAGAAATTCCATACGCAGATGAGTAGGACAGTCAACAGTTGGTCGGGTTCACACTAATGCCTCTGCAGTTCAATTACTCATCCAGATATGAGAGCAATATCATAGGCAGATGAGTAAGACAGTCAGCATTTGGCCGTGTGGTTGCACAGGTGCCTCTACAGTCCAGATACTCAGCCAGATATGGGAGAAATCTCACAGGCAGAAGATTAGGACAGTCAGTAGATGGCCATGCCCTTTTGCTTATCTAAGATCTCAGCTAGATATGGGAGGACCCCATTAGAAGATGAGACAAAAAACTAGCAAATTGTATAGTAGAGATGGTATAGCTGTATATCTCAGATATCCAGGATTGAGTGATTCTCCTAGATCCAGGATTGAGTGATTCTCCTGGACTCACCGAAGGACTAGTGATGATGATGCACAGAGATTGTGTGGACAACTTTTAGTATGCAGAAAGATGATAGAGACAAAGTTGAGTACAAGATGAAACCCAGATGATCATGATGCAGATGAAGACCGAAGAATACCTTCCTCGTTGGGAGGGAGTGTTGGATTTTGTACAACTTCGGAAGATATTATTTATTATATTTTATTGTACCATCATTGTACTTGGTTATACCTCCTAAGGGAGAAGAACATTATGTAAACACATGAAAGAATCAATGTAAGTCTTGGGGTGCAAAAGTAATTAATAAAATATTAAAAATAAAATATTTATTGCCCCCAAAGACAAGTCGACCCCATAAGGGAATTTTCCAATTTCGCACATGTATAAATATGAGGCTTATGCACCTCATTATCTCATTCTCACACTTTTGAAGTGCACATCACTTGGAGGAGCATATTTTCGCATCACTAGAAGAAGGAGGTTTATTTCGGTTGGTTACTTGTGAAATATACTTTCACTTTCTCTCTCTTTCTTCATTTGTACTCTGATCTCAGAATTATCATCTCTCTGCGAAGGTTGTCGGGTTTTCTCCCTATTGGGTTTCCCAAGTAAAACTCTGTGTTGTTGTTTTGTGCTTTGTCTTACTTCTAGTGATCTTGGTAATGCATTTATGTTTTATGCTATGAATGTATGAAAATTAATAGGGAAAATTGAGAAGCTCCATGATAAAATGTCTATAGATACATCACAAGGATGTATGTGAAGCATCCATGACGAAAGCAGAGAGAGTATATTGATGAAGGAGTTCTTGATTAGGCTAGCTAGTTATTTTTGGAACAAAGAGGAATGCCAATAAAAAAGTATGTCGATGTTTCTTGCATCATTTTCTTGAGGAATGTGGTAAGATAAGGGATTTGTTTAATGTGATGGTATTTGGAGTAGCATGGATTGGAGAAATTAAATAGGTTAATGTTTCATAACATTATATTATGCTTAATATACAAGTGTAAGAACTCATTTTAGAGGAAACAAGCCTAGGTGATGGGGGGCATGTTAAATTTTTGGATACTTTTTTAGTAAACTATGAAGGGGGTATGGTTTCTTCCAAGTAAATTTAAAGGGGGGAATGTTGGATTATTATTGAATATTTATAATAACCTTAATATATATATAGTCAATGATGGGTTTACCATTTATAGATGATGGGCGCATGGTATGTTTCCATGGTATTAAATGTGATCAAACCTGTTTAATGGCTTTGGATACTCCATTGTAAGTGCCTTATGCAATTAGCCCCATGGAATAAGAATTGGCCTATTGTCCCATATAGGAATGGGTAGCCACTATAGTCATGGAATGCATAGTGTGGGCCTTATTGAAGAATACATTGAGCTTGCTTTGGAGTGTGTATTTTTCTTCTCATAAAGGTCTTTCCTAATAAATTATGTTGTATCATATTTTTGTGTTTATATTTAATTATAACCATTATGTTTAAGGTTTTTGTACATTCTTCTCTCATAAATTAGTGTAAAAAGCATGTTATGTACATTTACTTCTTTATAATGATTAAAACTAATTTATTTAAGATAATAGAAATCATAAAACATCAATAATAAGCACTGATTATTCATTTAATTATAATAACTTTTATTTAAAAAAATTATAATCACAAAAATTTAAACAAATTTATTTAAGGTAATCATTACCATTAAACATATGAACTAATTATTCATTCAATTGCATTACCTTCATGGTCCCAAATCCTTTATAGACCTGGAAAACTGATTGAGAAGTTGAATTGTAGGAAGTTGAAGAAGAAGATGAGCTAGAAGTAGAGAGAATAAGCATTGACTAGTGCCTTTCTAAATAATAATAGGGCCATGCGATTCAATATGCTTCAGACGGGGAAATATAACAACTACATAAAGCAATAAAAGGGGAAAAATTAAAACAAGTAGTTGTGTTTTCCTTGATATCAAATGTTGGCATAACTTTAGCCCACTTGGTTAATTAATCAACAACTAATTATTCATTCAATTGCATTACCTTCATGTTATCAAGTAGTAATCAATTTACCATCACAATATTCAATTGCATTACCTTCTTATCACCTAAAATTCATATATAGTATGGTTATCTCTTTTAACACTCATGTTTTATGCATAGTAAAATTCATTTGACTTTATATTAATTAACCAATTATAAATTGATTTACAAATATCAAGATTATAATTTTAAAAATTATGATTATTAATTATATTATAAAATTATTTATTTATTGTTTTATTAGCTAAAAATATTGATAATTTTGGAATTTATTATTAAAATATAAAATTATATATGAAAGATACACACATATATATATATATAATTTGGTTTTCCATATTAATGTGATATTCTCAACAAATATCTTCATATACAACTAGCTCAACCTTGATATCGCGTTTAGTTTGTGCATCTATATATATATATATATATAATTTGATCTTCCATATTAACGTGATATTTTCAACAAATCTCTTCATATGCAACTAGCTTATTCTTGATATTGCCTTTGGTTTGTGTGTCACTTAGTTAATCTTCTTCTCCAACAAACACAACCTACACATTTACACATATTGCATTGTAGCACTAGATATTGTGTTGCTTCACATTTATTGAGAGATTCAACCTTACAACAAACCATTAGTGTCATTGTTATGTTTTGACATTTTTTCAATGTTTTTAACACAACCATTTAATTATAGTTTCATTTATCGACATACAGAGTTGATAAATATATAGAAAAAATTATCCCTTCATATTCAAGTCAATGGATTACTAATTGCTTCGAGGGTTAGCTGACGTAGTCATGAGCCAAATGTGAAATATCTACCCCAATGTTAGGGAGTTTATGGGTTCAATTATTTTGATCCCCTCGAGATTAGGATTCATATTTAGGGCTAATGATTTACTCTATTTATCATCCATGAATTATAGTGAAGTACTCAAAAGATTAAAAAAAAATGATGTTACAATCCATGCCTTGAAAATGCTTGGTTATAATTTAGAAAAATTAGGTAATGTAGATATAAATAATGGCTTCGTAGTAAAGTTCATTCAAACAACATTCATATTCCTCAAAGTACATTAATTTGTGGGAAATTTTTTATCTATACTATTTAACTCTTCAAAAAATATTGAAATTTTTTATCTATACTATTTAACTCTTCAAAAAAGATTGAAATTTCTAATGTGATTTTCCATGTGTAAGGATCTATGATGGTACTCTTATACTTCTTTAATAATACAACCCATGGGAAGATGAATGTAGGTTGGAAGCAATTACAAAGGAACACTTTCTAGCAAGCCCCATTGAAAAGACAAAATTCCAAACACAAAAGACTCACGGAAGATAAAAATGCATGTATAGAAGTAGACAAGAGGCATGGATGGGAAAGGGAACACAAGTAGAATGTTTGATAAAAAATTTACATGGTGAACATTGTTGCATATATAGAAAAAACATGCATGGATAGAATTAAAACATTCTACACAACCTGATGATGCACAAAACATTCTACACATGCATCATGAATAGAAAAAACATGCATGAATAGAGTTAAAACATTCTACACAACCTGATGATGCACAAATAGAATCCCAGGCATGCATCATGCCATGTTCACGTTTCAATTATTTTAATGCGTTGGTATTTTTAAATTGAAATAGTTCACTTGAATTGACGTTGACGATTAGTATATCCACTAGTTTCAAATTTCTCAAAGTTATAGACTCTAGCTTTCAATGTAGTTGTGTTTATAAAATCATTATGTTTGAATGTATTCATATGGGTACACCTCAACATCTTTGCTTCATTCAGCTTCATCATGGTAACTTATTCATTGAATCTTTGCTTCATTCAGCTTCATCATGGTAACTTATTCATTGAATCTTTGTTTCATTGAAATTCATCATGGTATCTTATTCATTCAATTGGTGGTTTTATGCCTTCAAAGTGCCATAAAATTTAGCAGTCTAAAGCATCAAAACAACCTAAATGTTTACATAAAAGATGAATATTTTAAAATCATAATAAAAAAGAATATATATCACAATACAAGTATAGGTGAGCTACCTAAATGTTTACATAAAAGATGATTATTTTAAAATCATAATAAAAAATATATATATCACAATACAAGTACAGGTGAGCTGTGCTTTTTTCCCATGTTTTGTGGCTTATCACTCTCATCTAACCCGATTCTTTTCAACCTCAAATTAAGTTGTAATGGTAACCCTGAAAATGTCACAAATGTAACAATAACCCTACTATCCCTTCATCATGCCCTCCCACCTTACATCCATTAACGATTTCCCTAGGGGATTATCCTCTTGAATAACACTAGATGTGTGACTATCACATACATACGAATAATTACTTTCAAATTTCCTTTAAGAAATAACTACTTTCAAATTATTCCTTTCCCCACCTTTAAAAATATTGATAACTTAAAATAACTATTAAAACGTAAACATAGATTATGGGAAGATTTTCTCCCATGCATAATTTTCATAATTTTCCTTTCAATGTCTAGAAAGGAAAAGATGCTTATTTATACAATATCACTAACCTAATCCATTGTGACAACCATAACAAAAGTTCAATGATATTTTTTTAAACCTCACTATGTTTCTTTCCATTATAACTTTTTATCATTTCTTGTTCTATTAAAACATTTTATGTTGTGATTCTTATTCAATATTTCTTTTAATATAATTCATGGCTACACTTTATGATTCTTATTCAATATTTATTTTAATATAATCCATGGCTACACTTTATGAATTTCCTTCACTAGAACTCAATTAATCATGTTCCCTCACATGAAGTTGCTTCTTAGTTTTCATTGGTCAGAATAATTAATTACTATTATTGCTCTGCAAAAATACCCTAAACGCAACTGAAAGCCTTGTGCCCCTTTCTACCTCCCATGATGTCATTGCTTGGAGGGGGCGGTGCTCCCTCCTACTGCGATGCAGTAATCACACCATCTTCCTCACCCATGTAGTTAAATTCTCGTGCATCCTTTGCAAAGTCTATAAATGAAGATCTGAAACCTCCCAAATCTATGCAGCCATTGACTCAAGCCTTTATTGAAACATAAAATATCCCCAGTTCACTGAAAAAATCAGCCAAGACAACCTCCAAAGGTTACTTCCTGGAAGCAAATTGCACCCCATGCCTAGAAGTGACATCGAACAAACTAGGATCATATCGTCAACACATGAAAGATCATGCCTTGATCTACAAATAATGGGGTTTTGGACCAATAAAAGGGCATTTATGGGTTGGATCACTCACAAATGGAAGTTGAGGTGAGGAATCAATCTCAATATGGGATCAAAAGGTTTATTCATAACCATTTTCTCAAACCCTAAAGATCGTCAACGGGTGGTTGACCAAGGTCCCTACTTCAACAATGCAAGCTTATTCATGAGATATTGGAAGGATAACTTAATCCCTGATCAATAATATTTTTCAAAATTTCTAGTCCGGGTTCGTATTTACTCCCTCCCTCACAAGTACTAGGAGGAAGAAACACTCATAGGAATAGGAAACATGCTGGGAAAATTTATCAAAAGATCGGGGGAAACCAAGTGGGGTCGCTACACCTCATTTTCTTGCATCTGCGTAGACATGAATGTTTCAAAGCCATTTTCCTAAGCTTCCAGGATGATGAATGGATCCAAACTCTAGATTACGAGCATATTCCATTTAGATGCAGAAAATGCCACAACCATGGGCATCTATATAGAGACTATCCTCAGGTCATTCCCTCAAAACCCTAGAACCCGCCTTCGCAAGTAACGCAAGATGGATTTACTATAATCACTAGAAATCCAAAAGGTTCTACTAAACCTGCTTATTCGAAACCATCTAAGCTAGCTAGGGTCTCAAATCAGTTCGTTGATTTGGAAGATGTGGAAATGGGATATAATGACACCCTAGTCTCAGATCATGAGGACCCAAACACCACTAAAACAATTCATGATTCATATCTATCCAAACAAAGAAAGCTTGATCCATCCAAGACAGGATCATGGGTGAAAGAGAGCTCTCGGAGGTAGATGGGGAAGAAGAATAAATCAAGATAGATGAACAAGAGTTGCAGAACATCATTGAGGTGAGAAACAGGGGCGATCTCAATGCCATGTCCTCCTTGCACATTATTCTCATTAAAATATCCCTCCATGAAGCAACATGTAAAGCTTCCCAACTAATTTATTGTGTCGTTCATCCCAAAAATAAACTAGGCATCCAGCCAAGCCAATCACCTTCTGGAACCATGGGGAGAAAAAGAGAAGCAAAAAAAGGGCGAAATACCAACTAGTAGAAGCTAACCAATCTTGGAGAATATCTAGTAGCATTAGGTAATCACAGGGCCATCTCAGATTGGCTTTAACCACTTACTTCTCCCCAATAGTGTTCCCCATCAAAATTATATCTTGGAATATTCTTGGTCTGTTTGGGAAGAGTAAAAGGCATACTCTGTGATCTAAGATTCATCGGGAATCTCTTGTAGTAGTTTTGTTACAAGAAACCAAATGCATGTATGACTCCCTCAGCTCCTTTGCTCATTTTTGTTATAAGGGTAGTAGAGCAATGGCCTTGGATGCCAAAGGCTCAAATAGGTGTACTTCCATCCCTTGGAACCCCACTTCCAATCATCTCTCCAATTTCTTCTCAACTGCATGCACTTTATCTGTCTCTTTCCAAATCCCTAGATCTAAATTCTCTGGTGTTATCACCTATGTTTATCGCCCTTCCTATCCATATGCCAAGCCAAAGTTCTTATCCTAGATTTCCCACATTCAAGAGATCTTACAAAATCAACTCTAGATCATTCAAGGAAACTTCAACATGATCTCTTCCCCCCTATAAAAATAGGTGGAATCTCTCAATTAGACACAACATGAAAAGACATTTGGACCTCTCATATCCACCCTTGATCTACAGGACATTAGACCTAAAAATGACAATCACACATGGAACAAAAAAAGAGGTGTATCTCATCATATTTCCTCTCGGTTGGATATATTCCTTGTCTCCTCCCTTCTGGTTAGATTAGGACTAATCTTAGATTCCCTCATTATTCATAGTCTGGATTCTGATCATTGGCTTATCAGTCTAGAAATCGATGTGATCAACAATCCACGCAGCAGGCCTTTTAGATTTCATGGAATATCTCTCGCAATGGTGGAGTGAAGCTCTCTACCATTCAAGCTCCAAAATGTGCCATATCCAGCAAATACTCAAATTCATCAAAGGAAAAATCAAGACTTGGAATAAAGAGGTTTTCGACAACATATTTGAATCGAGGAAAAAACTTGAGGAAGAGATGACTCAATTGCAACAAGAAGACATAAATCAGGGTTATATTGATGATCTCCTCTGGAAAGAATGACAACTCCAAGACAACATCAATCAACCAATGGATCAGGAGGAAATTCTTTGGTGACAAAAAATCTAGAATTAAACGGCTCAAAGAAGGGGAAAAAACTCGAAGTTCTTCCATTACTCAATGATCCAACACAAGGCTCACAATCAGATCTCTTTCCTTCAAATGGATCAAGGATTAAAGCTATCTAAACATGAGAACATCATGGAAGAACTAGTTTCATATTACCAAAACATCCTCTTAGAAGATAATAACAATCAAAATGAAGCCATGGAGAAAATTCTGCAGAATATCCCTATCCTGGTCTCGGAGGAACAAAATGAAAGCCTGCTAAGACAAATCACTATGGAAGAGGTGGAAGAGGCATACATGAGTATGCCACCTGGGAAAGCTTTGATTCCTAACGGTTTCATTGTGGATTTCTACCACCATTGCAAGAATATTGTGCAACAAGATGTAAGGGAAGCTATTGAAGAATCCCGATCTCGTCTTGATATCCTACCTTCTTTTAGCACCACTTTTCTCACCCTCATACCAAAAGAATATAGTCCTTCTCATCCAGGTAAGTTTTGACCTATTCATCTCTTCTATGTTATGTACAAAATCATAACAAAATTCATTGCTAACATGCTAAAACCCATCCTCCCATGTCTGATTTCGAAAAAACAATCGGGCTATGTGGAAGGTTACCAAATCCTTGACATCATCATTCTCAAAACAACCAAAAAACTAGGCATGCTCATCAAGTTAGATCTCTCCAAATCCTTCGACAAGCATTCTTGGCACTTCATTGAGTGCTCCATTTAAGCCTTTGGTTTCTCTCCTTTGTGGTTTCATTGAATTATGGCTCTAACTTCCTCGACCTTATTTTCCATTTTGGTCAATGGTTCCCCTTCCCCCACCTTTTCCCCCTCCAAAGGAATTAGATAGGGAAACCTCCTCTCCCCTTTAATTTTCATTCATATGGTTGAAGGTCTTGGACGTTCCCTAAAGTCTACAATCTGGGATAATCTCATTTTTGGCCTGCACCCAACAAATGCTTACATAATTGCTTCCCATGTCCAATTCGTGGATGATACCTTATTCCTTGTTGCTACCACCCTCCATGAAGCTTGTTGGCTCAAAGATATTATTCAAATGTTTTTGGATGTGTCTGGACTATGTTTGAACAATAAAAAATATGAGATATTTTTCTTCAACACCCCTCTTCATCTTTAGCTTAAAATATCAAGACTCCTCTTTTTTAGACATAGCTTCCTCCCCTCAAAATACTTGGGAGCCCTTATCACCTTATCTGCTTTTCATCACCCATCTTGGTCGAATATCCTGGCCAAGATAGAGAAGTGTTTCTCAAATTGGACTTTTAGATCTCTCAATCTTGTTGGATTTCTAAACCTTTTAAAAGTGGTTCTTCATAGTATGAGCTCATACCTCTTCTCCGTTTTTTCCAGTCCCATATTGTTTTTGAACGAAATTTGAACCCATCAAATAACCTTTTTGGGGGGAGGATCTACGGAAAAAGGACGCAAATGGTCTCTAGTCACTTGGAATAAACTCTCAAACCCAAACTGCTCAGGGGACTTGGAAATAGAGATCCTGAAATCGAGAACAAAGCCATGTCAGCCAAGCTATGGTGGAGATGCCTCTCCACTCCTGATGTACTCTAGGATAAGATTTGGAAACACA
The DNA here is from genome assembly GCA_027924585.1 of Larix kaempferi. Classification (NCBI taxonomy): domain Eukaryota; kingdom Viridiplantae; phylum Streptophyta; class Pinopsida; order Pinales; family Pinaceae; genus Larix; species Larix kaempferi. Next base: position 8,237,972 of record BSBM01000348.1, read on the forward strand.
AATATGCTCTCAATATTTCCCACCAAGATATTATTTGCATGCAAGGTGACAATTTTGGGTCACTAATCTGGAATGCTGCCTGGAAAAATAAAACTCTTATCCAAGAGCATGGATTATGGGAAATTTGCAATGGGTTAACATCACTCTTTTTAGATGATTCTTGGCAGCAATTTGCAAAACTCATATCCTCCCCCCCTAGTGAATTCTTCATAAGGCCACTCTCTCCTCCAAAACATTTTTGGTTTCTCATTTTTAGACTCCCATAATAAGCAATTCTCAATGGTGCATTTGGCAGGAAAGACCTAGATGACCCAACTTCCACCCATAGTTCACTTGGGATACTTTTGGGAGAATATTCAATCCAAAAAAATCTCATATCATGAAGGTGAAGATGTCCTTAGATGGGAACATAAAAGAAAAGGAGATTTTAATCTTAAAGAAGCCTACTCCTTGCTGGCCAATTACAAATCCGAGCATGGGGATAGGATATGGAAAAAATATGGGCTCAAAATATCTAGCCAAAGGTTTCTAACTTTCTTTGGCTCTCTGCATTGGGTAAAATTCTTACCAAGGATTGCATCATCAAGTGTGGCTTCAAGGGACCGTCTAAATGCATTCGTTATGGAAATCATTCTTCTGAAGACATGGAACACCTCTTAAATCTTTCTCCTTTAGCAATAATTTTCAGGACCAACGTGCAGGCACCTTTAGGAAGCTAGACTGCAACCAAGGTAGTATCAAAGACACCATTGCGAATTGGTGCTTTCAAATCTCAAACAATAACATTGTCAATTATGCTTGAAAACTCTTTCTCGGATTTCTTCTTTGGGAATTTTGGAAAGAAATAACTAGAAGGATCTTATGTGATTTAATCCTAACTTCAAATCAGGTTTGGAAAAAAAGTCTTTCAAACATTCATGAAGTTGTTTGCTAACTCCTTGGACTCCTGAGGATTGGAATTTCCATCCGAGGACCACTCTATTCTTCAATCCTGGGGTTTCACTCCAGTCTCAACTCCTCCTAGTCCCCCGATCCCTTGTTGTCCATCCCAAATCCCCGTCTCTAGTCCCCTCCATATTCTAGTTTTATAAAACTTAATTTTCACGGAGCTAGCAAAGGAAATCCTGGACCAGCTAGCTCTGGATGCAATACCCCATTTTTCCCTTGATGTGTTTATTGGCTTCAATATAAATACTATCTATATACAGTATGTGTATTTTCCCTAGTGTGGAGCTCAAGGCCAAAGCCTCACTAGTGGATGTTTAAGTTATTGCTTAGGCAAGTATTTGTACAGTTTGATTATTCATGGGTTGCTAAGCCATGAAGGAATGTAAATGATGTAATTATTATTGAATGAATAAAATAACCAAGAAGCTGGCTAAGGAGGCAACGAATGAGAAAGGGGCCATGTGTATCCACTAGGGAGAGGTGAGGGGGTTTGGGATTGGTTTCCCATGTTGCCACATGTCTGACTAAGAACCTGTTTGACCTCCCTACTGACATTATTGCAACTATAGTGGGTGGTTGAGAACCTTGATGGCTGAGGCCGCTGGAGTAAGGAGCATGCCTACGATTTCGTATGGCAGGGCATGGATCTGATCGATTGTGTTGGAAGATGCTCAATCGTTTGGGGAAACTCGTCAAACTTGTTGACTATCGATAGAAGGCATTCATCCATGTATTCATGCACAGATACACACATACAGCATACGGAGAGAATATTCACTCACTCATGCCCTCACTCGTCCAGCACTCACTTGCCATTTCACGAGCCATGGACCCTCGCAAAGAATTCGTTCCTATATTTCCTGTATGCACCCAAACCAATCCTGGAAGAGGGAAATTTGGAGTGAACTGTATTTCCTGTGTGGAGGAAAAGCCGAACAGTGGATAACTGTAACCACCCTGTGTGCAAACCCCAAGCTAGGGGAACATAGTGGTATTGATAGAAGATGTTGCAGAATAGCATTGGCAGAGTGGTTGTGAGAAAATCCCAAGCCTGATACAAATCAGTTGTTAAACTATGGGGAAAAGAGTTGGGTTGCTTGATAAACCCAGTGAATGCTATAGTCTCAATGAACTAGTGACTGGACCTTTCTATGCCCATCCTGGAATAGCACTAAAAGGAAAGACCATGAGAAACTGCACAACAGTGATAGGATCTTCCTTGTGTTGGATGTGGTATGTATTGTGGGTGCCAGGTCAATTGATAGCGACTGGACCTTTCTATGCCCATCCTGGAATAGCACTGGAAGGGAAGATGCCTTGAGAGACTATGTGATGGTGTAGTAGGTCTCCTTGTGTTGGATGTAGTAGGTATTGTGGGTGCCAGGTCAACTGAGTACTGAGATTTCTGCAGCTCTATGGATGAGCTCACTGGCTTAGAAATGCCTTTCCTGTTGCCCCCTGATTGCTTGATAAACCCCTGTAGGTTGGCTTAGCATGGGTAGGTTCCCTGGAATGCTTGATAAACCAAACTGTAGACCAGTTTAGTCTGAGAATGGAGTCTGGACTATGAGAGAACCTGTTAGCCCTCCTCAGTGCATATGCTTCCCAGCTCGGGGGTGATCTCTCAGCTGAAATAGTATAGGCTAGACAAAGATCTAAGGTTGGGTGGAATGTTTCTCTCACTTAGCCAGTTGCTTCCAAATTGAAAGATAAGTATTCTGTTATATGGTGATGTTGTTCATTATGATGGAATGGTTGTTCATGTCTCTTTTGGAATAATGAATACTTGTTAAATGAATTGATTGATATGTAGTCATGTATAGGCCTGAGTAAGAGGCGGAGTTCATTGTTGTATGTACATCTTATATTGCATGAGTTTAATGCTTTGTGATTCTTGCATATGATAGATGTGTTGGCTAAATCTACTTGATGCATTTTACATGTTATAATGAATGATAGCGTTTCATTGTTTGTGATGAATGTTTATGCATAACTAACCAGTGAAGGAGATGTATATTTACACCTGACTCTTGAGAAGGAAGAGAGCCTTGGAAGTGGTTTCAGGAAGCCACAAGAAGTCAGATGGAATGGAAGATCTTAGCAGGTTGAAGGTTTGAAGTGTTTAAGGGGAGTTACAGGCAGAGCTTCAGAGAAGGAAATGAGAAGGTTAGATGCCTCACTTGATCAAGGGGATTCTACCATTGTATAGAGCTCTCCAAGAGCTTTCCAATGGTACCAACCTTGCCTCATTTGGATGCTAGAGGAAGGCGTTATGTCCCTTAGAAGATTTGAGGATGATTGCCTTGCAGAGACAGGATTTCCGCAATTCCGAATCCAAAATTGCGGGTTTCAGGTTTCGGGTTGAGGGATCTCCAAGTTCAAAAATTATGCATTGGCGATTTCCGTAATTCCGAATCCGAAATTGTGGGTTTCAGGTTTCAGAATGTGGGTTGTGGGATCGTCAAACGTACATTTTTCGTATTTGGATTTCCGCAATCCCGCACCCACAAATTTCGGGATGCGGGTTGTGGGATCCACTGTTTTCGGAATTTCAGGTTTTAGGATCCGCTGTTTTCGTGATTTCGGGTTTCAGGATCACCGAGTACATAATTTCATATTTGGGATTTCTGCAATCCCGAATCCACAATTTCGGGTTGCGGATTTCGAGATGCGGATTTCGGATTCAAGTTTTTTTTCCAAACTGTGTGTATGGGCACTCAGTCGATGGTTTTTGGAAAAAAAATGGATCATGGTCTCCAATCGGCCAGGGAGGTCGGTGGGGACATGACAGAGTGGTATCAGAGCTTTAGTTGCAGCATTGGGAACTATTGGGCCGAATAATGCATGAATTTCGATCAAGAGATGCACCCATGGCATGAAATTTTTTAATGAACTTGTTTGATTGATTAATTGCTCAGATGAATAATTCCTAGTTTGGATGGGTATGATATAGTCTATTTGCATGCTTATGATGTCTAATAGAATGTATCTGATATACACAGAGTTAGCAGTAGCTGTCAGACGGATTGTATCACGGTGCAGCGTGCAGAAGAGTGTAAGAATTGTTACTTTGAATGATGCACAAGACCCGTTTGGGCCAGAAGATGATGTACTAGGTGAGAATGTGCAAGAACCACATACAGAGGTCGAGTCTGATGGAAGCAGGGAGCAAGTAATGCCCCCAAACTTGGCTGAGACTATGGTTAGTTTTAATGAACGAATGATGAAAGAATAAGAAGAGCAACACCAGCTCAATGCGGCCATTTTGTAGAGTCTTACCAACTTGCAGCAAAGGATTAACGGTGGTTCTAACCCGAGCCACGAAGGCCGAGAAGAAAGAAATGCAGAAAGTCAGTCTAGGGGTTGTTCTATGAGAAGAACTCCAAGCCCTAGAAGAGGTTCTGTGGGAAGAAGGCACATGACACCCTCTCCTAAGTTCTTATAGCAGGTCAGCCGACTCTGAGGGTTCTCAAGGGATCCCAATATGCGCTACTAGCAAGGGTAAAGGCAAAAAGAAGCACAAAGGTATTCCATAGGGTGAATTTAGGAAGGCAAGACCTCCTACTTTTGATGGTGAAAGTAAAGAAGGTCAAGAAGCAGAGGCATGGCATCTTGGGATGAAGAAGTACTTCATAATGCATGAGTATTCAGAGAATGAAAAGGCTAAGGTTGTTATCTACAACCTTAGTGGAAGAGCTTCTATCTGGTGGGATCACCTCATGCAGGTGAAAGGAATCAGTAAAAGGAGGGTTTGTTGGGGTAGATTCCAAATATACTTTCAGGAGAAGTACCTATCAACTAGGTATTATGATAGTAGAAGAAAATAGTTCAACGAACTCAAGCTTGGACAGAACACTATGGACGAGCATGTCCAGAAGCTTCTGGAGTTGCTAAGGTATGTGGACTACATCAGGGATGAAAGAGTGAAGATTCAATGCTTCCTTGGTAGTCTACCACAGAACTACAGAGATAGGATAGAGTTTGTAAATCCACCAAGCTTGGATGAAGCTATCAAGATGGCAGAGCATTGCTATGAGCAGAATAAAGGTAAAGCAGAAGCACAGCCAGTATGGAAAGGTAAGCTCAAGGGAAGGTTTGATCATAAGAAAGGTGAGTCTAAACCACCATTTAGGAATCAGCCTAGGATATTTCCACAGGGTCAGCAAGCAAGAAGAGAATTTTAAGCCAGCAGTGGACATGACACCAATGGGGCCACTTCAGTGTTGGGGTTGTGGGGAGAACCACGGGCTCAGAGATTTCCCAACTGCAAAAAAGAACCCTAGGGTCTTGCATAATGTTAGAGGATCAGCTACAGTAGGGGATATGGCAAGAGCCACGCCTAGGATTTATGCAGTACTGGATGATCACCAAGTAAACCATCAATCAGAAGTGGTGGAGGTTGCAGGTAAGATTGCTAAGCAACCTATTTCTATTTTGATTGATCCAGGGTCTACTCATAACTATGTATATCCTAGGATAGTTGGAAGTTGTTCTCTTGGTAAAGTGAAGCATGGCAAGGCTTGGCTAGTTCAGTTGGCCACCGGTACCAAGAGAAAGGTCAATGAAGTAGTAAAGGAGTGTTCTATAGAATTGAATGGACTCCTCATGCATGCAGAATTGAATGTCTTGCCATTGGGATCATATGATGCCCTGATTGGCATGGACTAGCTGGAAAGGCATAGAGCCAAGGTAGAATGTTATGAGAAAGCATTGGAATGCTTTGATGATGAAGGCCAACCAAGGTTAGGTCAAGGGATTCCAAAGCATGTTTTAGTGAGGCATATTTCAGCTTTGCAGTTAAGGAAGTTTTATAAAAAGGGTTTCCAGTTATATGCTGTACACATATCAGGTTCAGTAGAAGATAAGGGACCCAGGGTAGAAGACTTCCAGATATTGCAGGAGTTTCGATATGTGTATCCAGATGAGGTTCTAGGATTGCCACCTAAAAGAGACATTGACTTTTCCATTAATCTTGTTCCAGGAGCAACACCCATCTCCAAAGCTCCTTATAGAATGAGCACACCATAATTGGTAGAGTTGAAGATGCAGCTGCAGGAGCTAATGGACAAGGAGTATGTCAGACCGAGTGTATCCCCATGGGGTGCACCAATGTTGTTTGTTAAGAAGAATGATGGAATATTGAGGCTGTGTATTGACTATAGGCAGCTCAATAAGGTGACAGTTAAGAACAAGTATCCCTTGCAAAGGATTGATGATTTGTTCGATCAGATGAAAGAAGCTAGAGTGTTTTCCAAGACTGACTTGAGGTCTAGGTACCATCAGGTAAGGATTAAGGAAGAGGACATGCATAAGACATCCTTTAGGACTAGGTGTGGTCATTATGAATTTACAGTGGTGCCATTTGGTCTTACCAATGCACCTGCTACGTTCCTGTGTCTTATGAACAATGTCTTTGGCAAGTACTTGGACAGATTTGTAATTGTGTTCTTGGATGACATTCTTGTGTACTCAAAGAATGAAGAAGAGCACGATGAGCATTTGAAGATGGTTTTACAAGTCATTAGGGAGCACCAGTTGTATGCCAAGCGGAGTAAATGTAACTTCTATCAAAAGAAGGTACAGTATTTGGGGCATATTATATCGACAGAAGGTATAGCTGTAGATCCATAGAAGATTGAGGCCATCATGGATTGCTCCACTCCAAGGAATGCAACAGATGTTAGATCTTTTATGGGCCTTGTTGGTTACTACAGAAGGTTCATTGAAGGCTTCTCCAAGATAGCCCATCCGATTACTTCATTGCAGAAGAAGAACATCAAGTTTGTATGGTCTGAAAAGTGTGAGAGAAGCTTTCAGCAGTTAAAGGAGCTACTTACTAGTGCACTTGTTTTGAAGATTGCAGATTCGGGTAAGGAATTTGTGGTATGCACTAATGCTTGTATTGAAGGACTTAGTGGAGTGCTAATGCAAGAAGGTTCTGTAATTTTTTATGAGTCAAGGAAGCTGAAGGAGCATGAAAGGAACTATGCCACCCATGACTTAGAACTAGCAGCCATCATTCACACTCTCAAGAGATGGAGGCATTATCTTTTGGGAAGAAGATTTGAGCTCAGAACTGATCATATGAGTTTAAAGTACTTGTTTGACCATCCAAATCTGAAAGCAAGGAAAACTAGATGGATGGAGTTTCTTTGTGAGTTTGATACGGAGATTAAGCATGTCAAAGATAAGGAGAATAAGGTTGCCAATGCACTCAGCAGGAGATTCCATATTGCAGCAATAAGTAGTTGTGAATCAGACTTGAAGGAAATAATTTTAGAGGCTCAAGATAGTGATGAAGTCTATCTCCAGATTAAGGAGAAATTGCAGCAGAAGGTTATAGAGGAGAAGTATGCAAGATATCGACTGGGTGAGGATGATGTTCTCATTTATCAGAACACCAGACTATACGTTCCAGATAGTGCATATTTGAAGAAGCTGGTGATGGATGAGATACATCAGAAGCCATACTCAGGGCACCCATGATATTAGAAGACTATAACAGCAACGAGGAAATAGTACTTTCGGCATGGTATGAAGAAGGACATGGCTGAGTACATTGCTAGATGTCAGAAGTGACAGCAGGTCAAGGCAGAGCACCAACATCGAGCAAGATTGTTGCAGCCCTTACCCATTCCAGAGTGGAAGTGTGAAGTGATTTCTATGGATTTCATAATAGGACTTCCTATGACAGCGAAGAAGCATGATTCAATCATGGTTGTGGTGGACAAGCTAACAAATGTAGCTTATTTCATTCCAGTCAAATCCACTAAAAAAACTAATGACATTGCCGATATCTTCATGAGAGAGATATTCAGATTGCATGGATTTCCCAAGGCAATAGTTTCAGATCGTGACACCAAGTTCACATCCAATTTTTGGAAAGGTTTGTTCCAAGAGTTAGGAACTCAGTTGAAGTTTAGCATGGCCTATCATCCTCAGACTGAGAGAGTGAATTAGATCCTTGAAGATATGTTAAGGATGTATGTGATGGATAAGCCATCTAAGTGGGAAGACTATTTACACTTAGTGGAATTTGCTTACAACAATGGGCACCAAGAATCATTGAAAATGAGTCCCTTTGAAGTGTTGTATGGCAAATGATGCAGAACTCTAGTGAGATGGGATAGCCCAGTGAACAGAGTTGTGCTTGGTTCAGAGATGGTTGAGGAGATGGAGTAGGAAGTTGTTAAGATCAGGAAGAATTTGAAGGCAGCATAGGACAGGCAAAAGAGTTATGCAGATCTCAGAAGAGTGCATAAGGAACTTTAGATTGGGGATCATGTCTACTTGAGAGTGAGACCTGGGAAGAGTTCCATGAAATTGGGAAGTTGTGCCAAGTTGGCACCAAGATATTGTGGACCATTTGAAGTCCTTGATAGGATAGGACCAGTTGCATATAGAATTGCATTGCCTGCTAACATGAAAGCTCATAATGTTTTCCATTTGTCTTTGCTTAAGAAAAATGTACATGATCGTAATCATATCATTGATTGGCATGTGATACACGTAGAACCAGAGGGAGAGTTCTAGGTGGAGCCTACATGTATTCTCGATAGGAAGGTTACTTTGATCTGGAACCGGGCCATAGGGTAGGCAAAGGTGCAGTGGAGGCACCTTAGCCCAGAAGAGGCCACATGGGAGTTGGAGGATGCCATGAAAGAGGCATTTCCATTTTTGTTCAGTTTTAAGAACACTGAGGACAGTGTTATTTTAAGGGAGAGGGAGTTGTAATACCCCATTTTGCCATTGATGTGTTTATTGGCTTCAATGTAAATACTGCGTATATACAGTATGTATATTTTCCCTAGTGTGGAGCTCATGGCCAAGGTCCCACTAGTGGATATTTAAGTTATTGCTTAGGAAAATATTTGTACAGTTTGATTATTCATGGGTTGCTAAGCCATGAAGGAATGTAAATGATGTAATTATTATTGAATGAATAAAATAACCAAGAAGTTGGCTAAGGAGGAAACAAATGAGAAAGGGGCCATGTGTATCCACTAGGGAGAGGTGAGGGGGTTTGGGATTGGTTTCCCATGTTGCCACATGTTTGACTGAGAACTTGTTTGACCTCCCTGCTGACATTAATGCAACTATAGTGGGTGGTTGAGAACCTTGATGACTGAGGCTGCTGGAGTATGGAGCATGCTTGCGATTTCGTATAGTAGGGCATGGATCTGATCCCTTGTGCTAGAAGACACTCAATCGTTTGGGGAAACTAGCTGAACCTATTGACTATCCAGAGAAGGAATTCACTCATGGAGTCATGCACGGATACACGCATACAACAGACAGAGAGACTATTCACTCACTCATGCCCTCACTCGCCCAACACGCACTTGCCATTTTGCGAGCCATCAACCCTCACAGAGAATTCGTTCATGTATTTCCTGTAGGCACCCAAACCAATCCGGGAAGAGGGAAATCTAAAGTGAATTGTATTTCCTGTGTGGATGAAAAGCCAAAGAGTGGATAACCGTAACCACCCTGTGTGCAAGCCCCAAGCTAGGGGAACATAGTGGTATTGATAGAAGATGTTGCAGAATAGCATTGGCGGAGTGGTTGTGAGAAAATCCCAAGACTGGATACAAATCAGTTGTTGAATTGTGGGGAAAAGAGTTGGGTTGCTTGATAAACCCAGTGAAGGCTATAGTCTCAATGAACTAGTGACTGGACCTTTCTATGCCCATCCTGTAATAGCACCAGAAGGAAAGACCGTGAGAAACTACACAACAGTGATAGGATCTTCCTTGTGTTGGATGTGGCAGGTATTGTGAGTGCCAGGTCGGCAAAAAGTGACTGGACCTTTCTATGCCCATCCTGGAATAACAATGGAAGGGAAGATGCCTTGAGAGACTATGTGATGGTGCAGTAGGTCTCCTTGTGTTGGATCTGGTAGGTATTGTGGGTGCCAGGTCAACTGAGTGTTGAGATGCCTGTAGCTCTGTGGATGAGCTCACTAGCTTAACAATGTCTTTCTTGTTACCCCTGATTGCTTGATAAACCCCTGTAGGTTGGCTTAGCATGGGTAGGTGCTCTGGAATGCTTGATAAACCCAACTGCAGACCGGTTTAGCCTAAGAATGGAGTTTGGACTGTGAGAGAAGTTGTTAGCCCTCCTTAGTGGATACCTTGCCCAGCTCGGGGGTGATTTCTCAACTGAAATAGTATAGGCTGGACATAGATCTAAGGTTGGGTCGAACGTTGCTCTCACTTAGCCAATTACTTCGGAATTGAAAGATAAGTATTCTATTATACAGTGATGTTGTTCATTGTGATGGAATGGTTGTTCATGTCTCTTTTGGAATAATGAATACTTGTTAAATGAATTGATTGATATGCAGTCATGTTTAGGCCCAAGTAAGAGGCGGAGTTCACTGTTGTATTTACATCTTATATTGCATGAGTTTAATGCCTTGTAATTCTTGCATATGATAGATGTGTTGGTCAAATCTGCTTGATGCATTTTACATGTTATAATGAATGATAGCGTTTCATTGTTTGTAATGAATGTTTATGCATAGCTAACCGGTGAAGGAGATGTATATTTACTCCTCACTCTTGAGAAGGAAGAGAGCCTTTGAAGTGGTTTTAGGAAGCCACAAGATAAATCTCTCCAAGATCTTTCCAACGGTACCAACCTTGCTCCATTTGGATGCTAGAGGAAGGAGTTATGTCCCTTAGAAGATTTGAGGATGATTGCCTTGCAAAGACGGGATTTCTGCAATTCCGAATCCGAAATTGTGGGTTTCGGGTTTCGGGTTGCGGGATCTCCAAGTTCGAAAGTTATGCGTTAGGGATTTACGCAATTCCAAATCCGAAATTGTGGGTTTCGGAATGCGGGTTACGGGATCGTCAAATGCACATTTTTTGTATTTGGATTTCCACAATCCCGCACCCCCAAATTTCGGGATGCGGGTTGCGGGATCCGTTGTTTTCAGAATTTCAGGTTTCAGGATCCGGTGTTTTTGGGATTTCGGGTTTCGTGTTTGCCGAGTACATAATTTCATATTTGGGATTTCCGCAATCTCGAATCCTCAATTTCGCGTTGCGGGTTTCAGGATGCGGATTGCGGATTCAAGTTTTTTTTCCAGACTGTGTATAGACACTCAGTCGATGGTTTTTGGAAAAAAAAAATGGATCATGGTCTCCAGTCTGCCAGGGAGGTCGATGGGGACATGACACTGGAGGTACCTTTCAGGATCATGAAGGACAAACTTTCCATATATACATTGGTTCTTTGGGATTTAATAACAACAATATAATCAAGTTGCATGAAATGACCTAAGGGATCAAAATCGCCAACGGAGAAGGATATCACAAACTCATAGTGGGAGGAGATTCCAATCTCATGATCCAAATTCTAACGAGGCTTCTCAATGGATCTAAAATTTGAAAAGTGGCTCTAAGTTGGAATCTCTTTCCGCCATTTTGAATAAGGACATTGCCATCCTACCTTTCCACGTTGGAAGAGATGCTAATATGTTGGAGGATAAGCTTTCCAACTTGGGAGTAGAGTAGACTTAGCTTGATTGAAACCACAGGTGGTCTTCCTTCCCATTCTCCTCTCTCAAGGAAGATTGTCAACATATCAATCATCAAGACATGGTTCCCCTTGGAGGGTGTGTCCCACGACCAGCCCAGGGCGTGTCAATGAGTGAAACACGAGGTGAGTGTGGAGCCACGTTATGCATAATGGAAACTATACTCCTAAATCAACGTTGACGTAGTGTGTTCATACTCTGCCTCATGGTCCGAATTGGCAAGTTGATCCCACTCGAGCTAACCGACAAAAGTCGGTCCGGCCTCCTGGTTCTCTGTTCCTCCATCACTTGGGCATTCATGGCGATGGAACTTCATCCCTGCCACAACATTGATGTCATTCGACTAATGATGTGGTTGTTGAATTTGAAAAGAAAGCATAAATGAATTCATAGAGTCTACTTTGAAAGTTTCCTCCGTGGGGGTTTCTCTTTATGTTTCTCCATCAACGATTATCGTTGCTCTCCCAAACCTTTTGTTGGCACTAACTCACAGTATGCCACCTTCAAGCTCCTCCCTTCATCATGGTTCACACTAAAATTACCACAGGAAAATAGTCGTTGGACCTCGACGCACGCATGTGCCCTGGGCAGTTCAGGAATGGGAGAAATCTTGGGGTTTTTTTGGAAACATGGTGAGTCCGGTAGCAAAGGGACACATTTCGTGCATGGAGACTCGCATCCACAACCGTAGCAGAAATTTCACACCATATCGATTAATTAAGGAGCCAGGGAACATGGTGGACGACTCGGGTTATACCAGAACCCGTGAGACGCGGTATACGAAGACGCTCGGTCTGTTTTGGAACGTGAAGGCTCTACCTGGGCAGGGTATGGTGGATTATACTTAAGGAAAATTTCAGGATGACCCTCAAAGTTCAAGTCCGTAAGCCTGACTGACTCGACTAGAAAACTGGAAGTGATGGCTCACCCATGCCTAGATGGAAGTTGATGATCGCATCAATGCAAAGATAAATGCCCTTGCTAGAGAATTGATGGGAAAAACATTTGCTAGGGCACCTCCTTTGAACCCTTTGGCTACGCAAATGTCTTTCAAACGATGCCAGCAAGCATGTCAATTGGGTGCTCCTTCAACTACGAAGCCAAAACCTCCAAGTGTTGGTTAGATGGTTTCTTCCCTATTTACATTTCAAATGATGACTAGCTCTGCATATCTCTCTTATTTTTTTGGAGTCATTTTAGTTTTCTGGCAAATGTTTATCTTGTGTTTTATTTCTATGGCAATATCCCTGTGCTATGAGGGACCTCTCTTTTTTTTCACAAAGATAGAAGCTATACTTAATATTAAAAGTATGAAAAGTTACATTATCTCCTTATGCTCCTAAATTCATATGACCAGATCAATATCAACCATCTCTCAAAGAGAAAAACACATCAAGAAAGACAATTCTAGTTCCCAGATAAAAATACCAAACAGCTGAAAAGCTCAGAGGAACCATAACAAGTGTATCAGGACTAAAACCCAAAACAACATATATACAAGGAAACCACAAAACCTAAATCTGCATGCATACCGAAATGCCAAAAAAAGGAATACTGCCGCAAAAAAACAAAAGAATGGCCTAAGTGGCGAATAAGTGCTAGAACCCCAACAACGGGACTTCAGAGCCAGAACAAATCTCATATAAGATGCGGCCCTCCTGAGCCACCAACCCCCTATGCAAGAGCCCATCCGCAACTGAATTACGTTCCCTGTAAATGTGAATGAAAGAAGTCCGTGGACACAAATCCAGTAGCAACTTAGTCTAAACCAACCAAGAAGAAAGAGCCAGAGCATTGATGAAACCCATACCAGTAACCCAGTTGACAATGGTCGATGCATCCCTAGCAACCCGTTCCAAGTGGATATTAACATGTTTTGCAAAAAAAAGAACCAACCATAGGGCCAGCCACTCCCCCTTAGTATTGGTACCCAGACCACAGAACATCCAAATTCTAATTAGTTCATCATTTGCTAATTTGATAAATACACCAACACCACACCTTCCCACCTCAGACTGGGCAGCACCATCAAATGGGCAGCACCATCAAACCGGGCCCTATTCTATGAGGGACCTCTCTAGTTACACTCCTACTACTATCAACCATGAGGCTTGCGCACTTCTCTCCTATAGAGTTTGAGACTATTAGTGATTGGTTAGTCATTGCCATCTATTCTCACTTTGCAGTTTTTATGACTATTTGCAACCTCTCTAATTTAATAGAATTTAGAACTTATAACATATATATATATATATTAGAAAATCCTGATACTAACATTATAACCCTAAAGTTTTTAAATATATTCGAAAGGCAATATTAACAACAAATTTTGTAATTTCAACCGTCTAAATTCCACAAACTTCAAAAAAGAGCGTTGATAATAAAATCGAAACGATAGTGTTACCCTTATGCTGTTCCAAAGAACTGAATGTTGTTTTTAGCTTGCAGTGCCTTGTACCTCTGATTTTTCAAATTTAGCATATCTTTTAAATTTTTATTCTCGTTGGTAAGGATTCGAATCTCTGGACATGTAGCTTAGAGTATATAGAACAACCAGAACAACCAAAAAGTTTATGATTTCTACTAATTGGGTAGTTTTAAAATCAGGCATTTAATTTAAAATGAGTAACTATGATTGCTAAAATTGTAAATTTAAATAAACTGCAATTTCCAGACATAATTTTGATCAAAATTATAGAAAAAAAAAACAAAATAAAAAAACATTTTAGTTACTCTTTATCCCAATTCTCATAGAATCGAACCTGGACTGAATAGGGCAAAGTCCTACCAACGGGCCACAGCCGACACAAAATTTTAAAAATACTTCGTACCAGATTATGAACCAACATCACAAAACAAGTGGTTGTTCCAGAATAAATAAAATAGTTGTTCCAGAACCCGTGAAGAATAAGAACTGTGTTCCATTACTGTACTAGATATCTCTTTCTTGCATTATAAATATCGTAACTTGTACATCATTTTCGAAACATCAGCATCTCGGGACAGATGACATGAATAAGCAATGTTCATGGAATCCAAAGCTCCAAATCTGACACATTCTAACACGACCCACGCAAGAAATCTGTCCTGCCTGCGAAGATCACGCGATATGAATGTTATAAATCTGATAGGGATTCTATTTTGAACATGGCTTCAATCATAAACTGTGAGTTTTCTGTGAGTCTACTATAAAACTGTGAGTGTACTATAAATTATCACAGCAGCCATAAGTAAAAAGTAAAGTGGTTAGTTAACATTTATAAGTGTAGTTAGCCGTTTAGTTTTGTAGAGATAGTTAACCGTTAAACAAAATCTTAATCGATATGTATTTAAGCTTAATAAAATACTGCAATTATGAAATGAATCCCAACTGTACACTTGTTACATTCAAGTTAATCTTGATTCATTCAAAAAAAATCCAAAACCTCAAATAATATTTAAATACCTATGGATAAAATCTACCATGTGAATTGAATCTTCCTTCGCCATTTCGTCACGTGATGTGATGAAGACTGCCCTCATACTTTTACTACAATGCACAAAAGTCTTAAAATTGCAGTGCACCCGTGACTTGAAGTACTTTTTCGATCACTGTGTGGAGCAAATCACGAGCTATTGTTCACTCTAACTATTACGTGATCCCCACAATCTCTGTGTTTTTCCTGTGCACCCTTAAATCTACCAAGCCATCTGATCCGTTCTTTGAGCTCCATGAATTGCAAATTTTGGTTTGTGACGGCCATATCAGTGTTGATCTCTTTACCATTCAAAGGCAACGATGCAGCGGATCAGAATAAGAAAAGCACCTCCTTCCCGGTTGTGGGAAGCGTTTTCTGCGACACTTGCTTCCAGAGAAAGTATGCCACCAAATCTACATCCTCCCAGGTTTTCAGCTTGCTACATTTCTTCTATGCTGCCTCCCAGGTTTTCAGCTTGGTACATTTCTCTTATGCTTGCTCTTCTTTTTTAATGTACCTGTTCGAATATTTTTACACCTAGCTCTACAGCAGCTTAGTATGGGAGATGTCATGTAGTTAACCTAGTTGACAACAATTAAAAAATCTATTTATGTGAGTTGAAAGTTAAAAGAAGTAAAACGATCTTAGATACATTTTAAACTTAAATCTCTCCAGGCTTAAAAACATCTAAACTTAATTTCTTTTTATAGTGATCGATCTTTGGTATAGGTTAAGTAATATTAAGTTAAAATTTATAAATAATATAAGTTACAGAATTTTATGTTATGGATGTCTCAACTCACAATACATTTATTTTTTAATGATATTTTAAAACATGTGGCATTTTCTTCTTATATGTGTTTTGAGGCTAATAAGATAACCAAATCCATAACTACAAAGTATCAACTATTGATAAACGAAATATCACTTTGTTATCAAGTTTAAGATAGATAACAAATATGTGTATAGCGAAAACTCTGTGCGTTCGGAATTTTTTTTGGTTATACCTTAATAAGGAAAGGTTATATAGACCAAGGAAGAAAATCAAAGTTCTAAGATATGGGCCTAAAACTTCGTGTTTAGTATCTTATATGTGCATTACCTAAGTAGTAAATTTAGAGAAGTGTTTAGTATCTTATGTGTGCATTACCTAAGTCATGTTTGATGGGGATGAATAGAGCCAACCCTTACTTACTATTGAATATTTGGCACCAACACATGCTCAAAATTACTATAGGATATAATTCTACAAAAGAAAATGAGAATGACCCATAGGGTTGGACAAAACATTCGATAGGTTGAATTTCAACTACCAACCAAGATGAAATGGTATTTGAAAGAGAAAGCTAAGGAATTTTTTCCTCATCTCCTTCAAAACTAAATTTTTTGGAAATGCAAAGCCTCACAAAATGGGGGAGGTGTTAAGATTATATGCTACTAAAGACTAAGTTCTAACTTTATGAGCATTTAATACATTTTCATAATAACAACATAAATAGTATCTTTGAAAGACACACAATCACAAGGTACACAACAATTTATCCTGGGAAACCCTCAAGGGGGAGAAAACCCAGCAAAAACTTCCTCAATATAGATTACCAAAGTACAATGCCCAAAGAATAAGTCTCATAATAAAGAGAGACCAAACCCTAATACAAGAGCCAAAAACAATCCTCCTCCTCCTTCGCTAGCCTTCCTCTTCCTCTCTTGCGCAATGCTTGAGTGAGTGAATGATTAGAATGTGGGAGGCACCTCACATATTTATACTCAACTTTTCACTTGACGTCTTAACCAAACTAGGTTGACCTACCAAACTGACAGGGCTGACTTACCTAGGAAGATTCAAAATAATATTTATATTAAACTCTTTTGTGTACTATTGACCCGACTTACATTGGAGGATTTACCTCATGACTTTTACATGACCTTTTACATTAATGACATCTCCTGAAGGAGGAATAATAATGGGTAAAAACATGAAGTTGAGAATCAATTTTGGCTTGTTTTTGACAAACAAAACTGTTAAATTTTATGTTTTTCAACTTCGACCGTTTCAAGCCCATATATCCCTTAGGAATTTCAACTTGAAGTAAACACAAAGGTTTTACAGAATTGAATTAGCTTTCTACTCGTATTTAAAAAAAAAAAATTATGGACATATCGTGGGACAAATTTGTTGTCAACATACGGCATATACTTGAAAATTTTCGGTATGGATAATGAGTGACCTGTGTTGATGACGGTTTTTTGATAGATGGTTATTCATTTTAGGGAAAAAAATTGTAGGCTCATAATCTACACACACTACACTGGATCTTGGACTATATTTTGAGTTTTTTAAGACTTGGGAAGTATTTTTTATTATTTATCGAAACAACATATGTTCAGAAAATGGTGCATTATCGACACATGTTTTTGTCTTCACATTTTCCTTCAAATGAGACTCTTATTGGAAAAAATAAAAGTACCGTTTTGAAGAGGACGAGCCAATTATGATCTCTGTGAAATTTCAAATTTTTGGGTGTTGTCTTTGTTATGATATTTAATTTTCATTTCGGGTGATTTTCAAAGTAATAAAATTATTAAGGGATAAGGTTCAAAATTTTTTTATTAATAAATAGTAATTCAAATCGAAATGAAACAATTATTATATCATTGGAAACTAGATTCAGAGATGAATCCATTGCTACCAAGTCTGACAAATAATACTTAAAATTTGCAAGGGTTCGGGCCTGCTGAAGTTGCATGTTCCAGAAAGATGACTGATATTTTCACAGGTTTTGTTGACCATAAACTCTCGGTCAAAAAAATATCTTCCAAACTCTCAACCGAGAGTTTAGTTCAAACTCTCATCTGAGAGTTTTTTTAAAAATACAGCGTGGCGATTGGTTCAAACTCTCGGCCTAGAGTTTTTTTAAACTCTTGGGCGAGAGTTTTAAATCTCAAAATTCTCGGCCAAGAGTTTTTTAAACTCTTGGCCTAGAGTTTGAGGTTGACTTATTTTCGCATGATCATCCGCCCACGCTCCATTTTTTTCACTCTGTTTGTCACAGAAGTGTTTCCCAGGTTCGCGATTTCACCCTAATAATAATGTAAAGTACAAGTAGAATATTCTTTGAAGTTACATTATTTCAACACTCCCCCTTGACAAGGAAGGTATTCTATTGACAACAATAATCAACACAAGTGTGGCTCTACACAACATCATCAGAAGGAGGGAGGAGGAGGCATCATCAACAACATCATTTGGAACATTGGGTGGTACATCTATAAATCATTGGAATTTTTTCAACAACATCAGTATCATCATCATCTGCACCACGAATCTGGAACATCATCATCTACAGCAAGGAGATGAAACATCATCATCATCTACAACACAGAGCTGGAACACCATCATCATCTTCAGTAGAGACTACAGAGCTGAAGTATCATCATCATCAGTATAAAACTGATACATAAAAAACAACAACAACACAAGGCTAGCTCATCAACATAAATCTTGAATAACATCATCATCGTCAACAGCTCAAGGATGGAGCAACATCATCCATGGAAACAAGTGCATCAACAACCAACATTATCCTTCCTTTCAAAGTTACAGGATAGAGTTCAACACGAGTGATCCTTCCTTTCAGAATTATGGGATCATGGACAATCCTTCCTTTTGGAATTACGAAATTGAGTTCAACACGGGTGATCCTTCCTTTTAGAATTACGGGATGATGGACAATCCTTCCTTTCGGAATTACGGGATTCAGTCCAACACTGGTGATCCTTCCTTTTGGAAATACGAGATCATGGACAATCCTTCCTTTCGGAATTACAGGATTCATTCCAACACTGGTGCTCCTTCCTTTCGGAATTAGGGGATCATGGACAATCCTCCCTTTTGAAATTACAAGATTCATTCAACACTAGTGATCCTTCCTTTCGGAATTACGGGATCATGGAAATCCTTCCTTTCATAATTATTGGATTCAGTCAAACACTAGTCTTCCTTTCGGAATTACAGGATCATGGACAATCCTTCCTTTCAGAATTACAGGATTCAGTCCAACACAGGTGATCCTTTCTTTTGAAATTATGGGATCATGGAAAATCCTTCCTTTCGAAATTACGAGATTCAGTCCAACACTAGTGATCCTTCCTTTCAGAATTATGGAATCATGGACAATCCTTCCTTTCAGAATTACATGATTCATTCCAACACTGGCGATCTTTCCTTTCAAAATTACGGGATCATGGACAATCCTTCCTTTTGGAATTGCGGTATTCAGTCCAACACTGGTGATCCTTCCTTTCGTAATTACGGGATCATGGAAAAGATCCTTCCTTTGGGAATTACGGGATTCAGTACAACACTGGTAATCCTTCCTTTCAGAATTACGGGATCATGGAAAATCCTTCCTTTCGGAATTATAAGATCAATTCTAAGGATGATAAATCCCAACTAAGCTAGCCACTATGATCAGGATACCATAGTATCATCAACAATACTCCCCCTTTTGAGGGAATTCCTTATGGACTACACCAAGCTTGTCACGGAATTGCTCAAACTTCACATGATACAAAGGCTTATTCAACACATCTGCAACCTGTTCATATGTGCTCACATATTGGAGCTTTACATCTCCCTTCTGCACCATATCACGAATGTAGAAATACCAGATTTCTGTGTGCTTTGACTTATCATGGAACATGAGGTTCTCTGTCATCCAGCTTTGGTTATCACTTAGAATCACTGTGGTATCCAGCTCCAGATCGAATAGATCTGATGACAACTTCTGAAGCCATATGGCTTCACAACTGACGGAACAAGCTGCAATATATTCTGCTTCTGTAGTGCTGAGAGTAACACCGGACTTCTTCCTGCTTATCCATGAAATCATGGCTGACCCCAGACTAAAACATTCACCTGAAGTTCTCTTTATGTCTGAGACACTTCCTTCCCAATCTGAATTTGTATAACTGTCACCTACCCAAATTCTGAAAATATTATTTTATTGGAAAAATACTTTATGTTGAATTTAAATTACAAATTTTTGTAATTATGACCAAGTTTGGTCAAGGCTGAATGTAAATTACTGATTATTATTATTTAATAAATTAAAGTAGGAGACAAACACCCAAGGGAACTGTTAAATGAGTGTTCACTAACCCACTAGGAGGAATGGAAGCGGTTAGAAGGCATGGGACGGATGGCAGCAATAGCACTTCACCACTAGCTGTTGGTTATGGGACAACTACCCCTACAAATGTGGCATTATCTCCGAGGTGGAGGGAGTGAGCAGGCAGCTCATTTATTGACCAGTTAACAACTGAAAGGCCTAGGAAGCATACATAAGACAAATTCGAATTGAGCAGACATCTCTTACACAATATTTTCTATAGAAATATTCCTCATGTGCATCAGGTGATCACTAAGAGATTCGAATAGCGAGGCTATGTGAGAGTGCAATTGTAAGTCTGCAAATTATTCTGAGAAGGAGAACCAGAGGTGCTGGCATAGGTTCCTTCGACCGCTAAGTCTTAAAGATTGGATAACTATTGCTACTGCAAGTTTAGGTCCTAAGCTTCTAAGTTTCTTCCTCCGGGTGGTTCAGTGAACAGGCTCGGGGGTCCTAAGGCAAGTAACTTGCCTGTCTTCAGGAATTGGTTGGGTGGAATAGGATCCTTGAGCTGTTTGTTTCCCTACAGATGAACCAGGTTTTGATGTTCCTATTTTGTTTACAGTTTAATGTTTCTGTTTAGTAAAATCATAAAACTCTGTTTTGTAATGAATTTATTTTCTGGTTTATGTTTAAGTCTGAATGATAAAGCTTGTTAAATATTTGATTAGATAATCATCTCTATATTTTTCCACATGTTGTTATTTGCATCGTACTCTAGTATAGAGAAGCAAATTAAATGAAAGATGAGAGATAGGAAGATTTCCATTGATTGGACAAATAATTACAGTAAGCGCTATATTCACAATTCTGTCCTATATTTAACATAGTAAAAAATTCGTTGTATAGTATCAATGGTAATATAGGGTTTTGTTGTTACTTCATGAAAGAAAAATATAGTCTAACTTCTGTATCTCTATTCACTTAAAATAGCAAACAAATGCAATTAAAAATCATACATATCATGTTTTCATAGTAATAGTATTTCCAAGGATTTTAACAGCTACAAGAATTAATCAATATATAGTTTTCTTATCTTTATACATACTTTATTTCTTCACTGGTTCCTGTTTGATTTCGTGTATCAATTATTTATTTCAGTAGTATCAAAACCTAACACATTACAAACCCTAGTTTTGTATTCATACATTATATTTCTATCTCAAAGACAAACTATAGACGTTGTTCAAAAAATGATAACTTTTATGACTTATTAAACCCTACACATTACTTTCCAGAACCATACTATCTTTTATTTATGGTAATTTTACTATCTAAGAATTATCTAACAGTTATTCGACGACACGTTTACATATTCATGTTTAAACATTAGCTCACATCCTAACATTTAAACAAATACATTATCGAGATTTTCATCACAACGATTAAGTCTTGGATACAAACCCTAGCACAAACCCAATAGCAATTGTATATTATAGGTAGAGTGTCCATCAACGAAACTAGAACACGGAGGAAAAACCCTCTCAACACTTTTAACAATCAAACTACTAGGTGAAAACATGAAGTTGGGAAACAATTTTGGCTTGTTTTTGACAAAAAAAACTGCTAATTTTTATGTTTTCCAACTTCGACCTCTTCAAACCCATATCTCCCTTAGAAATTTCAACTTGAAGTAAACACAAAGATTTTACAGAATTGAATTAGCTTTCTACTTGTATTTTTTTTAATTTTTTTTATGGACATATCGTGGGACAAATTTGTTTTCAACCAACGGCATATACTTGAAATTTTTAGGTATGGATAATGAGTGACCTATGTTGATCATAGTTTTTTGATAGATGTTTATTAATTTTAGGGAAAAACATTGTATGTTCATAATCTACACACACTAAACTTGATCCTGGACTATATTTTGAGTTTTTTAAGACTTGGGAACTATTTTTTATTATTTTTCGAAACAACGTATGTTCATAAAATGGTGCATTATCGACACATCTTTTTGTCTTCACATTTTCTTTCAAATGTTACTCTTATCAAACAAACTAAAACCAACCCATTGAAGAGGACACTTCAAGGAACATCCTTGTATTTTTAAAAAAAAAATTAGTTTCGTCATTGTGATGATATTGAATTTTCATTGTGACTGATTTTTTAGTCACTTAATTTTTTAATGATAAAGTTTAGTAAAAAAATAGAAAAAAATAGTAATCCTAAATGAAATTGAAAAAAACTTATATTACTAGAAAGTAGATTGAATGGTGAATCTAATGGTATAAACTCTGACATGTAATTCTCATGTTTTGCAGTGGTCCGACCTTGTTAAAGTGATACATTTTTGAATTCTGCAGAAATGGCGCTGGAATTGTTGACCAGAAAATCTCGAGCGAGAAAATGTCTTCCAAACTCTCGGCCTAGAGTTTAGTTCAAACTCTCATCCGAGAGTTTTTTTTAAAATACAGCGTGGCGATTGGTTCAAACTCTCGGCCTAGAGTTTTTTTAAACTCTCGGCCCAGAGTTTGAACTCTCAAAACTCTCGGCCTAGATTTTGAGTTTGACTTTTTTTCGCGTGATCATCCGCCTGCGCTCCATTTTTTTCACTCTGTTTGTCACCAAAGTGTTTCCTAGGTTCGCGATTTCACCCTACTACAGCAGTTTTCCAAACATTTTTACCAACAACGAGAACGAAGGACATGCATACAGATTTGCAACTATAAAACCTCGGCCAGAAGACAACCTTTGTGGCTCAGCAAAACTTAACATTCATTTACACAGTGTTCTCAACAACATTTTTTTCAAAAATTATAATGTTTTATTTCAAGAAAAATGAACCATAGTTTTTAAGTACAAAGAGAACCCTTGGTTCTTGATTTCCATTTAAAACTATAAACCGAAAATTATACTTTGAACCTGTCAAGGTATCACAGTACACGGGACTTTCCCTCATCAACTAAAAACATAATATAGAATCGTGAAATAACGAAGATTGTACAGGGTTTTTGCCCTTAACACATATAGCAGAACAAACGAAGGTTCGGAGTCTCTATCGATAACATAACCAGGCATCAAATAGCCAACAAGTAACTTAAAATACTGAGAGGTTACCCTCTGTACAAAATAAAACAAAACAAGACAAGCTTAAAACCTTGCTTGCGGCCATCACTGTTACAAGTTGAAGATTTCCATTTCTCGGCACACAGAAAACACATCAAGGTACCTACGAGGCATGTAAGAACCACCGGAGCTTACCAGGAAGCTGTAGTAGCTTTCCTTTCCAAAATCGTGGCATAGAAACCCTCTAACGAAATGAGCACCTTCCAAAGCACAATGCGAGTGGTTAAAAATTGATAACATATTTCAGAATGCAAAATCTACGTATCAACATTTGTGCAATTTCTTACTTACTTACCCTGTAGAGTGTCATTCCAAATATCAATGGCGAAACCAGAGGTCAACTGTAATCTTTCATACACGTAGGAAAAACCAGAAGGGGCTACCACCATTCAAAAGAGCCAAATGGAAAACTACCAACTACTCTCAACAGCTGATGATTATCTACCCTTCATACTACGACATCACAACTCTATGGCATGAATCCAAGCCTGCAACACTTAAACGTTTGCTCTCATAAGTCACAGGGTCGAAACCTTGGAAGAACACCTCCTCTAACCCTAAAAATTTGGTAGCCTGTCGGCCTCATTACAACAAAACAATGAAGGGCCAAGAAACTTGCCATCAATACAAACAACATGGATGAGGGTAACACAAACCAACGACCAAGATGTGGAGCTATCAACGGATATAAAAGAGCCAACAGTGCTACGTTGAAAGCCGAGCAACCTCACATTAATATCTCATTAAATTCCAACAACCATTAGAGTTTCCAACCCTGCATGCCAAGGAATGATACGGTATACAACGTGGAGGAGAGGCAACAGGGCATCATTACTATCTAGAACTCCCAACTACAATATCAATCAAAGTTCATGAGGTTAGACTACTTATAGCCACTCATTCCACTATGGAGTGCATTTAATTCACAAACTGTAACTTTGTCAACCTGCAAACAAAAGTTAATACCCATCATTTCATCACATTAACGTCGAGACTTGTGCAAATACATTTACTTTTAACATTAACACTTAGGGAACGAGCTCATACTTACAGCATAGTTCAAACTACCACTTAAGCCATGATCTTAATAAAGTTGTTATGATCGTATTTGTGGTTGGTATAGGATAAAATCCTATGGTGCTAAGGGTATAGTTAAGATTTCATATAGTAAAGCACAATATTGATTTTGTTTTTCATAGCTTTGTATAGTAAAAAAACCACATCATATTATGTAGTAATATGTAGTGCATGTTTTATATAATCCCAAAGTTTAAATTGGTATCGAAATAATCGAGTATTATACCATGCATTATGTAAATAAATGGTAGCTATAACATACATAGCTACTTCATCTCTATAGTTTGTATGTGTATTGAAATACTAAATACAGGACATAGAATAGTCTAAGATTTTGTAAGACGCCAACTATAATGATAGTTCGAAGGTGTAAATTCCTACAAATCTCGTAATTGCACACTTAAATAGATAATAGTATTGTTGTATTAATATCACTAACAGTAGTCTCATGACGATAAATGTAACATCATAACAGAAAGCTTGGATGGCATGGATTGATAACATTAAGGAGCTTTGTAAAACAGTACTTAAGCTAGGAGTAGAATCCTTGTATCCATACCTTCAGTTTTTAATGTCGCAAGGAAGCACTTAACATTTTACATTGACGATGAATTGAAAAACAAAAGTACTCTAAATATTATGTTGTCTTGTAGATTTCTTACCTACGGTCTGCACATGGAAACAAGTTTCAAATGCCTTAGCTAAACGTAGCTAAGTAAACTCCAGGGTGCCTCATAGGACCCCTTTTTTAACAAACAAACAAACTGTCAGTAATCCATCAAGAATATTAAAGCAGTACAAATTGTATCAGCATGTAATATTAACCAAGAACTTAAACAAAATTGTAAACTGTACTTGTTTACATAAGCATACAAAGATCTTTCGTTAAAGAGGTTAACATCTGTTTATACCTGAAGTAGAAATTACAAATATATTTATTTGAGGATGATGATGTGTCATCGTCATTAATTTATCTTAGTTAAGATTTTGATTTAGTTTATATGTTCCGCACTAAATAATTCTGATAATTATTGCTATTATAAATTTTTTTTTTGTTGGTATTTTCAGTATGTTACAATAACTGTACAGTCTGAAGTCATGATCTATAGTATAACTGAGACCATAGTCTACCGTACCTTTTAGGTACCTCATCACATGATTTGCAGCTACAAGGTGAACACGTCTGGGCTCAACCAAATACTAACTCAAGGTGTTCACAACAAAGCATATATATGGCCTGGTATTTGTCAGATACATCAATGACCCAATAATCTACTTGTATAGTGTTACATCCACTAACTCTGGTGAAGCATTAGTCAGTAACTTCAAATTTGTATCCATCGGTGTGGCCATGGCTTTACATTCCAACATATCAAATATTTTCAAGATTTCTACTGCATACTTCCCTTGCTTAAGGAAGATTCCTTTTGGGCTCTTCCATACTTCAAGACCTAGGAATAATGCATCAAGCCAAGGTGTTTCATCTCAAATTCTACAACGAGCTTCTTCTTACACTCTGATTTTTGCTTCTCATTACCTGTTAGGTATAAGTCATCCACAAATCACAATAATATGATAGGTTCATCATCCATAACCTTGAAGTAAAGGTTAGGATCAACTTTACTTTTGGTAAAGCCCAAGCTCATCAGAAAACTATCAATTCTTCCATACTAAGCTCTTAGAGCAGGCTTCAATCCATACAAAGACTTCTTCAATTTGCAAACATGCGTCTTTCTGTCTTCAACTTCAAATCCTTGTGGTTTTTCTATATACACTTCTTCTTTAATGACACCATTCAAGAAAGTTGTTTTCACATCCATCTTGTGTACAACGTCCACTTCATCATGGTTGCCAGTGCCATGATGGCTCTAATGGAAGTGTACCTTGCTATGGGAGCAAATGTCTCTTCATAATCGATTCCTTCCTTTTGAGAGAATCCTAGAGCCACAAATCTAGCTTTGCAACTTCTTTCATCGGTTCTGCAACTCTGAGAGCTACATCTTCTTCATATACTTCTTCAAGCTGGCACATGTGGTTCTCTGTAGTATGCTTTATTTCATTGAATGTTATAGCTGAACCATCGTCACTTGTTCTTCAGAACAAGTCTCATCGTTATTCTCTTGTAGGTGATTGTACACGGTCTTTCCTACAAGTAAAATTTAGTTGCATGATTAGAAACATTTCATAATTTTCAAAACCAATTCTTATGTACATAAAGACATAGGTCTCACAGTCATGCAACTATCTTATCCAACACAACATTCATCCATATCCCACATTCATACGGTAACTTTCTAGATGCCTTCCATCTCTACCAGAACATCATTAAGAGCGTGTACTACTCCTAATATGTCAACAAAGAGGTTTCATTCTAGATAAGTAGCAATGGAATTTTGTACAACACCATAGGCCACTTACCCATCACATGCATATCGGTAGTATATTGTAATATTTATAGCACTTATAGGAATGTAAATATGTACACAACTGAACATGATCATTTAAATGACAATTCAAATACTTATCTTTGTTTGTTTTGTAGGATCTCTCATGATCCTAGTCTCCTTGCAGGAATTACTGGAATATTTGATAGGGATCTCTATTCCATCATCTGATTCTGAGGACCTATGGATTTCTTTCTTATGATCTATAATGTTGATCAAGACTTCTACACCATAGGTCACATAGAATTGTAGTATCATGAATCAAAGCTGCTTCTAAGTGACCTTTCAATTTATATGAGCCACCATCTTCTGTCCCAGTAACAACTACATCTTCTATAGATTTTCCTCTAGGCCACATAAAAAAAATCACCATCTATAAAAGCAGTTCTCTAAACCATTTCTTATCTACAACTGAGATATAGCACATCCTTCATCTTCATCGGGGTTCCTGAATCAAGCTTGCATGTGGCTTCTCCTATTCCCTTAATGGGGTGTTGATAATCATCTCCTAGGGAAACTTTCTGAGGGGAGTCCTTTTCTGGAGAGACTCTTCTTCTGACCTATCATGTGCTTTGAAGCACCACCATTATAAGACATATTCTTCAATTTCTTCCTTTTCTATATTCCTGGGAGGTTGTTCTTCTTCTTTGGTTAAATGCGCATGATGTCTTTTTTTATTCTTTTGTTCTTACTGGACAATCTTTGGCAATATGTCCCATCTTATCACAATGATAAAATTGATAAGAAGAGGAGTCTTTCTACTTGTAATTTCCCTTCTTTTACTTCTAAAACTACTTAGGAGGATGAGACTCCTTATGCGTTTCCTTCTTGTAATGATATTTTCTTTTTCCTCTTCTAGTAAGGGTAGCTAGAGCTTGATCATCATCTCTGAGTAGTGTTTCTCGATTTGCTACTCTAGCTTTCTCTTGAACACATTCTTCCCATACAATTTCAAATTTTAGACTTTCCTTTCTTGCACACATTATCTATATAAAAGAGTCCCAAGGTCTAGTAAGACCATTGAGAGCGGTCATCACTAAATAATCTTCGTCAATATTGTCTTCAATTGCTTCTAGTTGTTCTTTGAATTGATAAACCCTTGTGAAATATTCTTGGATAGTTTTATTTCGACTCATCTTTTTATTTTTGAGTTGGGCTCTCAAATTCATCTTCCGATTAATGTTTCTTCCTTCATACATTCTTGATAGGGAATCAAACATCTCCTTTCGTGTTTTCTTGGAGGAAAATTGAGGAATCAAGTGATCCTTGATGGGATCTGCTATGATCCTCTTGGCTCTAATCATTTCCTTCTTATACTTTTCCTCTGCTTCAACTTCTTCGGGTTCCGACACAACTTCCTTAATAAACTTCACAGGATATCTCTTCTAGGATGAGTCTAATTTTTTATTTCCAATCATGCAAATTTTCTATGCCTTCCAACTTGTCATCAAGCTTAGTTCTTGGAATCATCTTATCTCGGAAAACAAAAAAAAAGACCAAAAATTGAAATTTCTTAGAAATGAAAACTGAGCTTACCAAATTATGCACTTGACTGAGGAGAGTATACTGGTACAGTCAAATTCTAAAGAATCCAAAATTTAACCCTTGAAACTAGACTTGCGATATTCTGGACTACAGTTTTTGGTTTTTTGGTTTTTTTGGTTCCAAGTCAAACTAGAGTTTGAATTTCTGGAAGTTCTATCCACTGAAAAATTCGATCTAGGTGCCAAAAGATGCACCTAGGAGGGGCGCACTTCCCAATGTCACTTGCACTAAAAAATTCCTCTTTAGTAGGAAGCCTTAATTTTCTTGCCCACAGAAAGAAAGAGAGATTTACCCTAGTGAAAGATTATCTTTTCAGTCTAGCTTTGATACCATGTTAATATTATATGCTAATAAAGACTAAATTCTAACTTCATGAGCAATTAATACATTTTCATAATAGCATCATAAAGAGGATCTCCTAAAGACACACAATCACAAGGTACAGAACAATTTATCCTGGGAAACCCTCAAGGGGAAGAAAACCTAGCTAAAAATTCCTCAATATAGATTATCAAAGTACAATTCCCAAAGAATAAGTCTCATAATAAAGAGAGACCAAACCCAAATACAAGAGCCAAGAACATTCCTCCTCCTCCTTTGCTAGCCTTCCTCTTCCTCTTGTGCGCAATGCTTGAGTGAGTGAGTTATTAGAATGATGGAGGCACCTCACATATTTATAATCAACTTTTCACTTCACATTTTAACCTAACTGGGCTGACCTATCAAACTGGCAAGGCCCACTTACCTAGGAAGACTCAAAATAATATTTATATTAAACTCTTTTGGGTACTATTGACCCGACTTACAATGGAGGATTTACCTCATGACCTTTTACATTAATGTCATCTCCGGAAGGAAGAATAATAAAAATAATGTAAAGTACAAGTATAATATTCTTTGAAGTTACATTATTTCAACAGGAGGATCTCCATAAAGGATTTACATTATAGGCACTTTATAAGTTTATTGATGTTCTAGATGGTGACACTAGAATTTGGGACATCTTACAAATGGTGTGTATTTTGTCACATTCATATCATCAACTTTTGACATATTTTTAGGGCCATAAACATATTTTTGGGGGCATATTGCCAAATAAGAGTTGTAGTAACCTTTCCTCATCCAAGTTAAAAAAATTTCTTCTCATTGAGATCTTTTCGTAGGGCTATAATGCAACTAAAACAACATTCATATGCAATAGTTATGACTGCACCAAGGTAATGCACCTAAAACAACATTCATATGCAATAGTTATGACTGCAACAAGGTAATGCACCTAAAACAACATTCATATGCAATAGTTAAGACTGCAAAAAAATAATGCACCTAAAACAACATTCATATGCAATAGTTATGACTACAACAAGGTAATGGATTGTAATGATCCAGAAGGTAATGATCCAAATGTTCCCCACATGTCCAAATGATATCCAAATATGGGGAGTTGGTAACATAGGGGATTCCACTAAAGACTTATAAAATCATCATGTGACTTAAAAATTGTTTCCAAACCATAAACCTAATACTAATTCTTGCTATAAAAATCCCAAAAAATGAGGAGAAAAATTTCACTTTTTCATTAGTTGTCATTGTGGAGATGAGCTTTGTAATTTGTATTGTGATCTCCAAGATAAGAAGACGTAAGGCACAGTCCTTCATTACATGTTAGCTTTTCCATATGGATTTCCAAAATAAATAGTTAGGTTTCATTATGTATACTTGCTATTGTATTATATTGCATATGTAGCATTAGTTAAAGAATGAAACATAAGTTCACAATAATATTTTAAGTTTAGCTCTATTTTAGTAACCAAACCCTTTAAATATCCAAAATGGTTAAAAACACTTAACACTTAACATTCTTATATATATCAACCTTATCAAATTAGCTTAAAACACTTAACATTCTCCCATCTTTCATAAAAATATAAATTTTCAAATTAGCTTAATAAAAATATAAATTATCAAATTAGCTTAAAACACTTAGTTCATTGTCATATCTTTTCTCATATATATATATAAATTGAAAATTCATAAAATAATAAATTTAAAATATTTCTAATCATATGAACTAAGACTTATACTTAAATTGTGATATTTTTTTAAAAACAATAACCAAACATGTTTAGATATCAAATATTCAAATATAATAATCAAGTAAATTTAGATTAAAAACACATAAAAATCAAAACTCCTTATTTTCTTTATTATTTTTCTCATTTTCAATTTCAATAACTCCTCCATACCCTTAATTGAACCTCTTTAGTTCCAATAACTTTCATCTCCTCCTCTTAAAACCCTAATTCAAATGGAGTCTTCTATTATAAGTCAAGGAACCCAAAAATGTTTTCATTATTAGCTTCCATGAATACATCAAGGTTCATTGGATTAGACAAGAGTTAAGGGTTCATAATTCCTTTAACATGCGTCGCCAAAGTACTGTTTTAAATTTTATATGCTCAAGATAATCGTGTGATACATACTCTTCGCAGGGTTGAAGACCTAATTTAATAACAAAAATTCAACTCTAGTCAAATTGGCTAATTATTTTCCTTACATGTATGATTTCACAAGTAACGAGATGCTTTCAAATTTTTTAAAATGTAATTTTTTTAATCTCTATCTTTTACACATTATAATTTATTTTTTAATTTTTTATTATATTTTAATATAACTAAAATTTAGAAATTTTGCTACTCTATATTGTTTGATTTTATATTATCTATCTTAATTCTCTATTTATCATGGGATTTTACTTTTAATATTTCTTTAATAAATAAGAAGAGAATGAATTTAGGTTGATATTTAATTATAATAAATTTTACCCTTTTATATTATTCTTTAAAATGGTAACTAAATCAAATAAACAAGTATAGATTCATCTTAAAAGGGGATCTACCTCTCTTTTTAGATGTAAACTCCTTCTTTTTAGAGTGTAAATATTAAGAAGCATTTTAATTTATCTAATTTGTGTTGTTTTATATATATATCGTTGTAAATGTTTTAAATATGAACTAGGATGAGCACAACAGAAGTTACACATATAGACTAGAATGAGCAAGAAAGAAGTTACACATCCCCCTAATAAATATTTAAAATATGAAAATGTTATTTTAACTTTAAACAAAATAATTACAGTATATTTTTTGTTTTAATTTTTTTTTTAGATATAAAGAAATGAATTAATAACTTAACATTCTTTTATAAATCACCAATAAATTATTTCAAATAACATAATCTTTATTTTTAAATAACAAAGATCACTGCCAAGTTTGAAATATGAATTGTAATGGATTTTACCAATATTATATGAAAACAAAAAATATTAGATGTAAATTAAGTGACCTTCCATCCCATTTCAATATCCATCCCATTTCAATATCTTTTAATATGAAATATTCCTCGGGAAGTCTTGCATCATTCTATATCTTTTAATACGAAATATTCCTTGGAAGTCTTGCATCATTCTAGACGTCCTCCCAAAGCTTCCAAGTTCCTTGTCATCTAACGAGAAAATTTGGAAATCCAGACATGATTGCCAACATTTTTCTGTTTCGTGTTATCATCTCCATCATTGAGAGCTTTCTCCTTGAAGTTTTCCTTTGTTACATCATTGAGAGCTTTCTCCTTGAATTTTTCCTTTGTTATTTCAACCTATTTGGATTTTCAATTCTTCTTTTAAAGACGAAGGAGGAGGAGGTGAAAGGTCCAATGAAGTTACTCCATAGACTAAAATCTTCACATACTGAAAACTACTTGGAAAGTAATATCATGGTGGAAACTTGAAATGTACTAGAAGATTAGAGGAGAAGAAAGATGTTTAGATGTTTTAATTTTAAAGCACTCTTTCATATTTACATTTAGTGTTTTTATGGTGGTTTTTTCAAATTCGAAATAAAAATATCTTGCAGTTTGTGGTAGACAATACACAACATTAGTTACACATAGCTGAGGCAAAGGAGACAGGTGATAACATGTAACTCTAGCATAGACAATGGACGGTAACACATAGATAAGGCATAGACAAAGGGTGATTACAACTATACATAATGAACAAGTTAGTGATATCACTTAACTTGTGACCTATCAATATTTATCGACCACAAATTAAATAACAAAACTAATTTTAACTTTTAACTTTTAACTATAGTTCAATGAATGTGGTTTCTCACTGCCCCTCTTCTCAAATACCCAACCATGATAGTCTTGACATTGCACCATTCAACCTTTCATGTGGCTTCCTTCACAACCGATTCATATGCCAATTTAAGAGAAAAGAGTAAAAAGATAAAAATATGGAAGGGCCAATACATTGGATGTTTATTCCCGTGATTTACTTCTGGGCCAACATTACATCTGATGGCCTTCAAGAAAGGATCCTTTGCATCGTCATTCAACAGAACTTTAGAGAATCCATAATCTTACGGTGATGAAATGGTCCCATGCAATGCTATTATTGAAACATTTGAAAACAACCCACAGAGGATTAGAATATGTAAAATTTCACGTCCACAGACAAAAAGATATCAAATTCTTGCATATTACAAGCTTTCAACAATGATCGACGTTGATTTTCTGCGAATATTATGAGGACGATCGTTACAATTAATTTCAACGAAAACGGATGTAATTAACAGCTATTAAAATCTTTTGACAAGTGACTACATTTAGCAATGATGAGCAATACATTTACTCAAAATCAAAATTGATACCTGCAACAAAAGATATCAGAATATAAGCTGGTTATCGCTCAGATCCTGAGATCGAATCCATTAGTGGTCACATTGAGCTAAAATGCACGGAAACTTAGACACTATGGATTGTGCTTAGCTTTACATAAGATGACCTGGCCCTGGAATTTCTCCTGTCCCCAACACCGGCCTTCCTGCAAGTAAGAACATTTCGACATGCATCGGGAGCAACAGTAGTAATTTTTCATAATTTGCAATTTTCGTAGGTTTAAGTATTTCTTCCATCATTCCTCCAACCTGCAGGAACATTGATTTCAAATGTGGTGATGCCCAACATCCGCTTTAACTCTTCAAAGTTTTCCTTTGACAATCGTTTAGTGAACACATCTACATTGGATCTACAACACTGCAATTCAGTGCGACTATTTGCTATAACTTCTCTCATAAAATGATGAGGTACATATCTATGTGTTTAGTATGACCATGGAATACAAGATATTTTGTCATAGAAATTGCAGAATTGTTATCACAAAAATTGGTAGGTCTCACACTTTCTTCTCTGCCAATACTCATCTTAACCAAACTACTTACATGTTAAAATTGTTGCAATTTCTTTTTATCAATAATGAAACCTTCCCAATCAATATCTCTTTATCCAACTAAATCATAAGCATCAAACAAAGTGTACATAATACCAAAACCACATGTACCATTGGCATACCTTAGTACTCTCTTTGTTGCACAAAGGAGTATTGCACTTAGGTTTTGCAAATTCAACTCACAACACACATTATATTGCGCTAGTGGCAATGGGATACACAAGATTTTCCACTAACATCTTGTCTTATAAATTGTAGGAACAACTTCTTTTTTTGTTTCATCGTTACTTTCTCTCCGAAGCTTGTAGGTGAGCTAATTGGTTAATGATTTTTTATTTTTAACTTGTAAATAAATTAATTTTGTAAAATAAAATTTCTATCACTACATTGATTAACAACCATGCCAAGTAAGCAATTCATTAAATCCAAATCTCTCATCTCAAATTCAAACTCACTTGTCATTGGCAATCTAAAAACATCCATGAACAACTCGCTATTTCTAGTGTAAATGAAGTAATCTATATATACACATACAACCAACAATTCATGCATACCCCTCTAATTCAATAAAGTTAGCTATTACCAATCTTGCCTGAGTTCATTAGAGTATTTGTTCATGACCTACAACTTTATAATCGTGACATTAGGGGAGTTTTGAGGTCTATAATGGGCCTTCTAGGAGAAATAATAAAATAAGAGTTCTAAATTTTAGAGGGGAAAAAGAAAAACTACTTTTTCTTATCTTATTTTTGACATATCTTCTTAACGATTTACCCAAATTTCAAGTTTGGGCACTCGTTGGATGTGGATTTTAATTCCACATCCAACCCATACCCACACTGTATACTTCGGAGACGCCCACGGCATGAAAAAAATGAAAATTTCAATAAAAATTTGTATTTTAATATTAAAGAGGATAGCCCCTTTTGATTATTGCAACCCAGAGTAGGGTTTTGGCTCAGGAGTAAACTTGTATGGAATGTTGGCAATGGTAAAGAAGTGAAAGTTGGCGTCGATCCTATACTCGTCATGAAAGGATATTATCATTTATCCACTACTTTAGTTTATTATATTGCAGAGATTGGTTATAACACCCTCAACAAGATTAAAAAGCCTCATGGCATCAATCTGGATCCATATTACTGGTATAATGCTAAAGACTTGGGTATCAACGAAGATTTAGCCATTGAATGGGAGGACTACATTTTCAGACTCAACTCTTCTGGATACAGATTAAATGGGAAGGTGGATACTTTCATTTGGATCTCAAACTTTGAAACTGGCACCATTACTGCAAAAAAAACATACCTTCCTCTTATTCGTGAAAATATTTTTCTTGAGGAGAAATGGTGGTTCTTTGTCCTTTGGAAATGGAAGATTCCATTAAAATTGAAATTGAAATGTTTTATGTGGCTTGCATTACAAAACAGTTTGAAAACATGGGACAACCTCTTTAAAAGGGGTCGGCATGGGCCAAACATTTGTACTCTTTGCAAATCCGATTCAAAGACTGTAAATCATATTCTAGTGAGCTGTAATTACAATTCAGTTAGATGGAAAATTTCCTCTCAGCTCTAAATATTGAACAAGATTGGGGTTCTGCTACTTTTGACCAAAATTGTTTTCATTGGAAAAAAAAATGTAAGTTTTACAATATCATTCCAACAGTTATTTCCAGGAAAATTTGGTATGTCAGAAACCTATGTATCTTTGAAGACCACCTACAAGAATATGATTATGTCTATCAACATATTTTAAATATGGTAAAAGAGTATAACTATGTTCATAATATACAAAAGTCTCCAAGAATGCTCAAGATTCTTCCAAATTTCAATGGAGCTTTTGGTTTATATGGCGGTGCAACTAAAGATGGAACTTGTGTAGCTGGTGCAATCTTATATCTAAATTCCAAACACTAGTTCACTTTCAAACTAAACTGTGGAAATGGCACAAATATGAAAGCAGAGATTCTGGCACTATGGCTTCTTTGCATTATGGCACGTTATGTTGGTATTGGTAACTTGATGTGTTTTGGAGACTCCGGAGTTACAATCAAATTGGCACA
This sequence comes from Larix kaempferi, assembly GCA_027924585.1. Classification (NCBI taxonomy): domain Eukaryota; kingdom Viridiplantae; phylum Streptophyta; class Pinopsida; order Pinales; family Pinaceae; genus Larix; species Larix kaempferi. The sequence continues at coordinate 8,273,588 of BSBM01000348.1, forward strand.
AGGAAAATACAACTTGAATGTTGTGAAGCTAAATCCATGGTGCGTTAGATTAAAAGCTCTCTTCAAAACTTTCTTCCAGATCAATTTCAAGCACATTTACAGAGAACATAATTCTGAAGCAGACATACTTTCAAAACTTGCTATTTATGGAAGGGAAGGGATCCTCTCATGGGAAGAATTTCAGAATTATCATCTGATTGATGTTGGATCATGTCATATATTTGCATAATTTGTATTAGCACTTGGAAGCTCGTTTTTCTTGCCAGTTCTTTTTTTTTGGTTTTTTGTCTTGTATTTCAGAATAGCATCGATCTGAATGGTTTTACCTCTTTGTTTTTTAGATAGTCTTTGTGATTGTGTACAAGAATTGCTATGTACTTTTTGATTCACCTGAATAACAAAAGTACGATTTTTCCTTCCGAAAAAATATAGACTCCTTCAGATCTTAAGGCATTTTTTTCAATTTATGAGAAAGGTTTTTCAATTTTACCTCATAAAAGTATTTAGAGTTACTATTTCCCATTTCAAATATTTTAATTCATTTTATTATAAATCGATTTTATTTATTTTAAATTTGATATTTATAATTTTATTTTTTAAAAATATTTATAAAATAAATAAATAATAAATAATAATAAAATATTAAAATGGAAATAAAAATATATATTAATATAATAATCTTTTACATTGAGAAGTTTTAAAGTAAAATTTAATATTTATAATTGATTAAAAATTTGTTTCATGGTAAGTAAAAAAATAAGATAATGACTAAGACCTAAAGATATCTTTCATGGGAAACATCTTATTTATATTTGTAAAAAATTAATTATTAAATATGAAATCAATTACAAATTTTACATTCAAATTTAATTCCATATGGCATCAAGTATCTTGGATACTATTTGAAACCGAATGGTTATTTAATTAAAGACTGGCTCTGGTTATTAAGGAAGGTCGAAGCTCGCATTTCACAATGGACTTACAGGTTGTTATCTATTGGGGGAAAGCTTACACTTGTGAAGGATGTTTTGACAGGAATCCCTGTCTATTGGTTCTCTTTACTACCTCTTCTGTGTTCAATTATTAACTCTTTGAGGAGATTACTCTTCAATTTTTTATGGACAGGTGGTTTATCAAATGTTGGATTAGTGATGACAGGCTGGGAAAAAATTTATCTTCCTAAAAGTTTCGGTGGCTGGGGAATAAAGGATAGGACCTCCTTTAGTGAAGCACTACGACTTAAGAGATTTTGAAGAGGATTATTCGGTAATTCTCTTTGGACAATAGTGCTCCACCTAAAATATATCAAGATGAAGGTTAGTAATTGGCTCAAAAGTCATGGAAAAAATATTAGAGGTGTTTCGCCAATCTGGAATGGTTTTCTGAAGGTGTATAAGTGGTTAGCAAATGACCTGTGTTGGCAGGTTGGAGATGGAAAATAAATATCGATTGGTGTGGCTCCAATTGTGGGACTGGAGGATTCTTATAGACTTTCCAATGATGTTCTGATAAGTTTTGGTTGTATTACTCTTGATAGTATAGTAAATAAGAGTGACAGAGGCTATTGGTATAGCACGGAGGATTTTGGGATGACAAGAGCTACTACTTTTGAATGGGACAGTTACATTCAGTCATTAAATGATGTAGGTTGCAAAGTTTCACAGGGAAGTGATAAAATACTTTGGGTTGGGAATGAAAATCCTAGAGTTGTGACTGCTAAAACTGCTTATAGATCCATTATCAAAATAAAGTGTATTTTCTAGAAACATTGGTGGTATAAAGTAGTTTGGTAGTGGAATATACCGCTAAATTTTAAATGCTTTATTTCGTTTGCTTTCTAGAATCGGTTGAAAACTCGGGACAATCTACTTTTGAAAGGTTGGTCAAGACGTAGTCTATGTATCTTATGCAAAACAAATTCTGAAAGTGCATATCATCTTTTTCTTGAATGTGAATTTACAAAAACGTTATGGGGTACGATTTGTAATGAATTTAAGAATGAGCAGAATTGGGGAGATTTTAATGTTATCAGTAGCCTTTATAATTGGATTAATACTTGTAAATCTTATGCTACCCTTCCGGTTTTTATCTTCTGGTCTATTTGGCACATCAATAACTTGTCTATATTTGAAGATCATACTCCATGTGTTTCCTTGGCTTTCAATATGATTTTGAAATTATATGCTACTTATCGGAGGGAGTAGGTTCATGATAAATATCGGAAGGTGCATCTATTAAATTTCAATTTTAATGGACCATTACTCTTCTTTGATGGGGTTGCTTCACTTGGTCAATGTGCAGTAGTCGGGGTCATCTACCTAAATCAGGAACATTACTTTGCCTTTCGTCTCATATGTGGCAGAGGTACAAATATGAAGGCTAAAATCCTTGCACTGTGGGTTGTTATTAGAGTTGCCAATATATTTGGTCTGGCAGATGTCAATGTATTTGGTGATTCCAGAGTTACTATCAAATGGGATAGGGGTGATTACAAGCTGAATGTAACCTCACTATTACACTGGTGCAACAAAATTCGAAGAGAAATCAACATATTTTCCATCATCTCACTTCAACATATTTATCAGGAAAACAACTCATTGGCTGATAAACTTTCTAAGTAGGCACTAGAAGGCGAAGATGGATTTCTGAACTAGGAGGAAATTCTGGATTCAAAGATCCAGAGTCAAAGCTATATATATTTTCTGGATTAAGATCCTTTCTCGATCATGTTATCTTTTGTTTGTTTTATTATTGGATGCTTAGAAATTAGTTTTGATATTCTGGAGATGCTGCAAAAATCTCTTTTTTGTAATATTTGAACATTTCAGAATTATAGGGATCATATAAGCTATAAGGAACTATCGTTGTACTGTTTGATTCATTTAATGAATATCAATAGTACGCTTTTTTTTGCTGAAAAAAAAATCAATTCCATACGAAATTTGTATATAGAGAGAAATAACTATTAAATATGAAATCATAAATGAGCAAAATTAAGATAATAATCCTTCATATTGAAATACAACCCTTTCACTAAAATTTGACTTTAAGCATGATTTGTAGTGGAATAGTTTTTTTTTCCACAAAAAAAATCATACTCTTCTCATTCATAGCGAAATTCGGAGAATACATTCCATAGATGCTGCTGCACAGTTTAAAAAAAAAATCAGTTAAGTTCAAAATTTATACATTGTCCACAATTTTACCACAAAAAACAAAAAAAACAATACATTCTCACAAAAGGCATGTAATTAGCTTGTCCAAAAGTCTAGTGTACTCCAGGTTGATTCCTGTGAACCATATTTGTCAGTAATAATATTGCACTTTCCAGCTTCCATTTTTAGACCTTCTTTTGATAATTCGTTTGCTTTCTTATTTTGTTCCTAGTAGACATGGATGAAAATTACTTATCTGAAAGTTGTATCTAGAGATTCCAGATTGCTCCCAATGTTTTGTAACAAAATGTTTTTGATATTGTTTTCCTTTCTCATATAATTTATCCAAAGCTCTAAGTCCCCAAAGATCTTTAAAGTTTCCACTTTTTCCTTGATTGCAATCATCATTAGGTTTCTCATGGCTAATCCTTCTGCTCGATTGTTAGTACATGTACCTCCATTTCCTTGAAAATATATAGTTTCATTCTTGGAGAGAATCAGTATGCCTCCCATCCCGAAAGTTTTGTTCTCATTCTCGCATGCTCCACCAAAAAACCCCACTATCTCGTCCTCTCCAACAATGATCTCTTTCTTATTTTTGACCTTGAACTTGCTTTCCTCTTCCTCAAAATACTTGTAAGTTGAGAGGACCTGTGACGTAACAAAGAAAACCGGATGATGGGTATCCTCAAAAATTGAAGTGTTTCTAGTTATCCATACATACCATACTACCATAAATGGTAAACATCTTAGAGCTTTCACATCTAGCTCTTCATACCGCCGTTTAAGGTAGGATTCCATAGTGTCAACTTCCCACTAAAAATTCAGATTTAAAGCTAAACCCAAACTCTTTGTAACATCCCGAAATTTACAAAAAAATTAAAATTTTTAGATATAGCTTTTAATACTTAATCTAACTGTGCGGAAATATCATAAATGTCTAAATGTTGGCTTGTTGTACTAAATGTTGTTGTTAGTCGTAAGTGAAATGTTGCAACTAGATAATTAATATTTTCACTTTGATGCTAATCTTACTCAACTAAACTTTCAGAATTCTTTGTTGTTGTTCTAAAGATATGAGTTTATATGTGTTAACTATTGTTTCTTCTTGTTTGATGATGAAGGGGTCCTACAGATGCCCCGAGGCTTACTTAGCATTCATGTTAAAACATTTGAATCGTCCTTTTCACAGATTACAGGTATAGTGTTTACGACATGTGATTGAAGAGTTCTAAACAGTTTCTGTGTCTCCCAAGTCTTAATGATTTAAGAGACATAATGTCATAAGTGCTATTGGTGAGATCTTCAGTTAGCCTAGTTTGTAAAATCAGACGTACGTTAGTTGTAATCATCAAAATATCTGTATTTAACCTTTATTAATTTGTCCAGACAAAAGAATAGGATTCATAAACCAAAGTTTAACTCTATGTATATTGATTATTGTGAGTTTCTATTTGATGTAAATTAGGAGATTACCCAATGTCTATAAGTGATGACTAAGTGCAATTAAAATGCAATGTCAATATGCAATTCTTTATATATAACTTTGAACCTACGAATTAAATGCAATATCTGATTATGTTCTAATCTAGGAATTATTGCAATCATATCATAGTCATTTGCTAAACTTATGAACTATTGAAATTCATAGTCAAATGTTATCCTATGATCTATATGCAAATCCTTATTTAATGCTTATACTATAATGCGATATATATCAAACCTATACAAGGTCCTATGAATAAAAAACTATATGGCATTGTGTGTGTGCATTTACGTGACCCTATATGACATTATAGTTTTCCTAGCAATGCATCCAACACCACCTTAACTTACCACAAGGTGTTGATACAAAATCAAATGTTACGTTTTTACCAATAATACGATACATTGTATGAAATGTATAATGTTAACACTATTAATGTAACGTACTGGCAGGAACTTGGGCTTCCATGGCATTTACTACTCACAACTGCCGAGATAGTGGAATGCCTTCATGGATATCATCGTGGTGCTTAAGCATGTGATAGTGTGGTGATGTTTCATGTCTCGTGATGAGTTGTAAGTGTTTTGGTTCGAGAGTTATCTGAGATGGCTCCTTGGTGGCTATGGTAATGATCGGTCAATTAATATGGTTGTTTGCTTGGGTTACGTGAAAACCCTTCTGTGATCTCCATCGTTGATCTAGCAAGGGTTTTGGTTGTTGGGATCTAACCCTACCTCCACTATGTTCACGGAGTTATTGTTTGCCTTGGCATTTGGCATTGTGGCTCTGAGGAGAGGTCGACAGGCCGAGAGCCTTCAAGGTTTTGATAACAGTCTTTTGTGGAGTGCCCACGGTTCGAAACCGTGACCTAATGGTAGTTTAAGAGCCGAGACATTTGAGGTGTTTTATAGTAGCAGTTTGTAATATCAATTCCAGGGTGTGTGATAAATTCTTAGTGGTAGTTGATTCAATACTCGGCTTTCCATGCCTATCCAGTGGTGGTTTTCTAGAGTTGTTTCCATACTTCTTTGTATTCGATGGTGGAGAATGGTTCCAGTATGCACAATCTTGGCGTTCTGCTTTGGTGAAATTCTTAAAGGTAATGGTTCTCAGTTTGAAACCCTGTATCTTCCATTCTATTTTTTAGAGTTCAGTTATTGCTATTTCACATGCAATGATCTTTCTAAAACTCGTTTTGACCACTACTGTGTTTTGAATGGAAGGTACCTTCGTCGATGGCTTATTAGGTTAGGTGTTTGGTATCTGACAACTGCTAAAAGACTGGTAAGCTTCAGTGGTTACTCGTTACTCTGGTTAGATGACTAGTGGATCTTCACTGTGTTCTTTGCCGAGACTCTATGTTTTCTTGGGCTCCAAGGGTGACCTTCGTCGAAATAATTGTGAGCCTGTTTTGACAGTTTGGGAAGGATGAAACCCTCGACCCATTCATCATTGTTTTCAGTAGTACTTGTTTTCCATTGTAAAAATCCGTAAAGAAAATACTTAGGAAGGGTTTCACCCTTCTACTGTTCTTGGTAATGAAAGGATTTATGTTTTGTTCAACCTATGTTCGTGATTGATGATATTGTGAGCTATTTTATGTAAAAGAAGCAAGGCTTAATGTTTGCAATCTATTGTGTAAATGATAATATGATAACTTGTTTTCCCACTTTATCGTGTTTGTTTTTGAGTCAAGAGCTGGGCTCCAGTTTGTATGCATTTGATACTTTTAACGTTCTGCCGCTATTGTATTTTATGGAAAGCTCGATGGCTAAGGGTTTGGATATGTATTAAAATGGTTAAACCCTTATGTTGGTTCTCGGAATTGTTCTACTGTTATGATTTTAAATGTTTAGTTTCATAGGGTCGATGTCTACAGCAACTACTCGTATGGTTTACTATTTAATAGTTTTCCATTGCAAAGTGATAATATAGTCTTGTAATGATGTCGAGATGCTCTTATTTTCAGTCTTAAGAAATGTGTATGATAAGTGTTTTCGAAACTATGTTTTGGAGTTGAAAATGTCTCTCGTTGTTCATGTCTGTCGATTTGGCCGAGAGCTAATGTTTTTCTGTCTGCAACTATGTAGTGAGATTTGTATCTAGATCCATATTCTGTTGTTGACTGAAGATGTTTGAACCTTAACTAAACTATAATTCTGAGAGTTAGGTTTTGATACTTCTAGGGTGTGGTCAACGAAAAAATCTGTTTGGATAGTATAACATAATGATCCTTTGCTTTAAATAAATATATAGTATAATAGAAATGAAAACTGTGCATGAAGGTTAGTACTTAAACAATTATGCATTCTTTAAAAAGAAAATGTAATAGAATGCTTGTTGATGCTATTAACTTTACAGCTATTATGATTTCCTAAATACTGTATAATAGAAAGATAATTTTTATACTTAGATATGAAGATTGTTCCTTTTCATGATAAAAATGCTTTTTAGCAGTAAGGAGAACAATACTGTGTACTTAGGAAATAAATGTTTTTGCAGCTATTATTTTCAATATAGACTGGTGAAAGAAATACAGTGAACCTGAAATATTTAACTGATGAAAATAATGATAAGGGAAAAACATTGAATTATATTATTTAATACAGAATATTAATGGTAGGAGAAACTAGTAAAATACAACAATATTGATCTTCTCATTCATCTGGCAATCTGCCTATCAATTTATCTACCTTAATTTCTTCTCTGTACTAGAGTACAATGTAGATCCATTAGCATGGGGAAAAATGCAGAGAAATATTTTATTCATTTCATCTTACATAATCATTGCTATACAAAATCCTAATTAGATCAGAAACTAAAATAATTATATTTGTTTAATAATACCCTTGACAACAGTAAATCAATAATTGCAGATATAAATTTAAAACTACTTAGAATTAGAAAAGACAAGTAGAACCTGTAAACGATGATAGGGCCGACAAACAATCAAGGAGGCATGTTCCTCCCAACCTTTTCCAGAAGAAGCAGCCAAAACTACGTGCTTCCTTTGGATCACTGAGCTTGCTTACTGAACCACTAAGTAGATGGAATCTATGTAGAAGCAAGGCACTCAGTAATATAACTTCTACACTCAGCAGTGTAACTTCTACACTCAAAATATGCCTTCTGCACTCAACAATATAACTTCTGCACTCAGTAGTAAATAGGCAGACTTACACCATGATCAAAAACTCAGCATATCCCTTCATCGAATCTCTTGGGTGCAAGCACAGCAAAACCCCAAGGTAAATTTCCTCATTAGGAAAAGTGATGAACCTCGGTTCATAATTCGATGGCCCTTATATAGACTGCCTAGGTATTTAGTGGTCAGTTTTGAATAAATGAGCCTCAAGCTCTAGTCCCACCTTCCAGGGCACTATGACCACATTGAAAGGGAGTTGTCCCATACCAACAGCTAGTTAGTTGCATCATGATGCTGCCACTTGTCCATTGCCTTCTAGCCCATATTCCATTCCACCTAGTGGATCAATAAACTCTCTTTCAACTAATTTATTAAATAATAAAATATTGTGCAATTACAGTCATCTTTGGACACTTGTCCAATATAAAACTTTACAATAAAAGTTAACATAATGTTTTCAGCCTAAAATGTTTTTCAGCAAAAAGGGTATGTTACACTCTTCCAGATTTGTTGTATAAAAGGACAAAGAAGAAACAAGTGTTCCGCATACTCCTCTTCATTCCAACACAGACTACACCTATGTGGCCCTTGAATCTTTCTTCTTCTCAACTTATCCCATGTTAAAACGTTACCATTCAATATTAACCACATTAAAATATTTCCTATGTGTGGATATTTGGTCTTCCACAATGATTTCCACCACTAGCTTTTGGCTGGAATACGACTCTTCCATATCAATGTGTATGCCTCTTTAACCGTGAATAGTCCCCCATCTTCATTGCCTTCCCACTTCAGTTTATATGGATTATTAGTCAGACTTATAAAGCTTATAAAGCCTTTAATAACTAAAATTAGTCAGACTTATAAAGCCTTTAATAACTAAAATTAGTCAGACTTATAAAGCCAATTGGTTAAAATTACGATTTGAATAACTAAAATTAAACTTTAGGTGATTTTACCTCTGCCAGATTCCAACAGATCAAATTCCAACAGATCAGAGACGTTTTGGTTGTTTGTTATACTTCTCCATACGAGAGATTTGTGAACCACATATAAAAAAAATATAATTTCAAGAATCTCCTATCCACTAAATTCCAACAAGAAAATATAAAAACAAAAAGAGCTTGTTATCATCCGTTATCACGTGATCCGAAGGCGTGTAACCCTGAATTGACTTCAAACAAAAAACAACTTGTCATCATCCGTTATCATGTGATCCAAAGGCTTGTACCTCTGATTTGACTTCAAAATTGTTTTTGTTAGCACGGCGTCGAATCTTTGAGAATTCTCATAGAACCGAACGTGGACTGATTAGGGCAGAGTCCCACCAACCAGCCAAACCACGCAAATTCTATAAACTACTTCGTGCCAAATTCTAAACCAAGGCAACAAAACAAGCGGCAAGCGGCTGTTCCACAACCCGTGAAGAATAAAAACTGTGTTCCCTTCGATTTGACTATGGTAGATTTTGTTTTCTTGCTTTATAAAAAGCGTAACTTGTAAGTTTTACATCATTTGGAAACAGCAGCATCTCGGGACAGAGACATAAAGCAGCAATATCCATGGAATCCAAAGCTCGAATTCTCACATTCTGAGAGACGACCCATGCCAGAATCTATCCTGTGAAGATAACTCGATCTCAATGTCAGTTATCAAACACTGTTTAGCCGCTTTTCTATCGTAAATCTTAAAAGAATTTGGGAGGAAATCTATTCTGAAAATCGCTTTGTTAATTCTATATTTCAATTATCAAACGCAACATGAGTCCCAATTATCAAGCGCAATAATCTATTCTGTAGATTGAATCGTTTACGCTTATTTTTGGCCATTTCTTCCCGTGATCTGATGAAGACCTGGCCTCAGACTGATCTGGCCACAACGGACAAAAGTCTTAAACTTGCAGTTTGCTCCCGTGACTTGACTACTTTCTCTATCACTGTATGAAGCAGATCACAAGTTCTTGTTCAATCTAATTATTATATGATCCCCACGAGCTCTGTGTTTTGTCCATGTCTCTCCAGATAACTTCTCCAAGTTACTTAATTCTTCCAAGTTTCTGATCCATTCTTGAGCACCATGAATTGCAAATTGTGGTTTGTGGCAGCCATATTAGTGATCTCTCTGCCATTCAAAGGAAACGATGCAGCGGAGCAGAAGAAGAAAAACTCTTCCATCACAGTTGTGGGGAGCGTTTTCTGCGACACTTGCTTCCAGCGAAAATTTTCTACCAGAAGTTACTTTCTTTCAGGTTTAAGCTTCACTGTCTCTAGTTGATGACTTTTTTGTTTCCGATATATAATAATATGGTTTTTGAAATATGATAATATGGTTTTTTTCTTATGTAAAAGTTTGAGTGAGTTATAGTAAAATGTTTTTGTTATTGTTTTTATTTTTATTATTAATATGATTGTTGCTAGTATATTTAGTATATTTTCTTCTTTGTTCTTGTATAAATTTGGGTGACCATAAATATTATACTGGAGAACCAGTTATTAATATGATTATTGCTAGTATATTTAGCACATTTTTTTCTTTGTTCTTGTAAGAGTTTGCGTGAGGATAAAATGCTATACCTGAGAACCAGTTATTAATATGATTGTTGGTAGTATATTTAGCACATTTTCTTCTTTGTTCTTGTAGGAGTTTGGGTGACGATAAAATGCTATACAGGAGAACCAGGAAGAACAGCAGCCCTCGGCACAAATGGCCAAACCGATAGCCACGGAGTATTCAGAATAGAGCTCCCTTTCAGCTTTGATTCTGAGAAAGAAATTCAAACCTGCAATGCCCGTCTACTTCGTAGCTCCATTGCCTCCTGCAACGTTCCATCAATAAAGACGATATCTCACTTTGCCATCAAGTCCAAGATGAATAACAACTATGTCTATAGCACAGGCCCTCTAAGTTACAGGCCTGCTAGGTTTCCAGCGGTATGCCATAAAGATCAGCGAAGCAGAAGAAGAGAAACAGAATGGAAACCGAGTGCAGGTAAGTCCCAGAAGTCAAATGTTAGTAATTCTTCCAATTTTGAATTCCCTCCCTTACCATTTCCACCATTTCCTCCGTTAACTATTCCACTTCCTCCGTTTTGGAACATCCCACCAATTCCATTTTTCCCACCATCTCCATCTCCTCCAAACCCCATTGGAGGATCGCCCCCACTGCTTCCTCCTCCTCCTAACCCTATTGGAGGATCGCCACCACTGCTTCCTCCTCCTAACCCTATTGGAGGATTGCCGCCACTGGTTCCACTACCTCCTCCTCCTTCCCCACCTGCAAACCCCATTGGAGGATTACCGCCACTGCTTCCATTATCTCCTCCTCCCCCACCTCCAAAACCCATTGGAGTATTGCCGCCATTGCTTCCTCCTCCCCCTAACCCTATTGGAGGATCACCGCCACTGCTTCCTCCTCCTAACCCTATTGGAGGATCCCCGCCACTGCTTCCTCCTCCAAACCCTATTGGAGGATCCCCGCCAGTGCTTCCTCCACCACCTGCAAACCTCATTGGAGGATTGCCACCACTGCTTCCTCCTCCTCCTAACCCTATTGGAGGATCCCCGCCACTGCTTCCTCCTCCCCCACCTGCAAACCCTGTTGGAGGATTGCCACCACTGGTTCCTCCCCCTCCTAACCCTATTGGAGGATTCCCGCCACTGCTTCCTCCTCCCCCACCTGCGAACCCCATTGGAGGATTGCTTCCACTATCTCCTCCCCCACCTCCAAACCCCATTGGAGGATTGCCACCACTGTTTCCAATATCCCCTCCTCCACCACCACTGCCATAGATTTCTATATGCATAATTAATTGGTACAGACTGCAATATTTGTACAGTTGATAAATATAGCGAGTAATCTGTATATTCCGCAGAATGTTTGTGTGTGATTTCTACCAGAGAAGATTCATGAATAATGCTTTCTCAGAGCTTCAGCGATTTGGGAATCAGTCAGATTTTGCTTTAGAACTCCGGCATTTGAGAACCTGTCAAATTGATAAATTGCAATCATAATACCTAGTGAGGATGATATGGCATACAAATCATGATAGTTGTCGCCACTCATGAGAATAATCTATATGACTTTTATAGAGGTTGAATTTTAGCATTGTTGTAATTAGTTATGGCTTAGTGGTGATTGGGAGGGTCATCAAATCTTAGAATCATTATGATGGAATTGTGAATCACTTATGATTGGAATGGGGCGTACTTAAAAGCAAAAGGCATGAATTCGCATGGTGTTAATACAATAATGAACCAAGTTCAAACATGGGTGGGCTTAAATTAAAAATATTGTGTACTCATAATACTGAATAAGAGATATGATCATATTTGAAATTTTTACATGGATAATATTTTTATAATATAATTGGAAAAAGGATTGTGTTTTTTCAATGTTATGGTAAAGTTATAGTTCAATGCTATCACATTTAATTCAGTTTAGTTCCATGTCAACCCATATGGTCATTTGATCCTAAGGTAATTGGGACCATGATTAATCCCCCATTTTTCAAAAACATTCTTGCTTTGGTGGAAACTATGACCAATTCGGAGAGCATAGATGGTGCTTGAGCCCCCTTGGAAGTTTCTCCATGGTTTATCATAAGTTAACAACTCTTTTCTCGATATTGAAATGTTTGATTTTGAGTATGATAGTTTTTGCAATCAGCCTTATGTGGCCTCCATATTAAGGTCATACTTTGTTAAAAATATGCCTCATAAAGCCTACATTTAATAGTGGATCAAGGGAGTGTGGGAGGCACAATGCTAGCACTACATTCACATATGTCGGTTTTTTCTATTCTAATTTAAGGAAACCACATAAAATTGCTTCAATAACTTTTTGCAATGGGATTTTTTTTTTTGAAAATTTCAAGTTCAAGGGCTGATGCAAGGTAATGATACCCACTTATGATGTGTTAGTTGCAATGGCATGCTTGAAAAACCTAAATCTTATCATTGAAATGAATTATTAGAGGTACCTACAAAACTTTTTAGAATGAAGTGTAAGAAGATGAACAGTAGAAAATCATATCACCTTTCAGAATATATAACTTTTATTTATGGAAAAGTGATATAACCACCCCAAAATGTCATTATTTTAAGATTGGTATGTTATTTTTTCTCTAAAACATAATGTGCATATGTTCACGTTGGTCCACCGTTTTGTTATGTAAATTGTCAAATTATGAGGGAAAAAATATGTAGAGGCGTAGGCAACAGACGGATCTTGTGCAGGGCTATTTTTCCAAAATTTTAAAAGTTAATTGTATATTTTTTTTAAATCACGAAATTCAGTGAATCCTTAAAATGACATGGTCGAGTGTTGGTCCACCATATCATGGTCTGAACATAACCAATCAATTTTTTTTTAGCTTGTAGGTATTCGTGTACTCTTGTGCGGGTTGTTTTCCATTTTCAAAATATGTAAGCTAATCAAAGTTATAGCCCAAATAAACGACCTATGTTTTTTACACATTTGACATGAGTGCAGTTAAAAATGAATTAAAAATATAAAACAATAACAAATCTATTCAAAAAATATATAGTTAGAATTTGCACACAGAGCTCGACAAGTGTGTGCAATTTCATCAATAGTGCACAAGTGGAGCATATGCGGAACTAATAATGAAAAACATGAAGTTACAGAAATTGGTGTGTTATGCCATAACTCAAGCCGATCCTCAAGGTTTGGCAATCCAAAGCTAGTAACAAACCTGCAAGGGCACCAAAAGCAATTTGAATCCAAATACGTGTGCGCGCAAATGTGTGCATGCGTTGCCGTGTGCGCACTTTTAGATCCATGCACACGTTCGTTTCGACACCTTCATTTTTTTCTATCTCTACTTAAACTCCCCCTCCCTCTCTATAACCGCACCCCCCATCTTCCTATCCACCCAATCCCCTCGCCACCCTCTCTTCCACTCTACCCAATCCCTCCTCCCTCCCTCACCCTTCTCTTTTCAAACTCCTTCACCACAAGGGTTAGGAGATCTATATTATTACACAAAATCACTAACTCGCATTATCCTCAAGTACATATAAATATTCATCCTTATAACCACAAATCCATAACTCCTATATCTCAATCCCTAAACCTTTGGCCATTAGTCCCTAGCCATTGCAATCCCTAGTCCCTACTACAACTAACCATTATAACTCTTGGCCCACTATAATCCTAAACTAGTATAGCCCCTAAAACTCCTAAATACTAACACATAATTATATATATCCCTTAACCCCTATAATCCTAACCACCTAATCCTAACCTCTAAAGTGTCTAGTCAAATAAAAATTAACCTCTAACCCTTATAACGTCTAATTCTCATCAACCCTAAACTCTATCATAAAACACCCAACCCTTAAAACTTATAACCCATAGCTAGTTTAGAGAGATAGTCGAAGAGATAGAAACCCAAACTTTGGGCCCTAAAGGAATATTCTATCCAGAAAGAGCTATGATGATTTCCTCCACTAACCACACATGGCCTCTTAATGGTATCATTGGCCTATGATTAAGGATGTTGATACTATGAAGTGGTTTTGAGAAATATGTATGTGCCTAATCAAGGCTTTGGGAATGATGTTATATGGAATAATATTGTGCCTTTGGCCATAAAGAAACCATTTAGACATCCAAGGCCATGAACAATGTCTAAAAGCACCAAACAAGTCTTTACAGGGGTATCCATTGTGTTATGCATCCAAGTCTTGGGGACTTAGGGCATTGGACATGGTCAACAGAGGAGACCTAATACTTGGGCCTTAAAGGAATCTTATATCCATCTGGGGCTAAGAAGGTTACCTCCACCAACTACAAATGGCCTCCCGAGGTATCATTGTCATGTTATTGAGGATGGAAGTTCCATTATATGGTTTTGAGTAGTATGTACATGTCTTAGGGCCTTGAAAATGGTTTTCTAGGGAAGAATACCATGCATTTGTCCCTAAATAAACCATTGAGGCATCCAAAGCCATGATAAATTCCTCGAGGAGCCATGAATTACCTCATAGGGATATATGTGCAAATATGTATCTATGTATTAGGGCCTTAGGACCTTGGACATATTCAAGGGAGGAGAGTTGATCCTATGGACCTAAACGAATCCTCTAGCCATCCAAGGATACACATATTTCATCGACCAACCATGTGTGACCTCTTGAGGGTATCATTACTCTATGATTGAGGATATTACTGCCAGTCGGTATTTTTAAGTAGTATGTACATGTCTCGGGTCCTTTAGGATGATGCTGTAGGGAAGAATACTATGAATTTATCCTTAAAGAAAGCATTGAGGCATCTAGATCCATGAAAAATGCTTCAAAGCACAACACGACTTTGTCAATGGTATTCATGATGCTCTATATTTATGTCTTGGGGCGTTGGACATGCTTAATGGAGGATACCAAAACCTTGGGCCCTGAAGAAGTATTATAGCCATCAAAGGCTAAGAAGGTTTCCTCAACCAACAACACATGGCCTCTTGAGTGTGCCAATGGCTTATGATTAGGGATGTTGGTGCAATTAGGCGGTTTGGAGAAATATGTATGTGTCTCAAGGCCTCGGGAATGACATTTGAGGGGAAAAGACCATGCATTTGTCCCTAAAGAAACCCTTGAGGCACCTGAAGCCATGAAAAATGTCTCAAAGCAACATGTATGACTTTGCAGGGATATCCATGATTCCATGGCACTATGTATCCAAGTCTTTGGAATTGGGAGTTTGGACATGGTCATGGGAGGAAACTTGAAGCTCGGGTCTAAAAGGAATGTTACATCCATTCAGGGATAACAAGGTTTCCTCCACCAAGAACATATACCATTTTGAGGGTATCATTGGCCTATTGAGGATGACTGTGCCATTATGGTATCATTAGCATACGATTGTTTCCTTGAACCAGCATAGATCCATCCTAAACGCGTATCTATCAAGCACTGAGAGACATCCAATTTCTTGAGGTGTTATGTTTTTAATGACTTTTTATTTGGTTTTAATTTTTATTTTTTTATGAGCGGATATGGATTTTTTTAACTATTTTTTAATTGGTTTTCACTTTTTATTTTATGAGCCGACATAATTTTTTTAATTACTTTTTTATTTTAGGTACATAACGTAATGGTGTTACACTATATTACATTACACATATCCCCCATACTAATTTGTAAGCACCTCACTACTCTCAGTCCAATAAACACATATGACATTGCAAGCATATACTTCACCTTCAAATGATCATATATGCTTGAGAACTATGTATAGGTCTTGAGCCATAAACCAATGTAAAGGAACGAGACATTGAAATTAGGCCTAAAATATAACTTTTGAAGCTCAAGGGAAACCAATAATCCCCTGAACTACCACACATGAATTCTATGTAGGACATTTGGCCTATGAATGGTGATATCTCACTATTAGAAGGTTATGAGCACTAAGGACAGGTCATGGGGAACTTGACATGTTCAAGAGATGAGCCTAATCCTTATGATCTAAAGCAATATTTTAGGAAACCTACTTTAAGAAAAACAACTTGAACCACCACAGTCGATCCCCTGAGAGTAGAATTTTCCTATGGGTAATGATATGGGCATATAGGGATAAAAAATTCACCTTGAACCATCACATAGGATCTCTTGAGGGTATCCCTAGCCTCCAAGTGGAGATATGGGCACCATTAGGAGTTTTTGAGCATTAGGTTTCGGTGTTGAGGTATTAAAGATGGTCAATGGAGGAAGCTAAGGAGTTGGGACATAAAGGAATATTCTAGGAATAAGGGTCCATGAATGATGCATCCAACCACCAAAGATGACTTTTTGAGGGTTTCTTTGGTATTCTAGTGACAATATGGGAACATTAGAATTTTTTGAGCACTAGGTATGGGTCTTGCGTCCCTAAACATGGTCAATAGAGGAAACTTAGATCTTATTCCCTAAATAATGATTTTAGTCATCCATGGCCAAGAAGGATGAATAAAAAAACACATCGGCTTGTCAACGATGCTCTTTAACCTATGACTAGAGATGTTGATGCTCTTTAGCCTATGAGAGGAGATGTCTCTTTAGCCTAGTAATTATGGGTTTTGAGGATCTATGCATGATCAAGGAAGGAATCCTATGCATTATTCCCTAAAGGAATCTTTGAGGCATTCAAGGCCATGAATGATACCTTAAAGAAACACACATGGCCACCCCAGGAGTGTTGTAATCATAAAACCAGTCTTTTATGTTTTTCTGTGGACATTAGAAAAACATTTCACAAAGTTCCCAAACCTAACCTATAGAATAGTTTACAATAGGTATAGAGAGATATTGGGGGTTAGGTGTAGAGAGAGAGAGAGAGATTGGAGGCTAGGGGATTACGAAGGGAGAGAGAGAGAGATTGGTGGTTAGGGTTTTAGAGAGAAAAAGTTATTGGAGATTAGTGGTTCAGAGAGAGAGATAGAGAGATTGGGGGTTACGGGTTTATAGAGAGAGATTGGGGGATAGGTATTTAGAGAGAGAGATATTGGGGGCTAGAGGATTAGAGTGAGAGAGATTAGGGGCTAGGGGATTAGAGAGAGAGATTGGGGTTTAGGGTTTAGAGAGATAAAGATTGGTGGTGAGGGGTATAGAAAGAGAGAGAGAGATATTGTGGTTTAATGGTTTAGAGAGATAGATAAAGGGAGAGAAAATGTTGGTTAGGGTCTTACGAAGGAAGAGATAGATATTGGGGGATAATGGGTTAGAGAGAGAGGGGGTTATGGGTTCAGGGTTCAAGAAAGTGAGATATTGATGATTCCGTGTCAAGAGAGAGAGAGAGAGAGAGAGAGAGAGAGAGAGAGATTGGTGGTTAGGGGTAGGAGAGAGAGAGAGGGGTGGATTAGAACTTAGGGGTTTAGAGGGACATATAGAAAGAGAGAGATTAGGTGTTAAAGGTTTAGAGAGAGAGAGAGAGAGAGAGATTGGAGGTTAGGGGATGTGTGAGAGAGAGATATATATTAGAACATATGGGTTTAGTGTGAAATATATTGGTGGTAAGGGGTTCAGAGAGAGAGAAATTGGTGGTAAGGGATTTAGAGAGAGAGATAGGTTGGGGCTCGGTGGTTTAGATAGATAGATAGAGAGAGAGAGAGAGAGAGAGATTGGATATTATGGGTTTAAAGGGAAAGAAATAGATCAAGGTTGTTTGAAAAGAGAGAGAAATTAGGGTTAGGTGTTTAATATGAGATGGAGAAAAATTGGAGGTTAGGAGTTTAAAGGGAGAGAGAGAGAGATTGGGGGTTAGAGGTTTAGAGGGAGAACTCATTACCCCTATAACCCTTAAAGAATATCAATTTTGAACACTAAAATATATAGCCTTTAACCCCATAAATTTAACAACTCTTAACCTACAATCCTTATAACCCTAACCCCAAAACCCCTTAACACCTAGAAGCACTTATGCAGTTGGGGATTATGATTTAGAAGAGGGCCTAAAGGCCTTTATGTGGGAGAGGCTCTAGGAATAAATAGGAAAATAGAGATTCATTGAGAAATAAATGAACTAAACGTTACCCACCGAACAAAGCAATGTTCAGCAGAGCCACACACTTGCAAATAACCCATGCTCTTGTCCCACATTTTTTTTGCTCATATCACATATTTTTCGCTCTTCTCACACACATCTCGACAATAAATTGCATTTTGGATTGAATACACACACCTTTTGGAGTTTTTTTTACAATTTGGATTGAATACACATCAATTGGACTCTATTTGGCGCTTTGGATGGAATACACACTAGTTGGACTCTATTTGGCTCTTTGGATTGAATAAACAACAATTGGAATCTATTTGGCTCTTTGGATTGAATTCTCATGTTTCTTGGATGCACTTGAACTCTTCTTACATATAGTGGATACATCAAAAGACCATTTTACATTTCAAGCAAAGAGCAATCCTTGAGGTATGGTGACAATGTTTCCTTAGGAATTGTATTTTAGTCTTCATTCACTTTGTTTGAATTGTATGTATTTTAGTTTTTCCTCATGAATTGCATGATAAATGTATTTTAGTCTTGTTAATCTTCAACATAGACAATAAAAAAATCTTACCACAAAAAAACTACAACATGCACCAAGCAATGTTTTGAACCTTTCATAAAGATAAAAAAAAACTTGCATCACCACCAATAACCTTTCGTAATCACATAACTCCATACAATACACAAACATTTGTTGAATTCCTCATGATTTCACTACAACAACTCACACAAACACCAAAATAATCAAATTCTTAATCTTTAGGGGTGATTTTCCCTCATCTAAAACTTGAAAATGAAGTGTGTAGGAGCTTCTCCTTTTGTAGGAAATGTGCTCCTACTAACATCCCATACCACCATCCAATACCATCTACTAACACAAACTATTCTCAAAAAACCATGTGCCAAGTGCCAAGCTACCAAAAAAAGGCGCATTGTACATTGTTTCAAGATGGCAAGAAAACATCTCAAATTGAGGTCCTAGAGGTGATGTTGTTGTTATATCTAGGGCATTCTAAATAGCTTTTGAGATTATAAGAGAACATTCTCACTACATTTTGTTGTACATTGTTTCAATATGATGAACAATTAAGGACAAATGTGAAATGAGAAACCTACCACGGTACTAGACATAAAATGGGAAACCACAGCCACACATGCAGACAAAAGTGAGTTGCACTCAAAATGAGGGAATTCACCACACTACAATCCTATGTCACTAAGATGGATAGGAGGACCTTGATGCCAACGTAGGTTGGGTTTTGCATTGTTGAAACATTATTGAATCCCATATCAATATTTGATTGAATAAGTGTATGATTGATACTAGTAACACAAGCTCTATGCATGTACACACAAATGGGATGTTGAGAGAAAAAAAAAAATTTGCTGCACCACTTCGATCATTTTTTTTATAGTTGCAATGGCCTCATGCCACCTTCTTTCTTTCTACCATATTAGTTTTCTCTATATTTCCAATGTAAAGAAAACAAAACATACTTCTGTGACCATAGTTTATAGTGTACATTTACGAAGATAACACGCATAGGTTTGCATAGTACCCTATCAATTGCAACATCGAGTTTTAATAATCTTGCACATTATACAATCCATAATCGTGGTAAAAGTTTGTTTTCCTCATTTCATAATTTAAAAAAAATGCCTTATTTGTTGTTTATTCTTGCAGGGGTGATATTTTTGTTTTGTTAAAAAACATATTGAAGATGGGAAACATACGTAATAATAAAAGAAAGTCTAGAAGGAAGGAGTTGCCCCCTGAAAGGGCCCAAGAGATAAAAGAAAAGGCCAGGTTGTACATGGAAAACCATAGACATAAAAATGTTAGTTCCTTATATCTTAGTGCAATGCATGCCACGATGACCTCGGGTTCATTAGAAGAAGTGAAACAGATGCGGGTAATGGAGCTCTCTCAAAAACCAACGTTAAGCGTTCATCCAACGAATAATCCATCAACAAGCAATGATGAAGTGGATGAAGTCAATCAAATTTTGGTTGATGCCGAGTATGCAGGGATGGATGTTGAACAAGTTTTTAATTTGAAACCTCCCAAAGAAGAGAACACACATGTTGAATACACTCCCTTGCAGGACCTATTAGTCCTAGAGATGTTCTAAGGTTGTTTTTAAAACTGTTCCTGGGCATCAATAAACTTCACTATTTATATTTTTATACTTAATCAAAATCACATTTATTGCGGTTCAAATATAATGCCGATAACCAAGATTAGAGTAATGTGGGAAGTAATTCAATATGCCAGTGAAAAAACTTGAATGAATTTGTGGCGATGAAAATGTCATAAGAAAAGGTACTCAATAAAATTAAATCTTTACTTATATGGACAAAATAACGTACTGAGCTAAAAGGAATTCAGTAGTTTACACAGAATGATCACAAAGCTAAATCCAAACATTATGAGTATAATATAACCAGATAATATACCATGAATACTTCATGACTTAAACATCTAGAAACAATATTTTAATCCAAGAGCACTCATATTTTAATGCAGACTAACTTTGCAAATCATAGAAATATATGAAAGAAAGGATGGAATCACAGAAGAAGAAATTACTAAATGGACATATCAAAGATTTGAATCCACAGAACACCAAGATGGAGTTGGAAGTTCTTTCTTTATATCTTGATCAAAATTTAATTATCTAAAGTTACACTTCTTACAAAAAGAGTCAACCTAGGCTCATTGGCCTTTTATTCTATATATAGACTTCATAGGCTTTACAAAATTTATACACGGTTTGTTACAGCCCAACGACTTACAGTTTTTTTGTTTGTATTTCAACAAAAAATAGTTACAAAAGTTTTAGTTCGTTGGACTAATGTTGACTTGTCTGCCGTGCTAACTAGGGTCCACCCTTCTGAGGTGGAGGAACGGACTACGTCGTTGAGGATGTTCCCGCTGTTGGATGTGGTGAGGACGTTCCGACCACTGCTTGTGCCTTCGTAGACTGTTCTAACTACTAGATCTGGAGAATTTTCATGATTCCTTTCCAATCCTTACCCATAGGATATGGAAATACTCTTAGCTCTTTGAGGGACGAATCCAACTCGGTATAACGCTTGAAAGAGGACTTTGGCAGGCTTCTGAAGATAGACTGAAGGAGGTTAAGCATCTTGACATTGGCGTGCAACTTGTCTATGATCATTCTTCCTTTGAACTCCTTAAGAGTATCCTCCCTGTGAACTTCATAGTTCCTTGCATCTAAAATCATGGCATTATAATGATCCTTCGGATATAAATCCTCATGTCCATCCCAGAAGGATGGGAGGCCAAGGGGAAAAAATATTTTAAATTGCCCTTTGAACGATTGAATATCATGCTTCCGCTGAGCTTCCATATCAACGACATTTTGAGCCATTACTCCCTTGGTAATCACTTTATTTTATTCCATGACTATTTTAGTTATGTCCCGGATGTCATACGTCTGAATCTCTTCAAAAAAAATTTCATTTAAAAAGTCAATCGCTGCTTTGGATAAATCGGTCTTCTTACCTACATTGTTTAAGGCTAATTGAGCATCCTAGGTGGCATCTTCAACAATCTCAGACTCTTCTTGGGTCACGATGAAGTGATTCCACTGAGAGCTTATCAAGGCTACTACCTACTCCCAGATTGCGAATTTGGCACCTTTTAGCAGGGGCTTACCAGTTAGTTTTCTAGAGAACTCTTGGATGTCATTCTGGAGCTCCTCTTTGGATTGTTGTAGCTCTGCGATAAATTAATCTCTTCTGACCAACTTTTCACTCATGCTTAAGAGCTCCTCGCACTTGGCCTTTAACTGGTCCTATGATTGGTTTAGCTGGGCATCCTTGAGGCTCATTTAAGCAATTGCTTGGGCCAGTTTGTCGGTATGATCTGCAAATGAAGAGACTTGTAATGAGGCAGCCTTTTTTTGGAGGATGTCTTGATTCAATTTTCTTAGATCCTCCAAATCACTTTCTAAGGCAATGATCTTCTCTTTAAATGCTTGGCCATCGACCATTACTTTCTCTAGTTCTAACTGTATCGTCGACACTTCGATCGTTTGTGAATGCTCAACCATAGGGATGCAAAGCTTCTTATTTAAGCCTGAAATTTATTTGTCTTTCTCCTTCAACATGGCTTGTAATGGAGCCATGTCACTTGGATTCTGCACAATTTTGACAATTTGCTACTTTAATTCAGCTATTTTTAACTGCTTAGCCTTGTTAGAACATTTCTCATTCTTCAATTGTTTCTCCAGCTTCTGGACAGTGGCCTATAGCTTATTTGTGATCATGGTGTACTTCATCACGTCTCTGTACACTCCTTCACCTGTTTTGCGGTGAAGCTCCATGATGTCTTTCGAAGGGAACGCATCCAAATTTACTGTCACCTGAGTAGTCTTGAAATTTGAGGGTACTTTGTCCCCCCCAGGCACCAGTGGTTCTAAAATCGCCATCTTTAGGGTTCCCTGCCTCAAATATAATGTAGACAACATCTTATATTTATTCCTTGTTTCAAGTTCCTTCTTTGGGAACAAAGTCTTCTCAAGGTCAATGTTCTCATCTTTAATCTGAGCGTATAACCCAAACGAACCTGATTTAACCGATGATGTGGTAACCAAAGTGCCTATTGTGGACTGCACTTCTTTCTTCTAAGGCCATGTTGCGGATGGGAAGCTTTCTAGGATGACAGGTTCTAAGGAGGTGGTCGTTGGCACAACTTTCGATGTTGTGTTGGACATTCCCTTTGATTTGGATCTCTTCGCTTTTGATCCCACACTCCATGATCTTTCTTTTTTAGCTTCAAAGGTGGGTTTCGGTGTGTCCCTTTTTCCCAATGTGTCCACCTTATGGGGTGTTGTGTTGGTTGGTGCTCTGACGACCTTGGTAGTATCCACCATGGCTTGGCTCTGCTCCTAGCTGTCTAAGTTGGCCATTTTGTCCAACAATGGATGAGGTTCATGGGATTATGCTACTGACCTGGTAGCTTGTCTCTTTTGGGAAATAATCCCTCTAGGATTGTATTTGCACATTATTCTCAATGGAAAACCAAAAGTCACCAACAGTTCTTTTACTAATTTCTGGGCCGCTCTACTCCTAACCTTGAATGGTCCAACCTCACTGGGGACCTTGAAAGTCCTTACACTGTTCCCCTTCATAAAATGTACATTGTCGCAGTTGAATATTTGATGGATGTACTCCAAGGAAAATATTCTAGGAGTTAAAAATAGTGGGATTCTTTAAGGAGGTAGCTCTGCTCCATATACCCGGATTTCAGTGTGGGTCTCAAAACAGAACCAATCTCTGACAACCTCATTCGGGTTGAGCTGAATCAACTGCTTGCACTATGGGAATATTTTGGGAGGAGGACAATCAAATAATATTGTATATACTTTAGACATAACAGTGTCTATGAATAGAGAAATTTTTTTATGTGGGGGGACTGGAACAAATGATCTGTCAAGGTCAACTTTACTGAATAAATTCTTATTGTGATAGAATATCATATACAAGAGGAGAGAGCTGAATCGAAACATCTTCCTCGGTGAAAATTTTTTGAACTGAAGGTGGATGGACTGGGCAAGGAAAGACGAGAAGTCTAACTTGACGGGGATCTCCTACTGAGATAGGTTCATAGGAAAAAGGAAACCTAGAGCCACGTCATCGATCGCCAGGTCGTGGTCGTATCCGATGACCTGACATATCATTGACAGAACCACCATGGTTGACCCTGTAAAGAATTCCATATTGAACATAGACTGAGAACTGGTAAAGCTGGCTTCTGGTGAGACTATAATATGGACGAAATACTCTCTGCTTTCTGAGGATAGCTCTCTAATATTTCCTTCCAATACTTCCTCGTCGAACTAAAACCTTGAGGCGTCTTCCTCGGTATCGGTCAACTGCATAATGAGTTGCTTGGTAATCGAGAAAACAACATTTCCCAACCTAGATATGATGACTCTTCTCTCAGGTGCATACCTCTCGGTGCACCACTCTACCATCTCAGGAAAGGGTCTAGCCTACGGTAAGACCATTTTGGCTAACCCAGAATTCCATAAATTGAATAGGTCAGTGCCATAATGAGTTGCTTGGTAATCGAGAAAACAACATTTCCCAACCTAGATATGATGACTCTTCTCTCAGGTGCATACCTCTCGGTGCACCACTCTACCATCTCAGGAAAAGGTCTAGCCTACGGTAAGACCATTTTGGCTAACCCAGAATTCCATAAATTGAATAGGTCAGTGCCATTTTTTCCTGTTCCTCAGCTTCCCTAGCTAGTTTATGAAGGTTTGGGAAAGAGGATAAAGGATCATGAATGTCAAAGAACTCATATCCAAGGTGATCATCTTGAATGAGAATTGTTGATGTAGAGGGAGCTTCGGGGGTAGAAGTAGAGGCCATGGTGATGCTAGTATGGTGAAGAGAATGATGGTAAATGATCGGCTCTGGGAAATGGGAAGGTTGATGCAGAGACTGTTGGAGGAGGAGCTCAAAGTGCTAGGGACAAAGTGTCTAGTGAATTCCCCGTAGGTGTATTTATAGAGAGAAATTTGAATTTGGCAGGTTTTAAATGCGGGGTGGATGTGGCATTCAGATATTGGTTCTCCCCCCAAGGGGTAGCTATTTTTTTAATGCATGGGAACATTTACCTACTAAAGGGCGGTAGTAATGACCGTTAGGTGCAGCTTAAGGAAAATGTTGAGGTAATTAATCCAAGGGAGAAGGCAGAGAACCACAAACCATAAGTGGTTTCAGGGCTCCGTTAGGTGCAGCTCAAGCGTGTTAAACTCCAAGCGCTTTAATCATCCCGAAGATCAGAAATCCATCGATCTCCCTTCCCTGTCTTCTCAATATTTGCACCAAGCCAGTGCAACTTTTATGAGGCGGGCCCATTTTTCTGATGGCCCACTAACTGGAGGCTCGTGGCTATAAAAACATGGTGGCAGATTCTTAATGGTTTCAGGGCTCCAGAAAAGTGGTTCAGGAATATTTGGGGCCATGAATAACTCTGGAGCTGACATGTGTCCTCAACAGTTTTTAGTCAGGGGTGCCCCGAGCTTGATAAAAGTCACACACCTTGAGCCCCTGAATGAAATAACAACAATTGATTTAGATCAAGTGGCCATATCGATTGGAGCTGCCTTTGGTTCTTTGATCGATCACTCTCTGCTTTAGGAGATGACCTCTCCTTCTTCCTTCCTATTCCATAGCCGTTTCTAAATTCTAGTTAGAGATTTGCTTCGGGTTCGCGGATTGTAGTGCTGCCTTCGACTGACCGACTTGCAAATATTGGTACCAATAGGACCAAATTGTGAACAAAATTCCACAACAAACTGACGACAACACTCGTACTTCCTTTCCAACTCACTTTCCTCGAATATCAAGCAAACAATGAAGAAATCCTAGATGTATTCATGTGGATGAAAGTTCCTTTTCAGGACTTGAAGGTAAGCTTCCCAAACCCACTGATGATTTCCATTGTAGCAGGATCATCAAAGAATTTTTTGAATCCAAAACCAACGCAACAAAATGTCAATGGTTTCTGGCTTTGTTAAAATCAGATTGTCTAGCTCATGTTAGGATAATTTTAGGCATAAATGTAGTTATATGTTTAGAGGCCAATAATCATGTCGTTATAAATCTATAGTCTTCATTTAATTTTATTGGAAAAACTTATCATAGAAAAGATCTTAATGCGGCCCATCGTGTACTGTCAGAATTGATTGTAGACAAATCCACAAGGCAACATCGCCTGTTATCACACACATGTAAAATATTTAAAGTAGATAGAAAGACTCTTCAAAAGTATTCTGCTATTAGAGAAAAACTTGAGACCCTAGTCCAAAAATATTGTTGGGCCTTTGTTGGTAGGTTACCTCCTTCAAACATGAAGCTTATTGATGCTATTAAAGAACTAGTACAAAATTTTTGGCATGATAACACTAGACCGCCATCGAATCAAAGAGATGTGTTAAAGTTGAGAAAAGGTGTCAAGGGGTGTGAACCCCATGTCAAGCACTTCCTTGACATGACACAAAATGAACTCTATGAGAGGTTCAAGAATGAGCACACACAATTGAACTTGGGCCAAAGATCCTTTGAAAAATGCAAACCCTGGTATGTTAGAATTCGCATTGATCGTAACACATGTTGTAGATACCATGTAGAATTTTAGTACTATTATGATACATATAGACATATACTTTGTGATTTGCATACTAACATTGTGCAGGACTACCCATCCTTACAACCACCAAATGCATCCAAAGAATTTATCCATAGCATAATGTGTCCAAGACCTGAAGGACAAAAATATTATAAAAAATCATGTTTATATGGGACATGTTCTAGGTGTAGTGGATTTGCATTATTGAGCCGCTACATCCATGAAAGAGAGGAGCAAAAATTTGGGAGGATGTCAGTAGAAATGTAGAACTTCAAGTACATAACATATAAAGCAGATAGTGTGAAGGAAAGAAAAAAAATTGCATTAGTGAATTTAGAGGTAATCTAAGTTTGCATACTTTCATACTCTACATGTTGAATTTATACATATATATTCAGATTGTAAATGCCACGTTGTATTAATGCCCTTGGTTTTGTGACACCAGGTACAAATTTGGAATTTCATGAAGTAATTCTACAAAAATACTGAGCAGTATGTACAACATGTCCATGTAGCACGATGGCAGGATGAACAATACAGACAATACAGGGACACCTTTCCCAATGGCACAATATTGTCGGTTGTGGACTTTGCTGAAAACTACACCCTACAACAACAGAATGAGATTCAAATTCAATACTACCAATCAGACCAAGTTAGCATAATGGTCCATATCATGTATAGGAACGCACCAAAGAGCAGCAATGACATGAGGATAATATTGAAAGAGACCAACTTCTACATCAGTGACGACAGGTTCCACGACCTACATTATGTGCAGCATTGCTTCAGAATTTTCTATGATCAGCTAAAGGAGAGATGTATACATATGGATTAGCATTGGATATGGTTAGATGGTTGTGCCATCCAGATAAAAAATGCATGTGTATTCCAGTGGTTGAGTATTTTGCACAAGACTTATGATGTGCTGCATATATGGAACTATTTTGAGACCGAGCATGGAAAGGGAGAGCATGATGGGGCTAGAGCATGTCTCAAAATTTCCTTGCGAAGGGAGGAGATGAGGTGCATGACAAACCCTGATATTTGGGATGTAGAATCCATAGTTAAATGGTGCTCTGCAAAAATGTTAGATCGAACCATAGAGAAACACAGACCAATAGATAGAGGACATGTCGTCATAAATATTTGCATGTGGTTGATATAGATCGAGCATGTTCTTATAGTTGTAGTATTGTACAAGGAACACGTGTATTTCATTGGTTTGAAGCTCAAACAGCCCCTTATTTGAAATATGGACGCGGAAAATTGCTTGCTTTTGTGGGCCTTGTAGCAGCGGTGAGTGGGATGAGTGTGAATCAATGTATTGGGTTGATGAATGGGATCATGTATCACTTGCAATAGACCCACGTGCAGTTGTTGAAACAATCTAGTTAGAGGAAGGCCAGTATTCTATTTCGAATGAATATGATCATATAAATGATATTGTACAACCAGGTAAACATTTATGCATTCATATCCCAGTTCCGTTCTTGTTTTTTTAATTAACCGTGTTATTAAACCACTACTTGTTGGAATTTGACCGCAAATGCATTTTTGCAGGACACATCTATGGAATTGTCGCCCTGACAGACAATGCAATTAGAAAAAATTATTGGTTGGCACGATGCATCCAGGGGAAGCAAACCCTCCTCGCATCATTAACTGATAGTGAAGGAATTACATTTCTGTCTGGCTCTATGGTTTTTTAGGGAAAATATCTTATAGTATATGGAAAGGGACCAAAAAGTAATGGCTACACATACATGGAGTATAGACCAGGTTCACGGGTGTATCACTTTACGCAATTGATCGTTGGTACAAACATCCAACTACAAACAATGTAAATGAAGTCATCAAACAAGGTACGCTACTTACTACCTCATGCATAGCATGAGAGGTTGTTTGAGACAATAAAGAACATAGAGGATCCAAAAGGCCTAATTGATTGAGGTACATAGTATAGTCATGTGATTATTTATTCATGCATGTCTAATTTTATTCATGTTAGATATTTATTTCTTGTAGATCATGTTATCTTATATCATTTATTTGATGTTTAAGTTATGTTTAAGTTAATATTACAATACCTTGATGTTTTACACCAATCACTCCAATTCAAGTTTCCATCCCTTTAGGAAAAATTCACATGCATAAGTAAGATTTAAAACTCATCTTATATAACATATATATAATGGATGATAGAACTCCAGTGAAGAAACATAAATGATCCATGCACTAGCAAAGTTCTCCACTTGTAGAGTACATATGTACATATCTAAGGAAATACCATCAATCCATCTCCAATCCTCCAAAAAGGAAACCATGGAACCATATGCTATCTAGCGATTGTGTCCCTCCTCCGCAATACACATTGTCCATGTGTATTGTAGGGTTTTCTCCCACCAAGTGAATACTCCATGTGGCCACCATGCAAGGTGTCATCCATTGAGGCTAGAGATATTAATTGCTCAAGGGAATAATTCTAAGCCAATGACAATTTGACATCTGACATCCATTGATAAATTTATTACAAGTGTGCATATCAATCACATACCATCTCTTGTGATACAATCCATATGAAACCATTCAAGGGATAATCCATGGCTCTATACTTTGTAATACTCACATTATCTATGACTCTTGAATAACCCTCAACAACATCCTCCATTAAGGAATCACACCTCTCTAATGAATAAGTAGAACGTGCATGGATGAAGTCAATCTCATCATCACACCTCTCCTCCTCTATATAATTGGAAGTCTCATCGATGGAAGAAATAAATGATATAAATATTTTATGCAGTACAATCACCCCTACATGGTCCTAAGCCACTAGATCAATAATGTTGACATTCACCTCGATCAAAAGAGGAAATACTAACAAACTGAAATATCTTAGAATCACACTATATGGGTTGGAAGCTAGATCTACATGTTCTTTCTAATAAAAATAACCTAATATAGCTTAAAGACTCTGATCTAGCCCTATAAACTAGACAAAAACAAATGTAGCCCTAGAAAGCATAATGTGGACCTACAACCCTATAGACCTAATCTATAATACTTATATATCCCTAGAGTGTAACCTATCCCCAAAGACCTAATCTAGTCATATAGAACCTAATCTAGCTTCAAGACCTTGATCTAGCCCTAGAAACCAGACAAAAACAATTCTAGCCTTGGAAAGCCTAATGTGGACCTAGAACCATGGAGACCTAATCTAGAATACTTATCTATCCCTAGAGACGTAACATAGCCCTAGAGACCTAATCTAGCCATATAGAACCTAATCTAGCTTAAAGACTCTTCTATCACTAGAAACCAGACAAAAAAATGGTAGCCCTGGAAATCCTAATGTGGACCGACAACCATGGAGACCTAATCTAGAATAATTATCTATCCCTAGATATGTAACCTAGCACTGGAGACCTAATCTAGTGATATAGAACCTAATCTAGCTTATAAACCTTGATCTAGCCCTAGAAACCAGACAAAAACAAATGTAGCCCTGGAAAGCCTAATGTGGACCTAGAACCCCGAAGACCTAATCTAGAATAATTATCTATCCCTAGAGACGTAACCTAGCCCCAGAGACCTAATCTAGACATATAGAACCTAATCTAGCTTATAGGCCCTGATCTAACCCTAGAAACCAGAAAAAAACAATTCTAGCCCTGGAAAGCCTAATGTGGGCTTAGAACATAATCTATAATACTTATCTAGCCTTAGAGATGCAACCTAGCCCCAGAGACCTAATCTAGCCGTAAAGAACCTAATCTAACTTAAATACCCTGATCTAGCCCTAGAAACAAAAAAAAACAAAAGTATCCCTGGAAAGTCTAATGTGGACCTACAAATCTGGAGACCTAATCTAGAATACTTATCTAGCCCTAGAGATGGAACCTAGCCCCGAAGACCTAATCTAGCCATATAGAACCTAATCTAGCTTATAGACCCTAATATAGCCCTAGAAACCAGACAAAAACAAATGTAGCCTTGGAAATCCTAATTTGGACCTAGAACCCTGGAGACCTAATCTAGAATACTTATCTATCCCTAGAGATGTAACCTAGACCCAGAGACCTAATCTAGCCATATATAACCTAATATAGCTTATAGACCCTGATCTAGCCCTAGAGATGTAACCTAGCCCAGAGACCTAATCTAGCCATATAGAACCTAATCTAGCTTATAGACACTGATCTAGCCCTAGAAACCAAAAAATACAAATCTAGAGACACCTGGAACCCCGTGGCCATTCAGGGATGCTTTGAGGATTTTCTCCAAGGGCACAAAACCCAAAAAAGTGAGTGGAACAGGTTTCCATCAGCTCCCACACATGCATATGGCTAGTGTGGAGATGTTCATGATGGCCATGCATGGCCAGAGCATTCGGATAAGAATTGACCCTCTTTTGAAAAGTTGGAATGGTCTTCACTGAGCAAAAACCCTAGTTCTGGAGATGGCACAATAACGTTGTTTCTGGGCGTAGGAGGAACAGTGGGGGGGGTCCCACAAGTATAAAACGGCATGCCAAATCCATCAAAATTGATGACTTTGCAATCAGAGTCACGGTTTTGGTGCTATGGGCATTTTTTCCAGGCACCCTGTGGCCATTCAGGGATACTTTGAGGATTTTCTTCGGGGGTACAGAGTCTGAACCGGCGAGCAGAACAGGGTTCCGTCAGTTCCCACACGTGCATATGGCTAGTGTGGAGGTGTTCATGATGGCCATGCATGCCCATAAGCATTCAGATTAGAATTGACCTCCTTTCACAAAATTGGAATGGCCTTCACTAAGCAAAACCCTAGTTTTGGAGATGGGACAATAATACTGTTTCTGGGTGCTGGAGCCACAGTGGGGGGGGTGTCCCACAGCTAGAACCTGACATCCCAAATCCATCGAAATCGACGGCTTCACGATCGGAGTCACCATTTTGGTTCTATGGTCATTTTTTCCAAGAACCTTGTGGCCATTCATGGATGCTTTGAGGATTTGATCTAGGGGGGCACAGAGCCCGAACCAGAGAGCAAAATGGGGTTCCGTCAGCTCCCACACGTACATATGGCCAGTGTGGAGGTGTTCACAATGCGCATGCATGCCTAGGAGCATCCAGATTAGAATTGACCCCCTTTTGCAAAATTGGAATGGCCTTCATTGAGCAAAACCCTAGTTCTGTAGATGGCACAATAGTACCATTTTTGGGTGTTGGAGGCATGGCGAGGGGGGTCCCACAGCTAGAACCCAGCGTCATGAATCCATCGAAATCGATGGCTTCACAATCGAAGTCACGGTTTTGGTGCTAGGCATTTTTTCCAAGCACCCCGTGGTCATTCAAGGATGCTTTGAGGATTTGCTCCAGGGCACTGAACCTGAAAAGGCGACCAGAATGGGGTTCCTTCAGCTCCCACACGTGCATATGGCCAGTGTGGAGGTGTTCACAATGACTATGCACGCCCAGGAGCGTTCAGATTAGAATTGACCCCCTTTTGCAAAATTGTAATGGCCTTCATTGAGCAAAAATCTAGTTCCAGAGATGACACAATATAACCATTTCAAAGCATTGGAGGCATGGTGGGGGAAATACCACAGCTAGAACCTAACATCCCGAATCCATCGGAATCGACGACTTTGCAATCAGAGTCGCGGTTTTGGTGCTATGGTCATTTTTCCAGGCACACCAGGGCCATTCAGGGACACTTTAAGGATTTGATCTGGGGGCATGGAACCCAAACCAATGACCATCCACTCCCATACATACATATGGCCATTATTGAGGTGTTCATGATGGCAATGCATGCCCGGGAGCGTTCGGATTAGAATTTCCCCCCTTTCCCAAAAGTGGAATGGCATTCACTGAGCAAAACCCTAGTTTTGGAGATGGAACAATAGCAGCATTTCAGGTCGTTGGAGACACGGTGGGGGGGTCCCACAACTAAAAATCAGCATCTTGAATCCATCGTAATCGATGGCTTCACGATCGGATTCACGGTTTTGGTCCTATGGGAATTTTTTCCAGGAACCCTGTGGCCATTCAGGGACACTTTGAGGGTTTTCTTTCAGGGGCATGGAACCCGAACCAATGAGTGGAACGAGGTTTCGTCATCTCCCACATGTGCATATGGCCAATGTGGAGGTGTTCACGATGTCCATGCATGCTCAGGAGCGTTTGGATTAGAATTGACTGCCTTTTGTAAAATTGGAATGGTCTTCACTGAGAAAAACCCTATTTCCAGAGATGGAAAAATAGCCCCATTTTCAGGCATTGGAGGCATGATGGGTGGGGTCCCACAGCTAGAACTTGTCACACCAAATCCATCAGAATCGATGGCTTCATGATCGAATTCATGGTTTTGGTGCTATGGGCATTTTTTCCAGGCACCCAGTGGTCATTCAAGGACGCTTTGAGGATTTGCTCATGGGTTACGGAACTCAAACTGGTGAGTGGAATAGGGCTATGTCAGCTCCCACATGTGCATATGGGTAGTCTGGAGGTGATGCATTCCTAGGAGCATTCGGATTAGAATTGACCCCCTTTTACAAAATCGGAATTGCCTTCACTGAGAAAAACCCTAGTTCCATAGATGGCACAATAGAACCATTTCTGGGAGTTGGAGCCATAGTGAGGGGGGTCCCACAGCTAGAACCCGACGTCCTGAATCCATTGGAATAGATGACTTCATGATTGGAGTCACAGTTTTGGTGCTATGGGAATTTTTTCTAGGCACCCTATGGCCATTCAGGGACACTTTGAAGATTTGCTCCGGGGGCACAGAACCCAAACCAACAAGTGGACTTGGATTTCATCACCTCCCACACATGCATATTTCCGGTGTGGAGGTTTTCACGATGGCCATGCATGCCCGAGAGGCTTCTGATCATAAATGACCCCATTGAACAAAATTGGCATGGCCTTCACTGAGAAAAACTGTAGTTCTGGAGATGGTACAATAACACCATTTCTAGGTGTTTGAGGCACAACTTGGGGGATCCCCTTGCTGAAACACAATGTCCCGAATCCATCGGAATCGATAGATTTGTGACCGGTGTCACAATTTTGGTGCTATGGGAATTTTTTTTAGGCACCCCGTGGCCATTTAGGGACTCTTTGAGGGTTGGCTCTGGGGGCACAAAACCCAAATCGACGAGCGGAATTGGGTTTTGTCAGCTCCCAAACATGCATATGGCCATTATGGAGGTGTTCACGATGGCCACGCATGCTTGGGAGCCGTCGAATCAGAAATGACCCCCTTGAGCAAAATTGGCATGGCCTTCACTGAGCAAAACCCTCGTTCCCGAGATGACACAATAACATCGTTTTAGGGCATTTGGGGCACGGTGTGGGGGGTCCCCTGGCTAAAAACCAACATCCCAAATCAATTAGAATCAATGGATTCACGACCAGTCTCATGATTTTGGTGCTATGGTCATTTTTGTCAGGAACCCTATGGCCATTCAAGGATACTTTGAGGATTTTCAATGGGGGCACGGAACACAAACCGACAAGCAGACTTGGGTTACTTCAGCTCTCACACGTGCATATCACTAGTGTGGAGGTGTTCATGATGGCCACAAACGTCTGGGAGCCGTCAGATCAGAAATGACCCCCTTGAGAAAAATTGGCATGGCCTTCATTGAGCAAAACCCTAGTTCTGGAGATGGCACAATAGAATAGTTTTCGAGTGTTTGAGGCACGGTGTGGGGGGTCCCCTAAATGAAAAACAGTGTCTCGAATCCATTGGAATTGATGGATTTGTAGCCAAAGTCACGGTTTTGGTGCTATGGGAAGTTTTTTCAGTCATCCCATGTCCATTCGGGGAGACTTTGAGGATTTGCTCTGGGGGCACGGAACCCAAATCGATGAGCGGACTTCGGTTCTGTCATCTTCCACATATGCATATGGCCAGTGCGGAGGGGTTCACAATGGCCATGCATGTTTGGGAGCCTTGATATCAGAAATGACCCCCTTGAGGAAAATTGGCATGGCCTTCACTGAGCGAAACCTTGGTTCTGAAGATGGCACAATAGCACCGTTTCCGGGAATTTGAGGCATGGTGTGGGGGGTCCCCAAGATGAAACCCGGCATCCCAAATACATAGGAATCGACAGATTCATGACTCTAGTCACAGTTTTTGTACTATGGGCATTTTTTTTCAGGAACCTTGTGGCCATTAAGGGACACTTTGAGGATTTCCTCCGGGAGCATGGATCCCAAACCGACTAATAGACTTGGGTTCTGTCATATCCCACACATGCATATGGCGAGTGTGGAGGTGTTCATGATGGCCATTCACTCCCGAGAGCCATCGGATAAGAAATGACACCCTTGCACAAAATTGGCATGGCCTTCATTAAGCAAAACCCTAGTTCTAGAGTTGGCACAATAGCACCGTTTCCAGGCGTTTGAGGCACGGTGTGGGGTATCCCCTAGCTAAAACCCAGAGTCCCGAATCCATCGAAATTAACGGATTCACGACTAGAGTCATGGTTTTGGTGCTATGAGAAGTTTTTTCAAGCACCCTGTGTCCATTCAAGAACACTTTGAGGATTTGCTCAAGGGGCACGAAACCCAAACCGACGAGCGGAACAGGGTTCCATCATCTCCCACACATGCATATGGATAGTGTGGAGGTGTTCACAATGGCCATGCACGCCTTGGATTCATTGGATTATAAATGACCCCTTGAGCCGTCGGGATATAAACACTCTTTCACTCATTTCCTCTCATTCTATTTCTCATTTCATGCATTTCACTTCTCTTTGCTACGGTTCTTGAGTGGGTTTGCTAGTTGTTTGAGAGAAAATTTATGGGATCTTGGAATGAAGATTGTTGGGCCCAGGTTGAGATGAAGTTTTGGAAGCACCTTTTTGAGGCAAGTAGGAAAGGCTGAGCTGAGCACAGCTCACAAACACAATTTTGGCTAAGTATTGAGGATGCTGTGAAGTTGCGCGCAGCATCCAACTTTTGACGAGACTGCGGAGTTGTGCGCAACATCAAAGTTTTGGCCATGATGTGAAAACCAGTACTGCGCTGAAGCAGTGCTGCGGAGTTAGGAGGCCACGTGGATCCAGCAGAGCGGTGTGCTGGACAAGTATTAAGTGTAGCTACCAGCTCGACCGGTAGCAGTCATTTTTGGAAAGATATTTCAGGATTGATGAGCGGTGGACATAAGCAAAACAGGAAGGCGGCCACACGTGGGTTGTTAAGGAAAGCAACATTTGGCACGCATAGAAGGAAAAATCGTTAGAGACAAATGGTTCGGAAGAAGCAGCCTGTAGGAACGCGTGTGACAGGAAGGCCGATAGCGACAGAATGAGGACGTGGAGATCCTCCATGATCAAGCAGACGCTACCAGGAGCCAGCAAGCCGGTTTGGAAAACCGGCGTAGTTTTGGAAACCCTTAGGGTTTTGGGTTTTAGGTCCTTGGCATTGTACAGACATGACCTTCGGGCATGATCTATTTAAGAAGACATTTTGTACGGGATGGGGGTTCTCTCTCTGATTGGGTTGTTCTCTTTTGGATTATTGTTAGTCTTTTGTTGTTGCTGAGAACTTAAGGAGATATCCTTTTTGTATTGTAGAATCTCTTTGAGCTGAGAATATTGTAAAGGCTCTGTGGCTGTGTGCGCAGAGACCTAGCCGAAAGAAAGAAGAGTCTGCAGCTGAGTGCGGAGACTAAGAATGGTTGCCCCATCCCTTTTGAAAGAAATATATTACCAACCGTTCTTGTGGACATAGCTTTCCATCCGGGGAAGTGAACCACGTTAAATATTGTGTTATGTGATGATGTTTATGAATGAATGACTTTCTGTATTTTCTGTAGAATGAATGCTTGAATGTTTCTTTGCATGATGTAATATGAGGACTTTGATATGCATTTACCAATAGGAGAAGTTTGGGAATGATATGCTAGTTTCCATGGAAGCAGATGAATGGCAAACATTTCAATTCTATGTTAAGGTCGTGAATCAGTCATTTAAGTTTAAATACTTTCTTAAGCACAGTGAAGGAACACAGCACAGTTAATCATGTTTATCATTTTGGTTCACATTGAAATAATCCAAGTTCGAGAATGAATGCTAGAAAGATAACCAATAAGTGCCTGAATGAATGTATGAGTGATATTCATTTCAGTGCCTTAACGTTTCCGAGATCTTCCAAGTAGAGGATAAGTGTGGTTAATTCGTAGTTCCAGTAGAATATTTGTAGCAGTAAGAAACCCTTGGTGTGGCCCGCAGTGTTTCCTGCACCGCCCAGTACTGCTCGCAGCATAGATCCTGTTGCGTACCGCATCACCCTACCCATAGTGCCATCCTTCTGTCCTGCGCTGCGTAGCTTGTTCTTATAAACAACTCATCATTTACTGTGGAAACCTAATTCCACAGTACCCCATAAAGATACACCTCGGGTGAGACCTCAACCTGCTCGCAGGTTGTTGCCGAAAGGGCCGGTGCGAAGGGGTTTTGTTGGTCAAAGGGAGAACTGCAAGGAACCTGGGTCTAATTGGGAACCTCTGGGTCAGTTTAAGCCAACAAATGGTTCCGTTGCCATGCTAGAATCCATGATGAGTTGAAATGGTTCTGTTGAGTTGCAATCACGATGTGTGAAGAAGAATATCAGTTCCCCGAAGGATCTGACTATTGGCATCCTGAAAAGACAGAAATCCAAGCTTGGTGGGATAAGACCATAAGTGATTTTAACAAACAAGAAAATAGACATCCGTGTCTAAGTGACACATAGTGGTTGGATAGATATCTATTAGATGACATTCACGAGATCTTTTGGGCATCATTTCCAAACGAGCTGCATGCATGGATCTCGCGGCTAACAGAGAAGAAAAACTGTTTCCAAGGAGGAGTTCCTACGGAGTGGACTCCTGAGCTCACAGCGCAGCTTAAAGCGTTAGATAGCCCGTTGTCATGCGCAGTTGATTATTGGGTCCATCATATGCTAGAAGGATTTGTAACAGAATTTGCTGTAGACACACTCAAATCCTACAGCCAAGCAGAAGCACATTTTTTTGGAGGATTCCAAGGTAAGTTTCTGAACAATCTCAATCTATAGATTAAGATGCTGTTAGATGAGAAAGGTGTTCTAAGAATGCAATAATATGCTTGAAGTTTGTCATGATAAAAAGTACATATATTGATTCTGATGAAGAGACACATACCCTTAGAAGTGGTAAGAGATATAAAATTAATAAGAATCCGGAAGGCCCTAAACTTCATATAAATAGTGAGATCCCCTGCGATCTTGATAGCGAAGTTGCACAACGATTTACCCCTAAGAATATGCCAGCTGCACAAACCACGCCACCCTTATTGCAGAACCCACCCGCTATGTATCCCACCCTGCAGAAGAATAAGCCTAGTCCATCTCTCTCGATAGTCCCATTTGTATTTACTGCGCAGATCCCTTTACAGTAGCCGCGCACTAATCCCAGTGCTCCACCACCTAATAGCACAATGGCGAACACTGATATGAAACTGCCAATATTCAGAGGAACTGGCCTAGAAGACCCTGATCAGCATTGGTTCCTTTGTGAAGCCGTATGGAGTGTAAGACAAATCTAGGACGATGCCGTGAAACAAGCACAGCTCATCACCACTTTCAGGGATAGAGCGCTACATTGGTTTATGAAATATTCTACCGTATAGCCGAGAACTCTCGCAGAAATTAAAGTCGCACTGGTGGCAGGGTTCAAGAAACCTAAGTCTGAGTCTCAGTGTATAACTGAGCTGAAGGAAAAAAAGCAGAGACCAACTGAAATGGTCTAGGAATTTGATCAGAAATTTAAGACCTTACTAGACCAAGTAAGTTTTTTTATACCACCATAACAACATAAGGAATGGTTCATTGCTGCGCTATTACCTCATATCAGATTACCATTAATGCAGCAGAAGGTTCTATCCTAGTAAGAGGCCTTGGAAATTGCAATGAAGCTGGAAGATTCATCGATTGGGGATACTAGTTCTGGGATGTCCCAGATCCAGAACCAGCTGACCACCCTGACACTTGAACTGCAAAGTATGAAAAATGGTAAAGAACAAAGATGTGAACCTAGACAGGAGGTTTGGTGTACAAGTTGTAAAGGAGAATGTCATGACCGCGAGCATTTCCCTCTATTCCGCGACTATATTAACAGTGGTGCGCCTAACCCATTAAATCAGAATCAGGCCCCATGGTGTGAAATTTGTAGAACCACAGGACATAGACCTGAAGACTGTTACCTAATCCAAAAATATGTGAAAACTCCTAAGAATTTATACTGCAATTTCTGTAAATCAATTGGACATGATGAATCCAAGTGCCGCGCATATGAATTAATGAATGAAAGAAAAAGGGATATGGACTCAATGCGAGGCACTGGATTGTACTGCGTACAAGAAGATACACAGCCAAAACAGGAAAATGCACAATATGACCAAGGAGGATACAGAGGTCGTGGTGGTGGATACCGCGACAGAGGAAGAAATGCTGGTCTGGCATAAGGAAGAGACCGCAGCCAAGTCATTTGTTATAACTGTGGCCAGCCTGGGCACGTGTCTAGATATTGTGTTAACCCATGCACTACGTGCAACTATTGTAAATCGTTTGAACATGTCATTGAAGATTTCCCAGTATAAGAGGTGGAAATGTAGAAGAGAAGACAAACAGAGGCTTTGAATCCAAATGTCCAGTGGATCGCAGTAGATAATAGACCAGTGGACCCAAGCATTAACATGGTCATGCGTAGTGGTGCTGAGACATGCCGCGATAGAGGAGCGGAAGCTTCAACGTCAGGGGAAGCACATATGAAGAAGTATCCCCTTGAAATAGTATGGATAAGGAAATCTCCAGGAAAAGCACCCCCTCTTAACCTACAGAAGAACAAGGAGATCTTCATTGACGCGCGGGATACCTTTAGAAAACCAGCGGATAAGTCATCAAGGATCCCACTGCGCAATGAAACACTGCATGTTGAAGACATGCCAGCTCCGTATGATAAAACAAGTACTGCGACAGATGTACATACTTCTGTTGCCCAGTTCTTGTGAAGCTACATGAATTTACTAAAAAGCGAAAAAGCCATAGTAGAGCTCCAAAAGCTTATCAGCCAGTATGAACCTCAGATTGCAACAGAGACTCCAGATAGAACTGTACATCATATAAGGAAGCACAAAATAACATGCCGAGAGATGAGGTTTACTGTGCAGATAGGAGATTTTGAAATGGATGAAGTCATCCTTGATCTAGGATCAGAAGTGAATGTCTTGACTAAGCAGACATGGCAGTAGATGGGTCGACCAAAGTTGCTCTAGTCACCTATCCAGTTATGAATGGCCAATCAGAAGAAGGTCATACCTTTTGGCCACTTAGCTAATGTAGTAGTTGACATTGACGGAGTACAAAGTCATGCAGACTTTGAGGTTATTGAAATTTTGGATGATAGTCAACCTTTTCCAGCAATATTGGGAATTGATTGGGCTATGGATAACTTGGCTATCATAAACTTGAAGACAAAGAAGATGATCTTTGAAGGGAAGCATCTTAGGGTCATCACACCATTGTTTCCTAAAGATGGTGATAGATACAGTGAGCCGATTCAGGAGGAATCCCAAGCTCAAGATTTAGACCGACTATACCAGCTAACTGTGAACAAGGAAGACTACATTAATGCTACTGCGAATGGTACGCTCAACTGGCGATGTGACACTTCTTGTATCTCTGACTCGGATACAGGACTGGAGAATTGGAAAAGCTGCATGCATGAAGTATCAGCAAGAAGATGTGCGCAGGTTACGAAATCACTACGCTGGATCGGAAAAGAGGTGAGTCCTATTCCCGCATATGATGGTTCTGCTAATGTTTACAGTTTCATAAGGGAATATACTGCAGCTATACCAGATGAGCATAAACTACCAGCTTTAGATATAGCATTGCACGATACACCTACCAGATGGTGGAATGCGCATAAGAAAACATTGACCACTTGGGATCAATGCAGAACTAAGATGCAGATCCGATTCACCGAAAAGGT
Organism: Larix kaempferi; assembly: GCA_027924585.1. Classification (NCBI taxonomy): domain Eukaryota; kingdom Viridiplantae; phylum Streptophyta; class Pinopsida; order Pinales; family Pinaceae; genus Larix; species Larix kaempferi. The sequence goes on from BSBM01000348.1 coordinate 8,314,066, forward strand.
TACTTTGCCCTTTCAAAAGTACAATGGATAGGCAGACCCTAGTCAGCACATTGAAATATGTTCAAAGGCATGGGTGGAAAGACCACTTGCAGAATGGGTACATTTATTTGTACATACATTGGATGCGGGTATCCTAGAGAAATGGTACCGCGACCTGGAGTTGCGCAATGAAATCAATGATTGGGAGTTGCTTGCTGCGAACTTTCGGAAGGACTTCAGTTTTGAAGACGACAATCCATTAATCCATGAAGCATTACAACTAATCAAGAAGCGCATATTCCAGGACGACTGTCATCATCAAAACATAACATTGCAAGAGTTTTTTGGGACAGAGTGCATTCCTGTGAACCTATAGTCAGAATGGAAGGAATATGAAGAGCATTTGATCAAGTGTTATGATTTAGCTGAAGATACCAATGATACAAATGAAGATGATGAGGAGGACCTGTGCAACATAGATATATTTGAGTCAGAAGGCGTGCGTGAGGTAGCAGGACCTCCATTGGATATCCCAGATATGACTGGACTAGTAAAAACACAAAAAGTGAACATTGGCACAGACAAAGAGCTGAATTTCGCATCAATAGGAGATTATTGGGACGATCAGACTATTGCAGAGATTGCAGATACCTTACATGAGTATCAGGAACTATTTCCAAAAAAATTTACAAAGATGAAAGGAATTTTGGGAGACCTAGGGGTCATGAAAATACCTTTAAAACCATGTGCTAAGCCTATCAAGCAGAGGCCATAGAGATTGAATCCGCGCTATAAGGAAAAAGTCCGCGCAGAGCTAGATAAGATGCTAGAAGCATGAATCATTGAGCTAGTTGAAGAATCCAAATGGATTAGCCCCATGGTTGTTCAAGACAAGAAAGCAAAAGGAGAGATCAGGATTTGTGTGGATCTCAGAAAGTTGAACGATGCTTCCATGCAAGACCCATTTCCTACTCCATTCATAGATGAAGTGCTTGATAATGTTGGAGGAAATGAGGCATATTCTTTCACTGATGGTTTCTCTGGTTATCATCAGATCAGGATTGATCCTACGGATGGGCATAAGACGAAATTTGCTACCGAATGGGGGTCATTCCAGTACACCGTCATGCCTTTTGGGTTGAAGAATGCACCTGCCATATTCTCTAGAGTCGTCATCGCAGCATTTAAAGATTTTATGCACAAGTTTTTAAAAGCATATTTTGATGATTGGACTATATTTGGTCTATTGAAAAATCATTATGCAAATCTATGCATGATGCTCGAGAAGTGTTGACAGCATCAAATATCCTTGAATTTGAAAAAGTGTATTTTCTATGTGCCTTATGGAATTTTACTTGGCCACATTGTCTGTAAGCAAGGATTGATGGTAGACCCTGTGAAGATTGTAGTTATTGCAAACTTACCAACACCAAATTCAGTCAAGATGTTGTGATCTACATTAGGCCATACTGGATATTACAGGAAATTTATAAAGGGTTATGCATAGATAACCACAGCAATGGAAAAGCTACTGAAGAAAGACACACCGTTCATTTGGAATGCAGAATGCGAACAAGGTTTTGACACATTAAAAGAAAAGATGGCCACTGCGCCGATTCTATTCTTTCCAGACTGGACAAAGCCATTCCATGTCCATGTTGATGCATCATGTATTTCCCTAGGGATCGTGTTAGCTCAGCCAGGAGAGGGAGGTATTGACCACCCGATTGCATTTTCTAGCAGGAAGCTTTCGACAGTAGAGAAGAACTATACTACTACTGAGAGGGAAGGCCTTGTGATGGTATATGCCCTACAGAAATTTAGACACTACATGCTGAGATCACACTTCCTTATGTTTACTGACCATTCTGCATTGAAATATTTGGTCAACAAGCTAGTGTTAGGGGGACTCATATTCTGATGGCTATTGCTGTTCCAGGAATATGACTTTGAAATTATTGTCAAGCCAGGTAGACTGAACTTGGGACCTGATCATCTATCAAGGATCGAGTCAGGAGAGGAGTCGATGAATATTGAAGACAGTCTTCCTGATGCGCAGTTATTTAGTATATAGGTTGCTGATGATTATTACAAGGACATCATTGACTTCCTAACTACAGGGCTGGCACACCAACAATTCTCGGTCCAGCAGAAAAAACAGTTAGTGGTGTGCGCCGTGGACTTCACTATAATTGCAGGTCAGTTATACAAACTTGGGATGGGTGAAGTCCTATGTAGGTGCATACTCAATCATGAGAAGCCATTTATTCTAGCCAACGCACACTCAGGAATAGTGGGAGGTCACTATGCAGGAAGGGCTACTGCGCAGAAGATATTGCGCGCAGGGCTATGGTGGCCTACGATCCATAAAGATGCCAAAGAACATTGTAGGAACTGTGATGTCTGTCAAAGGACAGGAAAACCATCATGCCGAGATGAGATGCCATTGAATCCACAGTTGACACTGTAGCCATTTGAAAAATGGGCAATAGACTTTGTGGGTCCTATAAACCCACCAGGAAAAAGAATGGGTGCAAGGTATATTATTACTACTATGGATTACCTCACCAGATGGGCAGAAGCAAAACCAGTTAAGAACTGCAGCGCCAGTACTGCTGCACAATTTATTTTTGAAGAAATACTCACCAGATTTGAATGTCCAAAGATTTTAATGAGTGACCAAGGTACTCACTTTCTCAACAAGATGATTCAGGCGCTTATAGAGGAATTCCACATTCATCATCAGCGCAGTACTCCATATCATCCATAGGAAAATGGTATTGTAGAGGCTTTCAATAAAATATTAGAGAACACACTCACTAAGGTGTGCAATGTAAATAGAGACGATTAGGACCTACACGTCTCATCTGTGCTATGGGCATACAGGACCACATGCAAGAAATTGACAGGACAGACACCCTTTCGGTTGGTTTATGGGAAAGAGGGCATAATGCCTATGGAATATATTGTCCCTAGTTTGAGAATCGCTTCATTTACATGGATGGAAAACTGCAAATCTCTAGAAGAAAGATTAGATTTACTGGGCTTGGAGGAAGATCGCTTCATCATAGGATTCCACCAACAAGCTCATAAGTACCGCGAGAAAGCATGGCATGATCGCCATATAAATAACAAGTGTTTTCAGGTAGGTGATCTAGTTGTCATGTATGATAGCAAATTAATGAAATTCCCTGGTAAATTTAAGATGCATTGGCTTGGCCCATATACTGTGATACATGTTACTAACACTGGTGCAGTCCAGTTAGCCAATTTAGCTGGTGACACCTTGCCAACTTTGATAAATGGAAGTAGGCTAAAGCTATACCATGATAGCACTGCTTCGTAGAACCCTTAATAACGAACCAAGGAAGTTCTAAGTGTCAAGTACAGTTGAAAGTGGACACTATAAATGTAAAGGAGTCTATACATGTATGATAAACGGAAGAAGGTATGATAAGAAGAATGATCTATGCACTGCGCAGCACTGTTGAAGCTACGCAACAAAAAAAAAAAAGTCACGTAGTTGGAAATGTTTGGCATTGCAAAGTAGCCACGCAGTTGGAAATGTTTGGCACTGCAAAGAAGTAGCCGCGCAGGGTTGCAAGTGGCTTGCCACGCAGTTCGGCGTAACACTCAGAGAAAAATAGCCATTAGATGACCGTTGCAGAAACTGCTTCAGCATTTAAAGCAAAGATAGTCATTCTGAGCACGCTGACAACAGAAAAAGATCGAAGGATCCGCTCAAATTCGCTAATGGACACCACATTAAATGCGTATCTAGCCATTGAAGAGCGAGGGAGAGGGTCTGTTGTGCCTATAAATAGCACCATTGGGAGAATCGTAGGCGTTACCAAGCACATAGAATTTTCTTGCGATTAACCTCTCTGAGCTAGTAGCCATCTGTATTCTGTCTACCTTAGCCGCTACCTCATTTGTGAATGTATGAACCTTCCTTTAGAGAAGAAGAACTCACCCTTAAAGAATAATTGAGGATCTTTCAGCACGGAGGGATTCAGCAGTTAATGAAAACTCCAGTTAAGAAGGTCACCGTAGAACAAGGTGAAGGATCCCGTAGATCACCAAGAATTAATCCCACGATGCAAGAAAAACCAAAAGATAAGGGAAAAGTTGTAATTGCACCTCGATCCAACATCATAAAGTTGGGATCCTTGACATAGAAAGCACCAGTCTTTCAGACAGAACCTTTGAAGATGACACCTGAATATATCTCCCCGCGGGCACTGAATGCCCCTATGTTTAAATTGTCCAAGAATGCGAGATACGACATCCCGCTGTCGCCTATGTCAAAGCATGTAAACGTTTCTAAGAATCTGCTAGGAAAGATAGCAGATTGTAAATGGGAGGATTATGACCTCTTGGGAATGAAGAAAGACGAGCCAGATGTTCCCAAATACCCAGATTTTCAACCAGACCAGTATATGTGCTGGAAAAAGGATGCCAAGGGAACTCTGAACTTCGTAGCTGACAGTTAGTTAGCACCTGTTGTTCAGTCAGGGCTACTGAACTTGTTGAGATTGCCACATTTTGACTGTTCCCCAGAATTGAATATCGTGGTTCGCACACTCATGGCGCGAATCCATCAAGGTTAGCTGTGGCTGGACAGAAACATTGAAATTAACATTGATTTGATCCACTGCATCACTGGGCTAAGCAAGTGCGGTAAGGATCCGAAGCAATTCTTCCAGGGGAAGAGAAAAGAAAAAGAGGCTGTTGAGAAGATGAAGAAAACCCACTCGGTGGTGAAGGCAAAAAAAGGATTCCCGATAGAAGATATAGAGGACCGAGCAATAAGATTTGTAACATAGTTGCTCGCAGGAAAGATGCTCAAAACAGCTAGACCTTTGGAGGTGCCTGTGGGCGCAATACTCCTTGGTGCCGCAGCGGCCAAAGGCCACAACTTCAATTGGTGTCAGTTTCTGTTGAATGAGTTCATTGAAGAACTCAACGACACCGAGGTGAATGGCGGCTAGTTCCATTTCACCTAGCTCATCGTCCTGATTGCTTTGTGTGGATGGAAAGAACCGCGAGATTATGCGGGCGTCGTTATGGATACCAAGGATCCTAGAGGGTTTAACTTTGTCAACCTCTGGGAAAACACAAATGTAGAGCTCCAGCATGAAACAACAGAAGTCTTTTACCAGTACTATATTCAGCTGTGCGATGTAATCATGAAGACACCCCATATTACAAAGCAGGTCACGACAAAGTATATCCGCATCATCGACTTTGAGGCAGATATGAAATGTATCTTCATATCACCGAAAGCACAAACGAGGAAACCGGAGTGGTTCCCAGGAAAGCAAATCATGTATGAGCAGGATATTGAGGACCTCATGAAAGATTGGCCAGCATAATTCTGCGTAGAGGTTATGGACGTGGAGACAGATTCAGCAGAAGATGAGCCGATCCCGCTCTCATTCCCAATCATTGAAGAAACAGGGAAGAGAAAGGAAGCTGAGACTTCGGAGAAGCTAAAGTCGAGGAAAAAGGTGAAGGCTACAAAGATTCAATTGGAGGCAGTCCTCAATGATGATGACTACGAGATGATAGCCGAAACAGTCTCAGAGTAGATGAAGGAGCTTATGGCAGCTAAAGAAAAGAAGGACAAGGTCATCCATGATGACCTTCACCAGACGAGGCTCACAATGCAAGGCCTAATGAAGAAAATGGACGATGTCCAGAAAAGCCTTATTGTGCCGAAGGAAGCAGGGGTTGAAAGGAGGTCGGTAGGAACCTCGCAGCAAGGAAGCCAACAACTAGCAATAACGTTGTCATCGAAGACTAGGATTGTCCATGTGGACCCATTGGCTGTTGCGTTGCCAATGGCAAAGCAAGTGGTCTTGGACACAAAGGGAATCAACAGGGTAGAGCTCGACTTAGCCAAAATCCTATTACCAGGATTGCACTTCATCCACACACAGATCGTGGAGGAGATGCATGAACGAACAGTTGAATCAATGAAGTTACAGGAAGAACTCACCGCAGCAAACAGACAAATTCAGTAGAAGGAAGAAGTACAACTACGCAACAAACAGGACCGCCGACAAAATTTGTAGACCACCATATCCAATGTGGCGAAGGATATCAAAGGCATAGAAATCCAGGATGATCCTGCGGACACATTTCTAAGGATCAGAGATAAGGTGAGATCCTTGCAGACGGAGATGCAGGATAAAGAGATTTATTATGAGGCCGATATTGCTACATTGAAGGATAAGCTGAATAAGCAGGCGCCATTAACCGAACAGCAAGTTAGAGAGCAAGCAGTGAGTACCGCCTCAAAAAGCATCACAAGTGAGATTGCTAAGTGCCAATCTCTTTTGGATAAGGTTTCACAAGCAATCGCTACCCTTGAAGAGGATCAAGGGTTGCTGCAGGTCAAGATCGCGGTACAAGAAAAACAGACTGTGCTGGACAAGTTGAACGCAGAGGTGAAAGCTCTGCCTCCTAGAGAAAGGCTACCGAGATACAAGGAGATATCCATCTTAAAGAAAGAAGTACAAGAATTACGACAAAAAGAGACTGAGATGGATAATCAGTCGCAACAGCTCCTGGAGAATGCCATGGCAATATCACAGTAGATTGAAGATAAGTTAGTAGAACTGCCCAATAACCAGGAGCAGGTACAAGATCAAATTGGACAAGAAATAACTCCAACACTGCTTGAGACAATTAAACAAGTTGAGGAGGATACAAGAGAAGCAGTGGTGCAGTTGTGCAGTACATATGACGAGTTCACGGCCAAGTTCATTCCACGGTCGCGGCGCAGAGTGAGACAACTAAAACAATCAGTGGCTCGGGGACGAGCCACATGTAAGTGTTAGGGGCATGTTGGGCCCAGGTTGAGATGAATTTTTGGAAGCACCTTTTTGAGGCAAGAAGGGAAGGCTGAGTTGAGTGTAGCTCAGAAACACAATTTTGGATAAGTATTGAGGATGCTGCAAAGTTGCGTGCAGCATCCAACTTTTGACGAGACTGCGGAGTTGCGCACAGCATCAAAGTTTTGGTCGTGATGCGAAGACCAGTACTGCACTAAAGCAGTGCTGCGGAGTTAGGAGGGAATGTGGAGCCAACAAAGTGGTGTGCTGGACAAGTATCAAGTGTAGCTACCGTTTCGATCAGTAGCAGCCATTTTTGGAAAGATATTTCACGATTGCCGAGCAACGGATGTAGGCAAAATAGGAAGGCGGCCACGCGTGGGTTGTTAAGGAAAGCGACGTTTGGCACGCTTCGAAGGAAATACCGTTAGAGAGAAATGGTTTGGCAGAAGCAGCCTGTAGGAACGCGTGCAACAGGAAGGCCGATAGTGACAGAATGAGGACGTGGAGATCCGCCATGATCAAGCAGATGCTACCAGGAGCCAGCAAGCCAGTTTGGAAAAATGGCGCAGTTTTGGAAACCCTTAGGGTTTTGGGTTTTAGGTCTTCGGCATTGTATAGACATGACCTTTGGGCATGATCTATTTAAGAAGACATTTTGTATGGGATGGGGGTTCTCTCTCTGATTAGGTTGTTCTCTTTTGGATTATTGTTAGTCTTTTGTTGTTGCTGAGAACTTAAGGAGATAACCTTTTTGTATTGTAGAATCTCTCTGAGCTGAGAATATTGTAAAGGCTCTGTAGCTGTGTACGCAGAGACCTAGCTAAGAGAAAGAAGAGTCTGCAGCTGAGTGCACAGACTAAGAATGGTTTCCCCATCCCTTTTGAAAGAAATATATTACCAGCCGTTCTTGTGGATGTAGCTTTCCATCCGGGGAAGTGAACCACGTTAAATCCTGCGTTATGTGATGATGTTTATGAATGAATGACTTTTTGTATTTTCTGTAGAATGAATGCTTGACTGTTTCTTTGCATGCTGTAATATGAGGACTTTGATATGCATTTACCAATGAGGACTTTGATATGCTAGGTTCCACGGAAGTAGATGAATGGCAAACATTTCAATTCTATGTTAAGGTCGTGAATCAGTCATTTAAGTTTAAATACTTTCTTAAGCACAGTGAAGGAACGCAACACAGTTAATCATGTTTATAATTTTGGTTCACATTGTAATAATCCAAGTTCTAGAATGAACGCTAGAAAGATAACCAGTAAGTGCCTGAATGAATGGATGAGTGATATTCATTTCAGTGCCTTAACGTTTCCGAGATCTTCCAAGTAGAGGATAAGTGTGTTTAATTCGCAGTTCCAGTAGAATATTTGCAGCAATAAGAAACCCTTGGTGCGGCCCACAGTGTTGCCTGCACTGCGCAGTACTGCTCGTAGCATAGATCCTGCTGCGTACCGCGTCACCCTACCTGCAGCGCCATCCTTCTGTCCTGCGCTGTGCAGCTTGTTCTTATAAACAAATCATCATTTACTGTGGAATCCTGATTCCGCAATACCCAATAAAGATACACCTCGGGTGAGACCTCAACCTGCTCGCAGGTTGTTGCCGAAAGGGCCGGTGCGAAGGGGTTTTGTTGTTCAAAGGAAGAACCGCAAAGAACCTGGGTCTAATTGGAAACCTCTGGGTGAGTTTAAGCCAACAAAGATTGAAGGGGATATTGAAGGCTACTATTTGTTAGAGCTTGGAAGGGATATTGAAGGCTTCCACAGAGACATTCAACCACCATTGGAGAGCTGAAGAGGTAATCTCCAAACCCCACTCTTTGTTTGTTTTTGAAAAAATGTTTCACTATGTTAAAAATTGTAAACCTTGCAATGTTCTCTTCTCATACTCTTTCCAATTTCTTCTTCTCCGTAATTCTCTTGCAAGAACTAAGTGATTCCCATCTCGAGTCAAGAAACATGATGGGTATGTGGTCCTGGATTTTGGTTCCACTTCTTCTCATTATGATGGCATTGGAAAATAGATATGGTGGTGGTAGTGATGAGGGGGAAGAGCTAGAGAGTGACACATATCATGGAGAAGAGGAGGAAGGGGAAGAGGGTGATGATAATGATGAGCTTGAGAGTGACGAGGGAAAAAAAAATACACAACACCTTTGTGGAAGTATGTGAGAAGGCTTGGGGGAGGGAGAGGGGGTGGAACCAAAAATTTATATTCCCCCATTGCACTAAAAATTACACAGGTTCATATAATCAGGGGAGAAATCATTTTTGTGGCATTATGCCATGTGATCAAGGTAAGGTTGTTGGAGTCAAAACATGTGACAAAGTGCCAACTAAAGAGAGAAACAAATACAATATGGAAGAAGAGGCCGCTCAAAACACTTCCAAGAGATCAAGGGTTGAATATGAATCCTCTCACTCAAATAGAATGTTTGGTAGTAGATCATCATTGACTCCATCGGGATCGTCTCCTAGATTCCCGACTATGCAAAGAACATGATCATATTTCCTTGACCTTGGTTGTAGAGATGATGTGGATTCAAAACTTTATAGGTTTCTCTATGCATGTGGTGTGCCATTCAATGTTCTTCGCTCACCTTATTGGCATGAAACGGTACAAGCCATCAGTGGTGCCCCTAAAGGATATAGGAGCCCTGGGTATGACAAAGCCAGAACCGTGGGAATTGACATGGAAAGAGCCAAAATCAATAGTGCTCTTGGAAAGTTTACAAATGATTGGTCCTACTATGGGGTATCCATTGTATCTGACGGGTGGAAAAATGTTAAAGGTAAGCCATTGATAAATATTCTTGGTGCCTCTTCTAGCGGTGAGGTCTTCCTTTCATCCCATGACTACTCAGATCGCTACAAGACCGGTATTAATATTGTACAACCTTTACTTAAAACCATTCAATATATTGGGCCATACAATGTCATTCAAGTCATCACTGATAATGCTTCTAATTGTAAGGTATCAGGAGCAATCATTGAGGATAAGTATCCCAACATATCTTTTTCAGGTGTTTGCTTCACACATTGAACACTTTGATGCATGATATTGTCAAAATGAAGGACCCTAATTACTGATGGATTGGTTAATTGTAAAAGACAGGTAAGAAAATAATCAAATTTATTACCAATCATAGCATGGCCCACTACATTTTTCACAATCACTATAGGTTGGAGTTATTGAAGACTGCAAAGACTAGATTTTCTAGCTACTACCTCACCTTCAGGAGTATTTTGAAGGTAAGAGAGGCATTGGCTAGTATGGTATCAAGTGATCCATGGAAAGAATTAAAATACAAAGATGCAAGCACAAATAATAGACATGACTTTTAGGAGGTGGAGGACAACATTCTTGATGGTCAGTTCTGGTCATAGGTTAGGTATGTTCTGCAGTTCACCAAGCCAGTTGATAATATGATTCGTTTTGTAGATATAGATCAACCGGTGATTGGGGAGGTACATGAGTAGATGGATAGCATTCTTGGTCAATTCAAAGAAATTTTTTAGCAAAGAGATGCAATCTTGTCTGACCATATTCATAAACATGTGGTCAAAATGTGGGATAATCTAAATGTTCCAATCCATGCCCTTGCATATGTCCTTACCCCAAAATATTATTCTCCAATTTGGTTGGCCCAACCTGCACCTGGGGGTGCAGTTAGGAAAAAACCACACACAGATCCATAGGTGCAAAATGGGTATGTGCTTGCATTAGACAAGTTGGTCCTTGATGAGGAGGAGGGTGCTAAAGTAGAGAGTGAATTGAGTGAATACATCAGTGAGCATGGTGTCTTTGGTACCCTGCATGCAACAAAAGATCTATATAGATTGCATCCTATCCGTTGGTGGAACATGTATGGCTCTGGAGCCTCATATTTGCATAAATTGGTGGTGAGGGTGCTTTCACAAGTTGTTAATAGTTCTTTTGTAGAGATGTGTTGGAGCACCTACAACTTCATCCACAATGTCAAGAGAAACAGTTTGAATGTAGAACGCGCAGAAAGCTTGGTTTATGTGCACTACAACTTGAGGTTGTTGTCCCATTATTGTGAGGAATCCAAGAATGATAGAACATTTTTTACTTGGGACAACAATCCAAAGGAGGCTAATGTGGAGGATGGATCCATATCATTACAGCGCTTGGAGGCTGAACTATTGGGTGATAATGATGGTGATCCAATTCATACTATAAAGATGCCACTCCCATCCAGTAGTAGGTTTCCAGAAGCAATATTTTTCCCTTCAGCTTCACAATGTCCAACAATTTGTGGGGTCCATTCATCTTCTTCTCATATTCCACGATCTTTTCTAGCAACTCCTATTCCACCTAGACCACAAGAAAAGAAATTGGAATTTTCTCATGGCAAGCGGAAAGCTTAGTAGATAGTATCATAGTACTTCGTATTTCATGTTTGTTATGTCCTATTTTGTAAACATTATGGCCTACTTTGAATTTTAGTCTTTGACCTTTGAATCTTGAACATATGAACCTACCTTTGAAGTTTAAACTTTAAATATTTGATTGCATCCTACAACTCTTTGGTATTGAATATGATATTATGATGCTTTGTTTCATTTCATTGTTGATGTTATCTGTTAGAGTTTGTCAATGACAAATATTATATGTTGAAATTTGAAGGTTGATGTTGTTGATGATTGATGATTGATCATTTAATGACAATGTTATAAGTTATAGATCCTATATGATTGATGTTATATCAATATGGCCATTGTGGATGTGTTCAGGATGGCCACGCTCTACCAGGAGCCTTCGGATCATAAATGAACCCCTTAAGCAAGATTGGCATGGCCTTCACTGAGCAAAACCCTAGTTCCTGAGATGGCACAATAGCACTATTTCTGGGTGTTTGAGGCATGGTGTGGGGGTCCCCTAGATGAAACTCAACATCCCGAATCCATCGAAATTGACATATTCATGACCAGAGTCACGGTTTTGGTGCTATGGGAATTTTTGCTAGGAACCCCATGGCCATTCAGGGACACTTTAAGGATTTTCTCTATGGGCACAGAACCCAAACCGATGAGCGGGCTTGGATTATTTTAGCTCCCACACATGTATATGGCCATTGTGGATGTGTTCAAGATGTCCATGCCTGCTCGAGATCCTTCAGATCATAAATGACCCCCTTGAGCAAGATTGGCATGGCCTTCAATGACCAAAACCCTAGTTCCTAAGATGGCACAATACCACCATTTTCGGGCGTTTGAGGGATGGTGTGGGGGGTCCCCTAGATGAAAACCAGTGTCCCAAATCCATCAAAATCAATGGATTCATGACCTAAGTCACAGTTTTGGTGCTATGGAAATATTTTCCAGGAACCCTATGGTCATGCAGGGACACTTTGAGGATTTTCTCCAGGGGCACCGAACCCAAACCGACAAGTAGACTTGGATTCTTTCATGTCCCACACGTGCATATGTCCATTGTGGATGTGTTCAAGATGGCCACACTCACCCGAGAGCCTTCGGATCATAAATGACCCCCTTGAGCAAGATTGGCATGGCCTTCACTGAGCAAAACCCTAGTTCCTGAGATGGAACAATAGCACCGTTTCTGGGCATTTGAGGCACGGTGTGGGGGGGCACCTAGCTGAAACTCGATGTCTTGAATCCATCTAAATCGATGGATTCATGACCGGAGTCACGGTTTTCTTGTTATGGGAATTTTTTCCAGGAACGTCGTGGCCATTCAGGGACACTTTGAGGATTTTCTCCGGGGGCACAGAACCCAAACCAGCGAGCGGAATTGGATTCTTTAATCTCCCACACATGCATATGGCCATTGTGGATGTGTTCAGTATGTCCATGCTCACCTGGGAGCCTTCGGATCATAAATGAACCCCTTGAGTAAGATTGGCATGGCCTTCATTGAGCAAAACCCTAGTTCCTGAGATGGCACAATAACACCATTTCCGGGCGTTTGAGGCACAGTGGGGAGGGGGGGCTAGCTGAAACCTGATGTCTTGAATCCATCAAAATTGATGGAATTGAGATTGTAGTCACGGTTTTGGTGCTAGGGGTATTTGTTCCAGGAACCTCGTGTCCATTCAGGGACACTTTGAGGATTTGCTCCGGGGGCATGGAACCCAAACCAGTGAGCGGACTTGGATTCTTTCAGCTCCCACGGGTGCATATGGCCATTATGGATGTATTCAGGATGGCCACTCTCTCTTAGGAGCCTTCGGATCATAAATGAACCCCTTGAGCAATATTGGCGTGGCCTTCTGCAAGCTAGGGTTTATTTATTGTGTATGTGCATGGTCTTAAGTGTGTATGTATGTGTAGATATTTGTATATGTGCAAGTTGTTTATGTACAAATTGACGCGGTCAAATTTTTGTGCTTGATTGCGTCAATTAGCCTTCTTTAGAAGGACCAAATGTAATAAGAACTCAACAAAACATGGAGAGACAATTGTAAAAAACATTAGAAAATATGTATTGGAGCCATAGTGTTTATGAGAGATGATACTATAAGAGACAAGTAAGTTTTGGTTTGCATAAAATAAGGCTGGTTTCCCTTTTTTTTATATCAATAAGAATTTGTATGCATTATAAACGTGATAGACACATTACAAAGGTGCACACATTCTTATGACAACATATATTGCATTAGTTAGTTTTTATGGTAGGTAAAATCCTTTCAACCACATTAAATCCCTAGGTTATAATTATTTTCAAGGGGGAATATGTGAGTCATTAGGATTTTTTAAGCACTAAGTTTGGATGTGATTTATTTAGACATGATTAAGGTAGAAAATTTGAGCCTTAGGTTGTAGGGATCGATTCTAAGCATCCCGAGCCATGGATAATGCCTTAAAGAATAAAAGTTGACCTCTGAAGGGTATCCTTTGCCTTTGATTGTTGACCTAGATGCAATAAGTAGGTTTTGGACATTAGGTATGGGTCTTGGGACCATGAACTTGTTCAATGGAGAAAAAATATGCCTTATGCCCTAAACAAGGCTTCTATGCATTTAGGACCAAGAATGATGTGTCAAATCAAAACACATCTAGGATCGAGGGATATTTGGACTCCATATGAGCATATTCAAATATGATTAGGAGGTTATGAACACCAAGTGTTGGTTGTTGAGGGCCTAGATATGGCTGCGAATATTTAGCTTATTGGTGAGGATATGGACTCTATTTAGAGGTTTTGAACACCGAAATTTGTCCTTAGGATATGTAAGTGGTCAAAGGATGAAACACAACCCATAGGTCCTAAGAGAAGCTTCTAGGGCTTGATGACCATGCGCAAGGTATTGGATCATAACACATGGCATCTACTAGGTGCATTTTTTCTCTATTTGGGAATAAAAGAGGAATAGGTTAACCACTGGGATATTTTGAGCCTCGTATACAGGTCATGAATCAATACATGGTAAATGTAGGAAACTTAGGAGTTATTCCCTAAATGCACAAACTTAGCGATCAAGAGCAAGAAATGAACTTTCAAACTACCATATAGGACATGTCTTAGGGTTCTTTCGCTCCCAAGTGTTGATACATACTTCATTAGGAGATTTTGAGAACCATTTATGGATATAAGTTTCTTATACATGGTTGGGAGGAGGACTGCAAACCTTAATAAAAATAAAGCTTGTAAGGGAAGGGAAACCTGAGGCTTCAACCTTACAGGTGTATTATTTACATAGCTCACAACCATGAAAGAGGCTTCAAATGACAAGGTTATGTTTATCCTCCAATAAATGATATGGGCGCAACTAGGAGTATTTTAAAACTCAGTATGATTTTTATGGCACTAAACATGATCAAATGATGAAACCTTGACAATAGGCTCTAAAGGAAGTTTCCAAGGATAGGGAAAATGTGAAGCCTTAACCAACCACATAAGATTGGTCTAGTATAACTTAAATATTTGAATGCCAGTATGGACACCATTAGTAGGTTTTGAGCTTTATGGATGGACCTCAAATCCATAAACATGATTCGAGGAGGGAGACCAACATCTCAAGGATAGAAATATAAATTTATGGCTTAGGACAAATGATCAATTTGATGGGTCGTTTTTAATGCTTCATGGCATCATTCATGAACCTTGGTCCCTAGAAGGTGCCATTATAGCCTAATGCATAATTAAAAATTGATCAAAATATTTGAACTTGATATTTATGTGTGTAATTGTGTTTAAAAATATGATTTTGTTTGTTATTTTATACTAATATTTGTATGGTTTTCTTTGTGCAATTTTTTTGTAAATTTTTGTATGTGTGCATAGATA
Source organism: Larix kaempferi (assembly GCA_027924585.1). Classification (NCBI taxonomy): domain Eukaryota; kingdom Viridiplantae; phylum Streptophyta; class Pinopsida; order Pinales; family Pinaceae; genus Larix; species Larix kaempferi. Next base: position 8,329,170 of record BSBM01000348.1, read on the forward strand.
TTTTCCTATGTGCATGTATTTTTTGTATTTTTATGTATAAATATTTTATGTGTGTAGATTTTTGTTGTGTAAATATATATTTATCTGTACATCTTTAATATGTGTGCAAATATAATTATGTGCATCTAACTTGTGTGTGTTTGTGTGTAAATGACTAGGGGTGGTAGGTACACAAGGGGGGTGTCCAGGGGTGGTAGGTACACAACGAGGATCCTTTATTGATCGAAAGAGAACTCAATAAATCAAAATATGATGGGGTCTAGGGAATGCTTCAAACAACAAGGTATAGACTTAAATGCTCTCTGTCAAGAGATCGAGATCGCATTTTCAACAAACATAAGGAACCTTTTGGTATTTGGGAATATCACCATTATCATTCATAACTTACACAACAATTTCATATACAATGACAACACCTTAGAAAAACTTGTCAAAATAATAAGGTATAGGAAAAGGTCAAGTATCTCCATAGTCATCATATCAAGGGCCCCATAAAATTTCTCGAATAACTACTCAATGTGTTGAATTTTACCATTGAAATTTCATCCTTGCATTGTGATATATACAAACTTGTTAGATCTTATTAGAATGACATTTTACGATCAAAATACATTTAATAATATAAACCAATTGAAATAATATTCATTATGTTAATTCTAAAGCTAAAGTCACACTTAAACCTAAACGAAGGAAATCATATCAAAAGCTATTCAAACTCAACCATTTGTTTTAAAAGCATGATGTTGTTTATTAGGAAACTACACACAACAAGAGACAACAAGATACAAATATAGACAACATGGATATAAATCACATAACTGAAAATCCATGTACATCAAAGCTACAAAACTTGTCCAAACATATAATTTTTTTGGCAAACAATGAAACATGGTTCCCAATGTACACACAATGACAACTCGTTCCCTATACAAAGTTTGACAACTCGTGTCGTAGATCCAAAATACATGGAAACTCGCACCATAGATACCAAGTACATGGCAACTAGTGCCCAAAAATGACACATCGTGACTAATGTGCATAACATGGTATGTCAATCATTGTGCTCACCCCTATCACTCCCAGGCGCATCTTTGAAATCGATATTCCTCTTCTTGGAGCTAGTGGAATCTCGGGCATTCTTCCGTCTAGGAGTAGACCGTCTCTCTAGGATCTGAAACAAATGATATAAGATACCATCATTTTCAAACATTTGTAACCATTAGGGGAATTTTGAGGTAAAAAATGGGCCTCCAAACAAAAAAAGTATTATCAAAATCAACTTTATAAGAACCAATCAAATTATAGAGAATGACATCATCCCCTACGGTTGAGGTGGCATTGCTTGAGTTAAAGTTATTTGCTTGTCAAATTCTAAATGGTGGATGAAAATCCATGGTTAACCATACTCATAATGAAAAAAATACTCATCAATTACTTTAAAACATAATATTCATGTATTTAGTGCTCTTAAAGTACTTTCACTTTGAAGTACTTTCACTTTAAAGTACTTTTACTTTTGAATATAAAAGTATAATAGTATTCAAAATTTGAACATAAATTTAAAAATAGAATCTTGGTTTAGTACTTTTAGATATGATGTAGTAAATAAGTTATATTATAGATATAATATTTTTATTTAAAATTGTTATAACATATATTATTTAAAATTTTATATTATATAAATGATTATATTTTATAATATAAAATGACATATATATATATATATATTTATATATATATAAGAAATATTATATATATAAAAATCATGTTTATTATATTTCATATAATATATATTATGTTATATTATATATTTTAAAATAAATAATTATTAATGTGAATTATTTTATATAAATATGATTTAGAATTTATGTACAAAAGTTTAATTTAGGTTTATAATTCAAAACAAAAGTATTTTCCTTTATTTTATTTTATGAGTACTTTATTTTAGTACATTTATGTATTCAAAAGTGCTTATGTTTCTAGTCATATCGAATGAATTTTTTTTATTAATTTTAGTTGTACACATCTTTTCACTTTAACATAACCATAGTTACATGAATTGTAGTGCAAAGGGTGAGTTGTAAATATAACTTCCCCACAAAATGACAAATTCATAATATTTTATTATATCTCTTATGAGGCCCATTTTAGACCTCAAAATTCTCCTAATAATTTACCACATTTATAAAATGAATGTAGAATTCAAATCTTAAATAACTCACCGCTGATGGGAGTGGGAGACGTGAAGAAGATGTCCTCGATCTACTGAGCCTCTCAATAATGCCACCCTACAACATTTACAACAATAATTTCATTGAAAAATAATAATTGATTAAATTAATTTTCGTTAATGCATCACAATATTTTCATAAATTAACTTGATTCTCACCGTGAACACCTCCGATAATTGACATGACTGGGCTTCAGGGCTAGCAAGTGGAGCAGTTGGTTGGACAACCTACTCCGATGCAGTCATGGGGGGTGTGCAGATGTAGTTGCAGCAACTACGGGTGAAACCATTGTAGATACATTGACAGATACAAATACTAGAAGAGTAATTGCCACAATAATGGCGGGCACTGAAGAAGATATGGTGGAAGAGGGCATGGTTGTATGGGGTGGAGGAGGATTTCATGGACGATGAACCCCTACTGGTTGTATGATAGGGGGAATCAACCTAAAAGGGATATGGGGGATGTTGAGGGATGGTGAATGGGAGGGAAATCCTGGATAGAGGGAGGATGATGGATACAAGTGGGGTTGTGGACGAAGAAGGGAAGCTGGATGCACGGGGAGCATGGATGAATGTGGGAGGATGGATAAATGGGGGGGGGGGAGGTGGCGTGGATGAATATGGGAGGATGTATAGACAGGGGGGAGGATGGACGGAGGGGGGAGTATGGATGAAGAGGGGAGGTTGGATGGAAGTGCGGGGTTGGACGGAGGGAGGGGTCTGGATGGAAGCAAGGGGGATCGTGACTCATGGGAGAGGGTGGAAAAATGGGATTGAAGTGGGGAGGTGGATCAATGTTACCTTCAACTGATGGTGGCACCTACATATACATTGTAATATCATAGTTTGGTAGAAAAAAATAAAATTAAACCATAGCAAGTCATAACAATTCAAATTAAAAGCGTTCTTTTAACTACACATTGTACCTATGGGTATGGTGACCTACCAATCCATGGCGAAGATGGCTGGTCATCATAATCTGTGCATACCTGTGGACACCAAAATGCATGCATGTTTTGAACATATTAAACAAGTAATTATTTAGGCAATCAAAATATTAAAAAATATTATACGAATTATCATGGTGTATGTCATAAATATAAATAAATAAATAATAGAAACAACATAAGTAATAACAATATTGTGTGAGGTACTGAAAATACCTCCATGTGAGTTGTTGGAATTTTAGTTGCAGGTGCCATTGCTGCATCCAGGTTGGGAGATCCTATGTTCTCCCATGTCGGCGTCTCCACTATAAATAACTATACATTGAAATAACAGTTTAAGTCATACATAACTGCTTTAAAATTACTTTACAATTTCTCAAGTGTTGATTGAAAAATCATTAAAAAAAGTGCTAACTTGCTCCATATAGCAGCCCTCGATCGGGCCAGGGAAAGTGTGCCCACAATGGGGACAAAGATGTGGCTTTGTCCTTGTCGAACTAGAAGGCCCAACATGGCTACCACCAGTCACAAGTCTATCCCGACTCTATCATGAAGGCCCTGCACCTGAGTCTCTATCAAGCTCAACCTATCTCTCCACTATAGTCATTGCTACAAAGTCGGTGTGTCTAAGGAGTTCGCGTGCAACACTCCTCATCGTCTCCTCGATCTGATCCATTTTGTGGGGTAAATGAGGTAGTTGGGGAGAGGGGTTGGGCTTGTGCCTAGGAGCTGGTGGACCTATCAGTGGGTTCCTCCTAGCAGCAGGTCGATCTTGGGTAGATCCAAGCCCAACACCCTGGAACTCGGTTATGTCAAAATAGTTGACATGTAAACCGAACGGAAACTCATCCCATAGTTATCAAAGGAAATACTGTGGAACCCCCCTATTATTGCAGGGAGGTTTATCATAAACCATGAACCACCTAGGCATCCAATTGTCCCTCCATGGTTGGAAATGACACCAATCCATGCAGACACGTGTCTTTCTAATGTATGGTGGTTTTTTTGTGCTTGGATCGGTGAACATATTGTATAATTAGGCTTTTATAATATTCAATGCTTTTATTTCCTCCTTGGAAATGCCTGTGGAATAATACTCCCGCATCCTAGATCTATATTTGGTCATGTCCGTCAATTGGAGATGTGCATGGATGAGGGAATCAATTGAGCTCTCAATTGAGGTGGCAAGGGAAACTCAAGATGGTTCCCCTGTGTTTCTTAATTCTCGAATCTGCACTCTGATTTCATTTACGTAATGGTTCAAGTCATCTTGGTTGAAATTTTGTTGGGGGTTTTGATTTTCTTGGGCTTTTTTATTTTGTTGAGGGTTTTCATTGGTTCCGAGATTTGTGTTTTCTTATGTTCCACCGGAATCCATGTTAACATTTTGTTCATTCATTGTATAGGTTTATACTCTACAATTGAAAAAAATTCTATTATTTTATTAATTTGGGAATTATTAAAAATTTAATAAACAAAAAAAAAATCAATAAAATGACAAAAAAAAAAATATTACCTATTCAATGCAATTGATGATCACTCAGTAGATGGATTGATGGATTTATTGAGTGAAATAGGTGAGTGAGGTGGTCTCTTACTCTGTGCATGCACCGGGTGAGTGAATCTTGGTCGATTGGAAGTGAAATAGAACGCGTTCTACCCCTTTTGTATTTGGTTTAATAGGAGTGCGTGCGCCTTTTTGGGAGCGCATGTGCAGCAGTGTGCACATGCCTATTCTCAGTACCAAACCTAATGGCGCGTGCGTGCTTCCTTAGGTGTGTGCGTGTCTTTGTTTTGTCTCCACTAGCGCGACCCCATTGCAATTGTTTTGGGGAGCAACTTTGTGCACCCACCCAAAATGCACACATGCTTTAGAAATGTGCACATTTATCTATTTGAATTGTTTCAACCCTTGTTGAACCTCCACACATGCCGCATGCACACCTCCACACATGCATCATGCACACCTCCATGTTACCCTCAATGCATGCCTCCATGCATATTTTAATCTATGTCAAAAATATGCACACATGTTCATTTGTGTAAAAACAAGTGGGTATTGAAGCCTAAACATAGGGAAGAAACAAGGGGCTTAAGCCTTAAATGAACCTTATTGAGCTCAAGTGCCATTGTTAGGGGAGGAAAACACTTTTACCTTAGGCTATAAACATAGTTTCTTGAGCTTGATCACCATGCAAAACATCTATAAACCATAACAAAGGCCCCTTTCTAAGGGGTATTTGGAATCAAAGTTGTATATGGATTCCAATAGGAGATTTTATGCACTAAGGATGGGTTGCAAGGCCTTATCTATAGTTAAGGAAGGAAATATAGTGCCTCGAGATATTGTTGAATCTTCTTATGCTCAAGATCTTGAAATATGTTCTTGAACCAAAACATGAGTTCTTTGTAGGAATTATTTGCAGGCCTCCAAGTGGGAAACCTACATCAATAGTAAGTCTTATTCACTCAGAATGAGTGTTAAGGACTAAGAATGGTCAAGGGAAGAAATAAGGCCCTTACTAATTGAACCTTCTTGAGCTTAAGCACCATGAAAAACACCTACAAACCATGACATGAGCCCTCTCCTTGGAGTATTTGGAACCTAAGTTGAATATGGATTCCATTACAAGGTCTTTGGCATCATGGATGAGCCTTAGATCCTTTCCCATGAGCTCTTGTTTCTATGGAAGGAAACAAGAGCCTTCAGTCCTAAACCTCACTTTTTGGGCTCAAGTGCCATGGAAGAGTCCTCGAACCACCACATATGACCTCTATAGGGTATCATTCACCTGCAAGTGGGATATGGGCACCTTGAATAGGTTAGAGGTGAACCAAGAATGGGTCTTGAGGTCTGACTAAGGGCGAAGGAGGATAATAAGGGCTGTACTCCCTAAATGAAGCCTCTTAGGCTCAAGCACAAAGAACAACACCTACAACCCATGAATCTCGTTAGGATATAATGCCACAAATGGATCCTTGAACCACCACATGTGACTCCTATAGGGTACCTTTAACTTACCAAAGGGATATGGACACCATGATTAAACCACATTGTAGCTAGTGTTTTCACACTAGCTAGTGCAAAAGGACACCTACTAAGGATTATGGAACCCTTAATAACAGTTCGTAAAAAGGAATGTATGAATGCAAATAAAAATAAAAAATAACTAAACTAAATTATTACTTCAGTAAAAAAAGAAATCAATTGGAACCCATGAATCAAATGTTGATTTTGTATTATGCTATAAAGAATGATTTACAATAGATATTTACCTCAAAAGGTGAGTAGATGGGGGCTCTCACAACCATACGAAGATTGGTGCTCCGGGTATCCAAGGTTGCTTGCTCTTCTCCAAATGCTCTAATGGTGGTCGAAGCTCAACCAAAATGGCGAAACACAAGCTCAAAGGGAAGCTAGGGTTTCGATGGGAATTTCGGCAGCATAAGGGTAGGAAGAGTGAATGTAGGATATGGAATGGGAGGACTCCACCACCTTTTTATAGTAATTTTGGGTGTTGATGTATTGTCCCATGGTATTGGGAAGCCACTAGTATTGGCCAATGGTATTTGATGGTTTCTCTCATTTTTATTTTATTTTGACTATCTCCCCTTCTACTTTTTCTTTTTTGGGGATTTTGACCCTTTTTTGTGGAATTTTATCCTTTTTTGGAGGATTTTCATTAATTGATGAGGGAAATAATGATTTTTTCCCATTTGGTTACCAACTTAGGGATTTTTGGGTTTTTGGAGGCCAAAATGTAGGAAAAGGGGATAAATGGGTTATGTAACCAACATAGATCCATCTTAAAGGGTATCTACCAAGCACCGAGAGGGATCAAATCTCTCGAAGTGCAAACCCCTTTTTAGAGTGAAAATGTTGAGGAAGCGTTTTAATTTATCTAATTTGTGTAGTTTTTATATATATTCTGTTGTAAATGTTTTAAATAGCTGACATGTTATTTTTTATAATATTCTAAAAAGGATATGTGTCAGCTCTAGGATGAGCATGGAAGGAGTTACACATCTCCCCCTACTAGGCTGTAGAATGCACCTCTTCAGCGCAACTAGGGGGATGAGCTAGGTGAACAATTTTTGGGTGTTAACACACATCATAGGTACTAAACAAGAATATCTCAATCATACACAAATAATAGTTATCAGGGACCTGGTTATGGTTCTTTAGCATTTAAGTGGGATACAAGTGCCACGAGTAGTCTTTATGCAAAGGAAATGGGTTTTGAAGCCTAAATATGATGAGAGGGGTAGAAAGGGGCTTAAGCCTTAAATGAACCTTCTTGAGCTCAAGAGCCATGGTTAGGGGAGGAAAACAATATGCCCTAAACATAGCTCCCCAATCTTAATCACCATGAACAACACTTGGAAACCATAATATATGCACTGTTAGGCTCTCTATGGCATTAAAGTTGGATATGGAAAAATTGTGAGCTTTTTTGCATCAAGAATTAGTCATGTGACCTTTCCCGTAGTTGAGGAAGGAAATAAGTTCCCTGGGATATTGTTGAATTTTCTCAAACTCAATGGCCTTGAATAAGCCATCAAACCAACACACAAGTTCTTTGTAGGCCTCCAAGAGGGATATGGGCACCCTGAGTAGGCTTTGAGCACTATAAAACTAGTATTGATTCCTAAACATGATAAAAGGTGGAAACAAGGGTCTTAATCCCTAGTTGAACTTTATCAAGATCAAGTGTCAGGTAGAACACCTAGAAAGCGCAACACAAGCCTTGGTAGGGGTTCTTTGGCATACGAGTTCGATATGGACATATTAAGTGTTTTATGCACCACCAATGTGTGTGTGTTAGGAACCCATCTCAACCCTTCTCTTTAATTTGTTAGTATATTGTTGTTGAACGCATATGCTTTGTAAGTCATCCCGTAGTATTATATGTTGATCCATAGTTTGTATTATCCCATAGTATTGATCCATACTACTGGATGCATATGCTTTGTAAGTTTTCATGTAGTATTATATGTTCCATGGTATTGATCCATATTATTGGAGACTAGACTTAGTATATAAGTTTGTGTTGAGGCCAATGAAGATATCGTGAAGTTATTTGTATTGAGCTTGCTCAAAGGAGGTTTCCCCCTCAAAGTGGCTCGCGATCAATAAATCCATTCTGAGTTCTGTTATTTCTGCTACCTCGTGCATTTTCATTAATTAATTGTTGCAGGTTCCTCACACATGGTATCAGAGCACTTTCTTGGGCTCTTTGGGTGGAATTTCTGCCAAAGACAATTTCACATCTATTGCAGGTTCGGATATAGGAATAATCCCTATTCGCTTAACTGTGGGAATTACTTGAGAATAATCCCTAAAATTCATTGTGAGGAGTCCCACAAGAACCCCGAAGTAACTGGCCGATTGAGAGGACTTGCTAGCGAAAAGGGAAACAACCCCTACTTGATTGACTAGTTCTCACCCGTGAGTTAAACCAAGAGTTGTCGTTTGTGGCAAAGACGTTATCAGTTTTACCTGAGCCGTGGAGTGAGGGGTACTTCCCCAATACGCAATCCGTCAGACAACATTGGTGTTCGAGTGAATCCCCTGAACCGTTAGGAAGCCGATCATACCTGGGGTCATTATCTATTTTCAGCTGATAAATCACAAATTACATCTGTCCAGAATTGTTGTCGATCACTTCTAGGCCGTTGCAGAACCCTTCCAAAAAAAAACTGTTTTTCGCCATATATCCTTTGTTTTAAATATGTTTCCCTTGAAACATCACTGACACCCCTACAATCCCATTCCACATATTTCATTCCTGAGGACCCTATCCCAAATTCCACTTCCCAAAGTCATAAATCTCACATTTGTCTAACTTATTCAATTTTCACCCAATCGCATTCAAATTTTGCCACAGTGCTCATTTCGTATTTTTGCTTCTTTGTCCCTTTGACAAATTTTCTCATTCTTTCACCCCGCGTCTTAAATCCTCATTTTTTAATTCCCTATCCATTCGAAAGTGTCCAAAACCTAGTCAAACCCAAATTACCCATCAGAGTTTTTCCCAAATCCAAATTTTCCTTTACTAAAGCAGTTTCTGTTTTAGTTCTTCTACCCATTCAAAAAAAAAAACTGTTTTTTTGCCATATCTCCTTTGCTTTAACTATGTTTCCCTTGAAACATCACTAACACCCCTCCAATCCCATTCAACATATTTCATTCCTGAGGACCCTATCCCAAATTCCAATTCCCAAAGCCAGAAATCTCACATTTGTCTATTTTTAGGGTTTTCCTTAACTTCTTCAATTTTCACCCAATCGCCTTCAAATTTTGCCACAGTGTTCATTTCCTATTTTTGCTTCTTTGTCCCTCTCTGAAAAATTTTCTCATTCTTTCACCCCGCTTTTGAAATCCTCATTTTATGCTTCCGTGTCCATTCGAAAGTGTCCAAAATCTAGTCAAACCCAAATTACCCATCATAGTTTTTCCCAAATCCAAATTTTCCTTTACTAAAACAGTTTTTGTTTAAGCTTTTCTACCCATTCAAAAAAAAAAACTCCTGGTTATGATTGCACCTACACAGGAGAAAAAACCATGGAGGAAGAACTTGCATCCCTCAAAACCGAACTCCAGGATTTGGATGAAAAATTTCTCGGCCTCCATACTGAGCATTCAACCATGAACAATAAACGACAACCAGAGTCTTCTGCAGAAACTGGGTTCTCTTCTTCCAGTAATTTCCATGGTCCGAAGCTTGATTTTCCTTGCTTCAATGGTACTAATCCGACTGGATGGATATATCGGGTAGAAAAATATTTCAACCTCCATAATACTTTGATGTCAACAAATTTTAGCTTGCATCCTTTCATTTGGAACATGAAGCTCTTCAATGGTACCGTTGGTACATCAAGGCCCATGAAGAGCCAAAATGGCCAGATTTTTGCCATCTCCTTTTGCAACAATTTGGTCCTAGTGCTTTTGATGACTTCATAGGATCCCTCACTAAAATTCTCCAAATTGGCACTATGAGAGAGTATCGGACAGAATTTGAGAAACTAGTCAATCGCATAGAAGGATTGCCTGATGACTTCTACAGGAGTTGTTTTATAAGTGGTCTAAAGGATGCAATCCAATATGAGTTCAAAATGTTTATGTCCCAACACAATGATGGAATCCCTGGGGTTGGCTAAGTTGGAAGAGGACAATATCGTAGCCCAACAACGCTCCAAACCCACTTTTGTTCCCTTTAGAAATATGGTTTCCCAACAACCGCCCATCCCTCCAGCTCCTCGACCAACTCCTATCAAGCATTTGTCTGAAACAGAGATGAGGGAATGCAGAGAAAAAGGGCATTGTTATAATTGTGATGATAAATTCACTCGAGGACATAGATGTGTTGAGCAATATCTCTATCTCTTGGATGTGGATTCTCTGCCTACCTTTGAAATTGGTGAAGAATCTCCAGATACAATAGATGATCAGGTCGACATTCAAGAGTCTCCTATTGACCCTCCATCTCAGGACGACCACCTAGATATATCTCTCGATGCTTTAGTTGGAGTCACCACCACCCAAACATGCAGGTCAGGGATTACTTCAGGAAGATTCCTCTTACAATACTTATTGATTCTGGTAGCACTCATAACTTCATTGACCCTTGGATCACCAAACAGGCTGATTGTTTTGTCCATACTTGCTCCAACTTTGAAGTCATGGTTTCCGATGGGGGCACCTTATGTTGCAAGGGGAAGTGTCTCAATGTGCGTATCTCTATGGGATATTATAACCTGCAATCTGACATGTTTTCCTTGGCCTTAGGAGGATGTGATGTGGTTTTGGGTGCTCAATGGCTACACACACTTGGCCCCATATTATGGGATTTTGTTGAACTTTGCATGCAGTTTTCAACCAGTGGACAAAAACACACATTGGTAGGCTTACAACCAAGGTCTCTCAGCATCATCAGTTCACATTGCATGGAGAATCTCCTTAAGAAGAATTCTCATGGTGTCATCGCTCAGATCCATTCCATTCAGATGCAACCATCAACGGTCTCCACTACTCCTTTGGATCTACAACAAATTATGGATAGATATACAAGTGTCTTTGCTGAACCAGTGGGATTGCCACCTTCCTGGAAGCATTCCTCCTAACATCAGGCCCTATTTCTACCCATTTCACCAAAAAAAAAAGATTGAAATGCTCATTCGGGACTTACTAAAACAAGGTATTATTCGCCCTAGTACTAGTTCCTTTTCCTCACCAATTCTTCTTGTCTAAAAAAAAGATTGGTCATGGGGCCTTTGCATTGAATTTCGAGAACTTAATCACCTCACAATCAAGGATAATTTTCCAATTCCTATTGTTGATGAGCTTCATGGTGCTCAATTTTTCACCAAGTTGGATCTTCATTCTGGGTATCAACAAATTTGGGTTCATGAGGATGATATCCCTAAAACATCTTTATTCACGCATGATGGCCACTATGATTTTTTGGGCATGCCCTTTGGCCTCACTAATGCTCCTTCCACATTCCAGGCATTGATGAATAAAATATTCTGACCCTACTTGCGAAAAATAATTCTGGTCTTCTTTGATGATATCCCGATCTACAGTAAAACATGGGCTGAACATCTCCAACATCTGGATCTTGTAATGCAACTTTTCTTTGACCATCATCTCCATGCCAAACAGTCTAAATTTTTTTTGGACAGAAGGAAGTAGACTATCTCAGGCACATTATTTCAGCACAAGGGGCTCGCTTGGATCCTTCCAAAATAGTTTTCATGAACAATTGGCCGCATCCTCAAACACTCAAGAGCCTTCATGGTTTTTTGTGTTGACTGGCTACTACCGCAAGTTTGTCAAGGATTATGGAAATATTGTAGCTCCATTAACTTCTCTATTGAAAAACGATGCTTTTACATGGACACATGCTACTGAGTGTGCATTTGACAAACTGAAACAAGCTATGTGTACTACACCTATTCTAGTTATGCCTGATTTTTCCAAGCCCTTCACTATTGAGAGTGATGCTTATGGCAATGGACTTGGTCTTGTTCTCCTTCAAGATGAACATCCCACTGCGTTCACTAGCAAATCCCTCTCAGGTAAGAATTTAGCTACCTCTACATATGAGAAGGAAATGATGGCTATTTTGCATGCAATATAGAAGTGGCGACCATACCTATTAGGGAATCATTTTTTCATCAAGACTGATCACCAAAGTCTAAAATATTTTATCGAACAACGTGTATCCTCCCAAACACAACAGAAATGGGTTAGAAAACTCATGGGTTATGACTATGAGATCACTTACACTTGAAGGGTAAGGACAATATTGTGGCAGATGCTCTTTCTCGCACATTTGATTACCAAGTTTCTCTTTCAGCTATTTGTATTCATGTTCCAAATTGGTTGCAATATGTTCAACGAGGCTATGTCAATGACTCTTCATTATCTCAAATCATCCAATGCTTGGCCAACAACCCTTCCATTGTACCACATTACTCTTCGGATGGTGCTTCCCTGATATATAAGGGTCATCTGGTGCTTCCCCAGAGCATAGATATTCAACAGGTTGTCTTCTATGAACTCCATGCCTCTCCATCGGAAGGGAACTCTAGGTTCCTCAAAACGTATGAGCGGACACGACGTAACTTCTTTTGGTAGGGAATGAAAAGGACAATTCAACATATGGTGGCTGAATACGATACCTTCCAACACAATAAGGGTGAAACGACACTCCTTTTGGGATTTCTCGAACCCTTTCCCACCCCTACACGGATTTGGACAGATATTTGTATGGATTTCATTGAAGGGCACCCTAAATATGGAGGGAAGACAATGATTTTGGTTGTGGTTGATCACCTCTCCAAATATAGTCATTTTTGTGCCTTCATCCATCCATATACAGCCTCCTCAGTCGCACAAATTTTCCTGGACCAAATCTTTCGTCTTCATGGAATCCCTTCTTCCATTGTCTCGGATCGCGATGCAACTTTCACCAATCATTTTTGGATAGAACTATTTCGCCACACTGGCACCAAACTGAAGATGAGTTCAGGGTATCATGCACAAACAGATGGTCCGACTAAAATTATCAATAAATTCTTGGAAACTTATCTTCGTTGCTTCTCCTCCGAACAACAACATCAGTGGGAAAAGTGGCTCCCTCTCGCTAAATGGTGGTACAATACCTCTTAGCACACTACCTCTAAAATGACTCCAGATGAATTAGTCTATGGTCAGGCATCGCCATTTCTTATTCCATACACCCCAGTAGTTCACTAGTTCAAGAAGTTGACACAGTCCTTCGAAACCACGATCATATTCTTCGCATTTTGCAGGACAATCTTCACATGGCAAGAAATCAAATGAAGCAACAAGCTGATCAACACCGTTTTGAGCGCACTTTTCAAGCAGGTGATATGGTTTTTCTTCGTCTACAGCCTTACAAGCAATCCTCCCTGAAACTCAAAGGGCGTCATAAGCTCGCTCCAAAGTTCTATGGGCCATATAGGATTCTTCAGAAGATTGGGTCTGTTGTTTATAAATTGGAACTTTCTTCTTCTTCCTGCATTCATCCAGTATTTCATGTCTCTTGTCTGAAGAAAGTTCTTGGAACCAACATCAGAGGAAAAAATATTTTAATGAAGGATCCATCCTTTTGGATATGAAGGCCATCCTCAATAGGCTCAGTCGTCAGCTTTTCTCTCTCTCTCTCTATCAGAGAGGTCTTAATTCAGTGGCACAGAATGTAACCAGAGGATGCTACATGGGAACCACTCCTTCAGATTCAACAACAATTTCCAAATCTAAAGCTTTGATGACAAATATTTTTCAAATTGGGAGGGGGTGTTACGAACCCATGTCAACCCTTCTCTTTACTTTGTTAGTATATTGTTGTTGAATGCATATGCTTTGTAAGTCGTCCCATAGTATTATATGTTGATCCATAGTTTGTATTAGCCCATAGTATTGATCTATAGTATTGGACGCATATGCCTTGTAAGTCGTCTTGTAGTATTATGTGTTCCATGTTATTGATCCATAGTATTGGCACCTAGAATTAGTATATAAGTTTGTGTTGAGGCCAATGAAGGTACCGTGAAGTAATTTGTATTGATCTTGCTCAAAGGAGTTTTCCCCCTAGAAGTGGCATGCGATCAATAAATCCATTCTGAGGTCTATTATTTCTGCTACCTCATGCATTTTCATTAATTAATTGTTGCAGGTTCCTCACAGTGTGAGGGCCTTGACCATGGTAGGGAAAAATACCTTCGAGTATTTTTTCATGGTCAAGGAAGGGAAACAACAACATTAGGTGCTAAACATAGCTTATTAAGCTCAAGCATCATGAACATGTCCTTGAAATACAACATGAGACCTTTGTAGGGTATCTTTGGCCTACTAAAGGGATATGTGCTTTATGAATCTAGGTATTCAACACAAAGAATGGTTCTCAAAATTTAAACAATGTCTAGGGAGGAAAAAAAGGCCCTCAATATGAAGACAAAGCTTATCAAAATCAAGCACCATGAAAAACAACATGGAACCACACCTCCTTAGGATTTATTTGGAATTTGAGTATGATATGGATGCCATTAGAATGCTTTACACACCATGGATTGGTGGGGTGGATTTTAGCATCATCAAAGAATGGATAAAGTGCCATAACATCATTTTGAATCTTCTTGAACTCAACATTCTTGAAGTCCTTGAACCAACATGCATAAATTTGTACGGTATTTTTAGTCTCCAAGTGGGATACATCTTACATTAGTAGGTTTTTTCCACTAGAAATAGGTGTTGATGCATAAATAATGTCAAGAGGGAAACACCAACCTTATTCCTTCATTGAATCTTCTTAAGTTGAAGCACCGTGAATAACATCTAGAAACCACGACATAAACCCTCTCCAAGGAATATTTGGCATCCAAGTTGAATAAGAGTGTAATTATGAGGTATTACACATCATGGATGGGTCTCAGGTCTTTGAACATAGTTGGGGGAGTGGAACACGAGCCTCCATTCATAAACCTTGCTTCTCTTGATCAAGTGGCATAGATGGGTCCCCAAACCACCAAATATGGCCTCTATATGGTATCAATCGCCTCCAAGTAGGATATGTTTTAGGATCCTACCATAGCTTTCCTTACTCAAAGAATTAATCATACATAGTATAAGGGTTGAATAATTTAATGTTAAGTAATAAATGTAAAAAGGGTCTCTTTATTCATTAAGATCCATTAGGAAGTTGTATTTTGACCGTGTCAAGTAGTTAGGGCTTTGGGAATTTGAAGCTTATTTAAAGATATTCAAGGCTATGAAACATTTAGTGAAGAATATTGTAATGAATCTCTATTCAAGTGAATGGTCATCTTACCATAAGAGGCCTATGAAAATTGTTCCCATAATAGCAAAGCTATTTTTTTGCCATATTTTGCTATTATTGCCTCAAATTTCTAGTTTATTGGATGCTAATCTTGTTATATGTTGTCTGATTCTCAAGTTACATGAGTAACGAACACCATAAGTTGTATCAGATCCATGATCTTGAGACAACACACCTCCAAGAATCAATAGATTTCTTTTAGGCTAGAGATGTGTTTCGGTGTCTAAAAACAATTGTGGAGATCTATCGTTCAATGGATAAACCTGTAGTTGGGGAAAAATAAATGTATAAAATATAATTGGTACTTACTCATGATGTACCCTCATTTGGTACAATTGTTGGATATCACTGTAACTCCTGTTGGTACCCTTCGAGTAATACCACGTCAGACAACAACTACACATGGAATCACTTTTGAAAGTCCCATAGGTCACCTAAAATTATCCTACAACTGTCTTGTTTCTATAGTGGCTCCGAGAATAACACTCAGGAAGATACACTCACGTACTTGGGTAGTAGGGTAGTATGACTACGGGAATGATTGATCCCCCTTAGTTAGTTCCCTAAGAGATTG
The DNA here is from genome assembly GCA_027924585.1 of Larix kaempferi. NCBI lineage: Eukaryota > Viridiplantae > Streptophyta > Pinopsida > Pinales > Pinaceae > Larix > Larix kaempferi. The sequence continues at coordinate 8,345,292 of BSBM01000348.1, forward strand.
GGTTGAGTAGTACTGTTGGATAATGCACCTATATAAGAGATCTATAGTGCATGACAATCTCTTAACTTCAAAACTCTAGAAAAATTGGAAACCCTTCTCTCTACAATCTATTTAAGAGATTTATTCATTGTCTCAATAACAAGAAAATTTCTTAGGGGAGGCTGTGAAAAAATCCTACATGTTTGAATCTAATAGGAATTTGGAAATTATGTTATTGTAGTAACATTCAAGCCCCAATGTAAAAAAATAAAAAAAAGTCTAGATGGTCCAGAAAACCCTTATTTGTGACCTACCTCATTGGAATCCTTGCATTGCGTTAATTGTTTTAATATATAATTCTCATACCTTTTTAATGAGTCTTTGAAACCCTTATTTGTGACTCACCTCCATAGACTCCTTGCCTCATGCCGATTGTTTTGATATATATCTCTCACAACCTTGTTTTGGCAGAACTTGCCCCTCCTTTTGCAATTCCTACTTTTATGATCCCATGGTACACACCGACCACCAAGACAACATGGATAATACCAACTAGAATCCACCCCAACTCAATTAGAACCCTCCCACTCAACCTCTTTACCTTCAAACCCTTTCCTTTAGTGTGGGCCAACTCACCCAGCGAATGATCGAACAAGAAAATAAGTACTCCAACATCAATTTCCTGTTAATTGCTATTGCCCAACATTGTGGATATGTTCCACCCTTTTAAAACCCCACTCATGAATATGTGGCCATGAAATACTAGGGATCTCACTCTCTATTCTTGGAATAACAATCCCCCTCCTTAGAATAAAATACTCCATGGCACCATTTTCTGAAGATTAACATGTGAAAATATGATTGTTTCAACCCCTCAAGTTGGGTGACTAAAATGGAAAATTATTTTTCACTCCATGGCATTGAAGATGATCTCCAAAAGTTGAAATTCAAGGTCTTATATTTATATTCTAAATGATGGCAGTGTTGGAAATGGTACCAAATTTTTTTCATTTTAATGTCCCTTGAATCCAATTTGTGAAGATCATTTATGAGTGATTTAATCATAATACTCATTATTTAGGCTAATAGACTAAACTAACAAGCACTATTCTAGACTACATGAAAACATTTGTGCAGTTGTCCATTTTCACTAAAGGCCTCTCTAATTCTCTTTTTCAATAATGTTTCATTAGTGTTCTGAAAGAGGCATTTTGTGCACATGTCCTCATGCAAATACCCTCCACTTGGTTGAAATCATGTTATAGAGCTCATGAATATAAATTGGTCCTCACTTCCCAAACTAAGAACCCTTTGTTTCTCCCTCGCATCATTTATCACATGGCTCCACCTCCTAGTGACATCCCCACCCCACCTTTTGTTAATTTTTGAGCAAATATGACGAGCTTTGAACTTTAAAACTTTAAGTGCATAAATACTAAATACTCTAATCAATGAACCATTCAATCACATGAAACATCCAACCATAACACAAGATGTACCCTAGGGAAAACCCTAAAAACAATGAGGATGAAAAACCCCAACAAATATTCAGAGTATAATTTTGATAGATAATAGAGAATGTATTTTACAAAAATAACAGATTTCTTTCGGCACCCGATGTGTTAGATAAGATAGAATACTGATCAATAGAGAATATAGATCAAATTTATCACATTTCCATGTTCCCGACACATTAATAACAATCAAGAGTCACTGCCATGCAATCTATAGTGAATGGTTGCATGGGAAATGGTGCATCACATGAAACAAATGTGAATTTCCGTCTTGGAGAATTATCCTGTGCATTAGTTTCTTCAATTGTCCATAACATATGCGCAATTCCTTTCATATTTGACATTAAATGATGCTTAACTGATTCTAGAGTGGACTTGTCCTCTAACTGATTTCATGACCACTTATTTAGGAAGCTAACTTAAGTGTCATAATACAATAACTCAAGTGTCAATCCTGCAAACACTTTATTAACTGAAGTGTTGTATTTTGGTTAACTTAAGTGTCGTCTTTTAGTTTAACTAAAGTGTAATCAATACAAAACACTTTAGTTAACTAGTCCTTCTTTATTAACACTTAGTTAACTATTATTAACTGAAATCATGCTGATTGATTTACTTCTAGTGACCACTATGAGTTCTTTAATTAATTGAGGCATACATGGTTGATTTTTCTTAAGCTAACAATTTGAGTTCACTTAGTCATCTCATGAGCAATTCAAATTATCTTTGTCTCTATGCATTTATATTTATCTCTTATCTTTACTACATGTTCATTATGTCTTAACTTTAATTATCTATCATACTAGATTATACTCAGAAGATTTTTCAAATGTTGTGATCATATTATATTACTCTCAGACCAAATGATCATATAGTAAAGTAATTCACTCTAGAGGTGGCTAGTCTATAAAGGAGACTCAATAGCAATCAGTGACCATGGTTAGTAATACATCACACAACATTAATGCTTCAACATGGCAAAGCATCTGCCTCTATAACTTGAGGTCCACCCCATGAGTACCTACTATAACTGGAGGTCCACATGATAATATGAATTGACACATAATTCCTAAGCCTTGTCCAACAAGACCTTACAACATCATCACTTTGAAACATCAAAGCATTCATCTCAACACATGAAGAATAACCTTTTACAACTGAAGGCTTAGCCATTCTTGAGTCCAACTCAAGAATATACTCCAATTTCCTAAGTCCAAATCAGGATTCCTATGTCAACACATGATTCCCAATCCTGGATGCACAATATTGGCTCGGAGAATGACTCATGATGTTGTACATTTAACACTCCCTCTCAGTTAAAGAGGCATTCTCTGCCATACCAAGATTTTCTTGGAAGTACCTGAAATTCATCATTGACAAAGGCTTTGTTAACACATCTTCAATTTGCTCATCAATAGGAATTTAATGAAGTCTTACTGTACCTTTATGGACCATGTCTCTGATGAAGTGATACTTCATTTCAATTTTCTTCGACTTATCATGAAACACAGGGTTTTCAGAAAGCTTGATGAAAATTTGATTGTGACATTGAAAGACTGTAAACTCAACCTTCTCACCAAATAACCCAGCAAGTAGCTTCCTAATCCACACTAATTTTCGACAGGAAATACTAGCAACAATATACTCTTCTTGTGTAGTACTATGAACTACAGAGCCCTGCTTCCTGCTAGACTAAGAGATCATAGAAGAACCCAAGATAAAATAATAGTTGGATGTACTATTTCAGTCCAGAATATTACCACCCCAATTAGAGTCAGTATAACCAAGTAACAACACCCCTCCACTGGAGGCATATCTGAATCCATAAGAAATCATACCTCAAAGGTATCTAAGCACATGCTTATAAACAACCCAATGTATGTGTCTCATATCAAACATAAAATGACTCAGAAAACTCACAGCATAATATATATTTGGTCTCGAGTGTATAAAGTACATAATGAACCAATAAGTTGTCTATAAAAGTGGGTTCCACTGGATCCGATCCAGAATATGAATCATGTAGTTTCCTCAAATTGGAAACCATCAGAGTACTCATGGATTTGCAATCCATCATGCCAAACCTGTGCAATATATCAACAATGTACTTCCCTTGAGAAAGAAATATGTCATCTTTTCTTTTCTAAATATCAAGGCCAAGAAAGTAGTGCATAAGACGTAAGTATTTCATCTTGAACTCATAAGTGATCTCCCTATTTCACTAAGCAATCCGTTGTTCCTCTCCATCAAGGAACAAATCATCAACATATAGAACCAATACCCATATTTGGTTCTTAACTAATTTCAAGTACAAATTTGGATAAGCTTCACTCCTAGAGACGCCCAATATCTGAAGATAGCTGTTAATTATCGAATACCAAGATCTGGGAGCTTGCTTAATCCCATACAAGGATTTATTCAATTTACACACATGGGACTCCTTCCCATGAACAAAAAACCCTTCAGGATGTTGAATATAAACCTCTTCCTCAACCTCACCATTGAGGAAGGATGTATTCACATCTATTTGGTGAAGCTTCCATCATAGAACATATGCAAGTGAGATCACAGCTTGAATAGTGGTGTACATGACCACATGAGCGAATGTCTACTCATAGTATATGCCTTCTTTATGAGAGAAACCTCAGGCAAAAAATATTCCTTTATACTTTTCAATATTTCCATCAATATCAGGCCTGATATTGTAAAGCCATCTGGAAGTAACTATAGACTTCCCTTCAGGTTTAGGAACAACTTCCCAAACACCATTATTCATAATAGACTTGTATTCCTCTACCATTGCATCTTTCCATACTTGCTTCTTTGTAGCTTCTTCATAGGTGGAAGGCTCTAAATCACAGATGTGACTCATGTATGCAACATACCATGAATATCTGTCAGGTTTCTTTCACTCTTTGGAAGATCCTAATGGTGCTCCATGCTTGTCTACATCTTGTAGTAGATCTTGGCACCATGCAGATCTCCTCTTGGAAGGAGGTTCATCAAGAGCTAGAGAATCTGAGAAATTTGTTGGATTCCCCCTCTGAACATTTGAATGGGGAGAAACAATATATGGGTCCTTCATCATAGGAGTCTCATGCTCCTCTGTGTTTGTATCATACTAAATCTCTTTCAATCACATGAATGTTTCCTCTTCATGGAAGGTCACATCTTGGCTGACCTCAATGTGTCTTTGACCTAGCACATATATTCTATAGGCTTTGGATGATTCACTATAACCAACAAAGGCTCCCTTCTTTCATGATGGCTCCATCTTTGTCCTCTTTGCTTTTGACACGTGAATGTATACAAGACTCCCAAAGATCCCCAGGTTTGAAATATTTGATTTTTCAGCAATGAACACTTCTTCAGGTGTCTTCTTATCCAGCTAGGCATGAGGAATTCTATTCTGTATATATATTGTTGTACTAGTGGCCTCTGTCCATAATAAGGTATACATGTATTGATCATGCATCATGGATTTTGTAGCCTCACATATGGTTCTATTCTTCCTTTCGGAAACCCCATTTTGCTGAGGGTTGTAGGGTATAGTTAACTATCTACAAGTTCCTGCATCACTATAGAAATCATTTAATGCCTATGAATCAAATTCACCTTCATTTTCATATCTCAAAGCACAGATGTGCTTTCATGTATGATTCTCAACTAGGGCTTTGAATTCCTAAAACTTGCTAAAGGTTTTTCTCTTAGCCTTTAGGAAATAAATCCATGAATTTCTAGAGAAGTCAAATATAAAAAATACATAATATAAATATCCACTCAGGGAAGGAGATGACATAGGACCACATGCATCAGAATGCATTAAATCTAAAATCCCTTTGGATCTAGTATTACTTCTAGAGAAACTATTTTTAACATTATTCCCAAGTGCACAACCCCTACATACACTATCATGCTAAAAAAAAATATGAGCATAACTTTCATAATTTGTTGTAATCCTGGTAGCGCTTTGTAGTGGAGGTGCCCAAGCCTCCTATTCCATAGCTCACATGGGATGATAGTGTTGTGAACCATAAATTGAATGTACTTCCTGGGTACCTTGTAGATACCTCCCTCTCTATATCCAATCGTTGCTGCATATTTCAAGTCTTTTTTCTTCGACCATAATAGTGCATGATTATCCATGAAGATAACTCGGAATCCCTTATCTTCAAGAACCAAAACTGATAGGAGGTTATTCTTCAATCCTAGAACATAACTAATGTCCTCCACATGTAAAATATCTCTTGAACTCAGCTAGAAGGATGTGGATCCAACTCCTTGGATTGAATAGGTTGTGTTTTCTCCCAAATCTACCTTGCAACCACAATTTTTCTCCTTGAGATTGGTGATGGAACTCTTATAACCAATCATATTTTTGGGTGCACCATTGTCAACCAACCATGTGTCCTGACTTGTGATGACAGATCTAGAAATTACTGAGACTAGGTAATACTCCCTTCTTGTATCCTTTTATTCGTGTGCATTCTTTTGAGTAGTTTCATCTTCTATAGCGGTAGAAGCATGAAACCTTCATTGTCCATTTTTCCTTACATTGCACTCCATTGCATAATGGCCCTTCTTGTCACATTTGTAGCATCTAATGTTTGACTTGTCAAATTCCTTGTTGTACACCTTCTTCTTTGAGTGGGAAAACTTGTTTTGAGAGTAGTTCTTCTTGCCTTTCTTCATCCTTTCCATGAGGGAAAGGTTTTCTTATTTGATGCACACTGAATTGATATGGATTCTCCCCTCCTCTTGGAGGTATTCATGCCACAATATTTGATGTTAGTTTATACCTCTTTACTATTTACCGCATCCAATAATGTCTCCCATGGTGACAGGAGACCATCAATAGTGGTTTGGAGAAGATCATCTTTATCCACCACTACTCCAATACTACCAAGTTGATCTCTTACCTTAGAGATCTTGGTGAAGAAGGAGGCCACTGTCTCATCCTTCTCCATATTTATATTTACAATCTTATTCTTCAATGCCCTCTTTTGACTCAGGGCCTTCTTCTCACATAGTCTTTTCAATGTATCAAAACACTCGTTTGTAGTCTTCAACAGAGTGCTCACATACATCAAATTGTCCTTTACCGAATCATAGATGATCCATTTGGATTTAGGTTGGTTCTTCTTGAATTTGATGTGACCTGCATTATATGTAGGCTCCTCCACCATAGTGGATACATATCTATCCAAGTCATGTTCCTCCAAGATGTTCAACACCCTCGCCTTCCAAGTGTTGAAATTTGAAGTGCCCTCAAGACGGTCTTTCAGTCGAACATCGATCGTTGCCATGGATCTCAAGAATTGTGCTCAATTCCTCAGGATCTACATAGGATCAAGTTTTCTCGAAAAATATTAGATCCTTCACGCCTTGAGCTCTAATACCATGTTAATTTTTGAGCAAATATGATAAGCTTTGATCTTTAAAACTTTAAGTGTGGAAATAATGAATACTTGAATCAATGAACCATTCAATCACATGAAACATTCAACCATAACACAATATGTATCTCAGGGAAAATCCTCAAAACAATGAGGATGAAAAACCCCAACAAATATTGAGAGTATAATTATGATAGATAGCAGAGAATTTCTTTTACAAAAATAGAAGGTTGCTTTCGACACCCTAGGTGTTAGATAAGAGAGAATATTGAGCAATAGAGAATAGAGATCAACTATATCAACTTGCCATGTGCCCAACACATTAATAACAAGAAAGAATCACTGCCATGCAAGCTGTAGCGAATGGTTTCATGGGTAATGGTGCATCACATGCAAAAAATGTGAATTTCCTTCTTGGAGAATTATCTTGTGCATCGGTTTCTTCAATCGTGCATAACATATGCGCAATTCCTTTCATATTTGACATTGAATGATGCTTAAATGACTTTATATTGAACCCACTCTCTAATTTATTGCATGACCACTTAGTTAGCAAGATAACTTAAGTGTCGTAATGCAATAAATCAAGTGTCTTGATGCAAACACTTAATTAATAGAAGTGTCGTCTTTTGGTTAATTTAAGTGTCGTCTTTTAGTTTAACTAAAGTATAATCTATGCAAAACACTTTAGTTAACTAGTCCTTATTTATTAACACTTAGCTTACTATTACTAACTGAAATCATGTTGATTGATTTACTTGTAGTGACCAGTATGATTTCTTTAATTAAATGAGGCATACATTTTGGCTTTAATTGAAGATTAACAATTTGAGTTCACTTAGTCATCTCATGAGCAATTCAAATTCTATTTTTCTCTATGCATTTATTTTTATCTCTTATATTTACTGCACATTCAATATGTGTTAACTTTAACTATCTATCATATCAAATTATACTCAGAATATTTTTCAAATGTTGTGGTCATATTATATTACTCTTTGACCAAATGATCATATGATAAAGTAATTCACTCTAGAGGTGGCCATTCTCTAAAGGATACTCAATAGCAATCAATGACCATTGTTAGTAATACATTACACAACATTAATGCTTCAACATGAAAAGCATCTACCTTTATAAATAGAGATCCACCCCATGGGTACCTACTATAAATGGAGGTCCACATGAGAATATAACTTGAAACACAATTCTTGAGCCTTGTCCAACAAGACTTTACAACATCATCACTTTGATACATCAAAGCATTCACCTAAATACATGAGGAATAACCTTTTGTTAAATTTTCAGAATTTACTTCAATCTGATCTAGGATCTTAACTGAGAGAACAACATGTACAGCATATCTACAGCATATCAATCATGGAGACAATAATGCAAGCACACAAGAGACACGAAGATTTACTTGGGGAAAACCATAAAGGTGAAAAACCCCAATAACTTCCTCAGAGATAGATAGAGCAATGATACAACCAACCATAAGAGATAGACACAACCTAGCAGCAGATCCTCCTCCTCCATAAGTACGCCACTCCTCCTTGAGTGCATGTGTAAGAAGTGAGTGAGCAAATAGAGTGCCTCCCGCACTCTATTTATACTTGACTTGACTTTCCTTTTTACCTAACTCATGTAGGCTCGAACTTAACCACATAACATAATGCTGAGTGGGCCGACCCCCAATTGGGTGGTCTAATAACCCTTTGACCCACATGGCCGACCCCCAATAGGGTGGTCTAATAACCCTTTGACCCACATGGCCGACCCCCAATAGGGTGGTCTAATAACCCTTTGACCCACATGACTTATACAGGGCCGACCCCAAACAAGGTGGTCTAATAACCCATCAAGTATAAGTTACGACACTTACAATATAAATGACGACACTTCCTTATAGAGGAATAATACCATCTCTATAGGAATACAATATACACATATGTGAAATACATTCCGAAGTTACATATACATCAACACTCCCTCTTAACTAGGAAAGTATTTCTCAGCACAGTTCTTCTAGCACAAGTCATCTTCTCTGGATCATCGTCACTGGATAATCATCATCGAGTCATCATCATCGTCACTGCTGCTGCTATCTTAATCAATCTCTGAATCTAATCGTCATAGGAAGTTCTACAGAGCCAGTCCTTTTTCATACTGGATGTAGGCCCACCACCTGCAGGTCTTCGTCATCACTGGCCATACTGTGGAATCCTCAGGACTTATTACGTGCGTCACAAAACCTCGAAAGAGCATCCCAGGATGTTACGGGTACACAACTCCGACCTGTAGGATCTCCCAGGGCGCTATTACATGTGACCCCACCACAAAACCTCGAAAGAGCATCTCAGGATGTTACGGGTACACAACTCCGACCTGAAATCTCCCAGGGCACAAATTACATGTGGTCCACCACAAAACCTAGCAAGAGCATCTCAGGATGTTACGGGTACACAACTCTGACCTGAAATCTCCCAGGGCACAAATTACATGTGGTCATGGCAAAACCTCGCAAGAGCATCTCAGGATGTTACGGGTACACAACTCCGACCTGAAATCTCCCAGGGCCCAAATTACATGCCATAGGACAAAACCTCGCAAGAGCATCTCAGGATGTTACGGGTACACAACTCCGACCTGAGATCTCCCAGGGTGCTATTACATGTCCTCCCAGAGCAATGTCTCGAAAGAGCATCCCAGGCTGTTACGGGTACACAACTCTGACCTATAGGATCTCCCAGACATGCTCATCTGCACAACCTGATCCACGGCCATAGAGTATCAACCTGATACTCACCATACATCATCCTGATGTACTCATGATCGTCTTGATCATCATCAATGCAACGTCCTGCTGCATGTCATCTGGAGCAACATCCTGAAGCTCATCATCCATGATCATCCTGATCATCACTGCAACATCCTGCTGCATGTCATCTGGAGCAACATCCTGAAGCTCATCATCCATGATCATCCTGATCATCACTGCAACATCCTGCTGCATGTCATCTGGATCAACATCCTGAAGCTCATCATCCATGATCATCCTGATCATCAATGCATCCACCTGATGCATACCAAGTATCTACCTGATACATATCATCATACATGATCCACCTGATCATTAATGCATCCACCTGATGCATACCAAGTATCTACCTGATACATGATACATATCACCATACATGATCCACCTGATCATACAATGTATCCACCTGATACATATACAGATACATGGTCCAAGCATCCAACATGATGCACATACATACATAAATGATCCACCTGATCATATCCAACATCCAACATGATGCATACATACATACATAAAAATGATCCAACTGATCATATCCAGCATCCAACATGATGCGTACATACATACATAAAAATGATCCAACTGATCATATCCAGCAGAAACCAGAACATCATCCTGATGCCCATTATCCAACGCTTACATCCACAGCCATGTGAAGGATCCTCCTTCCAACATGCTTGGAATGGCTTCAACAAATGTGTCCATCACTTCTTCCTCGAAGTGTCCTCGATCTGAAGAACGCCAAGCCTCTCTCTGAAGTACTCGAACTTCACTCTGGCTAGTGGATTCGTCAGCACATCTACAATCTGCTCGTTCGTCGCAACATACAGAAGCTTCACAGCTCCTCTCTGCACCATATCCCTGATATAGTGATATTTGATCTCTATGTGTTTCGACCTGTCATGAAACACTGGGTTCTTGGACAGCTTCACACAACTCTGGTTATCACAGAAGATACCAGTAGCCTCCAACGGGAGATCAAATAACTCAGACAGTAGCTTCCGTATCCATACTGCCTCACAACTAGTTGAACAGGCTGCAACATACTCTGCCTCAGCTGTACTCAGTGCCACGCAGGTCTGCTTCCTGCTAAACCAAGATATCACACCTGATCCCATACTGAAGCAGCACCCAGATGTGCTCTTCCTATCTGCAGCACTGCCAACCCAATCTGAATCAACATAACCCTACATGTTAAACTTTTGATTCGCTTCATACTTGAGCCCATAATCCACTGTACCCTTCAGGTACCTCAGAACATGCTTTACAGCAACCAGGTGAACACTCCTCGGATCCGTCAGGAACAGGCTCAATGTGTTCACAGCAAAGCAAATGTCTGGTCTTGTGTTCGTCAGGTACATCAAGGACCCAATCATCTGACGATACATGGAGACATCAACCGGCTCAGATGAAGCATCACATAGAAGCTTCAGATTCGATGCCATAGGTGTGGCCATGGCCTTTCAATCCATCATCCCGAACCTCTTCAGGATCTCTACTGCATACTTCCCTTGTCCAAGGAAGATTCCATCACTCTGCCACACCTCCATGCCAAAAAAACAAATAGTGCATCATCCCCAAGTTCTTCAACTCAAACTCGGAAGCAAGCTTCCGCTGCGTGTCAGCAATCAATCTATCATCACCATACCAAGTTCTGCACATATATGATTTCCTATCATGTGTCTCAGAACCAAGTGGTTGCTCCACATACACTTCTTCTTCAACTACACCATTCAAGGAAGCTGTCTTGAATGCATCTGGTGTATTTTCTATTTCATCACTTTTATATTTCTCTATGCTGCCATCTGCAACATGCTTGATCTGATAGTTCCATTTGGAAGTCACAACAGACTTCCCTTCAGCTCTTGGGACCGCATCCTTCCCGTATCCTGGGAACTTCAATATCTTCAATAGATAATTTTGTTGTTGAACAAATGTTGTAGTTCTTCTTTTGTAGGTGATGGCATACGATCTTTCCTACACAACAAGTTAAATTGCATGATTAGAAAACATCTCATAGTTTTCAGAACAAATTCTTACACATAAATAAATATGTCATACAGTCATGCAATTATCTTAGCCAATGCTTCAATACAACATTTATCCATATTCCGTAACTTTCTAGATGCCTTCCAATCTCTACCATAACATTGTTCAGAGTGTGCACAACTCCCAACATGTCAGCAAAGAGGTTTCATTCTAGATAAGTAGCAATGGAATGTTGTACAGTGCCATAGGCCACTTACCCGTGCATATTAGGAGTATACTGTTCATCAATGCAACTATTCTAATATGCATAATACACAACCTAATTCTAGGAACATCAATATATACATTATTGAACAATATTATTTAAACAAACAAATATGCATGAAATGATAATTAAAATACTTATCTTTGTTTGTTCGTTGGGTGGACTCCCTCTGAGTCTTTGCTTCCTTGCAGGAGCTGCTGGAGTCCTAATCTAAAGTAGCTTCTTCTACACTTTTCTGTTGTGGAATGTAGAGAGATGGTCAACTCCCTCTGAATATTTGCATCCTTGCATAAACCATTGGAGTGTACTCCCTCTTGATCTTTGCTTCCTGGATTACCTGTTCTTGAACTCAAATTCATCCTTGGTCCCTATGCATGCTTATTAGTATCATGATTGTGTTATCCTTGTGATCTCATATAAAATCATACATTCATTAGTATACTATTAAAACACAATAATCTCAAGCATGTATAGTCATGATCATTTCAAACATAAATAATAAGCATTAGCATTCAAGGTTTATGTAGGATTCTTATGGTTAGTCAAATCATAAGAAACATAACATGTCTAAACCTGTAATTACTCAAACCTATGACTCTTTAGGTTAGTTGAATCATCAATCAAGATAAGAGATATAATATGCATAAAACCTGTGATTATTCAAACCTATACCTTCATGATTCTTCTGGTTAGTCATATCATCAATTATGGTAAGAAATATAATATGCATACAGCCATGACTTATTCAAACCTATGACTTCATGAATAATCATTATCAAATAACACAACAGTATAAGATCCTAACACAAGGTAGGATTCTATCTTGATATAGGAAAAACATACCTAAATTAGCATGCTAGCTATTTATGTCTAACATACTCGTATAATGTCTTTTGTTTCTCTTCAGTGACTTGTGCTAGTAACCTGCATGTCTCATAAGTTAACCATTGTATAAACAAGTTATACATACCTCGTAAATGGATCTTGTATGAGATCCATGACAATGGATGAATCTTGGACCAGAACATGATTTGTCTTTCTTGGTGTACCTTTCATGTTAGTAGACAACATAAACCTCATACAACACCATAATGCATTAGTACAATCATAAGTGTCAACACCCTAACCAATGAATATCTTCTATCATGCATTCATAATTTTGTTAAGGTGATACGACAAATCTAAAATCAAAATTGTACTAATCGTAATAACATGAAGACAAACATACCATAAACTTAATCATGGACAAATATCGAAACATACCTCGATGAGTCATACCTGTCGAGATCGCTTGTAATCTTCTTATATAAGGCTTTAGCCTCATCTCCCTCTGAAACAAGAACTTCTTCACTCATGCAGATGATCAATCCATCTTCTTCTAGGATTAACCCAATCCACTTGATTTGCAAGAACTGGACCTTGAGCTGGATATGGGTTTGTCAGAGAAACCCCAAAAATTCAAACTTTGAATTTCAAACTTCTGAAATGATAGACATATGCGCCTTGATGAGCTGATCAAACTGGTATATTCAGAATTTGAAAACTGCAAAGTTTCACTCCTCAATTTTGCCTTTGAAACTTTTGGATTCACTGGACGTGACCCTAAAATGGGGTTTGATGAAGCCCACTCTTCTGCCCAATCAAAAGGTTTGAAACAAAGCTCCAAGCTTCTATTTTTCTGAGGAGCTTCCAGCCGTGGTCACAGATTTCAAAAATTCCCATTTTTATAGAAGCCCTAATTTTCCACTTTTCTGATCAAAGTCCCAAACTAGGGTTTGATAAAGCCCGGCCTTCTTCCCAACCAAAAATTATGATCTTGGTCTCTAAATTTCTATTTTGATGAGTAGCATCCAGCCGTGGTTTCCGATTACAAAAATTCCAACTTTCTCCAAAGCCCTAAATTCCGGAAGCCATGAATGAAGGTACCAAAAAATAATTCTGTTTTGACATAAATATGTACCTGATTATTTCTAGTGTAAATCCGAAATTTTTGATCCACAGGGTCTGAAAACGTTTCCTGAGATAGCCTGACCTGTTATCTTTCCATCCTGATAGGTCCGACCTCAATTGGATTTTCTGAGAGAGAGTTATGTCAAATGTCGCAACGTGACCTGTTTTGGGATAATACAGGAGAGCGAACTTGTACGGCGTGCCACGTGTCACTGTTTCAACTTCTGCCTCTGAAAATATTTCCTGAGATATCTCGGCCTATTATCTTTCCATCCTGACAGATCTGACCTCAATTGGATTCTCTGATAGAGAGTTATGCCAAGTGTCGCAATGTGACCTGTTTATGGGATAATACAGGAGAGCGAACTTGTACGGAGTGCCACGTGTCACTGGTTCACCTTTGGCCTCTGAAAAATTTCTCTGAGATAGTACAGTCTGTGTACTACCTGTCACTTTTTATGAAATTTCATTTGGAGCTTCCTAGCCCAAGTTATGACCTTTTTCCCAAGGTCACCTGATTTTGACTCAGATCTGGAAGAGGCAGAAACCCTATATTGTACAGATCATAAATCACAAAGTACAATGAATTAGAGGTTTTCCTTTGGACACAAGGTACATGGGGATCTTAGCTTTGGCTTGTAACAATTTCAGATCCGAAAAATTCTCCAAAACGGATTTATAGCGAAAGTTCTACGATGACTGGTTTTTGCTATATCAAGCCCTAGCATCGTAAGTGCAACAAGTGTCATACATGCCATATCATGCCTTCTTTCAGGCTAGCTCTGATTCCATGTTAAATTTTCAGAATTTGCTTCAATCTGGTCTAGGATCTTAACTGAGAGAACAACATGTACAGCATATCTACAGCATATCAATCATGGAGACAATAATGCAAGCACACAAGAGACACGAAGATTTACTTGGGGAAAACCATAAAGGTGAAAAACCCCAATAACTTCCTCAGAGATAGATAGAGCAATGATACAACCAACCATAAGAGATAGACACAACCTAGCAGCAGATCCTCCTCCTCCATAAGTGCGCCACTCCTCCTTGAGTGCATGTGTGAGAAGTGAGTGAGCAAATAGAGTGCCTCCCGCACTCTATTTATACTTGACTCGACTTTCCTTTTTACCTAACTCATGTAGGCTCAAACTTAACCACATAACATAATGCTGAGTGGGCCGACCCCAAATAGGGTGGTCTAATAACCCTTTGACCCACATGGCCGACCCCCAATAGGGTGGTCTAATAACCCTTTGACCCACATGACTTATACAGGGCCGACCCCAAACAAGGTGGTCTAATAACCCATCAAGTATAAGTTACCACACTTACAATATAAATGACGACACTTCCTTATAGAGGAATAATACCATCTCTATAGGAGTACAATATACATATATGTGAAATACATTCTGAAGTTACATATACATTAACACCTTTTACAACTGAAGGCTTAGTCATTCTTGATTCCAAATCAAGAATCTACTACAAGTTCATGAGTCCAACTCAGGATCCCTACCTCAACACACGAGGCCCAATCTTGGATGCACAAGATTGGCTTGGAGAATGACTCATGATGTTGTACATTTAACACTTTTATGCATCCATAAGCTCATTCTAGAGGACATGGTTGAGTGACAACACTTTGGAATTTTCCATAATTGTGATGAAAAATATGTCACAGGCCATAAATGTAAAGAAAATAAAATATTCTCTATATAAGCCACTCTCCTTGAGGTCACATAAGCCAACACAGTGAAATCTATACCCGAACTAGAAGGTGACGACCAAATGATGGCTCTGGAAGATGCTCCTGAAATACCAATTCAGGAAGAGAAACCATAAATTTCCCTTCATACTTTATCAGAGTTATCCACTCCTTGGACATTGACAATGGCAACATCCATAATTTCATCCATAGGCATTTGGAAAAAGACACCCATTGATATATCTACCCCATTTCTAATTTCCAAAATTTGTTAGCCAATGGGGATACAATGAAATGTGGTTGCTTATGTGATAATGTCAAACTCTAGATGGGAGATTTCCATCTAAAAACTCATATGTTTGTTACTGACATGGGTGGTTATGATATCATTTTATGGGATGAATGAATTAGGACCTTGGTTCCTATTACAATGTATTTCCACAAACTCTTCTTCCGCTTGACTCAAGATAGGAAAATAGATCACCTTTAGGGAATTAATTCAGATTCTTATGAAATTATATTTTCCCATTTCATGGAGAAATTATCAAAGAAGAGACACTGAGGTTTTATTGATCAGTTCCATGGCATACAAATTCTAGAAACACCCCCCTCAAATATTCTCCTTCTCCTTGACTTCTAATAGGTTCTCTCCTAGCACCAATAGGTTTTTGATGCACTCAATGGTTTACCTCCATCCCACGAGGAACATGTCCATTCCATTCCTTTAATTCCAGGTAGTTATTCCCCCAATATCCATCATTATAACCACCCTTTTCCCCATAAGAATGAAATTTAAAATATCACTCAAGAATTGTTGTCCATCGATATTTAACATCCCTTATTATTTTCATATGGTTATGGTCCTAAAAAATGAAGGTGATTGGGACATGTGTCTTGACTTCCAAGCTCTCAACCAAATCACCATCAAAGACAAATTTCCTATTTCAGTCATTGATGGTCTCTTAAATGAGTTGCATGGTAACAAATTCTTCACCAAACTTGACCTTCAATAATGATACCATCAAATACATATGAAAGAGGTGGATATACCAAAAATAACTTTCCACACTCATGAAGGATGACTTCTTGGGCATGTCCTTCAGCCTTTTCAATGCCCCATCTAGTTTTTAGAGTCTCATGAATAAGGTTTTCTTCCATTTTGTATTGGTTTTATTCAATGATATCTTGGTCTACAGTCCCACCTAGAAAATACACCTCCAACATGCTTCTCATACTTTGCACTTATTTCAAGACCAACAATTATTTGTGAAATGCTCCAAGTGTGCTTTTCGGGTGACTGAGGTTGAATACTTGGGCCATATCATGAGTCAGGATGGGGTTTAGGAGGATCCGAAGAAAGTGGAACCTATGAAGAACTGGATATGCCCCACACTCTCAAGATATTGTGAGGATTCCTTGACCTTACAGGATATTACCATAACCTTGTGATGAACTATGGGAATATTGCAAGTTCTCTAACATCATTTCTAAAAAAATTCCTTTTCCTTGTATGAAACAATGGAGCATGATTTTTTTCCCTTAAGGAGGCCATGTGTACTACGCTCATTCCAGACATGTTATATTTCACTAAGACATTCATCTTAGAATGTGTTGCCTCTTGTTGTGGACTAGTAGATGTCTTTCCACAAGAAGGATATCCCTTGGCCTTCACTAGTAAGAATCTATGTGATAGAAACCTGGTTAAATCTACCTATGAAAAATAAATTATGACCATCCTTCATGTAGTTGAGACATGGTCCCCCTATGTAATCAAATTCCATCTCCATATCAAGAGAGACCATCATAATCTCAAGTATTTCATTGAACAACGCCTTTCCTCGCTTGAGAAATAGAAATGGGTCATTAATATGTTGAGTTATGATTACAAAATTATATATAAGAAGGGTTATGACACTATGGTCGCTAATACCTTGTATGGGAATTTTGAAGAGGAGGGTTCATTCTTCACCTTATCCTTTCTAGTCCCAAAATTGATAGCTAAAGCACAATAGCAATGGTTGGTTGAAGACATAGTTCGCCACCTCATCAAACAACTTCAATAAGACCCAAATTATCCACCATGGTATACATGGAACCGAAATACTTTGATTTATAAGGAGTGCATATTTCTCACATCAGATTCGACATTGAAACCAATAATCTTAGTGGAATTACATTCATCACCCATAATAGGTCACTCGGGATTTCATAAAACTTATGAAATAATTAAGCTTTCTTTATTTTGTGAATCCATGAAAATAATATCCATAACTTTGTTACTACCTACGAAATTTTCCAATGGCATAAAGGTGAAACAATGAAGTCACCAGGGGATTTAAAAGAACTCCCCATTCCTAATCATATTTGGATAGAAATCTCTATGGATTTCATTATGGGGCTTCCCAAGGAAGGAAATAAAATAATAATTATGGTGGTAGTAGACTGCTTGACCAAATATGCCCATTTATATTTCTTACCACCCATTTTTACACCCTCCTTGGCGGCCCAAGTTTTCTTGGATCAAAATTTCAAACTGCATGGCATGCCCACTTCTATTGTCTCTGATCGTGACCCAACCTTTACTAGAAAGTTTTGGAAAGAGTTTTTCAAACTTCAAGGAAATCTATTGAATCTCAACATGACATACCACCCCTAAATACATGGTCAAACTGAAGCAATCAATAAATTATTGGAAATATACTTTCGTTGCTTTGTGCCATATAAAACACACTAATGGGCTCGGTGGATTCCTCTAAATGAATGGTGGTATAGTACCACTTATCATGGTTCCAAAAATATGACACCGTATGAAGAAATGTATGTCAAAAAACCATTATCAAATCTTTCCTATATACCAAGTACCTCATGGGTTCATGTAGTGGATGATGCACTCTGCACTAGAGATGACATTCTCTGCATCCTTAAATATAATCTAATTCCTTCCCAAAATAGAATGAAGAAACAATTTTATTAATATCGATTCAAGCTCTCCTTCAAAGTTGGGATTTAGGCATTCCTGTGACTACAACTGTATATTAAACAAGCATTTCTCAAGGCCCATCTCCATCAAAATCCCACTTTGAATTTATATGGACCGTACACCATTCTACAATGCATTGGACAGGTATCCTATAAGCTTGATTTGCCATACCACTCCAATATTCACCCTATATTTCATGTCTCTTGCCTAAAAAAGGTAGTGGGACCGAATTGAAAAGTACAAACTAGTTTACCAAAATTGGATGAGGAAGGCTCCATTTGGCTTCAACCGACTGCAGTATTGGTTTACAAGGAAATACAATTGTGAGAGCACACCATCAAGGAAGTTTAGATCCAATGGATATTCCACTAGAATATTCAACTTGGGAACCAAACAAAATTTTACAACGAGTTCTACACCTTCAGTGTTGATGGAAACACTGCTTTTGAATGGGGAGGGCATGTTAGGGTCCTACCTTAACTTGCCTTACTCTAAGAATTAATCATAAATAGTATAACCTAGACATAACTTTGCAATAAGTACAAATACGTTAGTTTTCAACAATCAATGTAAAAAGGACCTCTTTATTAATTAAGACCCATTAGGAAGTTGTATTTTGACCATGTAGATTAGTTAGGATTTTGGACATTTAAATCCTATTTAAATAGATTCAAGGCTATGAATGGATTGGTGAAGAATACTATAACACAATTGTGCTCAAGTGAATGGTCTCCCTACCATAAGATACCCATGAACATTGCTTCCATAGTAACAAATTTTTTTCTTCTTCCATATTTTACTATTATTGTCTCATATTTGTGGTTATATGTTGCTTATTTTCGGTTTATTGCAGACTAATATTGCTATATACTATGTGATTTTCAAGTTACAAGGGTAATGAACACCACAATATGGGCACCATGACTATGTTAATTGTGAGCCAACAATGGGTCTCGAGGTCTAACAAATTTCAAGGGAGGAGAATAAGGGCCGTGTTCCCTAAATGAAGCTTCTTGGGGTTAATCACCATGAAAAACACCTACAACCCACAAAGCATGCCTTCTTTCAAGGATCTTTCAACTATGAGCAGTTTATTTGGGGACATTATGATTTTTTCAATAAGGCCAATAGGTCTATGGGTCTTGACAATGGTCAAGGAAGGATACAAAGGGCCTTAGGCATTGAACGATGCTAATTCTTGAGCTTAAGCATTATAAAAGTTGCATTGAAATAGTACATAGGACCTTTCTATGGAATCTTTGTCTCTAAGTGGGATATGGTGTTTCGATAATTTGTTTTGGGCAACAATGATGGGTCTAGGGCCCTAAAGCACATTCAAAAGGAAAACAAGGGCCTCATGCTAGAAATGAATCTTATATGCCTCAAGCACTTGAACAAGGCCTCCAACCATGACACATGCCATATTGATGGGTTCTTTCACCTCCAAGTGGTATCTTAAGTGTCATTGGTAGTTTTGAACATAGGGGCCTTATCTAGGGGCCTTGACTATGGATGAGAGAGGAAAATAGGTCATATGCCCATAGAATGAGGTTTTAGTGCTAAATATTTTCTTTTGAAACATGCCAAGGTGAGGAAATTTTACATTGTTATTATTTTATGAACAAATAACATGCACATTCTTTAATAATGGAAGTTTGTTTTTATAATGTGCATTCAATCTCTATGAATTCAAAAAAATAGGCAAGATTACCTCTTTTCCTATATGTATTGGATGAGTTGGATTCTTTGCTTTAAGCTTTGGAGTCAAAAACCTGGTGGTTTGGACTCCATAAACAAAAATACACCCAATTTTCTATCTCCTTATTATTATCTTTGTATTTGACAAGTTTTTCAATTATGGTCCACATATTCATCGCTACTGAAACTACACACTTATATAAATTTGTATGAAAATTCCATATATATATATGAAACACTATTGTTTCATTTTTACTCATTTTTTATTTTTATATATGTCATAATTATAAAATACATAGCTCTTTTGTTTTTTGTTGTAACTTTTTATTGGCTTCCCCATCTAGGAAAAAACTTATATGGTGCACAAGTATAGACTAATATTTGCACACCTAGAAAAAAATATTGAATATCTTAAGACCCTCAAACCTAGTCTTAACACTTGACTTCATAATTTCATGGTGTGTGTGTGTGTGTGTGGAATTTCTTGACAAATAGTGGCATACAAGAGAAAAATGCTATCTACAACTATGCAAATTTATTTCAAGATATTGTGTGCATGTGTGTGCGCGCGCGTGCAAAAATAGTGGCATACAAGAAAAAATGTTATATACAACTCTGCAAATTTATTTCAATAGATTCTATCATTTAAGCATTGAATTGATGTCTTCATGAAAACATATGTGGGCAAGTGCAAGCTACTAATGGTCTCTTTTGACGCGTTAGATGCAATAGAAAATTGAAAAAATAGACATCCCTCAACTTACATGGATATTTTGAGATACCTACACAATGAATCTTGGTTTTAGTAAAAAAGATGAAATGTAGGAAATTGAATCATATTTCCAAATATATACATTTTATTTAATGAAATTTTTCATAACTAGCTCCATTCTTCTTTTTTTCTAACAATGACATTTTATTTTTTTGGCAAATGATAAGGTATATGTCCATGTTGGTCAAACTTTGAGTGCCTAAATGATGAAATCAATATAAAAAAATTGGTAAACATGTATATAACAAATAGTACTAGTGAGGTTCTATTTTTCCAGAAAAAATAGTATGTTTTAATTTTTTTATAATTATCTAAGTGAGGAGACCTCAAAATTAGTTTTCCAAGTGTTGGTGTAGCAATTGTAGGTCTTAATGTAATGAATATGGGTTGGATTTTTTATTGCATGTATAGGTCAGTTTCTAATAGTGCAACAAATAATTTTTTTATGAAATGGTTGAGAAATGAAAAATTTATGGCAAAAAAAAACAATGTGTTTTTTGAGTTAATGATTTATATCACAAGAAAAGTAGAGAAAATAAAAACATAATATACTTTTAAAAAAATTAGATATTTGTAATATGCAAAACAATTTCTATGTACGTCTGCAATTTCATCATCCATGATTGTTTGTAAGATACTGTAGTAGGTCTTGAAACACAAACATATTGAGAAAAGAGAAAAAAAATCACATTAGCCATGGTTTAGCCAATTCCATACAATAATCTTGTTTACTCAGAA
This sequence comes from Larix kaempferi, assembly GCA_027924585.1. Taxonomy (NCBI): domain Eukaryota; kingdom Viridiplantae; phylum Streptophyta; class Pinopsida; order Pinales; family Pinaceae; genus Larix; species Larix kaempferi. The sequence goes on from BSBM01000348.1 coordinate 8,367,111, forward strand.
GCTAAACCCAAAGAAGGCACTTAGGATTGGAGGTGACATGTAGATTTGTGAGGAGTGGTTAAAGTGTTAAATAATGCATGCATGTTATTTTTAAATTCAAATTATACATTCCCACATAGGTTTCATCTCTTAAAAACTGCATGCATGATTATATAAGTAAAAAAGGAATGCACAATATTAGATCACCAAATCACGTGTGTGATATTAGATCCATAGAAATGTTTAATAGATCTTAGATGTGTGCAACTTACACCACCATGTCTGTCATGGCTAAAATTAATATAAAGTAGCCACTTTAGATAACATATAAGTAAAGAAACACAATGCCTCTCAAAATATTTGAATGTCAAATAACATAAGAACATTATGAAACATGTATGTTTTCCATCAAGAGAGAACTTGAAAACTCCTAATGGTTCCAATACATCCACTCAAAGTCCAAACATACCCTAGCATGATAAGGTAATTGAACCCATATCCTCACTCAAAGGCCACATCAACTAGAAAGTTTATTTTTGGTCACTTGAGGCCTCATCTTTGGTGCTTGATTTATAGAATCTTCATTTAGGTTATAATACCCATGTTTCCTCTCCCAATCATAGTCAAGTCTATGAAAAACATACTTGGTGCTCAAAACATGCAAATGGTTCCCATTTGCTCATTAGGAGGCCAAAGATCCTCTAAACAGGTGGATCGTGTGGTTGTTTGAGGTATTGTCCATGTCCCTTAGTATCTAGAAGTTTCATTTAGGGTCCAAGACACGAATTTCATCTTTATAAAAGATGGTCAAGGTATTGAGACCCATCGCTAGTACTGAAAAGCTCTAAATGGAACCTATATCCCCACTCCAATATGAAAGAACTCCTAGATAGGTTTTTTATAGTGGTTCAATGCCTCTTTTAGGTCCTTATGCCCTATAATATTAAGATACTAAGGCCCATGTTTCCTCCCATTACCATGGTCATGGCCTTTAGACCCATCATGGGTACTAAAAACCTCCTAGTGGAACACATATCCCTAATTAGAGGCCAAATATCCCCTAGATAGGTAGCTTGTGGTGGTTTTATGCCTTACTCATCATTAATGTGGAGCCAACGAAGCTTTCTTTAGGTCAAATTCATAGGTTTCCTCCATCAACCATGATCATGGAACCGATACACATCCATTATGCTCAACATATACTCATGGAACCCATCATAATTTTAGTACCAAAGACCCCATAGATAAATCGTGTGTGGTAGTTAGAGGATCGATTCATGTTACAATATCCCTCGAAGCTTCCCTTTTGGTATATGGGATGAATTTCCTCCCTCAATTGTGGTCAATGCCCCAATACCCATCCTTAGAGCCAAAACCTTCCCAATGCCATGCATATGTCCAATTGGATAACAATAATTCTCTAAAGTTATCATGTGTATTACTTTTAGGCCTTGTTCAAGGATCTTGAGCCGTAGAATCTTACATTAGAACCTAAGGCCTTAGGTTCATCTCCCAACCATAGTTTAGTCCTCAAATACCATCCCTAGTGCTTGTTTGAATATTCTCACCATCATTTTTGTATTTTTCAATTCTACATGCATCAAGTCATCTGCATGCAATTGCATGCAGCCATTCATCAGTATGGTAGTCTCCCAGCACCTAGTCCTTGTTTTGCAACCCCCAGGATCTTGTTTCTGCTTAATTTTATCCCTCCTAGGAACTAATGCACCCTTGTTTTCATCACTGGAGAGCAAGTGCGCCTTATTCCACTTATTTAGGAGTTACTTCAGTTAGTTAGTTGGTTGATCACTTGGTTCCTTGATTCAAGGGATGATTGATCAGTTAACTGACTGAAGCACTTAGATAGGAACCTACTGAGACTAGTTGAGCTCTACTAACTACTAACAGCTCCACATGCACCCACTTTGGAGTCTCCTTCCCTACACTAGTGCCCATGCACTCAGTTAGACTCATTTGAATGACTATTTGACTTCTGTGACCACTGCCATTGGTTTGGGTGATGTCTCCAATGCTATCCAAGCCAATCATTGAGAAGATTTTGAATGAACTTAGAGGCATTCGAATTCTTTTTATTGTATTAAGTTATTATTCATTATTTAAAATGCCAGCTTACAGTTGATGTATGATACAACAATTTTTCTCCATTTTCTGTGTAATGAGTGATTATTTATTCAGTATTCCTTCTTCTTCTTTCTGCACTTCATGAGTGAATTCTAGTGAGGTCTGCTACTGCTGAGTGATCCTAATCCGAAAATATCATATTGCTCAAAACATTCAAATAGAACACATATGTCAATTCACAGTTCAAAAATCCCCTAGAGAGATTTTGTTTGGTGGTTTTGGGCATTGTTGTTGGCCCTTAAGTTTTATAGGCTACTTTAGGGACCAAAGAATGTGTTTTCTCCACTAAACATGGTTAATCCTGCATGACCCATCCCTAGTGCTTGAAACCTCTAAAGGGCATCGATACCCCAAATCGTAGGCCAAATATATCTTAGATAGAAGTTATATGGTTGTTTAATGCATTAATCATTGTACTTGAGCTATAAAAGGATTATTTAGAGTCTAAGGCCTTGGTTTCCTTTCTTCACCATAATGAAGTCCCCAAAACCCATTCATCATGATAAAAACCTCATAATGGCACTGGAATCCCCACTTAGAGGACAAAGATACCCTAAAGTTCATGTGTGGTGATATGAGGAATCATTTAAGGCACTTGAACCATCTAAGATTCATTTCAGGAGTAAGGCATGAGTTTCCTCTGTAACCATTTAAAATACCTGTGACCTACCATTGGTGCTTAGAACCTCTTGATGGTTCTCATATTTCAAGTTGGAGGTTAAAAACACCCTATATAGATTATGTGTGCTAGCTTGAGTGGATATTGTGCCATTAAATCTTCCTTTAGACCCTAATGTACCAATTTCCTTCCAAAAAAATTATCAAGGTCCAATCACCCATCCTTTGTATTGAAAACCTCCAAATTGCACCCATAATTACATTTAAAGCAAAAAAATCCACTCTTTAGGAGTTTTTTTGTTGATTCAAAGCCTCATTTATCTCCCTTGATATTTCGAATATTTCTTTTGGGAATAAGGCCCCACTTTCCCCCCTAACCATGTTCAATTCCCCAAGAACCATCCATGCTCTAAATATACTAATCATGTCCATATTGTCACTTGAAGGAAAAACATACCCTAGGGAGGTGTGTGGGGTGATTTGATACATTGCTCATGGCCCTTAAGCCCTAATTTAGGGATCAGGACACATGCTTTGTGTAAAAAATATACTAAATACACATATGCCTTGTTGCATGTTGGGTAGTTCGAAATAGGATATGCATTGGCCATTGATCCTTGAAAATGATCACTTGGAAATTGAAATAATGGGCACAATTTTGACTTTTCAAGATCAATGTATGGTTTGTAGGGCCCCCAATGTGATCAGGGGAGGAATATTGGGCCTTAGGCCCTAAAGAAATATTTTGTTCATATAGGATTCATCTAGGACCAATAATAATTCCTTAAACCAACACAAATTACATCCCAAGAGGATCCTTCACCTCCAAGTGGGCATAATGGATCCATAATATAATTTTTTAAGAACTACGTATTAGTCTTGAGGCCTAGACAAAGGTCAGGTGATGAAATTTGGGCATTAGATATAAAAGTTAGCTTCTAGATCTCATGGTCCTTGAACAATGCCTTAGGCCACCATATGTGACCTTTCCATTGGATATTCAACCTTTGAGTGGCCATTAGGCACAATTATATAAGGATTTCAACACAAAGGATGTGTCATGAGGCCCTATATATGATTAAGGGAGGACCATACGAATTAGAATCTAAGTAATATTTTTGAATCATTTAAGTTTAAGAATAATGCCTCAATCCATCACAATTGGCCTCTCGATAGTATCATTTTCCTGTTTGTTAGGAGATGGGCACCATTTTTAGGTTTTGAGCACTAACTATGGTTCTCATTTCCTTTACATGGTCAAGGGAGGAATCATTATCCTCAGGCTATAAAGATATCTTCTAAGGCTTGAAGGCCATGAACGAGCCTCGAACCATTACATATGACCTCTCTTTCAGATATTTGAACTCTAAGAAAGGATATGGGATCCATTAAAATGTTTTTAGCAATCGATATAGTTCATGTGGCCCTAGATAGGGTTGAGGAAGGAAAATCATGCCTTAGGACCTAAAGGAATCTATGCTAAGCATATAAGGCCAATAACATCACCTTGATTTACCACACATCATCTACTGAGGGTATCCTTAGCTTTCACATGGTTATATAGGCATGATTAGTAGTTTTTTTATCAAGTTAGGTATGGGTGTTGAGGTGTTATCCATGGTTAGTGGAGGAATCTCAGGAATTAGGTTTTAAAGTTAGCTTTTAGGACCCAAGTTCTTTGACTGACAACTCAAACCACCATATATGAAAACTAATACAAGTTTATGAACTCTAGGGATCACTGGCCTTTAATTGGAAATATGGAAACTAATACAAGTTTATGAACTATAGGGATGGGTATTGTTTCCCTCTACATGGCTATGTTAAGAAACACGGGCCACAGTCCCTAAGAAATATTCTAGGAATCCAGGATAAGAGCAATGTGAAAAGAAGCTTCTAATCATCCAAATCCCATAATGACACATCAAAGAATTGCATATTACCTCTTGATGGTATCTTTGGATTCAAATGGGGATATATATATGTGCACCATTAGAAGGATTATAGCATTAGTTATTGGTCTAAGGGAACTATTTATTATAGAGGGAGAAAACTCACACCTTTGACTATGGAGGAAATAAAGGATGGTATTATGGTAAATACACTTTTAAATGAACTTTATGAGTTACATATCACACATGCTATATTTAATTCATCATGCATGCGATATATAACTCATCGATGGTGCACAATATGTAACTCATCAATGATTTAAATATTGTGTGTGTGATATATAACTCATTGATGAGTTACATATCACACCCTCCACTCCACTCAATTTCATTTTTCTATAGACTCGACCTGTAGTGACCATGATTGTGAAAGTGAGCATGATTTAGTGGAAAACCACCATTACCATTTTCCTCTACAGATATTTCTTAGGCAGATCTCCATTTCTAATTCTATTTACACTATTCACCTAGTACTTCTTTATATCAATATATTATCATGCATAAAAATAGTGAGCAATCCTTTGAAGGATGAATTTTCAACAATGGTTTTGAATTCCTTATTATTCTTAGACACCTTTCCTTTAACCTTTGAGAAGATATTTAGTGAAATCCTCAATCCCTCAATTTTTCTCCATTCTAATTTCCTCTTCATCAACATGAAATATTAAAAAAAAATCCCAATTGCATGACAATTATGGCACCTTAGCAAAATATCCTTGTAGTCTAATATTTGATTGAATTTTCATTTGCTCCATTCTATCTCCATCTTTTCTAGTATACAATCACAAAGGTCCATAGACACCATAATTTTGGAAAATTTTCATTCTACTTTGGATAGTGTGTTATATTCACCTCTAAATTAATGAATGAGCCTAGAAATCATTGCCAATTTCCTTTAGGACCTATTTATTCCCCATTTACATGGGGAGTCCACGTGACTTAAGCCATATGAAGTGTGAGTCATTTTTTTCCTTCCTAGGATCGAAACATGACAACTGCCTCTTTTAGATATAGAAATGAAGGAGCCCATAACCATTTCCCTATAATTTTTAGATTGTGGATTTTTAACAAAAGTCAAAATCTATCCAACCCCAAGTAGGTATATGGAACTTTGGAGTATACCTAATAATCCCCAACCAAACCTTCTCCATCAAAAAAAGAAAGGGTACTTTGAGGGAAAATTTTCCAATGAAACGCACGATTAGGGTTCTTGTATTTAGGGCTAGGATTTCCTCCATAGAAATTTATTTTCATAATAAAATATTGAACCTCCCCTTCTTAACCCTTTAATGTTTCCATGATCATTGACATTAACTGCCATGTCCAATTTATTTTGTCATTTTTTCCAGTTGTCATATGAATTATTTAAGGATAGGGTCTCAAGTCTCTTTTTTGACATGCATTAAACCTAACCCCATACCCCAACACATGCTATAAATTTATTTAGTGATGTGACCTCCTCCCCAGTTTTGTTTAGAGCTTATAAAGTTTAAGTATAAATATTCAACGATGTGCCCCTGTCCCCTAAGGTTATTAAGTGGTAGGGGATATGCCAAAATCTATTACCTTTTCCCTTTCCTTTCTCTAGATATTTCCCTAAATAGTGAACACTAGCCACTTTCCATTGTTCGATGAACTCATTCCTAGACCTAAAAAACAAATTTCAGGAGTTTGTCTTTCCTTTCCTATGAGTAGTCAACCAAATATTCCTCCTCCATGATCCTCATTAGAAATTAATGTATATTATTCATAGGATTTTTTTTTTAAACACTCATGTTAAGGACCATGAGACCCATGCTTTGTTCCAAAAACCTTCTATTTGTGCCAATATCCCACTTATAATAAAAATGTATCTCATATGTGGCAGTTCAAGGCCTTGTTCATCACACTTAAGCCATACTAGGTATCTTTATGAACCAAGGATAAAGTTTCCTCATTTGACCATGACCATGACCCTCTAACCCATACCTAGTGCTAAAAACCTAGAGGCTACCATTATGTCATAAGGCCCTACTTTACACCCCCAACCTAAACTTGTTTAAAACCTTATAATGGCACTAAAATCAAGTTGGTGGACAAATAACCTTATAATGGCACTTGGTGATTGTAGGTCACGCCAAAGGAGAACATTGCACACACCTTACTAGAGAGACATATGTGTTTGAGTTCACAAGAACAATTTAGTTAAAGGTATCTATTTGAACACATTACATCATTAGTTTCATTTTAGTTCTTTAATGAATGCATGTCTTTAACCATTTGAGCACTCAGTGATTGTAGGTCATGCTAGGAGACTTTATCCTGGCACGTGCAATTGCCTCTCCTCATGGGAAAACCAAATCTATTGGACATGTCTATAGAAGATAGTTCACCCCTTGAAATAAAGAGGGTTGGGATAACCATGGAAATACATAGAGAGATGTAATGTATCTAGCCTTAAATTATATTCGTTGATTTAAAACATTCATTTCATTGCACATGTTGTACCATTCTTTTCATTCCCATTCATGTGTGTTTATAGTTCTCACTTGGAGAGACCTATAATTAGGACTTAACAAGTCCCATCGATGAGTTATTTGCTTTTGTATATTTGATGGCAACATGTAAAACTCAAGTAACTATTTCTACATTTCTACACAATTTATTCATGCATTAGATCTTTGATTCATGCATATAAACCTAACTATTTTGAAATACATGGTTGATATGGCCATTGACAATAGTAGTTCCTAGTCGATCTAGTTAAATTTTAGCTACCACTTATATTGATATTCATCCGATAGCTCCATATCCTCCCCAAGGAGACCAATCTCCTTGTCCATAGTCACCTTTTTTGGTAAGACATGTTCAAGTAGTATATATGAATATGTTAATGAGTGAAAATGTTTTGTTCAATTTAATTTCATGTTCATAATTGGTGAATTAAATGATAGGTTGTTTGTAATTTGTGTAGAGTACGATTTCATAGAGGAGTTTGCTGAGGAGGATGCCACAGTTACCTATACTTGTATGGATTCAATGAGTGTTTGATATAATCTATTGAGTTGTAAATGATTTTTTTTAGTTTCTTTAATACTAATGAAATTGGGAAAATAGCTAATAAAAAAAATGTTCTTTGACTTGCAAACTCCAAATATGAACACTGATCGTAGACGTGGCATGCTTGACGTAGATCAAGGAAAAACAAGAGGAAGATGGATTTTGGATCATAGATGTACTTCGGGGCACCACATGCCTTCCCATGCATATTGTATTATAAACTATTGACCTATCAATAGTCAATGTATCATGGTAGCCACATGCCATGTATATTATATTTTAAAGTATTTAACTATCAATAAAATATACATTTTGTTCAATATTTGTTCAACTTGAAATAGTTATTCGTTTGTATGCCAAGTTTCATATATGCTCAACTTTCATTTTTCCCAATTGTGTAATACCAAGAACAAAGGTGCATATATGTTGTTAAATCACGCTTGTAATACAAATAATTCAATAAGATTTAAAAATAAACTTGCATCTAAAATATATGCCAATGTACATTTTGAGTAACAATGAGCTAAATTGCATAATTACAAAAATAATTCCAACTTCTTATGAGGTTGTAGTTGTTCTAAGTTTAGATTTCATTTGCAAATTTTTCTTTTGTATTAAGGACTTTGATTTTGGCAAAAAAATGACGATTGGAAGGTTTGGTCATGTGTATCATGGTGTAATATTTATGGATCTAGTGTTGAGGAGCAGTAGTCCCTAGTCACCTATGTTTATTCTGGAGAAACTAAGTCTCTATTAACAAAGTGGATTTGGATTATATATATGGATTTACCCTTTTCATAATGTGATATGTTGGGTTGTAAGAAGCTTGATATTTTCTAAATATACATTTTAATCATGTTCTTAACTCAAAGTTTGGTTCATGTTATTTTTTAGAATCCCAACTTGTATGTATTGAATTATTCAATTTTAATTCAAGGTTGAAGTTCATATACAATTCGATTGGGATTTTCCCTAGGTTCCACTTGAAAAGCTATTACGTCTCAAAAATTAAAACCATTGAACATCAATTGTATAACGATGCCCATATTGCTCATCATAACTCATGAGTTAGTGTTCTTTTTTGTTGTGGTTTTCTTATGTATCACATTATATATATATATATATATATATATATATACTAGTTTTTCTCAACATAACTATTCATTTTCTTTTCTAAATAGTAATAGACAATGGGAAAATTTAGTTGTGCACTCAGTTGATCCATAATCTACTCCCAACCCTTATACTTTTCTAATTGTATTCTCTTTGCATATTGATATACAGGTTGCACAAGGACATATGACCATAATGTTTTCTTTTATTTGATACCACTCACCTTGACATAGCACAAGAATAAAATATCTAAAGGACTATTAAATTTCTTCTTATGTGTTTGAGCAATGCTTTATTGCAAGTCTCTCACTATACATACAAAAAGTGGGTCAATGCTTGTTTTATTCATATATTTGGAGAACAAGGGTTTTGTTCTTGTCAAGAGGAAAATTGCACACTTTGTATTGAGTGGTCCAATTTTGGAAATCCTTCTCCGAGAATGTTTAGACATTGTGGTTATATAGGCCTTTCCCAAACAAACTTGCAACAAATTGCTCTGTTAGGTTTTTATGCCCCGGGAAAAAATTTCCAAGAGTCCTTAAATAACTTTGGGATGAAACTTGCAAGAGTACATACAATTAAAACTATCTTTCGGATCGATGAATCGTTGGTTCTTTTGAATTCTTGGTAGAAAAATACAGCTAGGGAAACCCTTACCCCAAGGTTCCATGGCTCATAACTTGTTTTATACATCCATTTCGAGAACTGGGGTTTTTATCAGTAAGAGGTAATGAAAATTTTAGATTTATGGGTCCAATTTTGGAAATCCTACCCCGATATCATGCATATAGAATGATCACATAGACCTTTCCCCCCAAAAAATTGCAACATTTCACGACACTTGAAAATCCTGCTCCATTAGGTTTTGATCCCTCATGACAAATTTGCAAAGATTCCTTGAATGACTTTGGGATGCAACTTGCAAAAGGACATAAAATGAAAAATATGACTGGGCTATATAAACCATTGAATCCATTGAAGGATTCCTAGAAGCCAAATATAACTAGGGTACCCATCACCCGACGGTTCTTTGAGTATGATATTTTTTTATTCATCAATTTAGAGAACTAGGGTTTTGCTCAGTAAAAGGCAATGCAAATTTTGTATTAAGTGGTACAATTTTGTAAATCATACCCCTAGAGCATGCAAAAAACATGGTCACATAGGCCTTTCCCAATCAAACTTGTAGAAATTTATGACACTTGAAAAAACTGCTCCATTAGGTATTTATTCCCTGGGAGAAATTTGCCAAGGGTCCATAAATGAGTTTGGGAGGAAACTTACAACTGGAAATTAAATGAAAATCATGACTCAGATCAATGAACCATTGAATCCATTGGATTATTGGTAGCCAAATATAATCGGGAAACCCCCTCACCCCAGGGTTCCATGGCTCATATCTTGTTCTATTAATTAATTTGAATAAAAAGGGTTTTGCTCAATAAGAGGCAATGCAAATTTTGTATTCAGTGGTCCAATTTTGGAATTCCTACCTTGGGAGTGTGTAAACAACATGGTCACATAGGCCTTTCAAAAATAAACTTGCATCAACTTACAACACAAAAAAATGTTGCTCCATTAGGTTTTTATTCCCTGGAACAAATTGGTCAAGATTCCTCGAATGAGTTTGTGAGCCAACTTGCAATTGGACATAAAATGAAAAAAATGAATTTGATTGATGAACTGCAACATCCATTGGATTTATCATATCAAAATACAACTATGGAATCCCTTATCGTAGGTTTCCATGACTCATAGAGTTCTTTTATTCATCGATTTGGAGAACTAGGATTTTGTGCTCTAACAGGAAATGCAAATTTTGGATTTATGGGTCTAATTTTGGAAATCCTACCCTGAGTGTAGATAGTATGGTCACATGGGTTTTTACCCAAAAAAAATTGCAACAACTTATGGAACTCAAAAATGCTACTTCATTAGGTTTTTATGCCCCGGGACAAATTTGCCAATAATCCCTGAATAACTTTGGGATGCAACTTACAAAAGGACATAAAATGAAAATTGTGTCTTGGATCAACAAATTGTAGACTCTCTTCAATTCTTGGAAATGAAACACAGTTAGGTAAACCATCACTTGGGTTCCATGGATTTGAGCTTGTTTTATTCATCGATTTGGAGAACTCAAGTTTTTCTTAGTAAGAGGAAATGTAAATTTTTGTATTCAGTGGTCCAATTTTGGAAATAATTCCCCAAGAGTGTGAAGACAGTGTGGTCACTTAGGCCTTGCTCAAACAAACTTTCAACAACTTACAACACTTGAAAAAAATGATCCAATAGATATTAATGCCTTGAGACAAATTTGTAAAGGTTCCTTCAATGAGTTTGGGATAAAACTTGAAACTGGACATAAAATGAAAATTGTGACATAGATCGATGAACCTTCAATTTTGTTTGATTCCTAGCAACAAATATGGAGCCCCTCATTGGGCTATCCCACAACAAATATCTTTTTTAATTCATTGATTTGGAAAACTAGGGTTTTGCATAATAAGCTTCATTGCACAACTTGGATTCAAGGAAGTGTTAATAAATGGTGAAAATGAGAGCACTATAGTGGAAGTGACAAGTAGTGTAGTAGGGTTATAACAATGGTTTGTAAAGGAGATGATGAATCCTAATCTTGGTGTCAAATATAAATTCCAAGTCGACATTTTTAGTGTTTGATTTCATGCTCTGAGACTTCAAAATGGTATTATTCAAGAAGAATAAAAGAGAGATATAACAAATGGAGGTACAAGTAACTAAAGAGTATATATCAAACATGGATGATGCACATCCTCTATAAATAGGAGCATGGGGGGTATCCTTTTCATAGTTATCTATGGGGATGTTGAATTAAAAGCATATCAACCTCCTAGACATGATAAAAGAGAACATTTTCTTCAAAGAATAACCCAAGAATTAGAAAGATAAGAGATGAGGTAATTTGAAACTCAGAAGAAAGACCACTTCTATACAAAGATGTTTTATCCCCTTGGTGATTTGATATTTCAGTAGGATCATGGGAAAATACTCCTTTTAGATTCAGTGACACCTTAATCCATCAAATATGTGAAAAGATAGTGGACATCGAGCAATGATAGTCCCAACTAATATAATGTGTTCAATTGAAGAATCACCATGCTCTAGTCCTGAATCATATTCATGTATTAATTTAATCCAAGGCTACCAAAATTCACGCACATATGGATTCTAATGATCATAGTGTGCAAATTGCACAAATTGAAGAATTTTACCTATTCAAATAAATGATAAGCTTTTTAGAAAATTTTCAAGTCACAAAAGGCCTAATAACAGGTCCACTTAATTACCCTAATGAAGAAATTCTCTCTCTCAAACAACTTTGAGACAGGGAAAATTTTAAGAACCCCCCCCCAAACTTTCTATGAATAATAAATGGGCGAATCCCCATGATATATAGAGAAATATATGAAGGCTATTTTATGAATGATATATTATGGATATATAAGTTTTTGGTGAATCTCTCATTGAATTATATAATTTTGTAAATTATTGGCAAATATTTCACTAAATTATAAAACCAGTTTCACTAAATTATAAAACCTTGTGAAGTCTTGGCGAATATTTCAACAAGTTTCTCCTTGGTAAGTCATTCCCCCATGCATGCCCAATTACGCTGCTATAAAGGAAGTCTCATCCCATAAGCAGGATGCCCCAAAAACCCACAAAAACATTATTGTCGCCTCACCAATCACAATATTCACAATCCCCATGTTTCTTAGGGAAACATTGGATTTGAAGTGATGGAGTTTAGAACTCTCCTAGATGAAAATGGGTCACTATAATACCTTATAGTAAATATCAACTTCCCTTCTCATGTGGACATTAAGAAACTTGCAAAATGAGATTCATGCCATAAAATCTGGATGAATGTACAACTTCGATTCCATGATCGATAGAAGGTGAAAGAACCCCTAGCAACTACCATTTTTTGAAATCAAGGTAAAATGGGATCTACCAAGAAATATTTGTGGGATAATAGAGGTTTAAATCTATTTTTAGAAGGGCTAAATTGTTTATCTTGGATACCCTTTTTAAATTCGATGGGGCTAACCTCTTATTCATTAAAAATAAGTAAATAAAATGTGGGCTAATCATACCTAACCAATGTTTAATAAAAAATTACCCCATTAAAAATTTAAAACCCCTAAACTTAGCCCATGGGATATGAATAGCCCCTAAAATTTTCCATGATTTGAGAAAGGGTCATTCAAAGAATAGACTCAAGGAAACTCAATGATAACAAAATCCTTGATGTCAATGAAGCAATCCTAGAAAGTTGCATAGTGCTCTCAACTAAGAAGAATGAAAAACTAAAACAAGCATGCAATGAGTTACCTTGTGAGAGATTAGATGTAGATCCTAGGCTCTCTATTCCTAGGCCTATTGGTTTGAGAGTGTGGTTAATGAACATGGGAGAATTTTGGGTGACATATTCACCTAACCAAAAGGTTATACACTATTATGACCAACTTGATTATTAGCTAATTTATTTTTGGTCATAAGAAATAAATTTCAAGAGAGAGGAATTAGAGAATGTGAAGAGTCTCTTAGGGTACCAAGAGTCACTAAAGAAACCATGGGTCACTGGGATTTGAAGAGTCATTTGGAAGTTCATGAGTTACCCTATTTTTTTAAAGGGAACTCTTGCACTCATTTGTAGGGGTATTTTATTTGCAATGTAAATTATTATTTTACAAGAATAAAGATGCCATTTTTTGCCATGTTTTTCATACTTTTGAGATGTAGGTTTGGTTGTGGACTATTCTCTCATCTCCTAAATCTCTTATTTCTTGTGGGTTGTAGATTTTATCATGTGGTCTGTTCTCGTTTTACTTTCTCATTACTCACATATATTCCACATGCTCACATTTGAATTGGAATAAGGAGTCTCTTCAAAAACACTTGTAGCAAATTACAAGACTTGAAAACATAGCTCCATTAGGTATTTATTCCTCGGGACAAATTGTCCAAGTGTCCATGCATGAGTTTGGGGGGGAAATTGAAACTGGACATAAAATGAAAACTGTGACTCAATTCAACGAACCATCAACTCCGTTGGATTTTATTAGTATATTGTGTTCGGATATCCACATCATCTATTTCGGGATACATCATCTATTTCAGGATCTTGCATGATCTATTTCAGGATTTTGCATGCATAGGCATGCATCCCAGTCACCAGTTTGATGCCTCCAGCACCTTATCCACCTTCTTCTAGCACCCGGGAGCCACTTAACACAGAGTTTTATCCCTCCTAAGCTGAAAGGCGCCCTCTTCTCACCTACTGCCAGAGAAGGGCGCACTTGTTCACCTACCACTGCAGTTCCACTTCAGTTACATTCAGTTAGCTTCGATTCTCCCTGATTTGAGGCTAGTTTCACTCCCGACTGACTGTATCACTTCCGTTTGACCTCCAGTTTGATTAGGTGACTTGTTCTGACTTCAGTTAGCCTCCCATGCGCCCCCACTGAGCCTCCAGATCCTATATCAGTGCTACACACTTCAGTTACATTTATTACACTCAGTTAGACTCAGTTTGACACCTGGATGACTGGTTGTTGTGATTGATGAGCACCACCGATGATTGATGAGGACTCCTAGATAGAGTCAAGCTACTCCATTCTATGATTCGAAGGACCTCCTTAGGCAATTCGAATTGCTCAGTCATTGTGACAGTTTGTATCGTAATTCATTCACCCTTTCTGGGATAGAGAGCACTGCTGCATGTTTTGCACAGTTTTGCACCATATTTTCTATGTTCATCTGTTGTGATTGATTTACTTGTTCATTAGATCTGCTGTGACTAATTTTACATGGTATCAGAGCCATTGCAGGGACAAGATCTCTTTTCTACAGGTGTTCTACATGAAGAGAGAGCAATCTTTGCTCACCAACATATTTTAGCAGCGGCATGCAAAATCTCATGTGCATTCGCTCATGTGCATGCAAGGCTGAAAACATAGTGTTTGTTTGTGTGTGATTTGCAGGTTTCTTACTTCCTCCATGTGCATTTGCTAATGCAAAGATGGAGACTTCTTCTTCACAAAATATTCTTACTCCATTCAACTATGATGAATGGAAACCAAAGATGATTGCATTCTTGAAGAGACAATGTCTTTTTGATATGTGCATTGATAATACAAGAGATTTTGATTCCGATGAAGAGGAGAATGATTGGCTCAATGATTGTGATAGAGCTTTTGGAGCAATATGTCTTGCTATGTCTCCTTTTATGCGCTACCTCATTAAGACTGCTGAAAATCCAAGTGATCTATGGGTCCAACTTGACAGAGAATTTGGAAAGCAGGAAGAAGAGGATCATGCTAGCCTTTTGGAGAACAAGCCCAGTGAGATCTCCTTATGTGTTCTTTCCGATCATGTGTTGGCCTCAACAATTGTTCAAGATGAAGAAGAAACTGTAGATTCAACACTCATTCTCTCAAAGTCTTCTATTTCGAAATCTGAGCAAGATAAACAAACTCATACTCTAGATTTCGAAGAGGTTCTTGAATCCTCTCCTTCACATGAGTTTGTCGGCATGCAGAATAATGATCTACTTGATGTTTTGGAGGTAAAATCTGATTTTGGAGGTGAAGCATTCGCCCTCCTTGATTGCATTCCTTCTATAAACTTATGTTCGATCATTTGCAAAGTTTCTCAGATTTTTAATGAAGATGAAGAGCACTACCATTCGCTTGAGTTCAATTCTCATGCACTTTTTGCTGATTTTGGTTTTGATCTCACCCTTGTTGGTTCAAAGGAGATCTCAAGAAACCATTCATCTATTTTTGGAGCTGATTTAACTTCTATTGATAAGAAGTTCAAGTTTCAAGATCTATTTGATCCGATTGGAGCTATTCCTACCTCACTTGGTTCGAATCACAGGTTCCAGGATCATCCTCATATTTTCAGATTTGTTCTCACCATTTTCGGTATGAAGAGCAAGTTCATAAAGTCTCCACATTCGCTTGCATCCACTAATGGAGAATTCAAGCACATGTTTTTGGAGCATGATCCATTTACTCCCAAGAGTAAGATACCTCCAGACATATCTACTTGATTTTGGAGCAGTTAAATCTTTTGGTGTACTATAGTCTATTTTGAGGGGGGGTATTTTTCCCATGAGGTTTTCCCCATTTCCTCGGTTTATTGACTGTTATTAGTTTGGATTATTATTGTATTGGGGTGACCTTTGGTCTTAGTTACCAGGGCCCCACATTATTTTAGTTGGCACATCATAGTCTAGCTTGAGGGGGGGTGTTCGGATATCCACATCATCTATTTCGGGATACATCATCTATTTCAGGATCTTGCATGATCTATTTCAGGATATGATCTATTTCAGGATTTTGCATGCATAGGCATGCATCCCAGTCACCAGTTTGATGCCTCCAGCACCTTAT
This sequence comes from Larix kaempferi, assembly GCA_027924585.1. Lineage (NCBI taxonomy): Eukaryota > Viridiplantae > Streptophyta > Pinopsida > Pinales > Pinaceae > Larix > Larix kaempferi. The sequence goes on from BSBM01000348.1 coordinate 8,383,399, forward strand.
CCACCTTCTTCTAGCACCCGGGAGCCACTTACCACAGAGTTTTAGCCCTCCTAAGCTGAAAGGAGCCCTCTTCTCACCTACTGCCAGAGAAGGGCGCACTTGTTCACCTACCACTGCAGTTCCACTTCAGTTACATTCAGTTAGCTCCGATTCTCCCTGATTTGAGGCTAGTTTCACTCCCGACTGACTGTATCACTTCCGTTTGACCTCCAGTTTGATTAGGTGACTTGTTCTGACTTCAGTTAGCCTCCCATGCGCCCCCACTAAGCCTCCAGATCCTATATCAGTGCTACACACTTCAGTTACATTTATTACACTCAGTTAGACTCAGTTTGACACCTGGATGACTGGTTGTTGTGATTGATGAGCACCACCGATGATTGATGAGGACTCCTAGATAGAGTCAAGCTACTCCATTCTGTGATTCGAAGGACCTCCTTAGGCAATTCGAATTGCTCAGTCATTGTGACAGTTTGTATCGTAATTCATTCACCCTTTCTGGGATAGAGAGCACTGCTGCATGTTTTGCACAGTTTTGCACCATATTTTCTATGTTCATCTGTTGTGATTGATTTACTTGTTCATTAGATCTGTTGTGACTAATTTTACATATTGTAGCTAGGTAACCCTTCACACCCAAGTCCCGTTTCTCAAATCTTGTTTTCATTCATCGATTTGGAGAAATAAGGGTTTGCTGAGTAAGAGGCAATGCACATTTTGGATTTATAGGTCAAAGTTTGGAATTTCCACACATAGAACATGTGGATAGAACAATTACATATGCCTTTCCAAAACAAACTTCTATCAACTTGTGACACTCAAAAAAACTATTCGATTAGGTATTTATGACATGGGAAAAATTATTAAATGGTTATTGAATGCATTTGGGAGGCATATTGAAACTGGACACAAAATGAAAACCATGACTAAGATCGACGAACCATTGAATCTATTGGATTCCTGGTAGTGGATTGTAGTTAGGGAACCCCTCATGCCCAAGACCCATGGCTCAAAGTTTGTTTTGTTTATCAATTTGGAGAACTAGGGTTTCTTATTAGTAAGAATAAATGCACTTTTGGATTTATGGGTCCAATTTTGGAATTTCTACCCTGATAACATGTAGATATCATGGTCACATAAGCATTTACTAAACAAAATTGCATCAAATTACAAAACTTAGTCCATCAAGAAGTGTGATCAATACAGTCCACACAAGATAAGAAGTTCACGCATAACATATGTTAGTCCATACAAAACCATAGTCCACACAGGACTAGGAGTCCACACATAACTCATCTTGGTCCACATAGAACCACAATCCACACATGACTAGGGGTCTAGAAATAACTGTCGAGGAGTATGATCAACTAAACTCAGTCCATCGAGGAGTAAGATCAAGTCAAGTCTTATGATCAACTCAACTCACTCCATCGAGGAGTACGATCAACACAATCCATCGAGGAGTACGATCAAATCAACTCAGTGCATTGAGGAGTACGATAAAATAAACTTATATGATCAACTTGACTTAGTCCATCGAGGAGTACGATCACAATGTTCCATACAAGAACCATAATCCATAAAGGACTCTTGAGGAGTACAATCAACTCAACTCAGTCCATCGAGGAGTACAATCAACTCAACTCATGTGATGAACTCGAATAAGTCCATCGAGGAGTACGATCATAATGTTCCACACAGGAACCATAGTCCACATAAGACTCTCAAGGAGTACAATCAAATCAAATTAGTCCATTGAGGAGTATGATCAACTCAACTCATGTGATAAACTCGACTCATTCCATCAAGGAGTACGATCACAATGTTCTTGTTGGAATATTCTCACCATCATTTTTCAGATTTGCATGCCTGCATACATTTTTCACGCATCCAGTCATCTGCATGCATTTGAATGCAAATGCATACATCCAATCATCTGCATGCATTTTCATGCAAATGCATGCATCCAGTCATCATCTTGGTGGTCCTCCCAGCACCTGGAGCCTATTTTCAGCTCCTTAGAGCTTGTCTTCAGCCCCCAGTAGCCCTTTGAATGCAAATGCATGCATCCAATCATCTGCATGCATTTTCATGCAAATGCATGCATCTAGTCATCATCTTGGTGGTCCTCCTAGCACTTGGAGCCTATTTTCAACTCCCTAGAGCTTGTCTTCATCCCCGAGTAGCCCTCCTACCTACCTGATGCACCCTGTTTGACTCACCTGCATGACATGTGCACCTTTTCTCACCTAGCAGGAGTTCACATTCAGTTAAAGCGCCTTATCTCACATACCAGGAGTTTGACAGTCAACTAGAGAATTGATTGAGCAGGTCTTCCACTGATTGCTCATCCTAACTTCTTGTAGCTCCTAGTTAGCTAGTTCTGGAGTGCAACTTGATCTTCTAATAGCCTCATGCGCCCTCCTTGGAGTCTCCATCCCCCGATTCATGCCTAGATGGTTCTATTAGACTCAGTTAGACTCACTTGAATGAAATTTGACCATTTATGATTGATACTACTGACTGGATGATGTATCCAATTTTATCCAAGCTAGACTTTGAGCATGATTCGAATGACCTCCTTGGTTAATTCAAATTATATTGACAGTTATTGTATTGTATTCATTATTCACAATGCCAGCTCACAACTGATGTATGATTATATTGCTATTCTCCATTTTTTGTGTTCATGAGTGATTATTGAGTACTTTCTTCTCTGCACTCCTTGAGAGTTTTGTGTGAGGTTTGTTATAGCTGTCAGATCCTACCGCAAATGATCATAGTTCTGCATAGGAACCATAGTCCACACAGGATTCTCATGGAGTACGATCAAATCAACTTAGTCCATCGAGGAGTACAATAAAAAAAAATCATGGGATAAACTTGACTCAGTCCATCGAGGAGTATGATCACAATGTTTCACATAGGAACCATAGTCCAAACGGGACTCTCGAGGAGCAAAGTCAACTCAACTTAGTCCATCGAGGAGTACTATCAACTCAACTCATATGATCAACTCGAATCAGTCCATCTAGGAGTAGGATCACAATGTTCCACATGGAAACCATATTCCACATAGGACTCTTGAGGAGTACGATCAACTCAACTCATGTGATCAACTAGACTAATTCCATCGAGGAGTACGATCACAATGTTCCACATAGGAACCATCCCACACATGGAAACACTCCACACAAGAGTCCTTTCCACACAAGAGAACATTCTACACAAGAACCATCCCACACAGGGATACAATCCACATAGGATTCAAGCAAAATTCTCATTTTATGCCTCATCACATCCACACTGGTCATCAATCTCTCTTTCGAAGGAAGGGAATTTCCACCACCCCAATATTTTAAAGAAAGTATGCAAAATTCACTATTGAAAAAGGCTTGGTAAGGATATTTGAAATCTACTCATCGATGGGGATATAATGGAGCTTCAATACTCCCTTATGGACAATGTCTTTGATGTTGTGATATTGGATCTCAATATGTTTGGATCTATCATGGAACACAAGGTTCTTTGAGATTTTTACACAACTTTGGTTATCACAAATTATCACTGTCACATCAAGCTCATGACCATACAAATATTCAAGCATATTCTCAATCCATACTACTTCCTTACAGGCTGCACTGGCTACAATGTACTCTACCTCGGCTAAAATGAGTGCCACAAATGTATGTTTCTTGTTGAAACAAGAAACCATAGCCGATCCCAAGCTAAACAACACCCAAAGGTGCTCTTTCTGTCAACTACGGTACTAACCCAATCTGAATCTATGAATCCCACCAACTTAACTTCACTATATGAGGTACAATATAATCCATAATCAACTATACCACATATACATATCAACACTAGCAGTACATAGTAAGATCCACTAAGTCTGAAGATATGGCAGAGTCATGTAACTTCTTTAGATTAGTCTCGATAGGTGTGGCCATAGACTTACTTTCCATCATACCAAATTTGTGCAAGATCTAAATGGTATGCTTCCCTTGTCTAAGGAAGATCTCATCATAATCTATTTCCTCTTTCTAAAAGAATCCTTAGACTACAAATATGGTTGTGTGCTTGTTGATGCTACCATATGAATCATGCTTGATCTTGAAGATCTATTTGGAAGTCACTACTGAATTCCCCTTGGCTCTAGGAATAATATCCCATACATAATTCTTCATGATGGATTGATACTCATCCAGCATAGAATCTTTCCAAACCTGGTGTCCAACTACTTCCTCAAAATTGGAAGGCTATGAATCACTAATGTGACTCATCAAGGCTAAATATCCTGAGTATTTGTTAGGTCTCTTGCTCTCCCTATGTCACTGTATATCACTCCAAACTCCCTCTAGAATTGTGCTACAGAATTCCTCTACAATCTGCATCATACTCTTCCATTGGAGATGATCATTGGCTATTCCATTAGCCTATACAAGGTGTCATCCTAGATGCCAACCCAAAGCGCATCCTAAACATTAGGTTTGTCTCTAGTCCATTCACCCCTTAGTCAAGTCACATGGATAATACTAGGGAAATGTCCACTCAATGCTGCAAACATCAGTCTTCGAGTGCCCTACTCCCTCTCAACTATTGAGTACCAATAAGATCCATTACTTGTCCTCTTTCTAAATAGATATCACTTGTTCTTCGGAACAAGTCTCTTGTAGGTCATAGCACATGATTTTTCCTAACAAGTCAAGCTCAATCAATTAGCTACCAACATTCAATAATCATGAAATTCAATCAAATCATATTAACATTTCAATGTAATAGTTCATATAGTTATGTAAGCATCTTAGCCAATGCTTCAGCACATCATCCATCCATATCCCAAACACGGATCATGGGATGTTGTGCATACCTATAGGCTACTGATCCAGATTTTATGAGCAAAACGAAATGAATACAGATGATTATCAGATGCTTAACACAAAATAACAAAGATACAGTAAAAATAATTTTCTATTCAATAAAGGAATAAGCTAAAACTGTAAAATGCAGCGGAAAACAAGCTTGCTGGAATGGTGGTGGCTTATCTCTGAGAAGAAATGTGACGGTTGCGCTCATTTCGCAAGAAGACCATTACAATGAGGCTGTCAAGGCCTTTTTACAATAAACAAGAATGTCAAAAACCCTATACATCCAAAAACCTAACCCTAGGATATGAAGCGCCAAAAGTCATGTGGGCCCCGTTTGGGTAAGTTAGTACATCAACTTCCCGAGGTCGTAACTCTTGCATACGATCTCCGTTTGGGGTGCACAATAGCTCGTTGGAAAGATCTATTCAATTACTACAAAAAACATAGAAAAATATCAATTCCAACATGCGAATTGGGTAGGAGTGTAGTACTCCTATTTTCCCGACCATTCGATGCCAAAAAAATGTCGTTTAGGGCCTCAAAACGGCTCTGGAAGTTTAGGACCCGAAAAAAATGCTAAAAATAGTAATTTACCAAAATTGCCAGAAGACTATTTTGAGCTAGTTAGAAAGGTGGGTGGCCATCGATATCCACCTGGATCAGCGACTTACCCAACAAATATATGCACTACATGAGCCTACTGCTCATCAATTTTAGTCGTATATGAATGCATGAAAGAAAATTGTACCACATATCTACATATATTTGTTGTGAACATTATCCTTTAAACCAAACATTCAAATATTTAAAGAATAACTCAAATGACAATACAAATACTTATATCTTATTATTTTGTTGGCCCCCTCTTGATCTATGCCTCATTGTAGAAATCATGGGAGTCCTCAAATCTTCAACTTCTTTCTGCATCCTGAATCTTCATACATCACCAATGACAATCACATCATCTCGATATTGCAATCATTGGTGTACTCATATAGTGTACTAAAGGAAGTACTCCTTTCGACTATATTCTATAATTTCCTTAAGATCATCTTTTACATTCCTTGACCTATTTTGTGGAGAATATTCATGAGAATAATTGTCTGAAATAGATCCTGAGAGTGTAGTTAGAAGGTAATATTTCCATATTTCTTCTTATTGTTTTAAATTGTCTTAGGCTCCCTTTAGCTCTGGAATAACTCTGAGTTCAACAACCATCTTTACAGATCTAGCGTAGAAACCCTAGCAGAAGAGGGTAAAAAATTGAAACTTGGATTTTAATCAAATTGAATCCACAAGCTAATGCACCCTCCCAAGGTGATTTGGATAGACCTCCATTTATTTTGGATTCATGGACAAAAGAAACTCGTAAACTAAAACCCTAATTTCTACAGTTTCTATAGAAAATTCAAACTTCACTAAAACTGAAATTTCAGATCTGCAATTTTCCAACCCTAAATTTTCGGCCCCTAGATTTCCGGACCTTGATTTTTGGACCCTAGTTTTTTGGCCCCTGATTTTTAGACCCTATATTTTCGGCCCCTGATTTTCAGACACTATATTTTTGGCCACTGATTTCAAAGTAAATCCTTGTGCTTTACAAGTAGCAGGATAGTATGCATGGGCCAATAACCTGCTAAATTTTTAATGGTATAGCAACATATATTTCATCTCTTTCTACTTAATTGAAACATAAACAAATATAGGATCGCTAAAAGAATTACCATCCACAGAAACACGAGAGACACTATAGTTTACCCTGGGAAAACCTGTTGGTTGTGGAGCCATATCTTCTAGTCTCATAGATGATATTGTATCAGCCGTGTTTGTACCCCAATTTTATATGATATGTAGGTGGACTGTACACTCACCCCAGCAGGGGGGTGTGGGGGGGCATCACCCCCCCACAAGGTTCCATGCGGGACCATCCCCCCTGGTTGGGGGTTTCGAGGGATAGCGCCCCCGAAGAAAATTTTTGGGGCTGTTTTCGCCAGCTGTTTTGCGGGCCCATGGTTTTGGGTATCCCGTGGTATTTTCCCATTGTATTTCCCTTATAAAATAAAGACATTGTAATATGGATAGGCATGATGATGTATTAGGTTTTATGCATTGTAAAGATCTCTGAGATCAGGAGAGAGACTGTGAAATAGAGAAGAGGAAGTGCAGCGGTTGTGCTGCAGGTTGTATCCCTTCACCTTACTGGACGGTAATAATAATAAGGACTGGCAAATTCAGTGTGGACGTAGCCCAAGTTGGGTGGACCACGATATATCTATGTCTCTCTTGTAATGTGTATGTGTGATTATATTTGCATTTCTGTTTATTGTTATTGCTCTGCGATCCTGTTTTTCTAACAAAACCCAAACTTGGGAAAAACCTAGCAAAGCTTTCTTACTCAGATATTATGTACATAATACAAGTACATCAGATATAAGAGTGATATTGAACAATAGAGATCACATAGGGAAATGATGCCAAAGAAGGATCCCCATAAAATTGACTTCTACAACCCAAAATCGAACTTTTCCTTGCTTGAGCGAACATGAGTAGCAATCTTGAGCGAATTGCTTTCTTGTGCAAATGAGGAGGGCATCACCTATATTTATACTAGTTCTATGCTGACCTCTTTCCACTATGGGATGACTTTCCTTCTTAAACTAGGCCGAATTCACTTTTTGCATAATAAAATACATTTTATTTTTATTTTCTTTTGTAGGTCGGCCTACTATTTCTTTGTGGCATTATTTTTCATTCTTTTAGGGCTTTAAATCTTTCTTTTGTCCTGCCAAAAGTGTACATAATGAATACAAGATACGAATATCTTCCGATGCTACAAATAAAATCAACATCATGCTCTCCTTTACCATGTATAGTCTCAAAATAGTTCCACATATGTGACACTTTATATTTTTGTCCATTGAGCACAACCATTGAAATATGTGGGCATTTTTTAACTGAACAACACATCCATCGAACCAATTCCAATGCCACTCCATTTTTATATTTATCTCCTGATGGTTGAACAAGTGGAAGAAATGGCATACATAATGGAAATCATGACACATATATTCACTTATGTATAATTGATGTCCCTTCAATATTTTTTTCTTCTCTTCACTACTATCTGGACCATGCCTATATGTGGCATGGACCATTAAGGAAGCCTACGCTCATAATGATAATGTTGAATATGAATCTCATTCTGGGGTTGAAGGGTGTATTTCTCGGTAAAATAAACCACTAAAAGTATATTACCAAAGGGAAATGTATATCTGCAAATTCTAAACTACTTATCCTTCCACTGAGTTAGGAGAACATGATGAACATATTTTGTTAGTTTTTCAACATTTAATTCAATAGATCTAGGATCTTAACTGAAAGAATGTTAATTTTTTAGCAGTAATTCAATATACTCTAGGATCTTTACTGAGAGAATACAATGTATATCATATCAAGTATAACAATGCATATCAATCACACCAAGCAATCACATGAGACAATAGACACACAAAGTTTCACTGGGGAAAACAATAAAGGTGAAAAACCCCACAACTTTCTCAGAGATAGAGAGAGCAATGATACAACCAAAGTACAAGAGATAGTCTTCTCCTAGCAGTTGATCCTCCTCCTCACATGTGCGCCACTTTCCGAGTGATGGAAGAGTGAGTAAGTGAATGATCAAATAGAGATCTCCCGATCTCTATTTATACTTGTCCTGTCCTGCCCAATAAACCAGTGGGGCTGACTTGTCTAGCTTAGTGTAATAACCTATTGTTAACTTAATCAGGGCCGAACCCACACATGATGGTCTAATAACCCATCAGCAAGTTAAGACACTTGCGAAACTTGTTAATACAACTGACGACAATTCCGTATAGAAGAATAATAACATCTCTATAGGAGTGCAATATACATAGATGAAATACATAGGTGAAATACATTCCGAAGTTACATATACAACAACACTCCCTCTTAACTAGGAAGGTATTTCTCGACACAGATCTGCTAGCACAAGTCTTCTTCTCTAGATCATCATCATCGAATCATCGTCCTCAAATCATCATCATCGTCATTGTCATTGCTGTTGCTATCTCAATCAATCTCTGAATCTACTTGTCATAGGAAGTTCTACAGAGCCAGTCCTTTTTCATACTGACTGGCCATCACCTATAGGCCTTCATCATGACTGGCCATACTGTGGAATTCTCAAGACTTATTAGATGCATCACAAAATCTCACAAGAGCATCCAGGCTATTACGAGCACATGGCTCTACCTGCCGGATCTCCCAGGGATGTATTATATGTGATTGACACAAAACCTTAAAAGAGTGTCTTGACAAGCAAGATCTCTAAAGAGCATCTGAGGCCTTTTTCATCCTGTCCAGATCTTCAGGACTTATTACATGTGACCCCTACCACAAAACCTTTAAAGAGTGTCTTGACTAGCAAGAACTCTAAAGAGCATCTGAGGCCTTTTTCATCCTGTCCAGATCTCCAAGGTGTAATACATGTGGTCATGGAAAAACCTCAAAAGAACATCCCAGGACTGATTACGAGCACACAGCTCAACCTATCAAATCTCCCAGGGATGGATTATATGCCATAGGACAAAACCTCGAAAGAGCATCTGCCAAATATCCCAGGACCAGATTACATGCCATAGGGAAGACCTCGAAAGACTATCTACAAATCTTTGAGGGCCTGATTATATGTCCTCCCAAAGCAAAACCTTGAAAGTAAATTTGCCAGATATCCCAGGGCCACATTACATGCCATAGGAAAAACCATGAAAGACTATTTGTAAACCTCCCAGGGCTAGATTATATGCTTATCTACACAACATGTTCCACGGCCACAGAGTATCAACCCGATACTCACCATACATCATCCTGATGTACACATGATCATCCTGATCATCATCATTGCATTGTCCAGATGCATGTCATCTAGAGCAACATCCTGAAGCTCATCATCCATGATCATCCTGATCATACAATGCATCCACCTGATGCATACCAAGTATCTACCTGATACATATCATCATACATGATCCACCTGATCATACAATGTATCCACCTGATACATAATCCACCTGATCATAAAATGTATCCATCTGATATATATCAACCTACATGATCTACCTGATCATACAATGTATCCACCTGATACATAGTCCAAGCATCCAACATGATGCATATACATATACATGATCCAACTGATCATAACAAGCATCCAACATGATGCATATACAAATATATCAAGCATCCAACATGATGCATATACAGAATAGTAACTGGAGCATCATCCTGATGCTCAGCATCCAGTGCTTACATCCATAGCCATGTGAAGGATCCTCCTCTCACCATGCTTGGAATGGCTCCAACAAATGTGTCCATCACTTCTTCCTCAAAGTGTTGTCAATCTGAAGAACACCAAGCCTCTCCCTGAAGTACTCAAACTTCACTCTGGATAGTGGTTTCGTCAACACATCTGAAACTTTCTCATCCGTCGCAATATACAGGAGCTTCACTGCTCCTCTCTGCACCATATTCCTGATATAGTGATATTTGATCTCAATGTGTTTCGACCTATCGTGGAACACCAGGTTCTCAGATAGCTTCACACAACTCTGGTTATCACAGAAGATACCAGTAGCATCCAGTGGGAGATCAAATAACTCAAACAGTAGCTTCATCAGCCATACTAAATCACAACTAGCTGAACAAGCTGCAACATACTCTGCCTCATCTGTACTCAGTGCTACAAAGGACTGCTTCCTACTAAACCAAGATATCACACCTGATCCCATGCTGAAGCAGCACCTAGATGTGCTCTTCCTATCTACAGCACTACCTTCTCAATCTGAATCAACATAACCCTGCAGGTTAAAATTTTGATTCGCATCATACTTGAGCCCATAATCAATTGTACCCTTCAGGTACATCAAAATATGCTTTACAACAACTAGGTGAACACCTCTGGGATCCGTCAAGAACTGGTTCAATGTGGTCATAGCAAAGCAAATATCTGGTCTAGTGTTCGTCAAGTACATCAAGGACCCAATCATCTGACGATACACAGTGACATCAACCAGATCAAATGAAGCATCACACAGAAGCTTCAGGTTCGATGCCATAAGTGTGGCCATGGCCTTGCAGTCCATCATCCCAAACCTCTTCAGGATCTCTACTACATACTTCCCTTGTCCAAGGAAGATTCCACTTGCACTCTGCCACACCTCCATGCCTAGAAAGTAGTGCATCATACCCAAGTCCTTCATCTCAAACTTGGCAGCAAGCTTCCTCTTGGTATCGGCAGTCAATCCATCCTCTCCTGTTACAAATAGGTCATCCACATACAAGAGTAGTATCACAGGATTTCCTTCCTCAACCTTGTAGTAAAGGTTGGAATTTGCTTTACTCTTAGTAAATCCAAAACTAGATAAAAAGCTATCTATCCTACCATACCAAGTTCTAGGAGCTTGCTTCAAGCCATACAAGGCTTTCTTCAGTTTGCACACATGAGTCCCTATGTCATGTGTCTCAAACCTGAGTGGCTGCTCCACATACACTTCCTCCTTGACTACACCATTCAAGAAAGCTGTCTTGACATCCATCTGGTGTATCTTCCATTTCATCACTGCAGCCAAAGCAAGTACTGATCTAATGGAAGTGTATCTAGCCACAGGAGCAAAGGTGTCTTCATAGTCAATCCCTTCTTTCTGGGAGAAGCCACGAGCTACAAATATTGCTTTATATTTCTCTATGCTGCCATATGTAGCATGCTTGATCTTGTAGATCCATTTGGAAGTCACAACAGACTTCCCTTCAAGTCTTGGGACTACATCCCAAACATCATTCTTCATGATCGACTAGTATTCCTCGACCATTGTTAGAATATTCCTATACTCCATCCTAGTCCTACTAGCATTTTCATCCTTTTCATTTTCAGTCATGCATGCACTTTTAGGGTTTGCATGCATCCTAGTCATCAGTCCAACACCTAGCCCTTAGTTAGCCAGCCGCTGGGAGCTTCTCTCAGATCAGTTTTATCCCTCCTAGTGCTTAGTGCGCCCCTTCATGCAAATGCATGCATCTCATGCACCCTCTCTGACCTACCACTCAGTTGCACTTTAGTTAATTGAGTTATCATCAGTTCTTTCCTTGATTTAAGGCTAGACTGACTTTCAACTGACTATATCACTCCGATGGATCTCCAGTGAGACTAGACTGCCCATTCTGACATTAGCTCCTCATGCGCCCTCCATTGAGCCTCCTTCATTCAGTTACACCTACCACACTCAGTTAGACCCAGTTCGACTGATGGTTGACAATTACTTGAGCATTGATGACTCCACTGATGATGAGATAGACTAGTAGTTGTGCTCTGATGACACTCGAGTGATCCTTTGATCACTCCATGAAGGCTAATTCGAATTTCCACCTTAGGCATTCGAATCCTCATGCATTGTACTATTTATTTGTCCACATTGTGATTAATTAATTAGTGAGTGTGAAGTATTTTTGCTTCCATCCGAGTTCTACTGTATTATTATTCTGTTGCTCATTGTACTGCATTGACCACTCTTCTTCTATTTTCTTGCTTAATCAATTACTTTCTTGTGAGTTATACATCATCTCTTAGATCTGCTGTGAGGATTTTCACATGGTATTAGAGCATGTTGAGAGTATTGTTTATCTCTATTCCTGAGAGTTTTTTGCAGGTTATTATCAAGATTTTGAGTGCAGCAGTTGCAACAGTTTCTACATTTATGCAGCAGTAGCAGTTGCAGATATTCTCTATTGTTTTTGCAGGTCTTCTATAGCTTCAATGTATTCAGAAGAAATCCCTCCTCCTTCTCCATTCAACTATGATCTTCTTTCTCTATTCAACTATGATGAATGGAAACCGAATATGATAGCACATTTGAAGAGAAATGGTCTCTTTGATTATTGTTTTGAAAGAGAGTTCGAATCCTCTGAAGAAGAGTATGACTAGTTAATTGAAGGTGACAGAGCTTGTGCAGCCATGATGTTTGCTATGCCTTTATACATGATACACCAATTCATTGATATTGAAACTCCAAAAGAGCTATGGGACCAACTAGATGTAATATTTGGTAAACAGAATGAAGGATTTGGTCCAAACCCCTTCAAGAGCAAGAAAAGTGATGCATTCACCCTCCTTGATGATCTCATTGATCATGAACTAGTATCAAACACATCTCATATTGAAGTTGTCCACAAAGAAGAAGAACTTGCAGATTCTACACTCATGCTCCAAATTTCTTCTCTTTCTGTGCTAGCTCACACTCTAGATATTGCATAAGGTCCTAAATCCTCTCTTGCACCAAAGTCTGTTGGTCTGCATCATGATCTATTGAATGTTTCGGAGGTCAAATCAGCTATTGTAGGTAATGCATTTGCTCTCCTCAAGCAATTGCCTCTTATTTACTACTATATGATCATTATCCCATGCTTACAGAAGGTTATTGAAGAATATGGCCATTGCCATTCACTTGGGATAGTTTCTCATGCACATCATGGTTTTGATCTCACCCCTGCTGTTTCAAAGGAGATCTCAAGAAACCATTGCCATTCACTTGGGATAAATTCTCATGCATTTACTAGTTTTGATCTCACCTCTTATGGTTCAAAGGAGATCTTAAGAAACCACGATTCAAGTCTTGGATCTAATTTGGATTCTAAGCAATCACTACTTGGGACAATTTCTCATGTCCCATATGATAGTTTTGATCTCACCCCTGTTGGTTCAAAGGAGATCTCAAGAAACTATTCTTCAAGTCTTAAATCTGATTTGGATTTCAAGCTATTATTTGATGGTTCCTTTTGGCATAATCTCACCCATGGTGGTTCGAAGGAGAAGACAAAAGACTATTTGCACATTCATGTTTTCGATCCTACCTCAGTTGATGCGAATCATAGGTTCAAGGATCATCCTCATACTTTTGGATTTGTTCTCATCACATTCGATATGAAGAGCAAGTACAAGCACATGCTTTTTGAGCATGATCCACTTCTTCCCAAGATGAAGATACCTCCAGACATATGACCAAGCATCACACCTGCTTGAGCTTGGAGCATTTATTTTTGTGTGTGCCTTACAGTCTATTTTGAGGGGGGGTATTTTTCCCATGAGGTTTTCCCCATTTCCTTGGTTTATTGATTGTTATTATTCATTGTATTGGGTGACCTTTGGTCTTAAATACCAGGGCCCATGATGGATTAAGGGGGGGTGTTAGGATATTCCTATACTCCATCCTAGTCCTTCTAGCATTTTCATCCTTTGCATTTTCAGTCATGCATGCAGTTTTAGGGTTTGCATGCATTATTTAGGGTTTGCATGCATTTGCATGCATCCCAGTCATCAGTCCAGCACCTAGCCCTCAGTTAGCTAGCCCCCGACATCTTCTGTCAGATCATTTTTAGCCCTCCTAGTGCTTAGTGCACCCCTTCATGCAAATGCATGCATCTCATGTGCCCTCTCTCACCTACCACTCAGTTGCACTTCAGTTAATTGAGTTATCATCGGTTCTTTCCTTGATTTAAGGATAGACTGACTCTCAACTAACAGTATCACTCTGATGGATCTCCAGTGAGACTAGACTGCCCATTCTCATAGTTAGCTCCTCATGCACCCTCCAATGAGCCTCCTTTACTCAATTACACCTACCACACTCAATTAGACTCAGTTTGACTGATGGTTGACAGTTACTTAAGCATTGATGACTCCACTAATGATGAGATAGACTACTAGTTGTTCTTCGATGACACTCCAGTGATCCTTTGATCACTCCATGAAGGCTAATTCGAATTTCACCTTAGGCATTCAAATCCTCATGCATTGTACTATTTATTTGTCCATATTATGATTAATTAATTAGTGTGTGTGAAGTATTTTTTCTTCTACCCAAGTTCTATTGTATTATTATTCCATTGCTCATTATACTGCATTGACCGCTCTTCTTCTATTTTATTGTTTAATCAATTATTTTCTTGTTAGGTATACATCATATCTTAGATCTGTTGTGAGGATTTTCACAACCATGGCATCCTTCCATTCTTTCTTTTCTGCTGCCTCTTCATAACTGGAAGGTTCTTTGTTCATAATATCACAGAGTAAAGCAACATAGTTGGTATGTGATCTAGTTCTCTTCTTTGCTATGTGTTCTTCTTCTAGAATGCCATATCTTTCTGCATCTTGGATGAGCTCTCTAGGCCATGCAGGTTTCCTCTTGTGAGAGTTATTCTCATGGGGTGGATCTATAGGTATTTGTGGATCTTCAACTTCACAATCTGCTTCTGGAATTGATTCAATCATGGTGATGTCTTGAAATCTATTTTCCTTTGGTTCTTCATGATCTTCAAGAGGTGTCTTTCTTGATTTGATGAAGGTTGAGTTTTCATCAAATGTTACATCCCTGCTGACATCAATCTTCTTGAACCCTGGAAAGTATATTCTGTAAGCCTTCGAGCTTTCCCTGTACCCCACAAAAATGCCCTTCTTTCCTAAAGGATATAGCTTTGTCCTCTTTTCCTTTGGAACATGAGTGTATACTGGACAACCAAATATTCTGAGATGGTTGACTTTAGGCTTTTTACCAGAGAAGACCTCTTCTGGTGTCTTGTTGTCCAATATCTTGTGAGGTGTTCTATTTTGCACATATACAGCTGTCCTAGAGGCTTCTGCCCATAGATGCATAGGAAGATCCTAGTCATGTAGCATTTCTCATGCTGCTTCCATGATTATTCTATTCTTCCTTTCTACAACTCCATTCTGTTGTGGATTGTAGGGAGCAGTCAACTCCCTCTTAATCCCTGAATCACTGCATAGCTTCTTGAAATAACCTGAAGTGAATTCTCCACAATTGTCGGATTTGAATGTCTTTATTTTCTTATCAGTTTGATTTTCCATAAAGGCTTTGAATTCTTTGAACTTATCAAACACTTCATCTTTGCTCTTCAATAAATAAACCCAAGTCTTCCTGGAGAAGTCATCAATGAAAGAGACATAGTAAACATACCCACTCAGAGAACTGGATGACATTGGACCGCATACATTAGAGTGGATAATTTCCAAGATTCCTTTTGATTTGTTTTCACTGCTTGGAAATGCCTTCTTTATGTTCTTTCCTTTTGCACAACCTTTGCAAACACCTTCTTGCTTGGTCTTGATTTCAGGAAGACCCTCTACTGATTTACTTGCAATTGGTAGTGCCCTATAGTGCACATGTGCAAGCCTTCTATGCCAAAGTTCACTTGGATCCATGGATTCATGTACCATGTCATATTCAGGTTGTCCCTTTAATTTATACAATCCTCCCTCTTACTCTCCAATCACTACTGCATCATCAATAGTTTTACCTTTTGGTCACATTAGTACTTGGCCATCTACAAATGCAACCCTCATGCCTTTTTCATCCAATGCAAATATGGAGAGTAGGTTATTCTTGAGCCCAGGTACATATAGAACATATTTCATCTTCAAAGACTTCCCAAAGTCTAGGTTGTAGGAGGCTTCACCACTTTCTTTGATAGGATATTGGTAGTCATCCCCAAGTTTCACCTTATGGGGTGACTCATGTTCAGATAGATTAGTAAAGGATTCTTTAAACACAGTCATGTGTTTGGAAGCCCCACTTTCAATGAGCCAATCATTACATCCATGAGAGATGGTACCTGTGAGAGCAGAGATTAGAACATATTCATCTTCACTAGATGAGTCATCACTTTCTGCTCTAGCCTTCTTCTTGGGAGGTTTATCATCCTCAGCTACATGAGCATGATATCTCTTCTTGTTTCCTTTCTTCTTCTTGTTGAAGTTGTTGTCCCTTTTGTTCTTGGGACAATCTGCAACAAAGTGTCCCTTCTCATTACATGTGAAGCATCTCATATCTTTCGTATTCTTTTGGTGGGTGTGAGAGGATTTCTTGTAATGAGAGTGCTCCTTCTTAGGCTTGCTTCTTTTGGTGTGAGATGTGAGAGCTTGATCTTCACTACCCATCTTTTCTTCTCGAGCTACAAGCCTAGCCTCTTCTTGTGAACATTCCTCCCATAGTCTACTCAAGGAGATCAACTTTCTTCTTGCACAAATTCCTTGAATAAAGGAATCCCATGACCTAGGTAGGCCATTCAGAGTGGTCATGACAATTTCACCATTCTCCACCATTTCATCCATAGGTTCAAGTTGTTCCTTGATCTGAGAGACCTTGGAGAAATAGGATTGAATGGTCTCTCCATTCTGAAGCTTTAACCCTTTCAATTGATTCCACGGAGTCATCTTCTGATTTATGTTCTTCCCTTCAAATAGCTTGGTCAAAGAGTCAAACATTTCCTTGGGTGTCTTTAGAGATGACACATGTGGGATGAAATGGTCCTTTATAGAATCAACAATGATCCTCTTTGCCTTGACCAATTTCTTCTTATGTAAGGCCTTAGCCTCTTCTTCCTCTGGGACAGGGATCTCTTCCCTTATGTAAGTATCCAATTCATTTTCTTCCAGGATTAACCGAATCCTATACTTCCATGCTCAGAAGTTATCAGCCCCTTCAAGCTTATCCTCAAGATTGGTGTGGTGAGACATCTTTAAAGAGTACCTCAAATGGAAATAGAAAAGTTTTAGGTCTTACCACTTTATTTGCTGAAAACTGGATTTGGTCCCAGATTAGGGTTTGTCAGAGAAACCCTAAAAAATCAAAATGTGAATTTAAACTTTCTAAAAGGATAGAAAGATGCGCCTTGCTGAGCTGATCAACCTGGTATATTCATAATTTGAGATCTGCAAAGTTTCACCCTTCATAAATTCATTTTAGTCTTCCCTGATTCACTAGGGAGGACCCTAAATTAGGGTTTGAGTTTCCCAGAGATTCACCCAACCAAAAATCTTGATCCAAAGCTCTAAACTTTGATTATTCCAAGGCACTTCCAACTATGTCCTCATAATTCAGAAATTCCTATTTTTGTGGAAACCCTCAATTTTAGGGCCAAAACTGAAAGTAATCAGAATTGAATTATGATTGGACATAAAGATTCTCCTTGATAAGTAGAATCAATCTACCTTACTGCTTTTCCAAAATCTATGGAGAGAAACCCAATAAACAAGAAACCCTAGTTTTCGCCACTACACAATGTCTTCTTCTCAGGGAAGCTCTGATACCATGTTAATTTTTGAGCATTAATTCAATATACTCTAGGATCTTTACTGAGAGAATAACATGTACAGCATATCAAGAGTAACAATGCATATCAATCACACCAAGCAATCACATGAGACAATAGACACACAGTGTTTCACTGGGGAAAACCATAAAGGTGAAAAACCCCACAACTTCCTCAGAGATAGAGAGAGCAATGATACAACCAAAGTACAAGAGATAGTATTCTCCTAGCAGCTGATCCTCCTCCTCACATGTGGACCACTTTCCGAGTGATGGAAGAGTGAGTAAGTGAATGATCAAATAGAGATCTCCCGATCTCTATTTATACTTGTCCTGTCCTTCCCAATAAACCAGTGGGGCTGACTTGTCTAGCTTAGCCTAATAACCCATGGTTAACTTAATCAGGGCTGACCCCACACATGGTGGTCTAATAACCCATCGGCAAGTTATGACACTTGTGACACTTGTTAATACAAATGACGACACTTCCGTATAGAGGAATAATAACATCTCTATAGGAGTACAATATACATAGATGAAATACATAGGTGAAATACATTCTGAAGTTACATATACATCAACAAAGAACAACATGTACAACATATCAAGCATAAGAGACAAGAGACAAGAGACACAAAACATTTCACCGGGGAAAACCAAGAAGGTGAAAAACCCCGCAACTTCCGCTGAGATAGAATAAGCATCAATACAAGGATCACCATGATCAAACCCAAGAGATAGATATATTTAGCAACATGTTGCTCCTCCACTTGTGCACATCCTCCTCTTTCTCTCACTAATGTGAAGTGAGTGAATAATAGAATGTGTAAAATGAGAGAGACACACTCTGTATCTATACACTAACTCACTTGACCTTTACTCAACTAGGTCAGCCCTAACTTAACCACTTAACATAATGCTGACTGGGCCAACCCCACTAGGGTGGTATAATAACCCTTTAACCCACACAACTCATACAGGGCCGACCCCAACAAGGTGGTCTAATAACCCATCAAATATAAGTTACGACACTTACAATGTAACTTGTGACACATGCAAGTACAACTGACGACACTTCCAATCGAAGGAATAATACATCTCCGTTGGGGATACAATAAAGTACAAATACAATATAGAAGTGAATATCTTCCGAAGTTACAAATACTTCAACACTCCCTCTTAACTAGGAAGGTATTTCTCGACACAGGTGATCAATACATATCGGCACAAGTCTTCAATACTGGAGTTGGATCATCGTCACTGGATCACGGAGCATCATCGTCACTGCTGTTGCTATCTCAATAAATCTCCCATCTACTCGTCATAGGAAGTTCTACAGAGCCAACCCTTTTTCATGCTGGATGTAGGCCTAGCCTCCATGTAGGTCTTCATCATCTCTGTGAGTAAGCCATCAAGTAGGTACAACTTAGGACTGATTACACTGCCTCTACAAAACCTGCAAGATCTCTCAGGACTGATCATATGCCACCGCAAAACTTGCAAGAGCATCTCAAGACTGATTATGTGCCTCTGAAAAACCTGTGTACCCTACTGTCACATCATCATCTTCAGATCACCTCATAGTCCACAGCGCATAGCCCAGATGCACATCACACAACACTTACACTCATCGGCATGGGAAGACACACCTCAACCATCCGTGAAAGGCTCAACACTTATATCTACGCCATGGGAAGACACACTTCAACCATGCGAGAATGGAATCACACTTATATCCATAGCCATGGGAAGACACACTTCAACCATGCTAGGAATTCCACAGCACTTATATCACAGCCATGGAAAGACACACTTCAACCATGATCGAATGGCACAACTCTTACATCAATGACCATGGGAAGACACACTTCAACCATGTTGGAATGGCCCCAGCCATTATATCTGCACCATGGGAGGACACACCTACCACCATGTGAGAATGGCTCATGTGCATCT
Organism: Larix kaempferi; assembly: GCA_027924585.1. Taxonomy (NCBI): domain Eukaryota; kingdom Viridiplantae; phylum Streptophyta; class Pinopsida; order Pinales; family Pinaceae; genus Larix; species Larix kaempferi. The sequence continues at coordinate 8,403,404 of BSBM01000348.1, forward strand.
ATGTCTCTGGACTCATCACTTCCCCTTGGAAGGAATCTCGATCTGAATTACACCAAGCCTCTCTCTGAAGTACTCAAACTTCACTCTGGCCAGTGGCTTGGTCAATACATCGGCTGTCTGCTCGTCCATCACAACATACAGAAGCTTCACTACTCCTCTCTGCACCATATCCCTGATATAGTGATATTTGATCTTAATGTGCTTCGACCTGTCATGGAACACTGGGTTCTTAGACTTCACACAACTCTAGTTGTCACAGAAGATATAGGTAGCATCCAACGGGAGATCATATAACTCATACAGTAGCTTCCTAAGCCATACTACCTCACAACTAGCCAAAGAAGCTGCAACATACTTTGCTTCGGTTGTACTCAGTGCCATACAGGACTGCTTCTTGCTAAACCAAGGGATCATACTGGATCCCATATTGAAGCAACACCCTGAAGTGCTCTTCTGATCACTTGCACTGCCTGCCCAATCCGAATCAGCATAACCCTCCAGGTTAAACTTTTGATTCGCATCATACTTGATCCCATAGTCAACTGTACCCTTCAGGTACCTCAAAATATGTTTTGCAGCTATCAGGTGAACATGTCCTGGATCTGTCAGATACTGGCTCAAGGTGTTCACCACAAAGCAGATGTCTAGTCTCGTATTCATCAGGTACATCAAGGACCCAATCATCTGACAATACATCATGACATCAATCGGATCAGATGAAGCATCACACAGAAGCTTCAGGTTCGATGCCATAGGTGTGGCCATGGCCTTGCAGTCCATCATCTCGAACCGCTTCAAGATCTCTACTGTATACTTCCCTTGTCCAAGGAAGATTCCATCTACACTCTGCCACACCTCCATGCCTAGAAAGTAATGCATCATCCCTAAGTCCTTTATCTCGAACTCGGCAGCAAGCTTCCTCTTCGTGTCGGCAATCAATCTATCCTCACCTATCACAACCAAGTCATCCACATACAATAGGATTATCACTCGATTGCCTTCCTCAACCTTGTAGTAAAGGTTGGAATTCGCTTTACTCTTGGTAAAGCCCAAACTAGACAGGAAGTTGTCTATCATGTCGTACCGAAATCGTACATGGATTTCTTCAATCTGCACACATATGAATCCATGTCATGTGTCTCGAAACTGAGTGGCTGCTCCACACACACTTCCTCTTCAACTACACCATATCCATCTGGTGTATCTTTCACTTCATCACTACAACCAGAGCAAGTACTGTTCTAATGGAAGTGTAACTGGCTACAGGTGCAATAGTCTCTTCATAATCTATCCCCTCTTTCTAGGAGAAGCCACGAGCTACAAACCTCACCTTGTATTTCTCTATGCTACCATCTGCAGCATGCTTGATCTTATAGATCCACTTGGAAGTCACAACAGACTTCCCTTACATCCCAAACATCATTCTTCATGATTGACTTGGTATTCCTCGATCATGGCATTCTTTCATTACCGTATCCCAAATCCTGGGAACTTCAAATTATTCAATATCTTCAATAGATAGTTTTATTTGATCTTCATTGTTGGAACACATGTTGTAGTCCTTCTTTTGTAGGTGATTGTACATGATCTTTCCTACAAGACAAGTTCAATTGCATGATTAGAAACATATTATATATTTCAGAACAAATTCTTACTCATAAAGACATATGTCATACAGTCATTCAATTATCTTAGCCAATGCTTCAATACAACATTTATCCATATCCCGTAACTTACTAGATGCCTTCCATCTCTACCAGAACATTGTTAAGAGTTTGCACTACTCTTAACATGTTAGCAAAGAGGTTTCATTCTAGATAAGTAGCAATGGGATGTTGTACAGTACCATAGGTCACTTACCCATTGCATATTAGTAGTATCATGTTCATTAATGCAACTTTTCTAAAATGCAAAATGTACATCCTAAATCTAGGAACATAAGTATGTACATGACTAGACAACATCATTTAAGTAATCATATAATAAATGACAATTCAAATACTGATCTTTGTTTAGTTGTAGGGTGGACTCCCTCTCAATCTTTGCTTCCTTGCAGGAACTACTGGAGTGTGCTCCCTCTTGATCTTTGCTTCCTAGATTACATGTCCTTGAACTTATATTCATCTTGGACCACTATGCATGCTTAAGTGTGCACTAGTGTCATCCTCAAGATCTCATACATGATCATACATCCATTAGTATAATCTCAATACTATCAAAACATTATGATCCTAAATAAACTTAACATGTATGGTCATGATTATTTCACACACAGGTAATTTATCACAAGCATTAGTATTCAAGGTTTCAGAGAGGAATTCTATTACTTATGCATATTCTTATTGACCATAGGACTCTTCTGGTTAGTCATATCATCAATCAAAGTAAAACTGTTGATTACTTAAACTTCTAACTTCAAGAATAATCATTCATACAAAAGTATAAGATCCTAACACAAGGTAGAATTCTAACTTGATATAGGAAAAGCATACTTGGTTATCATGTTTGCTAGTTATGTCTAACATACCCAAACAACGTTTTCTTGTTCTTCTTCAATGACTTGTGCTTAGCAACTTGCATAACTCATAAGTTAACCATTGTAGAACCAAAATATACATACCTCATAAGTAGAGCTTCTATAATGGCTATGGATGAGTCTTTGTCTTCATGTCACCATTGTCATATGTTCTTGATCTAGAACTTGATTTCTCTTTCTTGATGTACCTTTCATGTTGGCAGACAACATCAACCTCATACAACTCCACAGTGTATTAGTACAATCATAAGTGTCATAACCTATTTATACACTCACTTGACCTTTACTCAACTAGGTCAGCCCCAACTTAACCACTTAACATAGTGTTGACTGGGCCGACCCCCACTAAGGTGGTCTAATAACCCTTTGACCCACACAACTCATACAGGGATGACCCCAACAAGGTGGTCTAATAACCCATCAAATATAAGTTACGACACTTACAATATAACTTGCAACACATGCAAGTACAAATGACGACACTTCCAATCGGAGGAATAATACATCTCCGTTGGGGATACAATAAAGTACAAATACAATATACAAGTGAATATCTTCTGAAGTTACAAATAGTTCAACATATTTTTCCATAGTTTCAAAAAATTCCTTGGTGAAATGGTTGAATTGTACCTGGTGGAAAAAGATGACCTCGGTGTGAAATTTAGTTCACACCAAGATATGATCAAGAAATTACACACTCTCACAAAAGATCTCACACAACTAGTCAAAGACATAGAAAATTACTCACAATAGATACAAACTGTATTAACTCTCATGAATAAAATACATCAGCCAACATTTGGAAATTAATAGGATGTCATTATATAACATTACAACAGAGATTCAAATGGCTAAATATTCCATTTGGATCATCATATCATCAAACTTACTAAAACTATGCAAATCCCCCTAGGTGGCAAGTGTGTTCTCCAAGTCACTCTAAATGCTCACAAATTTCTGAATTAATGACCTGTAGCTGATGTGTGATGAAAAAAAATTCCAAATCCCAAAAATGGAAATAAGAAACATCATATAGGATGTGTGTTCCCCAAAAAATTTTTCCCTAGTTGACTAACTTTTCCCCCATAGGTAAAAAGCAGTAAAAAACAGTAAAAATCAGTAAGGTTCCTTTTCCACCAGAATATTATCCAGAATATTTTAGAAATGCGTCCAAGTGGTCTAGGAATCTTGTGGTCCACACTTGGAAGTCTTGTGGTCCCCCCAAAGTTTCCTTGTGGTCCACACAATGGCTCAAATGGCAATTATCTAGTCTAATACATAGGAATTAGTCATAAATGATTAATTAATGCTACCAATGTACTTAAATGACATAGATAGGAAAATTTAATATTCCAACACCCCCCCCATAAATATGAATTTATGTTCTAAATAACGGAAAATAGAAATACTAAGGGCTCGGTAACAAGACTTGGTCACCCTGTACAATACTGTCGGTCCACAAAACAAGGATAGAAGGAAAACCTCATGGGAAAAACCTTCCCTAAAAAAATGGACATATAAAAATTGAAGGATTGCTGATAAATCCTTCACTCTGCCACATGTTCAGCCATCCCAAGCAGTGATCTAAGATAGTTGAATGTCTTCTCAATAAAATATTTGGTGAAGATGTCTGCAGTCTGCTCACATGTTGGGAAATACTGCAAATCAATGATCTAGTCATGCGCTAATCCTCTAATGTAGTGCATATGTATCTCAATATGCTTGGTCCTCTGTCTCTGTACTAGATCACTTGAGACCCTTATAGCACTCTGATTGTCACAAAAGATGACAATAGGAGTACTAAAGGCAATCTCAAACTCTGAAAGAATACCCTGCAACCATACACACTGAGTAGCAGCATTCGCTGCTCCTCTATACTCGGCCTCTACTGAAGATAGTGCAATGGCACTTTGTTTCTTGCTAGACAAACAAACTATACCACCTCCAAGCATGAATACAAATCTAAATGTGGATTTCCTATCAAGGCTATCACCAGCCCAATCTGAATCAGTGAAGCCAAGAAGATCTAGGCTAGAATCTGCAACATAGTGAATCCCATCAGTCTTGGTTCCCTTCACATAGTGCAAAATTATTTTTGCGGCCCTCCAATGGAGATCATGTGGCTGCTCCATGTATCTTGATGCCGCACTCACAGCATGAGCAAGATCAAGTCGAGTGTGATTCAAGTATAGAAAGCTGCCAACAAGCTACCTATACAAGGTGTTGTCAACCAAGGGTGTAGATTCTGCTTCTTCCATTCTAACTCCTGAAAGGAATGGAGTCTTAGAAGGCTTGCAATAAGCCATCTTGAACTTCTTTAACATATCAGATGTATATTTGGACTGAGATACCTTTGTTCCATTCTTTGTTTGAGAAATCTCAAGCCCCAAAAACTGCTTAAGAATTCCCAAGTCACTCATGGAAAAAGCTTGATGCAAAGTAGTCTTCAATGAAGCTATTTGAACAGTAGAGATACCTGTGATTAGAAAATCATCAACATACAACACTATAATCATTATTGAACCATCAATCAACTTCATATAAACATTAGGATCATATTTGCATCGAAAATAAGATTGTGACAAGAGAAAATTGTCCATTTTGGCATACCAAGCCTTGGGGGCTTGCTTAATCCCTTATAAGTACTTCTTCAACCTGCACACATAGTTAGGATCTGATGTATACCATTCTGGATTCTTTGTATAAATATCCTCCTCAATATCTCCATGTAGGAATGCACTCTTGACATCCATATGGTGCACTTCCCAACGCTTGGATGCAGAAATTGCAGAACTAGTCTTACTGAATCCTTCTGTGCAACTGGTGCAAAAGTCTCATTGTATTCAAGGCCTTGGAATTGGGATAAGACCTTTGCTACCATCCTAGCCTTATATTTCACTTCTGTACCATCATTTGCACATTTGTTTTTGTAGATCCACTTACACCTTACCAATTTTCTGCATGCGGGGAGCCTGACTAGCTCCCATGTTTCATTCTTTTGTAATGACTAAAACTCCTCATCCATGGAATCCTTCCATCTTGTGTCATGTGAGGATTCCTAATATGTTTGAGGATCAGGATCTACCATTATATAACATTTCTCAGAAAGGTAAGGGCCATTCACATTGAGATCAGTCTCAAATTGTGATCTAGTCTTCCTTGTGTCCTAAGGATTGCCCACTAGTTCACCTGCTGCTTGCAAAGTATTAGAATCCCATTTAGGATTTGTTGGTGAATTAGAATCTGAAATAAAATGGTCCTCCTCATTAGAAATATCAGAATAAAAAATTTCAATAGGAGCATCACTTACTTCTTCAGGTGGTGGTGGAGATGGTTCTCCAATTTCAGCACTCTGAGAGGGCTCTTCTTCAAACTGAACACTCCTTTCTATGAAGGATTTTTGAGTGATCATGTTCAACAAATTATACGCTTTGGAGTTGTCTGAATATCCAACAAAAATACATGGTTGGCTTTGGGGATGCATATCCCTCCTCTTCTCAAGTGGAATCCTAGCCCAAGCCTTTCAGCCAAAAATCCTGAAATGAGAGATATCAGGTTTGTGCCCTGTCCAAGCCTCAAAAGGAGTGATACCTTTGAGAGATTTGTGTGGCACTCTGTTCTGAATATATGTGGCACAATTTATTGCCTCATCCCATATCTTGGGACACAATGAATTTGCCTCAAGCATACATGTGGCCATCTCCTTTAGAGACCTGTTTTTCCTCTCAACAACCCCATTCTACTGAGGAGTATATGGAACTGTGTGTTGCATTTGAATGCCTGAAGAGGCACAAAATTGATGAAACTCTGATTTTACATATTCACCACCATTATCAGATCTGATAATTTTTATATTCCTACCAGACTGGTTCTCAACTGAGGCTTTGAATAGCTTGAATAGACCAAAAAATTCAAATTTTAGCTTGATGAAATAAATCCAACAGTACCTACTAAAGTCACCTATGAAGTTGAAGATGTACTTGGCATGGTTCAAAGAATCATGAGGGAATGGACCTGATATGTCGGTGTGAATAAGCTCCAATGGTGCAAAGGTTCTCTTAGTTTTGAATCTCCCATACTTATGCTCAAGGTGTTTTCCTAGGATGCAAGATTGACAGACACCTTTGGAAAATCTGATATTGGGCAGCCCTATAACCATTTATTTCTCATGGAGTTGGGAAAGATATTTATAGTTCAGATGGCCAAATATTTCATGTCATAATTTACTTGACTCACTGGCATGGGTTAAAAGAGCAGAAGGTGAGGGATATGGCACAAAGTGAGAAAACTTGTAAATTCTAGAGCTATGATCAGCAGTGCCTAATGCAACAATTTTTCCTATTGAAATTTCAGCTATCTCAACATCATTTGGGGTAAATGTTATTGGGAATACCTATGTGGGTCATCTGATAGACTGACAAAAGGTTTGCAGCAAGTCCAGGAACATACAAGACATTTTTCAATGAACCAAACTCGAGATCTATGCTACCTTTGCCTTTGCTAGATGTTTCAGAATTGTCACCCAATACAATATTTGGACTACTGGAAGAGTCAAGTGAAGTGAAAAACTTACTTGTAGACACCATGTGCCTTGAAGCTCTAGAATCAATAATAAATGAGGCAAGCTTGGATGTGCTTGCCATCAGTACATGAACTCTCTCCTTATCATGAGAATTTTGTCCTACATCCTTCCTCCTTTCACTCTCTAGAAGAGGAATGTTGGCTTTCTCTAGGAGTTGAGCCATTTGGTCAATGGTCTTCTTCATGCAATATCTTTCAGGATGAAATCCCTTGCTACAATAATTGCACTTTTTCCTCTCATTCTTCTTATTTGGATTCCTCTTGAAATTCGAGGAGTCTTCATTAACTTTCTCCTTGTATTTTCTCTGTTCAGTGGGATTCTTGAAATTGCCCTTCTTCTTCCCTTTCAAACCCTTTGAATCTCCAACATTCAGATAGTGGTCTTTGGATGGATTTTTAATGGCTCCCATCAAGACCAATTTGTCTTTTTCTTGTGTCAAAGACTCCATGAATCCTTAAAGAGTCGGGATCTTCCAATTTTTAATTGCCTTCCATGTGGAATGGAAGGTCGAGACAAAGATTGAGTAGTTGGGGCCAAGTTTGGAGAGAATGGCAAAAACTAATTGCTCATATTTTTTGTCAATACCACATTGATTCAGCTGCAACACAAGTGTTTTGAATTTGGAGAAGAAATCCTGTAGATTATAAAAATTCTGCGGACTCAATGAAACTAGCTCATTATCCAGTTGGTGGCCTCTTAATTCATTGGTCTTTCCAAACAATTCTTGAAGTTTCAGCCAAACTTCATTGGGAGAGGTAAGACCATCAAGATGGAATAGAATTTCCCTAGATGTAGTGAGACACAGCAGCCCATATGATTCATCTCTTCTATTATGCCACTTTGATTTCTCAACTACTAAGGTTGGCCCAGCTTCAGTTGCCATAGTCACCCTATAGAGCCCTTTTCTCCTCATTATGATCTCCATCTGTGCCTTCCATTCAAAATAATTGAATGGAGTGAGGATGATCTGATGTGACTGATCCATGGCAGCTCTGAAATTAATTTTGGAGTGATTTGGGTGTGCCCAAATCTTGCTTGATGCGCCTTCTTGATGATAGAATGTGCCATGTGGATGAATTACTGTGCCCTCCTTGATACTAGTTGGATCCTGCAAGACAATAGAAGGAGAAAGGAATAGCTTGATAGCTTTGATACCATGTAAAATTTAGTTCACACCAATAAATGATCAGGAAATTACACACTCTCACAAAAGATCTCCCACAACTAGTCAAATACATAGAAAATTACTAACAATAGATACAAACTGTATTAAAACTCATGAATAAAATACATCAACCAACCTTTGGAAATTAATAGGATGTCATTATATAACATTAAAATAGATATTTGAATGGCTAAATATTCCATTTGGATCATCATATCATCATACTTACTAAAACTATGCAAATCCGCCATAGGTGGAAAGTGTATTCTCCAAGTCACTCCAAAGGCTCATGAATTTATAAATTAGTGACATGTAGCTGATGTGTGATGAAAATAAATTCCAAATACCAAAAATGGAAATAATAAACATCATAGAGGATGTGTGGTCCCAAAAACAAGTTTCCCTAGTTGACTAGCTTTTCCCCCATAGGTAAAAATTAGTAAGGCACATTTTCCACCAAAATCTTATCGAGAATCTTTTAGAAATGCGCCCAAGTGGTCTAGGAATATTGTGGTCCACACTTGGAAGTCTTTTGGTCCCCCCAAAGTTTCCTTATAGTCCACACAATGGCTCAAATGGAAATTATCTAGTCTAATACATAGCAATTAATCATAAATGATTAATTAATGCTACCAATGTATTTAAATGACATAGATAGGAAGATTTAATATTCCAACACTCGACATAAGTAATTTTTGTAGGTTAAGTTTGAAAAAAAATTGAAATGGAAAGTGAGAGAAAGTTACTAGCTTAGAGTGTCAATAACTATATTTTTTTCTTTCTTTCCCAATGCCTATGTCATAAGTAATGTATTTGAATCTTTTCATTTCTACCATCATTTTCCTAAAATTTTGATCTTCACTCTCATGAACGCATTGGCACAATACAGCGATTCCACCACACTTAGAGCATGTCCCATCTAAACAAGTTTTTTCATAATATGTTTTCCCCTATAGCTTAAGAATGATGATATAGATGAAGTGTTACGAAGTGTGTTTAGTCAAACATACCAAGGTCTAAATTTCTCAAAATATCTTTGACCCAAGTTCAATTACTTTTGTTCATTCTTGAATATCTAATATAGTTTGTTTATGTTGTGTCAAGAAGGTGTTTAATGTGTAGTTTATGGTCCCTAGAACCCCTTCTCATTTTTAGTACATAATTCTGGTTTGAAGAGAACTTGGTGTTATCATGCCAAAAACTCTACACTAGTCCCTTAATTGCATCAATTAATTTCATGTCAGAATGTGGGCACCTACCAATGAAGCCCCAAAAATATGTCTAACCAGTTGTGTCGTTATGTTCTCTTCTAATACAATACTTACAAAAGGCCTTGACATTCAATTAACATGTTTGGATGTAGGATTCAACAAATGAATGTTTCTTATGTTCTTGTTTACGATTTCTTGTGACAATACACGAGGAGTTGCATTAGGATGTTTCTAAAAGGTTTTCTTACAAATTGTGCTAAAAGTGTCTACTAGGATTTTGACAATATGACTACTTGAACCTAAATTATTTATAATTTACCTTAATGCCTAACTATTTCCTAACAAAAATAAAATATCTATATTTTAACAAAGATAAAAATAACCTACATTTGTCTACATCAAATTTTGAATCAAAGTATTTATTAATTATTTGTTGAGTCTGATAATTAATAGTCTATTTAGATAACTCACATTTAAGGTATATTTTCATCCACGTAGACATGTTTCAGAGGTCTTTGATACACTGGAGTCAATTGAGGTAATGGACTTGCATTTATAGCATGGAACACATCACTAGTAGGATGTGGCGATTCAAAAAAATCGTGTGGTTGTTCGTTCCCTTGCTGGTATTTGAAGGGCAGTGGTTGGACATCCTCATGGGAGGTCTCAACAAAATTTACTTGTCAATAGTAGGTGAGGCCTTAGGAATGTATTCAACATAATGCTCTACATGATTTGAATCTCCAATTTCTCTATTTGTATAACCACAGTAGGCCAAAATTCTCTGCGCTTCCTTATCCACTTGATTTTTAAATCATGGTATATTTGTTTGAAACTAACTTGATGTTGAAATTGCAACATCCCCTTATGAGAACCTACGCTTTACTTCTTTATCAGGACCATGAGGGTATTTTTTATCCATTGTAGAAAATGAGGGATCCTATGTTGAATTTTTATGCTTATCCAATCATGAATTGGTAAAAATACTTGTGTCATATGTAGTGATTGGAATTGAAGAGTTTCTTGTTGCATGCCTTCGATTCACCATGTATTCTCTTGATGTATCTCTAATTTCTTGGATGTTTTCAGGAGGATTCTTTTTCTTTTTGATCTTCTTATTATATTAAATATGTTTCCCATTCTCACAATAATAGATATTGATAACTTGTTTTGGGTTCTCTATCAGTCATAAACTAATCATAAAAAACCCTTACAGTCAATGTTTTCTCAATATTTTGTTGTAGCACTACATTTTTTAATAGAGTTTCGATAGAAAGGATGTTGCAGCATGACCAATTTTTTTTTTAAATATATCGTGTGCGCCATTTATAATGCATGAGTTGCATATCACACATGCAATGTGCAAATCATGATTTGCAAATCGCATGCCTAATTTGAAACTCATGAGTTACAAATCGTCAGCACGATTTTTGTAGCCAAGAACACATGTATGATGTTGTTACTTGGCTTACTTGTCAAGTATGTTTCCAGGTGTAGAGTTTCCTGGATGTAGTTCTTGTAAAAGCGATCATGTTATTGACTTCCATAATGTGAGTAGGTCTTGCAAAACCATGATTGCACCTAAAAGATACACCAACTTCATGCACTCAACCATGCATGTTATTTTATAGGAAAAGTCACACAACACTACTAGAAGAACATGATTTTTACTACGCTACAAATTTTTTCTATAAATACAAGTTATATATTCTAAAAACTAATTTGATTTCTTATTGTTTCATATTTTATAATATATAATGAGTTGTTCATGCACCTCAAACAATTCCTCCTAACATTATATTGTTGCTTTTTTATATTTCCATTGCAACTAACATCTCATGAGACGGAAGCATTAGCTTGCATCATCCCTTTGATGACATAAACCATGTGAAGGAGATTCTTAAAAGAGGCCCCTAGGTTTGCATGGACCCTAGTCATGTTATTTCCTTAATTAAATGATTTATAGACTAATAAAGTGGTTTAGCGAATTCTTTCCCTTTGTGGTTTGAGTTCCACAACTTTCAAATGCAACGTTGGTAAGTGTTAGAACACATTTGTTGCACCATTGGGGATTTTTATTTATCATAAACCATAAATTTTATTCAGCCATTGACCTCAATGTTGAGTTTCCATTAAGGTTAACAAATTAAGGAATTTAATAAATCCATGATTTTCTAGGAGGATAGGGTTCAGAAGGAATTAATACACTACACTAATATGCAACCAAAACATGTTTTTCATATAAAACATTGTATCACTATATCATTGTACATTTGTTAAGGTCCTAAGTTGACCCTATCATAGAACAACCCATGTATATTCCTCCAACTCATAACATCTCCCAAACCATAGATGTCGAGAGATTGAATAAACTGGTTTAGAAGAATACAAACTTTAGCCAAAACTCAAACCTTGATGGGATAGAACCCTAGGCACACAATGAAAAATATATCTAGAAGGATGTAGGTTCCCATGGATAGCGATCCTTTTATTATCTTGGTGCATCAAGGGAGTGCTAGTCATAGATTTTTCTCACCTTTGCGACATTTACACTTCTAGGGTTTTTTTATGGTTAATGTTGATTACTAGTCGAAGAAACTAGCACAGTTACAATTGGGGATATTGATTCCATGACATCATGTTTTATATAATAACATTTTTGGTGTTTTTTATGACCTTGAAATAACAACATTGAGATGCATAGTGCCTCAAGTTTCTAATGAAAGTGACCTCATGGAATTTCCATGGATCAAGTGACCCTAATAGAAAACGTACCATCTACGAGATATTAACTTCAATGGGTAGGGTATATATTCTTTATTTTCAATGAGTCGGTATTGTATGATTTTTTATCATTATAATCCTATATGTAATAAGGACAATTTACAAGCATATTTTATCTTTTATGAGGGAAACATTGGTGTTTCTATATTGATTACTTTCTCCACAATTTTCTTTGTAGTTGAGTGGAGAACAAAAGTTACAAAAGGATTAGTATAGTCTCTAGTCAATTTGAATGGTCGTCTCTTAGGTATATCCAACATCTATTCCTCTATTAATGTTGGGTAAGAGCGGTGTTTTCACATTGGTTGGTCGACGAGCTCCCTAATGTCTTGTGGTTTATTTTTCATGAGGATTTTAATGTGATAAATAATGATACTTGAAGACAAGGAGGGGCACTTCCAATGCCACCGCCACATAGAGAGAAATATCATGCTTTTATCTTAGGTCCAAACATGTGATTTATGACCCCCATCAAAATTGTCACTAGGCCTTGCAGAGTTATTGTTCACTTGGATAAGCTTTTGGGAAAGGCCACAAAAAATTACCAACAAATTGATAGGGCATCTTGGTTATGGAATTACTTTTACTTGGACTATGATAAAGGTTAGTTGGTGCATGTTTATAGTGAAACCACTTACTCAAAGCATAGATTAATATGGTTGTCACTTTCCTAGTGAATCCAAAAAATGAGCATGTCATGGAATAGATACATAATGAATATTTATAAATTTAAATTTAACCTCGGTTACTAGGCCTACCTAAGAACTATGCAGAACCTAATAACCTATCCTCATGTGGAAACTAGTTGGGTTGTCTCATGTGGAAACTAGTTGGGTTGTCTTATGAAAATGAACCATTTTTAGAACAATTGATTTTCTAAGGGGATATGGTAAGTAGACTATAGATATTTATTATAATAACAAAAAAATGATACCATGATGAATTGGATAAAGTCATGCAAGGATTATAGTTGGCCTCATATGATAAAAATAAAAATAAAAACTCACACAGTGAAGTTTTCCATCTACTTTAAGTGAGAAAGAGGCACTAAAATAAAAGTGAAATTGAATTGGTTAAAAATAGAAGACATACCCACTAACACCTTATCTAAGGCATTATACACCAATAAATACAACAAGAATATATTTTCCTTTAACATTTCTCAATGTCATATCACTAATAAGTGAAGTATTGAAAAGGAATTTGTTAAGCATTACAAAATGTTTTTTCAAACAAGGGACATTGTGGAGGAGAGACATGAGGTCACACATAAATGTTTGGGTGCAGTCCCATGCATGGTTTATGAAGACTATATGGAATATTTTGATCAAGCTATTTCCTTAAAAGATTTGTATATCCATCCAAGAAATGGATGATGATAAGGAACTTGGAATTTATGGGTGCCAATTTCAATTTTATAAGTCACTAGAGATTTTTTCAAACTAAATCTTCTATAAGTTTACAAAGAGACTCTCAAACAAATAATTCTAGGAGTAAGAGTCAACGAGGGTATCATTAAGTTCATCCCTAATGAAAGAAACGTATAGTTCACTACCAACTAGAGGCCCATAACATTGTTAAATAATTCTTATAAAACCTTGTCCAAGGCTCTCACCTTGCATGTCAAACATGTTTTTACAAAGATAGTTTTCCCCGAATAGATAATGTTCAGCGATTATATTCTTAAAAATGTCATCACTCTATCAATACATGGAATGGAATTTCTCTTATTGTCATGAAGCCTTAATTATCATAATTGAATTTGATAAATATTATCACTAATTAGACTTGTCATTCACTCTAGTCATGCTCAAAGTTTTGAAATTTGATCCCACCTTCATTGACATTGTTGAAACCCTATTTGGAGATGCTTTGACCTATCTATGCCTAAATAAAATAATATCTAAAAATACTGGGCTCTTTGGTCAATTGTTCAAGGGTTCCCTCCAATATTATCCTTATACACCATGGTCTTCAAATCCCTTTATTTTTTGTTGTGTAAAGGTTGACGCAAGGATGTTTCAAGTAATTCCTCTTTTAGATTTTGAAGCCAAATAGTTGGTTGATGGCCATATTTTTTAAGACACCTTTTTGATGATTTTGGAAGACCAAACATCTTGGATTGACTCTATAGAATGCATATATACATTTTGTATTTCCTTAGGTTCAAGTATTCAATAGGATAAAACACAATTCTACAAACAAACACCACAATATGTTCCTCACCAAACGTCTCATTACATCATTCATGGATCCAACTTGGCCATTTTTTCAAATTCTTGAGAATTATATTTTCCTCTGGAGTACTTCATCGATATTTGTAGGAAGAAGTGCTTCAAAGGGTGGAAAAATATAGATGAATGGATTAAAAACCTCTAGCTCTAGCTATGAAATTTCAAATATGTATTAAGTTCTCTGTGAAACTCATGCATACTATTCTTCATGTTGGTTCACTTTTAAAAAAATTACACAATACTAGAAATGGATCTCAAGAATTTTACGTTGGATAAGAATTACAAAAGGTGTTCCACAAAATTAACTAGGATTTCTATTTTGGACCACAAATATTTGGTGGATTGAGCATAATTAAAACTTTCCTCCATGACCTCTCCCTTCGTGTTGAATGGATGATTCAAAATTTTGAATGAAATGACGCTTTTAAGGTCCTTCTCAATAACTAGATCAACTAGAGTTGGCCACTTGGAAATAAAGATAGGAAATAATTTTCACTTTAGATCCTTTTCATCACCCCTTTTCTTCTTAAAATTGTTGGTGCTTTTGTTTTACAAACCATTTGGAATGTTTGGAAGGAAAATAAATCGTTCCTTTCTTGACTGGAATTATCCCTTTAGAGTGGTTTATGTTACAAAACTACCTTTAATGGTCCATACTCATGTAATTTTAAGGAATTCCCATGCTTAAATATTCTTGTTTTTCAACATTGAATCTCTTTAGGAAAGACATTCTCTCCATGAATTATTTGTTTGATAAATATCTCGAAACTGGATTCTTTGGGTCAAGATTTAAAGTAAATTAAGTTTGGCCAACATGGATAAGTTTATTATGGAGTGGATTCAAGGACTCATTCATGATAAAATTATGCTTAAGATTTGTCATTTGGTTCCTTAAGTATCATGGCTTGGTTGGAAATGTGGAAAAACCATAAACTTCTCTATGTACAAAATAATTATTGGGATTCCCAATAGGGCACAAAATCAAATTGACTAACACAACCAAATACAAAACAGATAGATATGCATTGATGCTTCTCTCATTAAGTAATGTGAATATTAATACATTGAGAATGACACTTGGATTCCAAATTCGAAGGTGTATCTTGGACTCTAGATGGTTGTTACTATTCACTGTGACTCTTGTATTCATTTCATGTGAATAGTAAATACAATAATATAATATTAACCCTAAAGGATTAATGTTTTTGTCAATCCTCCCCTTTTAATTCGAAGGGGTGTATGTGAATCCAAGCAGAGACCTCAAATATGGAGCTGCAAATGGATGAAATTACTCTCTGAATCAAAGCATAGAAGAAGTTGAAGTCTTCTACTAAATGGGTGGCTTTAGGATAACCTCAAACTCTGTAACTTGGAAATAACTCCAGTTCTAGATCAATGGTTCTCTGGAACTTGGCTCTGACTCAGCTTCTCACTTAGTAGTTCTATTTAGAACTTGTCTTTAGGGCTCAATGTTTTCTCATGGAAATGGTGGCTTAAGGACCACCGGAGACTAATGTCTAGTAGAAGCAACAAGAGGATGAAGTATTCTACAAAATGGGTGGTTTTAGGAAAACCACAAACCAAATAAATATCAATGGAAAATGGCTTTGAATTTGGTTTAGTGTTTCATCTTTAACTCTAGATAGGTGGCTTTGGCTCAAGGTTCCAGAAACTATAACAAGGTTTTAGCTCTTGCACTAGTTTAGGCGTGTTTGTTCCTACTTTCTTTTGCTTGCTTGTTTATAATTGGCAATCATTACCCCCTGTTAGGAACAAGGTGAGGAGAAGAATATCTCTAAAATACAATATGTTCTATTACTCATGAACAAACTCTTCAATACAACATATATATCTTCTTAGTTGTTGACAACCTTTGCCAAGAAGCAATCCACCCATGGTGAATATTCTCTCTTCTAGGTTTCTTCAGAATGAAGCATCTATATGAAGAATGGGTATACTTTCCATAATGATTACAAGGGTGAAGATCAATACACTGATATTTCATATGGACAACTCGATCACAATGTTGGAATTTGGAACTATGAACTAGAGTAGTTGAAGATGAACTTTCTTTTAAGATCCCAACACTTTGAAACTAGATTGGCTTGGATTAATCAGGAATGTGAACCATCACTTCCTTGTCGTAACCAAGAACAATTGTGTGCTTTTTGTGGGTTATCGCTTCCCATATTCTAATGATGGGCTTGAGAAGTGCAAGTGGAACCTCTATATGCATAACTTCATCTTCGTTTTCTTTTGCTTCTAAAGTTGAGTCACCAATTTGATTAAATTTTCTTTTGAAGTGACATCATTATGTGTAGGCTACTGAAAGGAATCATAAAGGGGATGTTTCTAGACAAGAAAAAATTCAGAATGTATTTATTCTTATTGGAGATGAGACTCAAGTTGTAGAAACCCAAGGGTGAAAACATGAAGTTGGGAAACAATTTTGGCTTGTTTTTTACAAAAAAAAATGCTAAATTTTATGTTTTTCAACTTCGACCTCTTCAAACCCATATCTCCCTTAGAAATTTCAACTTGCGGTAAACAGAAAGGTTTTAGATAATTGAATTAGATTTCTACTCATATTTTTTTAAATTTTTTTATGGACATATCGTGGGACAAATTTGTTGTCAACATACGGCATATACTTGAAAATTTTAAGTATGGATAATGAGTGACCTATGTTGATGACGGTTTTTGGATAGATGGTTATTCAATTTAGGGAAAAAAATTGTAGGCTCATAATCTACACACACTACACTAGATCCTGGACTATATTTTGAGTTTTTTAAGACTTGGGAACTATTTTTTATTATTTATCGAAACAACGTATGTGTCAAAAAATGGTGCATTATCGACACATGTTTTTGTCTTCGCATTTTCTTTCAAATGTGACTCTTATCAAACAAAATAAAACCAAACCATTGAAGAGGACACATCAAGGAACATCCTTGTATTTTTTTAAATTTTTTTGGTTTCGTCATTGTGATGATATTGAATTTTCATTGTCACTGATTTTTCAGTCACTAAATTTTTTAATGATAAAGTTTAGTAAAAAAAAAGTAAAAAATAGTAATCCTAAATGAAATTAAAAAAAAAATTATATTATGAGAGAGTAGATTGAATGATGAATCTACTGGTATAAACTCCGACATGTAATTCTCATGTTTTGCGGTGGTCCGACCTTGTTAAAGTGACACATTTCTGAATTCTGTAGAAATGGTGCTGGAATTGTTGACCAGAAACTCTCGAGCGAGAAATGTCTTCCGAACTCTTAGCCGAGAGTTTAGTTCAACACTCATCCGAGATTTTTTTTAAAAATATAACGCGCGGATTGGTTCAAACTCTCGGCCTGGAGTTTTTTTAAACTCTCCGCCGAGAGTTTGAACTCTCAAAACTCTCGGCCTAGAGTTTAAAAAACTCTAGGATGAGAGTTTCAAGTTGACTTTTTTTCCCCTTTTCATTTGCGCGCCCTCTTTCCCTGTTTCACGTTTTTGTCATGGAATTATTTCCCAGCTTCGCGTTTTCAACCCCAAGTGTATCTTGTAATTCATGTACACAATTTCGAATAGAGTGATAATTGTCTTGTCGACCATGATAGTGTTCTCAACAAATGAGAGAAATAGAGTGTTTAATAACTCTACCAAACCATTGATTCCTACCATTGAAAATTTGTGCCTAATGACTCACTCAAATAGTGAAGGGCTTCTTGCAACTCCACCATTTTACAAACATACTCAACAATTAGGACTTCAACTTAGAAAATGAAAGGGTGTCAAATACAACTGAGAATGCACCCAGTTACAATTCAATTCAAATAAGATTATATTTGAAATTTACAAAAAAGAATTGCAAGTACCAAACATGCATGAGAAATTACAAAAAATAATAGTTTGCAAGTTACAAAGAATGCAAAATTTGAAGGAATGATTTATCTCTAAATTTGGTGTGGATTTTTAGCATCGTATTTCTACAAGGAAAATGATAATGTATAATAGAGAAAGGTTTGAAAAAGTTTCTTAATATGGTGAGAATGGCCTTAAGGATTTCCATGGTTCCATGGTCATGGGACCAGGAGTTGGAAGTAAAAGTGCTAAGAGGACAGCAGAATGAAATTTCGAAGAAATATGCAAAAATAGGAGACCGGGATCAAAAGGAATGGCAGATAGGTTAAAAAAACATTCATCCGAAAGGAAAATAATAAAGGTGCTAAGCCACACGCAAGATCTATTGTTGATTGGGTGTCGGAAAGGAGACAAAGGGTCCACACAGTTTTCGCACCACCAAAATGTGCGGGAGTTAGAAGCAGTAGGCGGTTGCGAAAAGTAAAACTATCTGCTATGTGTCGCGCCCCCAATGTTTCACATCGTGGAAAGTGGTATCATAAACCATTTATGCGTTATGCAAAAACAATTGAGCTATCACTTTTCCAAAGACATGGACGGTCAAGATGGATGCCAAAGAAATACGACCATTGAAAATAAAAGTTTCAAAAAGGTGCATATGTGGTTGGACATTGGATGGCCCAAATTACACCGTGGTAGATCAACGGCTCCAGATTATTCTGCACTATGAAGATATGCAGGTGATGAGAGGGACAGTGGTTGCGAAAAATAAAACCGTCGGACAGGTGTCAACGCTACAACAATTCGTAAGGGATGAAAATGGTAATGGAAACCACTTCAATGGGCTGCGAAACCACCTTGGATGAGGCGTAACACTAAAAATCAACGGTGGAGATTTGAAGAAGGGAAATGATCAGATGGTGAAGGGAGATCATCGTGATGGTAAAAGGAGTTTTAATCTAATGGCTCAGATTGTGGCACAGGAAATCAATGGATGTGGAAGATGCGTGCCAATGGAGAAGCTCAAAGGATAAAGAAAAGCAGTTATATAAAGCCGTGAGACCTGCGAAGTTGACATTTGTCTTCGTAGTGCTAGCGTCAGAAGATTTTGGAAGTGTGTGCGGCGAAGAAACAGACAGAGCAGGTCACTCTTCGAGGTTGTCAGTAATAGGTAGGGTCTTGTAACCAGTGATGTTAGTAGTGATGTTAGTATTCTAAGCTTGTTTATAAGAAGAGAAAAATGGAGGAGGTTCTGAGTCTTGACAATGTTAAGGTTAAGAATGCCATAGAAGATAGGGATTATGATGTTTTTGATACAGCAATCCGGTTACCTGTCCCCGAAATTAAAATAAGGTTAAAGAATTTGCATAAAGAGGGTATAGATGTACATAGAGTGGTTCAGTCATATTTTCTTTTCTTTTTCCCTGACCAAATTATGTCTTTCCCTGAGTTTATATCCTGGTGCATGTCAAATTATTCTAAAGATGAGAGAGTTATTATGAATGCCCAGAAAACTAAAGTTGTCTATCTAGTAGAGTAGTCGGTCGTCAAAAGTTCTCTTGAAATCCCAGCGTCTCAAGCGTCTGAGTTAGAAAGTTTCTCCGAAGAGTCTGTTGTCAATTTATATCGTCAGTATTCCCCTGAGAGTCTACAAGCTTTTTTTACCACTTGTCTTAAACCCGACTTGGAAATTTAAAATACCCCTTACCCTTTAGATGTCAATTTTTTCGATGATAATGCCCAGCTGGTTCTTTCCTTAATTTCCCAATTCTTAGGTCTAGATATTGATGTAGTGGCGACAGAGTTACAGTTATATTTATTATTCAAAATAAGTGTTGGTTTTCCTGGAGTTGAATATGATTCAACACCTTCTCTCAAATTTGAAGAATTTTTAGCAGAAAGTATCCATTCATAGCTAGTAAGTTTTTCCAACACAAGGCACTTTAGATTTTAGTCACACCTCATGAAGATGGTCATGACTTCTAGTCATAAAGAGATATATTTTCAACAAATACTTTTCACAGGCACTTTGGATGATGACATGTTCAATTATATGAACTTTGTTCTATCTGATCTGTATAGAATGATATTTGGGGAAGAATTACCTAGGGTGTTGCTTGAAATGAAGTCCCTGATGTAGTTGAAGGAAGATTTAGCAGTGGGAGATTGGTTCTTGTTAAAAGATCACATGGTAATTAGGTTGTATGGCTTTGTGCATGAGCCTTATGTGTTACCGGCCTTTTTAACTTTGAGAATGTTTACTCTGGAATTTATTGGACATAAGTTGATGGTAGAAGATGATCATTTCTTGACTTTTAAGAAAGGATCTGATGTGAAATACCCTTGGAAGGTAGGTCCATTTATTGTAAAAAATCAATATGCTATTGTACATGTGAAGAAATTATTAGAAATTATGGAATTTAAGAAATACATAGCAATTGATTATGATCCTCTTCACATTATTTTTGAGAGGAGGCAGAAGAATAATACCAAAGCTTTTGATCACAAAGAAGTGGAGGGATTGTCGAAGAGAAAAAAATTGTTGCAGTATGAATCTGATGATGAGGCAACCACAAGTTCACAGGTAGAAGATCTTCTTTTGACAGAGTTTGCAGCAGGGACAGGATATACATTAGATACCATAGAGGTTGGAGAGAAAAGAAGCTTGCAAGATATTATTGATTTAGATGATGAAGAACCAAGTAGAGAGAAAAGACTCAATATTGATGAACAACCATATTTGATTGTATTTATAGGCAGTGAAGAGCAAGAAAAAGAGAAGTTTTCAGCCCCATAGGTCCAAATACAGGAATACAGTTTTGAGGAAGCTAAAGAAGCTAGAGATACAAGTAATTTTCAATCTAGAGTTGAAATGTATGACAAATATGGGCAAGATAAACAAACTTCTTCCCATATGACTTATAGTTTGTTGCCAAAGATTAGAGATTTGACAAATTCAGAAATTACTTTAGTAGCAAGTAGAGATATCAAAGAGAATACTTTAAATTTGGCAATGTCAACTGAAGAAAAAATGACTAAATTTAAAGTAAATTTGAAAAAGATAGCGGTTCCTGATAAGATCCAACTACACAGGCAGATAGGAGAAGTGATGATAGTTAGGCCAAATTATTAAAATTTGTTGAAAAGGAAGTAGAGTGGGAGAAAGACAAAACAAATCTAAAAGGCCAAATTGAATATCTAAAAGGGAAGCTAACAGCCTTGACCCAACAGCAATAAAGTACCAGCTAGGTAAGTGGAGAAACTAGTACAACTGACCTCATACAATCCATGTCTCAAGTGAGTCTCAATGAAGTAGAAATAAAGGAATTAAAAGAAGAAAAGCATAAACTAAAAGAAGAGAACCAAAAAAAGGATGAGGAAATAAAGGGATTGCAGGGCAAAAATAAAGATTTGATAGATACGAACCAGAGATTCATTTATCAAGTGATTGGACAAGTCCCAATGCAAGGGTGTAAGCATATGATTTGGGATATTATCATTGAAGAAGCTACCCAAACTCAGACCTTACTTGAAGTTTGTAAAAGCAAAAGAAAAGGTAATAGACGAAGCTTTAAAGAATTGCACAACAACGAGGGAGAATTTAAATAAGAAGCCAAAAGAGAGTGCAAAATGCCATGGTTTTCCTGAGGGCTTTAACAGAAGATGAGGTGAAGACAATGGGTATCAAAAATCGAATTTCGGTGATTGCTTGGGCGAGGAGAATACTAGGAAAATATACACATGTGGAAAGTGTTGAAGCCAGAGTTGCAGGGATGAAAAGACAAACAGTTGATTTCAAGAAAAAGTTTGAAAGAATCTTCCAAAAGGGGTTGCCTACTTTTTGGAATGAAAACAATGAATTGATTCCCCATAATGATTATAAAATTTTTTTATTTGCAATAAGGATGAATCATGATAAATTTCAGAATTTAACTCATGTCCTTACAGGTAAGATCTTGTTGGAAAAGCTTGCAGAGGATTTCGAAATCATGGATATGTTGAAGATTCTGGGTGAAAAAATCCCTCTTATTTCTATTGAAGAAAATGTGGAGCTGAAGGTTTTAGCGAAAGAAATGATACTCTACGAGACCATTACTACTGACCAGTGGAACACTGTAGAGAAATATGGAAAAATGAAATATACTATTCATCCATAAAGACGTCCGTCAACAGCCATCAGCAAATGAAGACTATTGAAAAATTTCATTTTGAAAAATCTTGTAATATTTTTAATATAAACTTTGACTCGAATGACATGTAGAAATTAGTTAAGTTATTTAACTATTTGGTTAAGAAAGCAGTTAGGTTTTACCTCAAAGAGGCTTTTGTATAAAGAGACAATAATTGTCATTTTGAAGGGTTGGAACTTTTTGAAAGCAAGACACTTTTTGTATCGATTTATTTTATTTCTAATACAAGACGGCCACTCAGAAAATGACACATTTTTGTAGAACAAAGATTCATGTGTTGATCGAAGTTACAGTCCATACTTTCTTTTTCTCTATGTTTATGTATACTTTCTTTGTTATCACTTCCATTATGTTATGTCTTCTATGCTTGGATGAGAATTGAAATAAGCCAGAATTCATATGTATATGCTCTCATTTATTAGGTGAGAGTATACATCTTTTCTCTAAAATCGATATTGGATTCATCTGAAATTGGTGCCCATATTGATGGAATGTCTATCTTCCTTTCTTTTATCACCTGTTCTCAGTTTTGACTGCATGCCCAATGGTTCTTGCATATATTTCAGCCACATATCTGTTTAAAAAACCCTAATCATTTTCATACATCCCTAGCCATTCACATATTTTTGAGAGAGCCCTCTCTGGTAGGAAAAGGGCTAGTTTTCCTCCTAAAGGTTGGTTTGAAAGAGTTACCTTAGGGTTATCCTTCTACAATCAAGGGTATTTTCTAAATGCTAACATGGGTTATGGTGTAACCCAACTGATCCAAATGAAAATGTAGTTCCAATTGGAGTGCTTCTTGCCCCTCCAAAAGTAAATGAGTTGTAGATCCACCAAAATAAAAAATGCAGAGGGCAAAGATGTAGTGCCCCCAAACCTAGATCCAAATGAGGAGATGTTTTCATCGAATGAGGGAGAACTCCTGGATCTAAATGTGCTCTTAGTAACAAATGAAGGACTGTTACCTGTCAAAACCAAACCTGGACGAGAACCTGCTACCCGAAATATGGACAAAACGTTGTCTCTTTTCTAAATGCTACTTCCAAATCTGCTCTCAATGCTTGAAGGAACTTTTTCTATAAATTAAATTATATGCAATATCTTAAATGGATTTCTCTCTATTGCTTATCTAAGTGCTCTAGTCTTCTTTTCTTCTGTAAAACAATAAGATATGCATAACCAACCTAAAGTCAATTTCCTTGAGGAATGCAAGTCAATGTCTATCGAGGCAAGTCGTTTTCCTCGAATGGCACACAATTTCCTATTTTCTTGAATCAATTCTTGGGATGCCAATTTGATTTAATGAATGTCAGATCGAATATGTTTGGAAAAATTGTTCCTCAGAGCTGAATCACAACCAAATCAATTTAATCAAAGGAATGCTACATCGTGTAGAGACGAAATTCTTTCCTTAGCTTTAAATCAATTTCTTCGACAGATGACTATTTGATGCCAGTCAATTCTCTCTCAAAACCAGAAGATAGAATCATACGTAATGGATAAGGACCCAAGATATCTTAATGTATAGCACTAATAGGCCGACAGAATAACGTAAGGACGTTGAACCGCTAAGGATAGTTACCTTGTGGTCATTTTTCAATAAAAAGAAATGAATGATTTGTGGCATATGATATCTATATGAAAATAATCAACATAGACATTCCCGACACCAAATTTCATTTCGACCAAATTCACCATGCATTCATCAAAATATTTATCTAGGAAACCCTCTCTTTAGTTCACGCCAATGCCTCAATTCCTCCCCCAACCTTCATCATTTCTATTCCACTCCTCCACATATTACCACTCTCAGAATGTTCCAGTCATAGAGACTAGTGAGCCTCCGACTGCTATTGTGAAGGAGAGGAAAAATTAGAGAACTTGGTCCCAGGATGGCACAGTAAGTATTAGCAAATGACTCACACAAAGTAGAAATAGTCACGTGAACTCAGGAAACACTGTGGCACCAGTTGCACTAGATGTGAATCGAACCAAAACTAATGAGATGATGAGCATCCTGTGCGAAAGGGACCATATGCAACAAAGAATAACATTCAGGACCAACTCGTCTCCCATATGCTCATTACCCTCGACTAGAAACCATTAGCAATACAGAGTACACCTTAATAAGGATTCCATTAGATGAATTGTTTAATCAGATGGAGAAATAAATGTGTGCCGTGCGAAAGGGAGTTGCTGCCAACGGTCCATGCGATCAGGTCATGGCCGAAATTCCCATAGAAATTTGAAACAATCCCTTCAAATCGTTCAATTTGAGCTGCAAAATCGAAAAGTTCCCTAACTAGAGGCATCTCATTTCAATAGATGCCAGCAGATGACCAAGTAGAGCACGAGTTACAAAATCAAAACATAAAAACTAACTAGTGGAATCCAATGCGAAGCCAAGGAAGATATTATTTATAAGGAATATGGACTGGTTTCTAGGGTTTGGGAGACATTTCATGTGTAGACTTAATAAATGGAACACACTTTGCTTGGAATGGATTAATTTTGATATGTGTAATATTAATTTTGATATGTGTAATACATTTATCAAGGTTGTTCTAATGCACCACATATGACCTTAATCGAAGTCGAGAAACAAGCATTTTAAATATACTTTATCTAGTAAAAAATTTATCAGTAGCTCATCACTTCACCCAGATCGTCACCTCCGGGTTTGAACTCCAATTGACGGAATTAGGGCTACTATGTATCTCTAATGGCTCTTTTAACTTGCATATTTTTTTCACTCTATAAATCGCCCAATGCAATAACCAACAATGTACGCAAGAAACAACATTATCTTCAACAGTTGGTGCGTTCAACAGTCATAACTCCATGAAATATATTAACGCAACCTCCAAGCTGTAGGGATTAGGGTTCACATAGTGTTGGAGAAAGGTCACAACTCCATGTAGCTCTTCAACACATATCAATTGCCGGAAGTCACTCTAATGCAGGAAATTACTCCAACGCTGGTAGTCAAATGCACCGCAGTCTGATGCACCAGTTTTATTGGAACATAGAGAAGGAAAAATGCAGTATGATTTCTTCACCCTTCAACGCCTAGAAAATAAATTGTTCACGTAGCAGCGAAGGAAGGGATACCATCATGGCGCTCAGATATCATGGAACAAAGGAGAAAGAGAATAACGGTAATGTCTATGTGCTCAGGTTTGCAGAGTGGTAGAGAGGACATACTAGGAATATGGAAGAACGACAGAAAACACCCAAGCATAAAAAATTATTTCTCTAATATCACCATTGGGATTCCTAGGGAACAAAATCAAAATGAATAATAAAACCAAATATGCAAGAGATAAGTGTTGATTCTTTTCTCATTAACAAATGTATATATTAATACACTGAGAATGACCCTTGGATTCCAAATTCCAAGGTGTTTCTTGGACTCTCGATGGTTGTTTCTATTCACTATGATTGATGGTTTTCATTTCATGTGAATAGTAAATATAATAATATAATATTAACCATATGAATAGTAAATATAATAATATAATATTAACCCTAAAGTATTAATGTTTCCAACAATAACATTGGGATATAAATGTCTCTACATAAATTCCTCCTTAGAAGGTCAACTAAACAATATTTCACACCTAAAATATAAGAAAAAGACATTGTTGCTTTCACTTTGCAATATTTGGAAACTAGTTATGAAACCTAAGAAATCCTTTTGCGTGGTATTCAATTATGGGATGTATTCAATTGGATAAAAAACCTAAGTGTACAAAAAATCATGTTCCCCATAGGCTAGGCTAGAGGAAACTCTTAAGCATATGTATTGGTTATGTACACTATCCTAGTTTTTGTGGCTATGTGCCAAATATTTATGTGAGAAATATCATTCCATATATTTAGTTTAGAGATGTTCCTTGTTAGGTGATTATCTTCCTTGGGCCATTAAATCCCAAACTACTTATATGCTTATTGGATTTTGAAGAAACAAAATCATGTTGTTTTTAACTCCATATTTCAAATATCATAAATTTGTCCTGGTATGAATACACACTAACTTGTGCCTACTTATATTTCTAGGTCATGATGCTTATGGATAAGTTAGGGATGAACATGGACCATCTCCTATACCTTTTAAACTTATGGGGTGAATCCCCTAGTATTGTTATAGCATGATTTACCACACTCTATGCAACATGCTTTGATAGCCTACCATGTACCTCTGTAGACTCATACTACCCCTCTTGCTCATGAAAACCCATTAAAATCACATTTTTGTATACGTAGGCTGCTCCATTACTGACCGTGTACATCGGGTTTCATGCTCAAAATTAAAAATATTTCGTATTTTCCTTCCCAAGTATTGACCATTTTGATCATTGGCCTTCTATATGTTGGAAAATGCTCTGATTAGACCCTCCACCTCTTTTGAGGGCTATATATTGATCCATTGTGGAGCATTTGAGGGAGGAGAAATTAGAGAGAAAGTAAACTTTGGATGAATTTTTCCCCATTGCCATTGCCTTGGGTCTACATCCCTTTTTCCTTGATAGTTTGAACTCTTTTATGTTCATCTCCCAAGCTCTTCCCTATCTTGTGAAGGAGGAACCCAATTACTCCTTGAACTTGTGAGCTTCCCAGTGCATGGAGGATTGAAGTGGTGGAGGAACTTAGTTTCTTAGTTCCGACAAGTTTCCAACAGAACGGAGATAATTTTAAGGACCTATACTTATTTAAAAGTGTATAAACCTTGGCAAATCTAACCAATTCTTAAAATTTCAACTATATAATATTTGGCGATATTTTTCTAAAATTATTTCAATTTTTAAGGATTTTATATATTTTATATATAATAATTTGGCTATTTTTAGAGTGAAAAAAGTTTACCCCATCAAAATTGGGCGAAATGGGGCTTCAAAAAATGCAAATTGATGAATCTTTTTTTGGAAAAAACATGGAAAAATAGCCCATGGACTAAATTTCACCCCTAAAATTATCCTTGTAGCAGAAGGTTGTCACTATGTGCTTATGTTCATTATATTAATAGAAATACTCTTTTCTCGTCCAATTCATGTTCCAAATGCTTATGTTATTCTCATTGGGTATATTTGTTTAATATGTTAATGGACTATGCTAGATTATATTCTAACAATTTATATATATTTTATATGCTCGTATATCTTCATTAAACATCTGGTTGAGGTAAGAGTATTATTATTTTATTGTTGGCATTTCATAGTTATATAGCATACTTGAGAATTGAGTTGATTTATGGTTTCACTCTGTCTGTTGTGTTCCTACCCGAGGCCATATGAAGTTTTTATCTCTAACAAAATTGGCGACTCCACTGGGGACTCTCCTTTTTGGGGTCTTTTTGGGCAATTTTTCCTTCTTGTTGCTCTTTGTTTTTCTGATTTTCTATGTCATTAGTAGCTTGACAGTCAATATGTTGTTTTTTTCATGAGTTATTTGTATTCATTGTTAATTTTTTGGCCATTTTTCTCCACTCACATGGGTTGTCTGTTCCCTGCTTGTGTACCCACACGGGGTGACTTTGTTTGACACGCGTACATATGTTGTTGTTTGCCTAGCAATCGCGTACATATCCATTTTAAGCTTATTTCTTGAGCTGTATGTTTGTTGGGTGAACTCTGAGTATTCCCAAGTCTTCTTGGGTTTCTCTATTGTCTTCCTTTATCATGACTGGAAGATCCCTTTTTATTAGTTTTTAATCAAATTAGTTTTTCGTTATTTTTTTCATTAGTAGTCCTTTTTGCTTGTTTGAGTCATGACTTCTTCGTGTATTGCTTGGTTGGTTTCTTATACTAGCTGCATAATCTAAGAGGTTTATGATTCAATCTTGCATTTTCATTCTATTATATTGAAAATACAAAAATATTTGCATTTTGCATTTCTACTTTAGCACTTGCATTTTTGCTTGGAGTTGCATTACTCTAGGAATTATTTGGAAACTTTGCATTTGCATTTAAAATTGAAAGAGACCATATTTGTGCATTTTCATTTAGTGGCATACAAATTTCATTTGAAAAACAAGACTAGTATTGAGCAATGTTTTTATGTATGTTTTTTTTTTATGAGTCACAAACATCACTAGTTGCATGACCATATCCTTCTCAGTAAGCAACAACCAATTAAAATTAATGCTTAAATTTAAAATTGATTAGAAAGATTCATTTCCTAGGGCGCACAAACAAGTATAGGTTTTAGAGTCTTGGAATAGGATTTTGTGAGTAGACTTTCCAAGACTATGAAACTCAACATTAGGTGTCTGTCTAGGGATTGGTGAAATCCATGGTATAATTAGTGTTCTTGGGAAGCTTTCCTTACACACGAGTCAAGCATGAGGTCACATGAAATTTGGTTGTGGAGATAACCCTCCAATACCTTCCTAGATTTGGAGATATATCCAAGGTCTATTCGTATATGGGGGTTCCAGAAGCACCTAAGTGCTTCTTTAGTTTCGGGCTTAGAGACCCTACCCATATGGTGGACTTGGTCTACGACAGTTCACCTAAGCATTGGTTATACGTGGTGACCTTAGTTTCTTATACTAGGTACCGCACAGGGTACTTGCAGGAGTTATTCTGTGAGTGTCTTGAGTCATATATGGGTGAGACAACACACAACATTGTGCTTTGAAGAATGAGAACCCTTATAACTGATTTGATTACCTTCGGTTGTAGTAGTAGAGTCTTAGGCACATACTAGGCGAGGCACACCTTCTATAGTGTCGGGAGGCCCCATAGCCACCTTCTCTTTTTGTGTGCATATTGGCTTAGATTTTCTAGGAGTGTGCTCATTTCTGGTTAGTTGGACTTAGGGATCGATATCATTTTTACAACTCTTTGAATTCATCATGGATTGAGTTTCAACCATCCACCATTCTTTTCTTTTAGTGGGTTCACCACCCGGTGATCCTTTGTAGGCTCGCCATAAGAGAAGTAGAGAGGTTATTGGTGGCCCTTATCTATCCAATTGAGAGCTTCAAAGAATTATTTCTATGATATATGATTTCGATATGTCAGGGATCCCTTTGACCCCTTTGTCGACAGTGGGTGGGGAGTCCATGGGACTCCCTCTTCTGTTGTCTCATGGGTCCTATGGACTTTTATGTTCATGATTTTTCACCATACTGGTTCATCCCAGCCTATTAGAACAAATTCTTTTGAGCATCCTTGGTCATCAGATCATTTGTCCACTTTTTCCTTAGGATTATTAGGCGATGATGATTTTTAAATTCCTAAAACCACTAATCCATTTACCTTTGTCTTTCCTAATCCATCGTCAAGTATCACATCGTCCATACTAGTTTGTAGTGGTAATTATGGTGTTTGGTTTGGGGGCATATCGTGCCCCTTTACTGCATATCAGTTTCGAAGTGGTCATATTCCTCCTTCTCCTTTTGTTGGGGGATGGCCTCCCCCTTCATCAGCTCCTAAAACTAGTTTTAATCCTTTTAGGGGTGGGCGCACAAGTGGTATTTCTACCTCGTATATCCCATATTTTTTCTTATCATCTACCGCATCAATCCCTAGGAATTTATTTCTTATGGCACATCCTCCTCCAATTTCTTCCATTAATTTGGGATGGGATGTATTGTTTAATATGGGTCCCCCTTCGTCTAAAGTTCCTTCATCGAGGATATTTATGGCTCCCCCTATGTTAGGGGGAAATGTGTACAATCCTATGGGCAATTTTGGTGATGTTTATTTCTCCCATGCAAATACCCATTCGTCCTTATATGAATCAATTTGGAGGAGGTTATTATCCTATTGTTCAGGGTCATGGTTTCTACGAGAATCCACTATGACCCATGGTCTCAAATCCTATGCCTACGGGCTTGTATCCATAGAGTCAATCTTTCCTGAGAGTATGGCCTCAAGCATTGAAACCAAGGCTCCTATTTCTGGCTACTTTAAATTTACTAGATTTATCTAGATTAATGAAAAATCTAGTATGTCATGATCTAGCATGGCGTTCGGTCCCCACTAAGATTCCCTCGGACATTCCTATGTTTGAGGGTAAAAAGGGTGAGGATATGGGTGATAATGTTACTACCTTTCACCTTTGGTGATCATCCAATTCCTTAAATCATGATTCTATTCGTTTGAGATTGTTTCAACGCACCGTCATGGGGCCTACTGCAAAATGGTATGTTGAATGATGCAGGGGCATGTACTAGGCCTTTAATGATTTAGCCTTAGTTTTTCTCAACCACTTTCAATTTCCTTCTGTTATGATGCAATCATGGAAATTTTATTGACATTCCTCCAAGACAAAGCCACCCACATTTCGGATCATATTCAGGAATGGCATAGACAGAAGAGGTTGATTAAAGATAATATTCCACCAAAGTTCCTGTTGGAATGGTTCCTTAAGTCCCTTTTTACCTATATTGTGAAGGATGTCTCAACATTCGGAGTAATGACTAAGGAATAGGCTATCTTTAAATCCAAGCAGTTAGACTTGATATATGCTCAATATGGGCTTCTGTATGAAATTATTCCTGACGCACCGCGATCGAGTCATGAACCTAAGTCATCTCCAGGGCCTCATGCTCATAGCATTGTAGGTGCTACAAGTTCCAAGGATGTATAACAAGTGACGAATCAGGTGCAAAATTTGTCCATTAGCTAGTCTGCAACAGGAAAATATATGGCTTCATCCTCTTGCACTTAGTCATCTGATGTACATTCTATGCAATTGATGAACCCAAAGGGTAACCAACAACCTAGAGGGAATAAGAAGAAGGGGAAGAACAATCGTAAGGGTGGGAATAATAAGAAGAAGAAAGGAAAACCTAATAATGAAAAAAATGACAATAATGTTGGTGGGGACAAGAAACACAAACGGAATGTGAAGTTTCCTTGTAAGATTTGCTTGCAGGATCACCTCACTTACTTGTGCCCCAGGATGGATGAAGCCTCAAATCTCATAGCACAGAGCCCAGTTGTGTTAACGAACCCACTTCCTCATAATCAAGATATGACATTGAGTGCTTCCAACAACAGAAATGGGTCAGGTGGAAGTTCAAACCCTTTCTCCCATGACGTTGGCCATGGATTCGTTAATATGGTCCAATCGGAGGTTAATGTTGCCACTCACTCTCATGATTATGGTCCTCCATAGCCCTCTATGGGGAAAGAGCCTCCTCATCCGGAGATCCCTTTGCAGATCAATAAGCCTTATCATATGCCACGTGTTATGAAAGGATTCCTTAAGCGCTCGACTTGTTGAAAGTATCAATTAACTGAGAGGGGGGGGGTGAATCAGTTAATTAATAAGATTAAAAAATATTTAAAAATCTTTTCCTTGATATCGTATAGCAGTCAGGGTGTTATCAGAACCTTTACATTAATTCTTTTAACACGAGAAAGTTCATTGCAGTAGATTTAATATATAGGCATAGTATAATCATTCAATCACACAAATATACACATAGACTCAGATTTTTCATGAGGAAACCCATAAAGGGAAAAAAAACCTCTTCTTCTTAGGATGATAGGAAAACGTCAACTTTTGTACATCATTTTTATCTTTGAGCTTCTACTCAAATGAGGCTACAACCTTCGAATTAAACGCACCCACTTGTAAAAGAGCACCAACTCTTCTTCTTCATCACCCACTGAAATATGAGGACAACAATCCTCCCTAGCACCTCCCTTCCACCCTAGAAAGAATTTTTCAGTCGATTATATCACACTGGTTCAGATAAATCAATACATACTCTTTTCATTTTTTGTTATGTGCTGCTATAGCTTGGGTTTCTGGGCATTCTATTTTTCATTAAATCGAGCCACACATTTTTCTTCTGGATTGTTAAGAATTTTTCAGTCAATTATATCACACTGATTCAGGAATATCAATACATACCCTTTTCATTTTTGTTCTGTGCTGCTACAGCTTGAGTTTCTGGGCATTTTGTTCTTCATTAAATTGAGCCATACATTTATGTTCTAAAATGTTTTCTTCAAATCACAACTTCATCAGCAATCACTCCTCTTCATCCTCTCAATTCTCACACTGATTTTGTTCTAATCAATTGTTTTTTATAGATGTTGAAGTTATATGCCTCGGTCTCTTTAACTTCCAGATATACCAATTCTAAAACTGAAACTGTCTCTTTAACTTCTAGAATTTACACGTTGTAACTGACATTTGAACTGTCTCTTTGAATTCCAGAATTTACATAGTGTAACTGACTAATTAAAAAAAAAATGTTTTTGAGTCGCAGCTTGTCTGAGTCATGGCTATTTGAGTCACGGCCGTCTGAGTCTCAGCTGTCTGAGTCACGCCTATCTGAGTCACGGCCGTCTAAGTCTCAGCCGTCTGAGTCACGGCCGTCTGAGTCGCATCCATCTGAGTCACAGTCGTCTGATTCACAGCTTGTCTGAGTCACGGCTGTTTTAGTCACAGCCACCTGCGTCTCAGCCGTCTAAGTCACGGTCGTCTGAGTCGCAGCCGTCTGAGTTGCAGCCATCTGAGTTACATCTTGTCTGATTTCCAACCATCAATGACAACTGAATCAAAGTGCCAACAATCACCCCCTTTGCATTGATAGAAACCTACAATTTATGATGTTGCAAGTGTAATGACCGACTGCTTGTTATCTGCAACTGCCTGAACTTCTCCCCCTTTGACATCAATGTCAAAGAAAACATGACAATACATCTCCCCCTATCAATATTAACTCAGAAATCAACAAAGAAAACATTCTGGAACCATCTCAGAATTACATCAGATATGCAATAAACACAAACTCCCCCTGCCAAAGTGAACAAGTTAGTTGGAACAAGACATGACACCCAACTTTTGGCATAGATATTCAAATTGGATTTTGGATAAGGGTTTAGTAAAGATTCAACAATCTGTTCTTTAGAAGGAATGAAATGTAATTGGACAACTCTGTTTGTAACCTTCTCCCTTAAAAAATGATACTTGATTGGAATGTGTTTGGTCTTGGAATGAAGAACAGGGTTCTTTGACACACTAATGGCACTTGTGTTATCATGGTGAATAGGAATAGGTTCAAAATATTTCACCTCCAAATAAGAAAGAGTTCGTATCATCCATAATACCTTT
The DNA here is from genome assembly GCA_027924585.1 of Larix kaempferi. Taxonomy (NCBI): domain Eukaryota; kingdom Viridiplantae; phylum Streptophyta; class Pinopsida; order Pinales; family Pinaceae; genus Larix; species Larix kaempferi. Next base: position 8,437,036 of record BSBM01000348.1, read on the forward strand.
GTACAGCATGTTGCAGCAGCTATGTATTCAGCCTCAGTAGTAGATAGAGAGATAGAACCTTGCTTTTTACTCATCCATGCTACTAATGAATCGCCTAAGAGTAATGCATCTCCACTAGTGCTCTTTCTTTCATCCAAATAGTTTTCCCAGTCAGCATCTAAATATGAAATCAACTGAAAGTTTTGATTCCTAGGATACCAAATACCATAAGCCATTGTGCCTTTCAAGTATTTGAAAATTCTCTTCACAGCTACCAAGTGACTTTGTTTGGGAGTAGACTGAAATCTTCCTACCATTCCAACAACATGCATAATATCAGGACGAGTTGCAGTAATGTACAGAAGACTGCCTATCATTGACCTATATGTTCTTTGATCAACATATGGTGAAATATCATGTTCGCTAAGATTGCAGCCAACAATCATAGGGGTACTAACAGGCGAAGAATCCTCCATCTGAAATTTCTTCAACATCTCTTGTAGATATTTCTTTTGAGAGATAAATAGTCCTTCCGAACTCTGAGTAATTTGAAGACCAAGAAAGTATGACAGTTCTCCAATCATGGACATTTCAAACTCAGATTGCATAGCATTAGCAAACCATTGAACAGAAGAAGCATTAGTACATCCAAAAATGATATCATCAACATAAATTAAAACAACTAATAATTCATCACCTTCTGTTTTGATATACAGATTACTATCAACATTGCCTTTCTTGAATCCTTTCTCTTGTAAATATTTATCTAATCTATAGTACCAGGCTCTTGGTGCTTGTTTCAATCCATATAGAGCTTTCTTCAATTTGCAGACATAATCAGGATTGTCTGTTAGAGAGAATCCTTTAGGTTGTTCCATATAAACTTCTTCTTCTAAATCTCCATTGAGAAATGATGACTTGACATCCATCTGATAAATTTTTAACTTCTTGTGACAGGCATAAGCAAGAAATATTCTGATAGCATCCATTCTTGCCACAGGTCCAAAGGTTTCATCAAAATTTTGTCCTTCAACTTGAGCATATCCTTTACAGACCAATCTAGCTTTATTCCTGACAATTTGTCCTTGGTCATTCATTTTATTCTTAAACACCCATTTGGACCCAATCACATTCTTGTCTGTTGGCCTAGGAACAAGTTCCTAAGTATTATTCTTTTCAATCTGATCAAGTTCTTCATTCATAGCTTTTATCCAATATTCATCTTCACTGGCTTCATTAAAATTCTTGGGTTCTATGACAGATAAAAAAGCAATGTGAGACTGTTCTGAATTCTCAAGTAACTTACTTCTTGTATGAACACCTTCATTCTTGTTTCCAATAATTTGACTTTCAGGATGATTCTTTTGAATAATTCTTGAAGAAAGATTTACTAGTTGTTGCTGTGTACCTGTAATTTCATTTTCTGACTCAGAGTATTCCTTTTCTGATTCTTGGACCTGTTCTTCTTCATCTTCAGCTGCATCTTCTGTATCAACATTGTTTATCTCAATATCTTTTACATGCATACCTTCATCAATCTTAATGTCAATGTTGTCAACCATTTTACGTGACCTCTTATTGTAACATCTGCATCCTTTACTATTTGTAGCATACCCCAGAAAGATACCTTCATCAGCCCTATCATCATATTTACCAAGATGTTCATCATTGTTTTTTATATAACATTTACTTCCAAAAACTCTAAAATGCTTGATTGAAGCAGGTCTCCCAAACCACAACTCATAAGGATTTTTATCACTGTTAGGCCTTAAGTGAGATTTATTAAGAACATGAACAACTGTGTGAATTGCTTCTACCCAAAATGTCTGAGAAATATTTCTTTCATTCATCATTGACCTTGCCATCTACTGAACTGATCTATTCTGTCTCTCAACTACTCCATTTTGTTGTGGAGTGCCTGAAATTGTATATTCTCTTTTGATTCCTTGTTTATCACAGAATTCTTTAACGACCCTTGAACAAAACTCTCATCCCCTATCAGATCTTACTACTTTTAATCTTTTTCTTGTTTGATTCTCAGTCAAATCTTTAAATACTTTGAATTTTTCAAATGCTTCAGATTTTTCTTTCAAGAAAGCAACCCATGTTAGTCTAGAGTAATCATCAATAACCAGCATCAAATAGTTTTCTTTACCTGTTCCTTCCTTTCTTGATGGTCCACATAAATCCATATGTACTAATTGAAGAGGTTTATCTGTTGATGTGAAGCTCTTAGATTTAAACTGAGTTCGAGTCAATTTTCCCATTTGACAAGGTTTACATACAACATCATATGGTTTTGAAATCTTAGGAAAATCTTTTACAGCTTCATTGTTCCTAAGTTTGATTAAATGATCAAAACTCAAATGTCCAAGTCTTCTATGCCATAACCAACTCTCATCATACTTGCTTAGATGACACTCTTCCTTATCTTCTTTCAAAACATAGACATTATTTTTTGTTCTTATACCTTTGGCAACCAATTGTCCTAAAGATACAGATTTTATTTTGCATTCTTTAGAATTGAATACAACTTCACATCATCTATCACATACCTGACTGCCACTAAGAAGATTATGCTTCAATCCATCCACAAATAATACATCTTCAACTTTTCCTTTACTAGTTAGATGTACCAATCCTTTGCCTTTGATTTTCCCTGGAGCATCATTTCCAAAAGTTACATCTCCTGATTTGTGTTCACTCAAAGATAGAAATTTACCTTTATCTCCAGTCATGTGCTTGGAACAACCACTGTCAATATACCAAGGGTCCTTTTATCTTTGAGCATAAAGCACTAATCCACACTGGTTGTTTTCTTTCTTCTTCCATACTTTATCCTTTTTAACAGAAAAAATCTATTCTTGAATCTGATTCATAATTCTTTAAACGACAGTCTATGGCCTTGTGTCCAAAATTATGACAAATATAACATTCTGGTTGATTGTACAAAGACTCAAAAGAATTTATATTTCTAGCATAATATCTTCTTGTTGGAAAAGGTGTAGTATGATACTCTTGTTTTCTCATTGACTATTTCTCTTTATGTTGTAGCACTTGATTACTGTTAAACATTCTTTGTTGTATGTTTCTAAAGTGAAAAACACAATTTGTAGCTTTATGACCAAAATCAGAACAACAATAATAGTATCCATGGAAAAAATTTTGATACCTGAATCTTGACTGTCTTCTTGGAATAGATAGCCATGTCATTCTGTTCTTTAATTCTTTTTCATGTCTTCTTGACTGCAGACCAATAGCCATATCATCTTTTCCACTCATTAGAATAACTTTACTTTTGTCTTTATTTTCTTCAGTTTTGATGAAACTTGCTAACTTTGTATATTCTGATTGACTGCTGTTCTGAAAGTTAATTACCTTAGTTATTTCTTTGTTTTCTGACAAACTACTACTCCCTTCTTCATAACCTAAACCGTCTTGATCAAAGGAGATCTTTGTTTATTCAGAATGTTATTTAGTTCTTCTGCTGCTTTAATACTTGGCAAGTTTTGATGATAGAGAGATTGAAATTTTTCCAATTCTTTTCTGAATTTTACAAATTCTTCCTCTAATGCTTCACATCTCATCTTTTTCTGTGATAACTATTCTTTTAGAACATCATTTATTTTATTTGTTTCTTGTAGTTCTATCTTTAACAAGCTACAGTCTGTACTCGGTTCTTTATCATTCTTTTCATACTGCACTAACAACTGTTTTTGTTTCCTCTTCTTTAATCTGAGTCTGCCAATTTCTTCCAAAGCACTAATCAACTCACCTTCCATATCAACAACAGCATCTTCATCATTCATATCGCTTCCATCATCTTCAAGATCTTCTATGGCCATAAGCACAAAATCATTCATTTTATCTTCACAAGATGACTCATTGTCTGAAACTTCTGAGAGGTCAACATCATTTGCACATAAACTTTTATTTTTGTAGTTATTATTTTTATTGTATCTTTTAAATGTATGTTTATATTCATCAATAGAATTCTGACCTTTTTCTTTATAAGGACATTTAGATGCAAAGTGCCCTACCTTACAACAATTGAAACATTTAAAAGGAAACTTACCTTTATATTTTCCTGATCCAATTTTCAATCTTCTTAAAAATTTTGTCTCAATCTCTTCCATTTTAGATTATATCTGTTTGTCTGCTTTAAAAGATGCTTCTCTAACAGTAGCTTTATCTTTACTGACTCTCATTTCATAGGCAGTTAAAGTTCCTAGAAGTTGATCAATAGATAAAGTTTTCAGATCACTCATTTGTTCTATTGCAGAGACTTTTGGATTGAACTTATCAGGTAGAGATCTCAAAATCTTTTGAACTAGAGGAGCTTCTCCAATCTTCTCATCAAGACCCTTCATGGCATTCACAAGCTCTTCAACTCTCAAAAAATATTTACTAACACACTCATCCTCATTCATCTTTAGCTGTTCAAATTTCAGTCTGTCAGTTTGAAGTTTGGCATCTTTTACTTTTTCATTTCCTTCATAGCTACTAATGAGTTTATCGCACATTTATTTGGCAAATTCAAGATGCATTACCTTTACAAATTCAAATTCAGAAAGACCACTCAGAATAGCATTCATTGCCTTTGCATTAAAACTAAACTCTAGCTTATCATCTTTGGAAGCTAGTACAATAGGTTTTGTATATCCAGTTTCTACCACTTCCCAAACATCAGCACCTAAAGACATTAGGTATGTTCTCATTCTAACCTTCCAAAAGGAAAAATTTGTTCCATCAAACAGAGGAGCTTTATTGGTTGAACCATCATGATTTTCCATGTTTAAGCTTATCAGATCTTCCTTAGACTAAAGGGTCTGGCTCTGATACCAATTGTTGAAAGTATCACTTAACTAAGAGGGGGGGGTGAATCAGTTAATTAATAAGCTTAAACAATATTTAAAAATCTTTCCCTTGATATCGTATAGCAGTCAGGGTGTTATCAGAACATTTACATTCATTCTTTTAACAACAGAAAGTTCATTGCAATAGATTTAATATATAGGAACAGTATAATCATTCAATCACACAAATATACACATAGACACAAATTTTTCATGAGGAAACCCATAAAGGGAAAAAAAAACCTCTTCTTCTTAGGATGTCACAAAAGCGTCAACTTATGTACATCATTTTTATCTTTGAGCTTCTACTCAAATGAGGCTACAACCTTCGAATTACAAGCACCCACTTGTAAAAGAGAACCAACTCTTCTTCTTCATCACCCACTGGAATATGAGAACAACAATCCTCCCTAGCACCTCCCTTCCACCCTAGCAAGAATTTTTCAGTCGATTATATCACACTGGTTCAGATAAATCAATACATACTCTTTTCATTTTTTGTTCTGTGCTGCTATAGCTTGGGTTTCGGGCATTCTATTTTTCATTAAATCGAGCCACACATTTTTCTTCTGGATTGTTAAGAATTTTTCAGTCAATTATATCACATTGATTCAGATATATCAGTACATACACTTTTCATTTTTTTTTTGTGCTACTACAGCTTGAGTTTCTGGGCATTTTGTTCTTCATTAAATCGAACCATACATTTCTGTTCTAAAATGTTTTCTTCGAATCACAGCTTCATCAGCAACCACTCCTCTTCATCCTCTCAATTCTCACACTGATTTTGTTCTCATCATTGTTTTTTATAGATGTTGAAATTATATGCCTCGATCTCTTAAACTTCTAGATATACCAATTCTAAAACTGCAACTGTCTCTTTAACTTCCAGAATTTACACACTGTAACTGACATTTGAATTGTCTCTTTGAATTCCAGAATTTACACGATGTAACTGACTAATTAAAAAAAAAATGTTTGTGAGTCGCAGCTTGTATGAGTCATGGCTGTTTCAGTCACGGCCGTCTGAGTCTCAGCCGTCTAAGTCACGACTATCTGAGTCACGGCCATCTGAGTCACGACTGTCTGAGTCGCAGTCGTCTAAGTCGCAGCCATCTGAGTTGTAGCCGTCTGAGTCACAGCTTGTGTGAGTCACGGTTGTTTGAGTCACGACCGTCTGAGTCTTAGCCGTCGAGTCACGGCCATCTGAGTCGCAACCGTCTAAGTTGCAACCGTCTGAGTTGCAGCCGTCTGAGTTGCAACCGTCTGAGTTGCAGCCGTCTGAGTCACAGCTTGTCTGATTTCCAACCATCAATTTCAACTGAATCAAAGTGCCAGCACGACCCACAACCCTAATGCCCTAGCTTCCCATAACTATTCCATCATTGAGGATTTGGGCCAAATTTCGTGTGTTATGTTAGTTTTAGAGGTACTCTAGACGTGTCCTTCACAGAGGAATGCCTTGTTATTTGCCTTGGGATATCTTAATTTAAGTTTCCTTAGTGTTATCAAGTTTGAGACCACCGATGTTTAGCCTCACTTACCTTACTATGTAGCTTTTCAAGTCCATGTGGAGTGTCTTGATATGATCATCAAATGCACTATTGTTGATGAAGGTTCTTATACATCAGTGATGTCCTTGCCTTGTTGGAAGGACCTTGGATCTCCTCCACTATCCAAGTACATGACCATGTTGACTGCATTCGATGGGCATTCATTTCGACTGAATGGAATTATACCCTCTCTCTAGGTCCAACGGGATGGGAAATATGTGTTGGTTGAGGTTGAGGTGGTTGATGCACTCCTTGACTATAATATTTTACTGGGTAGGAATTGGATTTATTCTATGAAATTGATTGTGTCATCTGTGCTTCACATGATTTGATTTCCTCACGAAGGAAAAATCGTGACTATTGATCAATTATATTTTACTAGCTCCAATTCCTCTGCATTGTCGGGATCTACGGTCCCAAAGATTGAAAATTATCAGCAGGGAACTAAGAATGTTGGTGTCAACATGTACTCCTCTCTCATGGGAACTTTTAATTTTTTGACACCAATCTCATTTATTGATTTCATTCCTGATGGTGCTCCATCATCATTGAGTCCATTTTCATTCCACACTTCATATTTTAATGATGCATGGACTCTCCCTTATCTGACTGCATCATACGAATGGAATTCACACATCGGAATGGACATGTTGCTATCTGTATTTGAAGTTGCTTATCATGTTGTAAAACAAGTCACTGCAGTACGCAAGGAGGAGGATCCTGCACTACCAACAGCTTGGGAGGTCAACTCATCATGCTCGCATGATTGCCTCGAAAATAATTTTCCTTCAGATGAATCCATTATCGAGGCCATGAGTGGTCCCAAAAGGAATTGGGAATACCTCTACCACAGATCTTATTTCCTCCCAGATATTTAAAGGATTGAGCATGATGAGTTTCGATAGACCTTTAGTGAGAAATTTGGTCACCCCATGGTCCTGTTGGATATGCATGGTATATATGCTTAAGGGAACATGGAAAATATTTCTCCTATAGTTTCGATCGACATTTTTCGAACTCTCGAAAAAGTGGATAACATATATATCAATGCAGATTACTCACATGAATAAGTTCAAATTTAAACTAATCTATTTAAAGAATTCCAGGATGATTTTTCCTGGTCTTAGGAAGAAATGCCAAGAATAGACTAGATCATTATCGAGCATGAAATCAAGACTTTTCCTAATGCTAAACCTATTCAACAACACCTAAGGGTGGTGAATCCCTGAAAGGAACCTGCTATCAAAGAAGAGGTAGAGAATCTCCTTAAATCTAGCTTGGTGAATCCCCAAAAGGAACCCACTATCAAAGCAGAGGTAGAGAAGCTCCTTAAAGTTGGCTTTATCTATCCGGTTCCTTTAACTAAATGGGTATCCAACCCTGTTATCATAGATAAAAAGAAAGGAACCATTCAAGTGTGCACAGATTTTTGAGATCTGAATAAAGCCTATCCAAAAGATAACTTTCCCACTGTATTATTTGTACCTAGACTCAAGAAGAACCTACTCTCCATATCTGCATTGGATGCAAAAGGCATGAGGGTTGCATTTGTAGATGGCCAAGTCCTAATGTGTCCAAAGGGTAAATCTATTGATGATACAGTGGCGATTGGAGAGCAAGAGGGAGGATTGTATAAATTGAAGGGACAACCTAAACATGCCATCGTACATGAATCCATGGAGCCAAATGAACTTTGGCATAGAAGGCTTACTCATGTGCACTATAGAGCACTACCAATTGCAAGCAAAGCGGTAGAGGGTCTTCCTAAAATCAAGTCAAAGCATGAAGGTATTTGCAAGGGATGTGCAAAAGGAAAGAACACAAAGAAGGAATTTACAAGCAAGGTAAAAGGAATTATCCACTCCGATGTATGCAGTCCGATGTTATCCAGTTCTCTGAGTGGGTATGTATACTGTGGTTCTTTCATTGATGACTTCTTTGGGAAGACTTGGACTTATTTCTTGAAGAACAAAGATGAAGTATTCAGCAAATTCAAGGAGTTCAAAGCCTTGATAGAAAACCACAATGAAAAGAAGGTCAAGATCTTTAGATCCGACAATCGCGGAGAATTCACTTCAAGGGACTTCAAGAAGTTATGCAGAGATTAAGAGGGAGTTGAAAACTCCTTACAATCCACAACAGAAAGGAATAGAAGAAGCTACTTCAGATTCGGACTCCAACAGATCCTGCAAGGAAGCAAAGATTCAGAGGGAGTCCACCCAAAAAACAAACAAAGATAAGTTTTTGAATTGCCATTTCTTGTATATTCTATTTGTTTAAATAATGTTCTTCAATGATGTATATGCTTATGTTCCTAGACTTAGGTTGTGTATTATGCATATTAGAATAATTGCATTAATGAAAAGTATACTACTAATATGCATGTGATGGGTAAGTGTCCTTTGGCACTGTACAACATTCCATTGTTGCTTATCTAGAATGAAACCTCTTTGCCGACATGTTGGGAGTAGTGCAAACTCTTAAACAATGTTCTGGTAGAGATGGAAGGCATCTAGAAAGTTACAGATATGGATGAATGTTGTATTGAAGCATTGGCTAAAATAATTGCATGACTGAATGACATATATATTTTTATGTATAAGATTTTTTTCCGAAAAATATGAGATGTTTCTAATCATGCAATTTAACTTGTCTTGTAGGAAAGATCCTATACCATCACCTACAAAAGAAGGACTACAACATTTGTTCTAGCAACAAAGTTATCTATTGAAGATATTGAAGTTCCCAGGATCCAGGATGAAGTAATGTCATGATCCGTCGATCATGAAGCATGATGTTTGGGATGTGGTCCCAAGACCTGAAGGGAAGTCTGTGGTGACTTCCAAGTGGATCTACAAGATTAAGCATGCTGCAGATGGTAGCATAGAGAAGTACAAAGCAAGATTTGTAGCTCGTGGCTTCTCCCAGAAAGAGGGGATAGACTATGAAGAAACTTTTGCTCCTGCATCCAGGTACACTTCCTTCAGAACAGTACTTGCTCTGGCTGCAGTGATGAAATGGAAGATACACCAGATGGATGTCAAGACAGCTTTCTTGAATGGTGTAGTCAAGGAGGAAGTGTATGTGGAGCAACCACTTGGTTTTGAGACACATGACAGGAAGTCATATGTGTGTAGGTTGAAGAAAGCCTTGTATGGCTTGAAGCAAGCTCCTAGGACTTGGTATGGGAGGATATACAACTTTCTATCCAGTTTGGGCTTTACCAAGAGTAAAGCGTATTCCAACCTTTACTACAAGGTTGAGGAAGGCAATAATGTGATACTATTGTTGTATGTAGATGATCTGTTTGTAATAGGTAATGATAGTTTGATTGCCGATACCAAGAGGAAGCTTGCAGCCAAGTTCTAGATGAAGGACTTGGGGATGATACACTATTTTTTAGGCATGGAGGTGTGGAAGAATACAAATGGAATCTTCCTTGGACAAGGGAACCATGTAATGTAGATCCTAAAAAGGTTCGAGATGATGGACTGCAAGGCCATGGCCACACCTATGGCAACGAACCTGAAGCTTCTGTGTCATGCTTCATCTCATTCGGTTGATGTCATGGTGTATCGTCAGATGATTGGGTCCTTGATGTACCTGACGAACACGAGACCAGATATTTTCTTTGCAGTGAACACATTGAGACATACCTGACAAATCTCATAGGTGTTCACCTGGTTGCTGTAAAGCATATTCTGAGGTACCTAAAGGGTACAATTGATTATGGGCTCAAGTATGATGCAAATCAAAATTTTAACCTGCAGGTTTATGTTGATTCAGACTAGACAGGCAGTGCTGCAGATAGGAAGAGCACATCTGGGTGTTGTTTCAGTATGGGATCAGGTGTGATCTCTTGGTTTAGCAGGAAGCAATCTTGCGTAGCACTGACTACAGCCGAAGCAGAGTATGTTGCAGCTTGTTTGGCTAGTTGTGAGGCAGTATGGCTGAGGAAGCTACTGTCTGAGTTATTTGATCTTATGTTGGATTCTACTGGTATTTATTGTGACAACCAGAGTTGTGTGAAGCTGTCTGAGAACCCAGTGTTCCATGACAGGTCAAAGCACATTGAGATCAAATATCACTATATCAGGGATATGGTGCAGAGAGGAACAGTGTAGCTCCTGTATATTACAATGGGTGAGCATATTACAGATGTGCTGACGAAACCACTAGCCAGAGTGAAGTTCGAGTACTTCAGAGTGTGATGCACCTGCAACAATTAATTAATACGAATATGCGAAATAGCAGAAATGACAGAACTCAGAATCACTTTTATAGTGATCACAGGCCACTTCGATGGGGCAACCTCCTATGAGAAAGCTCAATACAAATAACTTCACGATGCCTTCATAGGTCTCAACACAAACTTATATACTAAGTCTAGGCACCAATACTATGGGTAAAAACCATGGGCCACTACAAACTATGGATCAACAATACTACGGGCGACTTACAAAGCATATGCGCCAACAACAATAACACAAACTATTGAGCAACAAATACTACGGGACGATTTACAAAGCATATGCGTCCAACAACAACATACTAACAAAGCAAAGATATGGGTTCCTAACATCCCCTCCCCCTTAAAAAAAGCTTTGTCCTCAAAGCTTTAGATGTGGAAATTGTTGTTGAATCTGAAGGAGTGGTTCCCATGTAGCATCCTCTGGTTGCATGCCATGCCACTGAATTAAGACCTCTATGATAGAGCGAGAGTGAAGCTGACGCGTGCGTCGATTGAGGATGGCCTATGGTTCCAAAAGGATGGATCCTTCATTATCCAGTTCAGGTAAAATCATTTGTCCACTGATGTTGGTGCCAAGAACTTTCTTCAGACAAGAGACATGAAAGACTGGATGAATGCGGGAAGAAGGAGGAATTTCCAATTTATAAGCAACGGACCCAATCTTCTGAAGAATCGGATATGGCCCATAGAAATTTGGAGTGAGCTTATGACGCCCTTTGAGTTTCAAGGAGGATTGTTTGTACGGCTGGAGACGAAGAAAAACCATATTGCCGACTTGAAAAGTGTGCTCAGAATGGTGCTGATCAGCTTGTTGCTTCATGCGATTTCTTTCCATGTGAAGACTATCCCACAAAATGCGAAGAATCTAATCACGGTTTCGAAGGACCGTGTCAACTTCCTGAACTGGTGAACTGGTGGGGGTGTATGGAAGAAGAGCTGGAGGTGCCTGAGCATAGACTGCTTCATATGGGGTCATTTTAGAGGTGGTGTGGTAAGAGGTATTGTACCACCATTCAACGAGAGGAAGCCACTTTGCCCACTGATGTTGTTGTTCTGAGGTGAAGCAACGAAGATAAGTTTCCAAGCATTTATTGATAATTTCAGTCTGACCATCTATTTGTGGGTGATACCCTGAACTTATCTTCAGTTTGGTGCCAGTGTGGCGAAATAGTTCTGTCCAAAAATGATTGGTGAAAGTCGCATCACGATCCGAGACAATGGAAGAAGGGATGCCATGAAGACGAAAGATCTGGTCCAGGAAAATTTGAGTGACGGAGGAGGCTGTATAGGGATGGATGAGAGCACAAAAATGACTATATTTGGAGAGGCGATCAACCACAATGAGAATCACTGTCTTCCCGCCAGATTTAGGGAGCCCTTCAAGCAATCCTGGAAGGAGTGTTGTTTCACCCTTATTGCGTTGGCAGGTATCACATTCGGCCACCATCTGTTGAATTGTCCTTTTCATGCCCTGCCAAAAGAAGTTACGCTGTGCTCGTTCATACATTTTGAGGAACCCAGAGTACCCTGTCGATGGAGAAGCATGGAGTTCATAGAGGACATCCTGTTGAAGATCTGTGCTCTGGGGAAGCACCAGATGACCCTTGTATCGCAGAGAAGCACCATCCCAAGAGTAATGTGGTACAGCAGAAGGGTTGTTGGTCAAGTGTTGGATGATTTGAGATAAGGAAGAGTCATTGACATAACCCTGTTGAACAGATTGCAACCAATTTGGAACAGGCATAGAAATAGTTGAAAGAGAACCTTGGGAATCAAATGTGCAAGAAAGAGCATCTGCCATAATATTGTGTTTACCCTTCTTGTAAGTGATCTCATAGTCATAACCCATGAGTTTGCTAACCCATTTCTATTGTGCCGGGGAGGAGACACGCTGGTCCAAGAAATATTTCAGACTCTGGTGATCAGTCTTGATGCAGAAATGATTCCCTAGTAGGTATGGGTGCCACTTCTGTACTGCATGCAAAATAGCCATCATTTCCTTCTCATAGGTAGAGGTAGCTAAATTCTTACTTGAAAGGGATTTGCTGGTGAATGTAATGGGGTGTTCATATTGAAGGAGAACAACACCAAGTCCATTGCCGCAAGCATCACTCTCAATAGTAAAGGGCTTGGAAAAATCGGGCATAGCTAGCACAGGCGTAGTACACATAGCTTGTTTTAGTTTGTCAAATGCACACTGAGCAGCAGGTGTCCATGTAAAAGCATCCTTTTTCAATAGAGCAGTTAATGGAGCTACAATCTTCCCATAATCCTTGAAAAACTTGCAGTAGTAGCCAGTCAACCCCAAAAAACAACGAAGGCTATTGAGTGTCTGAGGATGTGGCCAATTGTTCATGGCATCGATTTTGGAAGGATCCACACGAACCCCTTGTGCTAAGATAATGTGCCCTAGATACTCAACTTCCTTCTGTCCAAAAACACATTTAGACTGCTTGGCATGGAGATGATGGTCAGAGAAAAGTTGCATGACAAGATCCAGATGCTAGAGATGTTCATCCCATGTTTTACTGTAGATGAGGATATCATCAAAGAATACCAGAATGAATTTCTGCAAGTAGGGTCGAAATATTTTATTCATTAAGGCCTGGAATGTGGAAGGAGCATTAGTGAGGCCAAAGGGCATGACCAAAAACTAATAATGGCCATCATGTGTGTGGAAAGTTGTTTTAGGGATATCATCCTCATGAACCCGAATTTGATGATACCCAGAACGAAGATCCAACTTGGAGAAAAAGTGAGCCCCATGAAGCTCATCAAGAAGCTCATCAACAACAAGAATTGGAAACTTATCCTTGATGGTGAGGTGATTAAGTGCTCGGAAGTCAATGCAGAGGTGCCATGACCCATCTTTTTGCGAACAAGAATAACTGGAGAAGAAAAGGAACTAGTGCTTGGGCGAATAATACCTTGCTTCAATAAGTCTCGAACGAGCATTTCAATCTCCGTTTTTTGGTGAAATGGGTAGCGATAGGGCCTGATGTTAGGAGGAACGCTGCCAGGAAGGAGCTGAATACGATGGTATTCTGGCCTGGAAGGTGGCAATCCCACTGGTTCAACAAAGATACCTGTATATCGATCCAGAATTTGTTGTAGATCCAAAGGAGTAGTGGAGACCGCTGATGGTTGCATCTAAATAGAATGGATCTGAGCGATGACACCATGTGAATTCTTCTTGAGGATTTTTTCCATGCGATGTGAACTGATGATGCTGAGAGAACCTGTTCGTAATCCTGTCAATGTGTTTTTTTGTCCATTAAGGGAAAACTGCATCCAAAGTTCAGCAAAATCCCATAAGATAGGGCCAAGTGTCCATAGCCATTGAGCGCCCAAAACCACATCACATCCGCCTAAGGGCAAGGCAAACATGTCAGAGCGCAAGGTATAATCTCCCATAGAGATACGCACATTTTGACACTTCCCTTTGCGAGGTAAGGTGCCCCCATTGGCAACCATGACTTCAAAGTTGGAGCAAGGATGGATAAAGCAATCAGCTTGTTTGGCGATCCGAGGGTCAATGAAATTATTAGTGCTACCAGAATCAATGAGTATTGTAAGAGGAAGCTTCTTGAAGTAACCCCTGACCCGCATTGTTTGGGGGGTGGTGATTCCAGCTAAAGCATGGAGAGATATCTATGGCTGGTCATCCTGAGACAGAGGGTCAATAGGTGGTTCCTGAATGTCGACTGGAGCATCCAGTGTTTCTGGATCTTCATCACCAATTTCAGAGGCAGGTAGAGACTCCACATCCAAGAGATAGAGCTTTTGCTGAACACATCTATGTCCCCGAGTGAATTTCTCATCACAATTATAGCAAAGCCCCTTTTCTCTGTGTGCTTTCATCTCTGTTTCAGACAAATGCTTGATAGGAGTTGGTCGAGGAGCCTGTGGTATAGGTGGTCACTGAGAACCCATATTTCAGAAGGGAACAAAAGTGGGCTTGGAGCGTTGTTGGGCTGCAATCTTGTCTTATGCTAACTTAGCCAACCCTAGGGCTTCCATCATTGTGGTGGGACAGAACATTTTGACCTCAGAGCGGATGGCATCCTTTAGACCATTGATAAAACAACTCCGGTAAAAGTCATCAGACAATCCTTCGATGTGGTTGGCTAGGTTCTCAAATTCGGTTTGATACTCTCTCACAGTGCCAATTTGGCGAAGTTTAGTGAGGGCTCTGGTGAAGTCATCAAAAGCACTAAGACCAAATCCTTGCAAAAGGAGCTGGCAAAAGTCTGACCATTTGGGCTCTGGATGAGCCTTGATGTACCAACGGTACCATTGAAGAGCTTCCTGTTCCAAGTGAAAGGATGCCAGTGAAACTTTGTTGTCATCAAAAGTATTATGCAGACTAAAATACTGTTCTGCATGATAGATCCATCCAGTTGGATCAGTACCATTGAAGTGAGGAAAATCAAGCTTCGGACCACGGAAATTGCTGGAAGAAGAGAACCCATTGTCTGATGAAGACTCAGACTGCCATTTGTTGTTCATAGCTAAATGTTCAAGATGGAGTCCGAGAAATTTTTCATCCAAATCCTGGAGTTTGACTTGGATGGTTGCAAGTGCTTCTTCCATGGTTTTTGCTTCTGCATGGGTGACAACCATAACCAGGAGTTTTTTTTTTTTTTTTCTTTCAGACTGGAGCGGCTACGGCTTGGAAGGGATCTGGAACAGTGCCGAATGGATTGAAAATGGATGGATCTCGAACAACTTGCAAAATGGATCTGAAACGGCGCAGTAGTGATCGACAATAGTTCAGCTGAAAGTAGATATGGACCCCAGGTATGTGCGGCTTCCTAACAGTTCAGGGGTTTCACTCGGCCACCAATGTTGTCTGACGGCTTGCGTATTGGGGCAGTACCCCTCACTCCACGGCTCAGTTAAAACTGATAACCGCTTTGCCACAAACGACAACTCTTGGTTTACCTCACGGGTGGGAACTAGTCAATCAGGTAGGGGTCGTTGCCCTTTTCACTGGCAGGTCCTCTCAATAGGCCAGCTACTTCAGGGTTCCTGTGGTACTCCTCACAATGAGTTTTAGGGATGGATCTGGAACGGCTTGCAAAATGGATCTGAAATGGTGCAGTAGTGATCAACAATAGTTTAGTTGAAAGTAGATATGGACCCCAGGTATGTGCGGCTTCCTAACAGTTCAGGGTTTCACTCGGCCACCAATGTTGTCTGACGGCTTGCGTATTGGGGCAGTACCCCTCACTCCACGGCTCAATTAAAAATGATAACTGCTTTGCCACAAATGATAGCTCTTGGTTTACCTCACGGGTGGGAACTAGTCAATCAGGTAGGGGTTGTTGCCCTTTTCGCTGGCAGGTCCTCTCAATGGGCCAGCTACTTCGGGGTTCCTGTGGTACTCCTCACAATGAGTTTTAGGGCTTATGCCCAAGTACTTCCCACAGTTAAGCGGATAGGTATTATTCCCAAATCCGAACCTGCAACAGATGCGAAAAAAAAATTGGCAGAAATTTCACCCAGCGAGTCCAAGAAAGTGCTCTGATACCAGTTGTGATGCATCTGCAACAATTAATTAATACGAATATGCAAAATAGCAGAAATGACAGAACTCAGAATCACTTTTATATTGATCACATTCCACTTCGAGGGGGCAACCTCCTATGAGAAAGCTCAATACAAATAACTTCACGGTGCCTTCATAGGTCTCAACACACACTTATATACTATGTCTAGGCACCAATACTATGGGTCAAAACCATGGGCCACTACAAACTATGGATCAACAATACTACAGGCGACTTACAAAGCATATGCGCCAACAACAATAACACAAACTATTGATCAACAAATACTACGGGACAACTTACAAAGCGTATGCATCCAACAACAACATACTAACAAAGTAAAGACATGGGTTCCTCACAAAGTAAAGACATGGGATGATACGAACCATTACACCAAAACCCCGAGATGTTAGTGAAGGTCGCCCACTATAATCTTAACATCCCACCATGCTCCGCAATGAAGACTCTGGGTTGGATGTGCACCCGTACGGTGGTGTCCCCTTTGCGCCGTACGAGCCCCAGGATGAACACTGCAATTCCGATGTTGCCACCCGCTCTGTGACTTGAACCTGGGTAGAGGCTCTGATACCAGATGATACGAACCATTACACCAAAACCCCGAGATGTTAGTGAAGGTCGCCCACTAGAATCTTAACAGATGATACAAACCATTACACCAAAACCCCAAGATGTTAGTGAAGGTCGCCCACTAGAATTTTAACATCCCACCACGCTCCGTAGTCCAGACTCTGGGCTGGATGTGCGCCCGTACGATGGTGTCCCCTTTGCGCCGTACGAGCCCCGGACGAACACTGCAATGCCGACGTTTCCACCCGCTCTGTGACTTGAACCTGGGTGGAGGCTCTGATACCAGATGATACGAACCATTACACCAAAAGCTCAAGATGTTAGTGAAGGTCTCCCACTAGAATCTTAACATCAATGATACGAACCGTTACACCAAAACCTTGAGGTGTTAGTGAAGTCCGCCCACTAGGATCTTAACATCCCACCACGCTCTGCAGTCCAGACTCTGGGTTGGATGTGCGCCCGTACGGTGGTGTCCCCTTTGCGTCGTACGAGCCCCCGACGAACACTGCAATGCTGATGTTTCCACCCGCTCTGTGAGTTGAACCTTGGTGGAGGCTCTGATACCAAATGATACGAACCATTACACCAAAACCTCGAGGTGTTAGTGAAGGCTGCCCACTAGGATCTTAACATCCCACCACGCTTCCACTGCAGGTGTTATCTCTTGGTTTAGGTGTGATCTCTTGGTTTAGCAGGAAGCAATCCTGTGTAGCACTGAGTACAGCCGAAGCAGAGTATGTTGCAGCTTGTTTGGATAGTTGTGAGTTAGTATGGCTGAGGAAGCTACTGTCTGAGTTATTTGATCTTTTGTTGGATGCTACTGGTATTTATTGTGACAACCAGAGTTGTGTGAAGCTGTCTGAGAACCCAGTGTTCCATGACAGGTCGAAGCACATTGAGATCAAATATCACTATATCAGGGATATGGTGCAGAGAGGAGCAGTGTAGCTCCTGTATATTACAATGGGTGAGCAGATTACAGATGTGCTAACGAAACCACTAGCCAAAGTGAAGTTCGAGTACTTCAGAGAGAGGCTTGGTGTTCTTCAGATTGATGAAATTTTGAGAAAGAAGTGATGGAAACATTTGCAGGAGCCATTCCGAGCATCGTGAGCTGAGGATCCTTCCATGGCTATGGACATAAGCGTTGGATGATGAGCATCAGGATAATGCTCTAGTTACTGCTCTGTATGTATGCATCATGTTGGATGTTGGATATGATAATTTGGATCATTTATATGTATGTATGTATACATCATGTTGGAAGTTGGATATGATCATTTGGATAATTTATATGTATGTATGTATGTATGCATCATGTTGGATGCTAGATATGATCAGATTCTGGGCAAATGTGCAGGAAGTGAATTTTTCTCGTTTATGGATGGTTTTTTTTGTTATAATTAGATCCAAATCAAGCTTCTTCATTTTTTTTGTACTAGGGGAATCGACAACTGGAGACTGGGCTAGTACTTGCATGACACGGGGTCCAGGGATCCAATCCCGCTACCACTATACCCCTAGATGCCCCACACAACCCGCAAGCATGGGACACGGGTAAATCCGGGTGTGATTTGAACTCGTGACCTCCAATTTACAACATGTGAATTCATATCAACTGAACCACTAATGATCCACACTCATGCGGGAAGATCCAAATCAAGCTTGAAGATCAACATAAAACAACATGTATTGTCCTTGGGTTACTTTTACATACCAAAAAATTCCCTTCAGCCTAAAAAACGTCATAGCAACCTTTCAACAGTGTATGAACTTTGCATTTCACGATCTCAAACGTATTGTAGAGGCTTATCTAGATGATGTTGCTACTCACTCTTGCAAGAGAGTGGATCATCCATCTCACCTCCAACTTGTATTTGAAAGATGCATGCATTATACCATTTAATTAAACCTCAGAAATGCATCTTTGTGTTAGAACAGGTCACCTTTTGGGATTCATCATTTCAAAAGAGGGGATTATGGTTGAGCCTTTAAAGGTTGAGGCAATACTTTGATTGCCTCTCCCGTGCTCAATTACTTAGCTTCAAAGTATTCAAGGATAGCTAATTTTCAATGTCACTTTATAGTGAACTTTTCCAACCTTACTAAGGGTTTCATGTGCTATTTGAAGAAGTATGCACCATTTGTATGGGATGAGCAATCCCAAGAGTCCTTTGATGCTCTTAAGAAATCCGTAGTATCAGTGCCTCTTCTCATCCTCCTGACTATAGTAGATTATTTTTTCTTTATATCATCGCATCTCAAGAGATGGTTGGTATGGTTCTGGTTCAGGATGATGACGAGTTCCATGATCATGTTATGTACTATCTTAGTGGAAATCTAGTAGACACTGAACTTAGATATTCTAACGTGGAAAAATTGGCACTTGTGACCTTCCATGCAGTTCATAGGTTGCGTCACTACATTTTATTTTGCAAGACTACTGTCATGGTATATATCAAGCTGTTTCAATTTTTCTTAACAAGACACATGATTGGGGGGAAATAGAATTAATGGATTGTGATTTTACAAGAGTTTGACCTTGATTTTGTTTTGGTGAAATAAAAGAAGTCTTTGGTCTATGTGGAGTTATTATCTAAATTCCCTAGGATTGTTGAGGAAACGGTTCATGATGACTCATTTGTGGATGATAATATCTTCCTTATCTCATCTTTAGACCCCTGGTATGGAGATATTATCGTGTATCTCTGGAAGTTGAAGTTCGCTCTGCATATTGTGAGGGATGAATGGCAATGTATACATCATCAATCTAAAAACTACCTCATTATCAGTGACACTTTGTATTGTCAGGGGGTGGATTCTATTTTGTGTCGTTTAACCCACGATGAAGTTGAGGTTGTGCTGAAAGAATGAAAAACTGGGGTTTTTGGTGGTCACTTATTTGGGCTTGTGAAAACTCAATATTCTGTGAGCTGATTACTATTGGCCATCCATCTTTAAACATTGTGTTAATGCGGTCAATAGATGTCACCCTTGTAAGGTTTTCTCTCACAATATGCACTCGAGTCCCTCCCCTTTGTATCCAGTCATCACCATCGGTCCCTTAACTAAGTGGGGGGTGGATTTCATGGATTGAAACCCAAATTCTAGTGGGGGGAATCACCATATAATTGTGGTGATGGATTAGTTTACTAAGTAAGAAGAGGCCATGCCGACTGTTAAAGTTGATGGTGAGATTGCAGCCCACTTTGTATTCAATCAAATGATCGCTTGGTTTGGGATCCCGAAAGAGATTGTTACTAACCATGGAAGTTACTTTCAAAATAAAATGATGGCGGGATTGGAACTAAAACTGGGGTTTAAAAAAGACCAATCATCGTCTTATTATCCCTAGGTGAATGGAAAAGTAGAGGCATTTGATAACTATTTGAAGGCCATTTTACAAAAATCCATCAGATAAATCAAATCTAACTGGCATATTATGCTATAACCTACTTTGTGGGCATACCGAGCCACATGAAATACTTCCATAGGTTTTTATCTGTTCCATTTAGTTCATGGCATGGAGTCTATTCTTCCAATTGAATGTGAAATCCCTTCTCTGAAGCTAGCCATTGATCTCCTACCTGACACTTCGAAGTTAGAACAACGTTTAATCCACCTTGAGAAACTTGATGAGCAAATTCGAGATTCTGATATGGCTATAGAAGCTAATAAATGTCGTGTTAAGGCTCAGTATGATAAGTTTGTCTGTCCTCGACAATACGTTGAAGGTGACATGGTTCTCTTATATGACCAAGCTAAGGAACTGCTAGGGGTAGGCAAGTTTAATCCTATGTTCCATGGTCCTTACATTGTGAGGCATGTCCTAAAAAAGGGAGCTTATGAGTTAGAATATTATTAAGGTAATGTGCTAAAGGATCCTAGGAATGGGCTCTATCTTAAGAAGTACTATGCTTAAGCCTCTGTCAAGCACTCTAATTGCAGATAATTAAATATCAACACACAGAGCGTATGAAATTTATTGTCAACCCGAGAAAGTCTTTTTATTTCAAAGGACAAGTGCACAATATATGCTTAAACACAAACCATCAGAAGTGAATACTTTTATCTTCTATCATCTATGTTCATCCCAAGAATCTACGCAATCCCAATTGCCTTCTAACTGCTGTACTACAATCCTTTTCTATTATGCATCAAGCAAAACGAATATCAGATCTAATCAACGATTGCAGAAAGGAAAACTCAATTGCATTCTAAAGTAATCAACTGTCTAATGAGATCAGGCTGAGAATCATGAAGCATAACCTGAACATTACTCTAGAATTTAATAAAGGAGATTGATGCAACTGTTCTAAGATACTGAATTGCAAAATATAAATCAATCAACACATAACAGGAAAGCTAATTCCTAGGAGCTTTTGGGATTACGTTCAGCTGTAGGATGAGCACAACAGTGTGAACAGAAATTGAATTACATAAAACAAACCTGACTCAGTCGACTGTTATTGATACCATTCCCAATCTCACGATTAAATCAATTACTGAGAAATCCACACAATGAATATTGCTGCTGCGTACAAACGAAAGATCAAATCATCACACAACAGAAAGATGAAATCCTAAATTAACACAGCAATCTCTGTGGAAGACGGGCCCAGTCTTCACACAGAGACGCTGGTTGAACAACGCTCTCTTTAACTCAGAAACAACTCTTTATATTAACAGAAGGACGAGTACATAGTTTCAGCTTGACTGCTAATACAAGATGAATTAATTAATTGCTGTCCAACCCCTTGATCGAGGTAATACCACATATTTATACATAAAGTTGCAACATCTAAACCTATAATTGGGCGGCCATGAAGATCTATGATCTTCAGGCGCCCTAAATAATCTAGCTGTTACAATGCGTGGCAGAACTGAAATATCCAAATATACGAGGAGTTATCAACTGTCCCAAGAGTGGCGGTCCTTCCAGCTCACAGCTGGATTTGAGCAGCGACATACTTAAGATAGAACTTTATGTTACAGCTGTCCTGCCACGACTGTGCCTTGATTGACGAATTGAGCCCCAAGGAACCTTCCTTAAGCAATGGACGTCCCTTCCTCCGTGACTCGTTCAGCTCCGATCTTCCTGCAGTCCCTTTATCTTACTACCTTCATAATTTGCATCATGTTAGCACGAATTAAGAGATGCACAGCTTAAATCATCACAATCATAAGTATTAATACAATAAAACAATAATCGGCCATACCTTGGTAAATTGGGGGAATATATAAGGACAATAAATTGAATTGCCAAGGTAATTGGTGTGAGACAAGGTAAGGGACAGTGATAAATGATGGTCAAAAAGGGCCAATTCTGGGCTCAACATCTCCCCCCAACTATCCTGTTGCATGTCCTCATGCAACAACCTGCAGCTGAATATTGTACTGAACCTTGTCCAGGCAAGAGGAAAGAATGTAGATAAATCAGGCATCCCTTCTATCCCTTTGAAAAATTTCTGTGAGCAACCCAGCAGTTCCCAACTTTACTGTTCCCCTTCCCCCACTACTTGCTAATATCTGCAGTTCTCTTATGCTTTGCCTGGGGAAGTTGAAAAGACACACTCAATCTGAATCCAATTCAATAATACCTGTAGGAGGTGGAAGCACTGGTTCTTGTGGGACAGTGTCTTCCAGCGCATCTAATCTTATCAAGGGAGTTGCTGGTTCTTGTGTAACAGCAACATCCCTTAAACCTTCTTCAGCAGCTGCCTTTATTGCTTTTGGAGACACTGGTTCTTGTGTAACAGTGTCGTCTTTGTCAATTGGCTGCTGGGATTGGATATCCTTTTCGATTTGCAGCTCCTCCTCCAAGATTTCAGTGTCACCTGAGCAGGGTGTCTGTACCTGTTCATCATCACTCCATTGTATATCAGGAATGATCTCTACTCCCGGGTTATCCTCCAACTGCAGTTCAGGGATTCTTGCTGCAGCATCCAAGGATGTTGGTTCTTGTGTGACAACATCCTGGCTTACATCTTCATCTTTATTTTGCTGCAGCTTCTCTTCCATGAGTTCTGTATCATGAGAGCTTTCTGGGGTCACCACCCAGAGTTCATCGTTGAATGCCAGAATATCCTCTGTCCCAGCTTTTTCTTCTATCTGCTCAGTCGGTTGGACGGTCAAGTTCAGGATTGCTGGTTCTTGTGTTGCAGCGTCCTGTTTCAACTTGTCACTGTCCTGCATTTCCATTTCCCCTTCTAAAATTATTGTGTCCTGGGAACGTTCTGGGGTTACAGCACAAAATTCTTCACTATCCTCCAGGGTATCCTTTGGCTCCATGATTTCTGTGTCATGAGAACACTCTGGGGTCTCGCCATACTCTTTTATAAGCTCCAGAGCATTCTTCATCTCCCGTTCTTCTCCCATTTGTTCTATGATTTCTATGTTGTGGGAGCATTTTGGAATTGCCATACATTCCTTATAAATTTCCAGGGCATCCTCCACTCCCTGTTCTTCTCCCATCCGTTCTATGACTTCTGCATCATGGGAAGTAGCAGCTGCAGCAAGGATGTTTAAAGGTGCTGGTTCTTGTGTTACAGCATCCTCTTTCTCCACTGCTTTCCCTTCTGTGGCTGCAGGCTGTTGTGCTGAATAGGTGCTAAGTAAAATTTTATGACCTGCTTCCTCAAAGATCTCCCCACAGGTGGGGCAGAGTATTCGCTCATCCTTTTCTCCAGCTTCAGCAGAAGCTGTTTCCTCCACTTGGTCTGCAGCCTCTATTAATGTATACATCTTTCTTCCACCCTGCTTTTGGCAGATTTCCTTCCATGTTTCCAGCTCCTTTCTAAGTGCTTGGAGGTCCTCTTTCAGCATTGCATTCTCATACAAGAGTCCCTCAACTCCCGGCTCTTCTTCTACTGGCCTTTGTGGAGCATCCCTCGGCTTTGGTGTAAGGATTGGGGGTTCAACCTGTGTCTCTAAGGTTGCCCATTTTGTTCTAGCTGCCTCTGCTGCTGTAATTGACCGAGTTCGCTTCCTTCTAATTGGTGCCACTAAATCAAACTCATTGGTGGTCCTCTTCCTTTTCTGCTGCGTTTTCTTTTGTGACTTCCCTTTCTGTAGTGTTTCTTCTCGTGGAGCTGGAACATAGGGAGGCAAAACTGAAGTCAAAGGAACATTTCCCTGCCCCCCATGCTGTTCTTCTTCAATCACAGCTGCTCCTCCTGCCCATTCCGGTGAAGACTCGATTGTGACCAGCTCAATGTCGTCCTCCATTGCTCTAGCTCCGTCATCTTCAGGTTCCATTGTCGCAGCTTTTGATGCTGCTCCAATTTCACCTTCTGCTGTCGGAGCTGCCCTGTTATCTAGGTTTTCCGCGAGGGTTTCATCTACATTGTCCCCTGGCAGCTCTGTTTGAGCTTCCCCTCGCTCTCCTTCAGATGCAGTGTCATCCCCCACTGGTTCTGCTTGTGCTGGGGATTCATATACTTCAAATGGCTCTACCTGTGCCTCGGGCTGTTCTTCCTCTGTGGTTTTGTCAACCCCTGATGTCCCTGCCTGTGCCCTCTGTTGCTCTTCTTCCGTTTCATCCATTCCGGATGGTCCTGCCTGTGCCCTCTGTGGTTCTTCTTCCGTTTCATCCCTCCCCCCAACTTCACTGGAGGAACTCCGGTCCTCCTGTTGTGGCGGAACCGGTAATTGCTGTAATGGAATAACCCTCAAGGGAACAGGTTGCTGTGGCCGGGTGATGAATTGCTCCCATGTTATATTATGTTGGGCCAGGGTTCTCATAATAATTAACTTGATGAGGCCATGGTGTGTGAGGGAGGATAATGGGTGTTTTGCAGATTGAACGAATGTTGCCATATGGCGCAAATCATGCAATAGATAAAATGGAATATTTAACAAAATGCCATGACGGAGATGAGAAAGCAAAGGAAGTTCAGAGTTGTACACAGTTTGGTATCTGCCTTCGCAAGTTATGTATTTATTGAGGAAGATAGCGACCTGGTCCCATGGCTGCGGCAGTGACTTCAATGCAATCCCTCTCCTGGATGCTTCAACTTGCTCCCCCGGAAGTAAAAATTGTTCCCGTGCAGCTGTTGCAGGAACTCGACGGTTAAACCAAGGTTTTCCCACCAATGGGATAGCTGTAACCTCGGATATAATGACCTCCGAAACATCTATACACAGCCCCCACACCGTGGAGTGTGTTTTAGTGAGATTCAATGCAAATTGCAGGGCTGCGTCCCGGTCGAATCCATCCAATCGTTCAAAGAACTCGACCCAGCCAGCGGCTTGAAAAATGGCCAGAACCTGCAAATTCCGTCTAAGTTCCCGGGTATTGAAAGGTTCATGGCGAACTGGAATGCCCATGGTCCTGGCTGCAAGATAGAAGTGCTGTTTCGACAGAGTACAGGATCCAGAATAGAAGTTGCAGCGCGGAGAATGCACGAATCGTTGAGCGGAGACGTTGAACAAATGAACTAATTCGGAAAGTTAAGCGCAGAGAGGAGTTTAAAATTTTCATGCCGAATTGGGGAAGGTGGCAGTTATTAGTATTACGTCGTACGAGGGAAAGGTTCAATCGGATATAAATGGTGGTACGAGTGAAGGTACGGCCAATCTCGTTTACATGATATCAATACTTAGTCACGTGATAAATGAAAGCCATACCTCATAAAACTGTGCGTCGGAAGGCTGCGGAAACTGGTGGAGCATGGAGTTGGTGACGTCGTGGAGCCGAACGCGTGCACAATCAGACGTGGAATCATGATGACTCGGATAAGGCACTGATTTCCTTCGCCGGTAAAACACAAGGCGTCGCATCCTCCGGGTTGAAATGATGAGTTCGCCGGCAGGACTGGGCTGAATCAGCGTCATAATTAGCAAGTTTAAACAATCCTTCTGCTAACACGGGAGTTACCACTGCAAATTGCCAAAGAAATGATCACACGGCCGATGAAAAAGCTTGTTGCAGCTGACAAGAAAGAAGTTACAGCCATCGGGAAAGAATTCGTGGCAGCCGGAAAAAGATTCACAATATCCGGGAAAAATTACGGCTGTCGGAAGAGACTTACGGCTGGCGGGAAAGATTTTTCGAATATGGGAAATATGTCGCAGCCGCTGGAAAGAAATGACAGCTGTGGTGTGGAAGTGACTTGGTTAATGAGGTGGCGGCCGGGAAGTGATGTGGCGACTGCGAGAAAAAGATGTTGCAGCCGCCGAAATTACAGCCGCCGGGATTGCAGCTGCCGGAGTTGCAGCTATCGAAAAAGATTTGACGGTGGACGGGAAAAATTTACGGCTACCGGGAAATGGAGAATACGGTTGTGGCTGGTAAATGGGATGGCAGCTGCGGAAAATGAGATGGCAGCCGTGGAAGATAAGGTGGCCATAGCTGGTGAATGAAATGGCAGCTGCGAAAAAAATGAGATGGCAGCCGTGGAAGATGAGGTGGCAGCCGCGGAAACTGGAGTTGCAGCCGCCGATGTTGCAGCCGCCGATGTTGCAGCCGCTGATGTTGCAGCTGCCGATGTTGCAGCCGCTGATGTTGCAGCTGCCGATGTTGCAGCCGCTAAAGTTGCAGCTGTCGAAAAAGATTGACGGCTGCCGGAAAGGGCATTTACGGCTCCCGGGAAATGGAGAATACGGTCGCCGGAAAAAGCAGCTGCCGGAAAATATGTTGCAGCTGCCGGAAAATATGTTGCAGCTGCCGAAATTTTTTTTTTTTTTTTTTTTTTTTTTTTAACACAAGGACGGCACAGAGAGATTTTCATTATGGGCCCCAAACTGATCATTCTCCTGGCACTCCCTGAAATTTTTTTCTTAAAAGACAACAGCAAGCAAAGAGATCAAATGCAGAAAGAAAGAAAACGAAAATTATACGCTACAGCAAGAAATTATTTATGTACAGCAAATATGATTTTCATTTTAAGATTTGGGAAAGGTAGAAAAATGTTCCTGCTCTGGTGCCAATTGGTAGTTTGGATCAGCAGCAATCTGTGAAATGAATGCATCTTTCGAAATGGGCTTCCGATACAGTCGCAGCCTGTGGCCATTAACAAGTATTGGCATACGGTTTTCATCAATGGTGATCAGGCGAACAGTGCCGTTGTCAAATACCCTGTCAACCAAATATGGACCCAGCCATCTTGTGCGTAATTTCCCCTTAAAATCTTTCTTGAATCTAGAGTCGTACAGTAGTGCCCAGTCTCCTTCATGGAAGATTTTCTTCTTGATGAATCGGTCATGCCAGTTAGATCTCTGTTGCTGAAGTAGCACAGTCTGGTCTACCGCAGCTAATCGTTTCTCATCCAGTTCATTCAACTGATTCAATCTTCTTTTCTGAGCTTCTGCTACATCCAGGTTCATTTCAATGGCTGTTTTCAGGGTCTTGATCTCAAATTCAATTGGAAAGATGGCACTCTTACCATACACCAGATCATAGGGAGAAAAGCCCGTGGTATTGCGCCAAGTTGTGCGATATGCCCACAGTGCTTCTGGAAGTCTGTCAGCCCAATCCCTTCGATGGCTTTTAACTGTTTTAGTAAGGATTGCTTCGATAACCTTATTAGTGCTTTCCACCTGACCATTGGCCTGGGGATGATAAGGTGAAGTTATCTTGTGCTGCACATGATACTTCCGGAGCAAGGATTCAAATTGATGTGAAATAAATTGTGGTCCGCCATCAGTAACTACTTCCTTTGGTACTCCAAATCGGGTAAAAACTTCACTGTATAGGAAATCAATCACCGCCTGGTCGTTTGCCTTAGCCAAAGCTACAGCTTCTACCCACTTAGTCATGTAGTCTGTACACACCAAGATGTAAACCTTCTGTTTGGAAGGAGGGTTGATAGGACCAACAAAGTCCAATGCCCATCTATCAAACGGTTCTAGTACCACTTGGGGCTGTAAAGGCATCTGGTCTGTCTTATTAGGTTGGCCCATCCCTTGGCAGCTGTCGCAGGACTGAACATATTTTTTAGCATCTCTGAACAGTGTCGGCCAATAATAGCCCATCCGCAACGCCTTATGTCCTGTTCTTTTATCTGCAAAGTGTCCTCCGCAAGGTTCATCGTGACAGGCCTTCAGTATATGAAAGATCTCATCTTCCCTTACACATCTTCTAATTTCAAGATCAGGTCCTGTGTAAAAGAGATGGCCTTTAAGCCAACAATACCTGGCACTTTGCTGAATAATTTTTCTTTTCTCTCGTTTAGACATATGTGGCGGAAGTTTCCCTGCAGCCAAATAATTAGCAACATCTGCATACCAGGGTGAATGAGCTGAGAGTGCGAATAAATGTTCATCCGGGAAAGCATCCTCAACAGGTGAACTGTCATCACTGTTAGTAAATCGTGATAAAAAATCAGCAACAACATTTTCTTTTCCAGGTTTATCTATAATAGTAATATCAAATTCTTGTAATAATAAAAGCCACCTGGTTACTCTGGCATTAGTGACAGGTTTATTCATTAAATACTTAATGGCAGAGTGATCAGTATGCACAAATGTAGGATACCCAGTAATGTAATGCCGAAACTTATTAATAGAATAAACAATAGCAAGAAATTCTTTTTCAGTAACAGTATAATTTAGTTCAGCAGGGGCTAAGTTTTTACTCACATAATAAATAGCATAAGGTACTTGACCATCCTGCTGTCCTAGTACTGCTCCAATGGCGGTATCAGAAGCATCTGAAGAAATGTGGAAAGGTATGGTCCAATTAGGTCCCCTTAAAATAGGGGCTGTGGACAGTTTCTCTTTAAGCTTATCAAATGCTGTCTGGCATGCTGTACTCCATGCAAACTGCACATCCTTCATTAACAATGAAAACAAAGGAGAAGCCAGTTTGGAGAAGTTTTCTATGAATCTCCTGTAATACCCAGCATGTCCCAGAAAACTTCGCACCTCTTTCTGAGTTGAAGGGGTTGGTATATTCTTTATCACCTTAATTTTTGAAGGATCCACTTGAATACCGTTAGTAGAGATGAAATGTCCTAATACCACCCCCTCACTCATCATCATGTGGCATTTTTCAGTGCTCAGTGAGAGGCGAGCCTGTTCACAGCGAATTAAAACCTTCTTCAAATTTTCCAACGCTTCATCAAAATCCCTGCCATAAGGAGTGAAATCATCCATAAAAATTTCCATGCTATCATTTACCAATTCAGAAAATATGCCAATCACAGCTCTTTGGAACGTTGCAGGTGCATTGCACAACCCAAAGGGAAGCACCCTGTAAGCGAACGTTCCCCAAGGGCAGGTGAAGGTAGTCTTATCCTGATCCTCTGGAGCAATCTGGATTTGATTGTACCCACTGAATCCGTCCAGGAAGGAGAAGAACTTCTTCCCAGATAAGTTATCAAGTACCTGGTCAATAAAGGGCAGAGGAAAGTGATCCTTTTGTGTAGCCTTGTTCAGCTCCCTATAATCGACACAGACTCTCCATTTACCGTTTTTCTTGGGTACAATTACAAGTGGGGAAACCCACTCACTATCTGAAATAGGATAGATGAATCCTGCTTCCAAGAGTTTCTGGATTTCTTCCTTCACTATATCCCTCAGATTGGGGTTCATGCGTCGTTGGGGTTGACATACAGGCCGGGAGTCGTTTTTAATATAGATATGATGAGTGCACAGACTAGAAGGAATACCCTTCATGTCTGTATACTCCCAGGCGAATGCCCCCTTTCGTTCCTTCAAGAGATTGGTTAAGCGCTTTTGTTCTTCTGAGGAGAGAGCAGGATTGATGTTCAAAGTTCTTCCAGGCTCTACCTCAATAGAAATACTTCTCGAGCTTTTCAATACTGGGATTATATTTGCGTCATTGGCTAGTGCTTCCTCCGTAAGCTGTTCTTGTTCTTCTTTGCCGAGGGTACTGTTCAGAAGTTGATAAACTTCCTTGTCTACAGAAGCAGGTTCGCTAATGAAATTATTAATGGCATCGTCTTCTGTTTCGTTTTTGAAAGTTAGTGCCTTCCCTATTGTTAGTAATGGCTGAACATCTTCTTCTTCTTCTTGTTCTATCCAAAGGGAGGTTTCAGTTTCTAGACTCGGCCTTGCTGGAGGGTACAGGGTAATATTTTTGGTTTCCATGCCATCAGATATAGTCATAGATCCTGATCGACAGCTGATGCAAGCATCAGCGGTAGCCAACCAAGGTCTCCCTAAAATCAATGGATGTCCCCCCAGCTGTGATTTTGGCTGTAATACCAGAAAATCGGCAGGGTATTCCCACGAGTCTACTGAAATAACAAGGTCGTCCAAAATCCCTTCAGGTCTGATAGTGGATCTGTCTGCCAGTTCTAAGATAGTAGGGGTCGGTCTAATATTGGTGAATCCGAGTTTTTTTACAGTCTCCATCGTTATAACATTGATCGCAGCTCCTAAATCCACTAGTACGTTGGGTATCTGCGTTTGTCCTATGTGTACAGTGACAGTAGGATTGCCGGGATCCTCATACTTAGTTACAGGGGTTTTTCCAGTCATTAAAGCGGATAAATTCCCTATAACATGAACAGTAGGAGGATCTCTGGGTTTCCTTCCCGGTCTTTTAGTGCACAGGTCTCGAACAGTTCTAGCGTAGATAGGTACATCTTGAAGAGCTTGTAAGAGGGGAATCTTAACATAAAGGTTCTTCAATTCTCCTAAGAGATTGAACTGAGGTTGCCCCCCCCTTTGTGGCAGCATCAATCTCTCAGGGTAAGGTGGTTGCCTTACCAACTGGGCGGGCTGCGTGTTATCCACTTCATCGTTCAATGTTTCAGCCCTCCCATCTGAGGGATGCTCAGCATCTTCAATGATAGGAACCGATTCAACAGGATGCTGGGAACTCTCTCCTTTGTCATACACGGTTGGTGGAATATTTTCTGAAGTTATACGCTCTACTACCTTCCCAGACCGTAAGCGAATGTCATTACAAGGTACAGGGGAGAGAGAGTAGGCTGGCATATTGAGAGTTTCCAGTTGCTGGACTGTTTTATTATTTGGGTTAGGGTTAGGTTGGGCAGGCAGCTGAGGCCGTATTGGTATGTTAGGCACAGGATTATTTTGCAGCTGCAGCTGCGACTGCTGAGGTAGGTATTGAGGATATTGCTGAAATTGAGGATATGGAGGATACGGTAACTGTTGAGGTGGAGATGGTTGAGGAAACTGATTCCCAGGATGGAAGTTCCTCCATCCAGGAGACCATGAAGTAGGTTGATGAGGTGGCTGTGTCCAAGGACTCCATGAATTATAACCTTGCATCGTAGGTTGAGGAGAATTCCACTGAGCATAATTTGAAGGGAATTGTGTATTCACGTTTTGCATATTAGTATTCCAATTATTCAAATTATTCAAAAATGGAAATGAATCGGGAGACATACCTTGATTCCGGGGCTGCCAGGGTTTCTTCTGTGCAATAAAGTAGGCTGAATCCACCTCTGGAGTTGATGCCTGCAGAACAGCTTTCACTTGGGGCAGCGTGGGGCATTCTTTCATATCATGATTCAGCTCGCACAATTGACATACTTGAACTTTGTCAAGGGGGCATTCTTTCAGTGGATGAGTCTTTCTACATCGGGGACAAAATACCCCTAGTGTGAGATCCTCCACTGCCTGTCTTTGCTTGGCCTTCAAGACGTCAATCTCTGAAGAGATAGAGCTCATCATTTCTGTTTTAAAGTTTTCAAGAAGATTGCCTATCTCTGCACGTGTAGCTCCCCCATTGGATGACTTCTGAGTTCTGTCGAAGACATCACGTTCCAGGTTATTTCGTTTATTCTGCTTATTATGCCTAGAAGATCCCCTGGAATATCTCTTACATAATTCCACAATTGTCTCAAAAGATTCTTTAGAGATATCCCCTTTTCCTAATAAATTGAGCATGTCTAAACAATCGTCCCTGATTCCTCGAAGCAGGATTATCTTAAGCACATCTAGTCCCATGTTCGTCTGTCCAGCTCTCTGCACATTGTACAGCAACCTCTCTACAAAATCTTCCAAGCTTTCGTCCTCCTTCTGTACCATTTTGAATAACTCCTCCCTCTTGTCCCTGGTGTTGCAATATTCTTGATATTTTTCCAGGAACACTTGCTTCATCTTGTTCCAATTAGCAACAGTTCCTCCCCCAAGGCTCATGAACCAACGTAATGCATTGTCCTTCAGGGTGGCAGGAAAAAGCTTCAACTTTTGAGCATCTGTGACATAATCATAGCTGCGACAGAGGATATCGAATTCAAACAGGAATTCGTCTGGATCTTCTGCCGCCCTGCCATGGAAGCGGGGGTAACACCGACGGTGAGATGTTTTTCATAGGAGCTGTCCCCTCGAGCTGCTGTATTGGGAATTGCAATGTAGCCATAGTTTCCGGCGGGGAATTATCTTCATGATGGTATTGTACCACTGCTTCTTCCTCTTCATTCTCATGTCTGTTATTCATCTTTTCTTCTGTATCTTCTCCTTCGTTTGTTCCTTTATCCCTTACCTCAGTTGTAACAGCTGCGTATTGTTCGGATGTAACAGCTGCGTATTCTTCGGTTGCAGCAGCTGCGTATTGTTCGGTTGTAGCGGCTGCGTATTCTTCGGTTGTAGCAGCTGCGTATTCTTCAGTTGTAACAACTGCGTATTCTTTAATTGCAACAGCCGAATCAGCTGTTCCTTCTTTAGCAGGAGTATATGCAGAAATCACCGCTGCTCCTGTATCTTCCACTGTAGATCCTGATGCTAACGCTCCAGGATCAGTAGGGCCTCTTTTGATAGGAGTCCCCTGTTGACGAGATCTAGCAGCTGAATCAGTTTTGTCAACAAGGTCGTCAATGAATGTTCTTCTGCCCAGCGGTGGACCTCGACCACGACCCGAACCACCTGTACTGTTAGTAATTTGTGGGGTTTTGGGGGTCGGGAGGTGATCGCGTTTTACCCCCCTCGTATTCATGCGAAGCAGATCATTTCAAAAACAACCAAAAGACTGACTGAAAGCAATTATCAGATACAACTAATGACTAGTGTTTAATTTTTATCCTTCCCCGGCAACGGCGCCAAAATGTCAAGCACTCTAATTGCAGATAATTAAATATCAACACACAGAGCGTATGAAATTTATTGTCAACCCGAGAAAGTCTTTTTATTTCAAAGGACAAGTGCACAATATATGCTTAAACACAAACCATCAGAAGTGAATACTTTTATCTTCTATCATCTATGTTCATCCCAAGAATCTACGCAATCCCAATTGCCTTCTAACTGCTGTACTACAATCCTTTTCTATTATGCATCAAGCAAAACGAATATCAGATCTAATCAACGATTGCAGAAAGGAAAACTCAATTGCATTCTAAAGTAATCAACTGTCTAATGAGATCAGGCTGAGAATCATGAAGCATAACCTGAACATTACTCTAGAATTTAATAAAGGAGATTGATGCAACTGTTCTAAGATACTGAATTGCAAAATATAAATCAATCAACACATAACAGGAAAGCTAATTCCTAGGAGCTTCTGGGATTACGTTCAGCTGTAGGATGAGCACAACAGTGTGAACAGAAATTGAATTACATAAAACAAACCTGACTCAGTCGACTGTTATTGATACCATTCCCAATCTCACGATTAAATCAATTACTGAGAAATCCACACAATGAATATTGCTGCTGCGTACAAACGAAAGATCAAATCATCACACAACAGAAAGATGAAATCCTAAATTAACACAGCAATCTCTGTGGAAGACGGGCCCAGTCTTCACACAGAGACGCTGGTTGAACAACGCTCTCTTTAACTCAGAAACAACTCTTTATATTAACAGAAGGACGAGTACATAGTTTCAGCTTGACTGCTAATACAAGATGAATTAATTAATTGCTGTCCAACCCCTTGATCGAGGTAATACCACATATTTATACATAAAGTTGCAACATCTAAACCTATAATTGGGCGGCCATGAAGATCTATGATCTTCAGGCGCCCTAAATAATCTAGCTGTTACAATGCGTGGCAGAACTGAAATATCCAAATATACGAGGAGTTATCAACTGTCCCAAGAGTGGCGGTCCTTCCAGCTCACAGCTGGATTTGAGCAGCGACATACTTAAGATAGAACTTTATGTTACAGCTGTCCTGCCACGACTGTGCCTTGATTGACGAATTGAGCCCCAAGGAACCTTCCTTAAGCAATGGACGTCCCTTCCTCCGTGACTCGTTCAGCTCCGATCTTCCTGCAGTCCCTTTATCTTACTACCTTCATAATTTGCATCATGTTAGCACGAATTAAGAGATGCACAGCTTAAATCATCACAATCATAAGTATTAATACAATAAAACAATAATCGGCCATACCTTGGTAAATTGGGGGAATATATAAGGACAATAAATTGAATTGCCAAGGTAATTGGTGTGAGACAAGGTAAGGGACAGTGATAAATGATGGTCAAAAAGGGCCAATTCTGGGCTCAACAGCCTCCAACTTAGGATGGTGCCTTGTACTATATTGTATAGTTTTGTAGATAATTTGTTTTTTTCTTTTTGGTGTTTCCAGTTTGATTATATGCTTCCTCTTTGTTGGAAGATGTCAACGGAGTCTTCGACGTACTTAGGATTCACGGATGGTGCTAGTTTTCATACACAGAACTTAAATTTTTCTATTTGGGTCATTTATTCACCTAAGGGACAAATTGTGTCTTCAGGAGGTGTATGTCTTGGGCCATCATCGAATAATGTGGTTGAGTAGAGTGCCATCATTGAACTATTACGTGATGTCATTTCTAATTTTATTCAGTCCTTAGAACTTCACCTAGATTCACAGTTGGTCGTTTCCCAATTGAACGACCAATATGGTGTTATAGATCCTACAATAATGAGAAGATTCTTATGGGTAATACTTTTAGAACAATACTTTAATTTCATTAGATACATTCATATACCTAGATGTCCTAATCAAGTCATCGATGCATATGCAAGTTATATTTTAGATTGGAATTTGTCTCATAACTAAGAAAACGAAACATCCATCCATCAATTCATTCATACATGAATAATAGTAAAACCGGTAACCATAAGTTTTTCATTATCATAAAAAGTCCAAAAATGTGGTATCATAGTAAAAAAATTGGGCTTGTAGCCCTATTGATAGAAATTAGTGTAGGGACTTTTCTACTCAATTATCTATCTTAATATGAATTGGTGAGGTTCAATTGATAGAAGATGAAGAAATTATCTCTATTTTCCTAAGATCTTAACCAATTTTGAATTTGAAATAACTTGGAGGGAAAAACTAAACTCAAAAATGGGGGGGTATTGAATTACTTCATATAAAATCAAAGAAGAATGATACTTACCACCTTGCTTGAGGTGAATCCCTTCTCCTTTTATTTGAGATATACTTCTCCATCCATTGCTTTGATCATCCAAGTGCTTTGTGTAGAATATGAGCATTCCAACCTTTCAATCCTTCTAGCATGCCTTTACTCTCACTTTCTATATTTTATTTTGCCCCAAATTCCTTTCTTATATAGCATTGGGAATTGGGAACTCAGGAATCAAACTTCAATGTGGGATAATACCTTTTTCCTAAATTTTGATTTTTTCATTAAAAACCCACTTTCTATAGTATTTTCAAGCTTTTTGTCACAAATTCAAAATTTTCAGGCATAATTAATGCACATTTTATGCATTTATTCTCATTGTTGACTGATGGAGAATATATCTGAGCTTTTAGGCAAACAATTCAATGTCTGAACCTTGCCTCTTTAGGATACCTATGTCTTCAATCAATCATTCCAATTATGGAAGTAGTGATTAGATAAGAGAGGAATGTTCTCTTGTGTACTTGTCTTATGTCTTCATGTTGTGGGCGAATGGTAAAATGTGCTTTCATCTTTCACTTGTTAAGGGTGTTAATTTGATTGTTAACAGATGCCCCCTAATGTGTGAGGTCCAAAGTGGAGATAAGGGCCGAAATAAATTATCTCTTTATACTGATACTCTTCATACTTATACTCTTTAGTAATCAAGGCAGGATAGTAAAGGATTAGCTCATGGGCGCAGGATTCGAGAAAGCACCTACAAGTAAAACAAAGCAATTTCTCAAATATATAAAATGTTCCTGAGGTGGGTATACCCATGCTCAACAGTAAACAATCATGGCCACAAACAATACACAGTGGATCCATGTCAAAAGTAAAATTTTCAGAAGTGTAAACATGCACTTTGATGAGTGCGAGAACAAGGTCTTCATCGAACTTCTGACAAAGTAGGTAAATATTGTGCAACTCAAGTAGTGCATCGATGAGTGATACAACTATTTTTACCAATGTCTTCAATACAAACCAAATATAGTACGATTATATATCATGCAAATATATGAACTGATGTTGAGCATAATAAAAAACCATCTGATTATCGGCCATTGATGTATACCATTAACAGATGCGAGGAAACCCATCGATAATGATGATGGAATCCAAGGTAGTGAGTACAAACTAGCAAGTGCGAATATATGTTATTAATATGAACACTTGTAGAATCATATAATCAAGGTTCATTAATATATACCCATTTTCATTTGCGAGTAAAATTGCCACTAATGACTACAAGATCCAAGATACTCTGGGGTTCCTAGATCCATTTCCTAGATGATGATTTGGCATCGATAGGAATAGATCCATCGGAAGAAGGGAATTAATGCATCCCACATCAATCGATACAAAACATAGATCAATAGTCTGATATGATTCGGTAGAGCTGCAAGATCCTACACCGTATAATGACACAAGGAAGGCGACATGATTGGTAAGAAATATTTGAGGAGTGACCAACATTGTTTTAATTTCCCTTGAACACATAACACGATGCATAATGAACACTTGACAACATAAGACTTGAGTAACCAAACTTAATGAAATCCACCAATGCTAGATGCATTAACGAAATTTGCATTGACGACAGGAAGGATAACCCATCGGTGGAGATCTGTTCAAAATACTAGTACAGTTTCCTAAGGCAAATGTAGATGGTGTACTGACAATTGATACAAAATTATGTGTTGTTTTCAAGGGAGACAAGGACTCACTATTGCAATTTTTTCAAGGATATAATATGAAATGATTCAATTCTCCCCCTTTTTGGATTTTTGTGTTTTCCAAATTTTAATACCTTTTTCATTTATTAGGTTGAAAAAAGAATAAAGCATGCTATGGTATATTAGAGGAAACGAGTGTCTCTAGGGAATGCACTTATGTTTCAAGGGCATGGTTTAGGCCAAGGAAAAGATATGTATTGCAAAAATGGGTTGAGATAGTTATGTACACTCTTATGGGTGATTCCTCCATGGGTATGGGTCAATTGTACATAAGCAATGGTTTAGAGTAATCATGTAACAAGAAGTGATTACAAAGGAAAATACACAACATAATAAATAAGCAATGAATTAGTAGGCATAAATGTTCAAGTCTATATTTTAACACGTGCTTATGTAAACTAACACAAAATTGGGATCTCATCAGGATATGGTCATAAATGTATGAAAGAGAAATATGCAGTCTCATACTCCAAGTCGTGATGGTATTATTAGGACTCATGGGCCTATGAGAATAACTCATCATGGGCACCAAAAAGGAAATGGAGTGCTAACTAGATTGTCCCATGTTCGGTAGGCTCTTCTGTAGGAATGGTGGAAAATACAGATATGATGGGCTGACCCACCAATTTCCAACAAGTTAGACCCTAGGGAAATTTTGGGTTGCAAAAGGTTCAATTGCATATTCACATATGGATATCCTAAACCTATATGCAAGCTTCCAAATATAACTAATCATATTGAGGAATGTGCAAAGCATGCTCCTATACTTGGGTATATTTAAACTAAGTATGCTCCCAGTGGCCCCACAAAAGATGTCCTTAGGTGGGTGCAACCAAATGTTCATAATTTCAAGGGTAGCTTGAGTGTGATGATTGTAGCTAGGGTTTTCACTCTAGCTTGTGCAAATGGGCACCTACTAAGGAGAATGGACTCCTTAGTAGCAGTTCAAAAACAGTAAAATAAACCTAAAGTAAATGACAGAAATAAGAAACTAAATCTAAGCATGTGCATGGAAATTTATCAAATAAATTTGCAATAAAAGATAGTAAACAATAAATCTTCATAGATTTTTCATGCAAAACAAATATACAAGAGAGTTATATCTTTTCATTAGATGAAAATGGAGTTTTTACATGAAGTTTTACCTCAATGATGAGGTTGATGGAGCTTTTGCAGCCGTAGGGACGAGATGCTCCAATGCTCCAAGGTCTCCTTCTCTTCTCCAAATGCTAAGATGGTTGGCCAAAGGGGCACTCAAGTGGTGAAAGCTAGCTCAAATGGATGGATAGGGTTCCGGGAGTGATTTTGGCAGCATAAGGGTAGATTGGATTGTGGATGAATAATAGGGTGCCTCCATCACCTATTTATAAGTTTTTTGAGTGGTGGATTATTGTCCCATGGTATTTGGTACCACATGGTTTTGGTTATTGGTTTAGGGTTTATTTCCTTCTTTTTCCCTCTTTTTTCATTTTTTGAATTAATTTTTGAATTTTATTCCCTTTTTATTTGATTTTTGGGGAATTTTGGGCCCTTTTGGAGGGTTTTTTGTATTTTTGGAGGAAATTTAATTATTTTGAGGAGAGAAAGATTTGTTTTGGCCTTTTTGGTGACCATTTGAAGGTTTTTTGAGGTTTTGGAGGCTAAACAGTAGGAAAAGTGGACAAATGGGTCATGTGGCTAGGGACATGAGATAGTGACCATTTTTTGGGTGTTAAAAGATTTGTCCCTAATGTGTGAGGGCAGGAGCTCATCGTATGGCCGATAGACATCATAATTTCTTTGTCTTTTTCCTAGGGTGTGGAGGAGAGAAGAGACTGATTGGAGACCGAAATAACAACCCCATACAAACTGCAAAAAATGAACATACATGGCCTCAAAATGAATGAGGAATAATTGTTGATATATGGATGAGGCAGGCATACCCATGCTCGTATCAAGATATACAAAATGATAATAATGATGTCTAATGGGACCTGAATAATACATGGAGAATTGCTGTGTACATCATAATGGTCCAGAGGGGACGCAAAATTAGGACATACTCATGGTCCTGCCATGACTAAGCTGAAGCACTGATATACTGAAATGACAATAGTCGCTTTGAATGTGGTACCAGAAGGACTGATGAGCTGCTGGATATGAAGGTGTCCAATAAACGGGTGGACGCAATGACTGAGAGTCAGAATCTCAATGGTACACTGGACTGTATCTGAATGGGGTACTCGAGGAAGCATATGATTGGATGGCTTCCAAATACTGTCACCAACGCAGCTCAGATATCCACAAGAACATATAACTGGGTGTTCCAAACTGACTCACCAATGTGCTAGAGTCGGGGGAGATCCGGGGTCTTCGACTAATAATTGAAGGGACCAACACCCTACACGAGTCTCAATGGTGCGATCTAAGTGTGGAAGTCGAGCAAGTGAGAAACAACCATTCAGAGAGGCACTAAGGACTCCTCTCAAAATGGTCCATAGGCATGCACCACTGATGGTGATGAGTGCAAGGCACAGGGACCTCTAGGCTTATCCTCTAGAATAGATTGGATGGTGTCGACAGAGGGAGACCTGCAACTACCAAGGCAATGATGTTTCCTTGATAGGAGTGCGATGTGTACAACCAAAAGGAGATAGTACTAAAGGTGGGACTGACATACTTTGGGGGTGGGGAAAAACTGAGGTTACAGAGTGAGCGAGGGGACTCAAACTTCCTTTGTTCAGAGTAAGATGGCATGGCTGACCTAGCAGCATATGAAACTGACTTTACAGGAAGGGATCATATCTTAAGGGACCAGGGGCTGTGACAACAATGGGAGATACTCAGGGGGACAAACTAATGAATGATATGAGAAAACACTAAGGGTGGCATATCGTAGAATACTCTGAACAAAGGCGACCATACTCGGGGTGCTGCAATAATATGGGGACTAGATATGATCTATCATGGTGTCGAGAGGCACCGTTGGGTCCTTCTTCGTTGTTTAAGGAGCTCAAAGAAGGGATAGAAGGGTGCTCGAAATGGTACTTTCATGTGGATTTGTACGAGCGCAGTAGTTCATGCTCGTGAGTGCTTTCAATTTTAAGGAGTCTGAAAGCGATAAGAAGACTCTGAAATGGTGGAGAGGTACAGTCGTGTGGATTTATACAAGCCCAAGACGGTGAGTGCTCGTGGCTGCTTTCATTTTTAAAGAGTCTGAAAGTAGTAAGAAGACTCCAAGGGGGTTATTTTTCATGTGTTAGTCTCCAAGGCCCGAAAAAGCATAAAAGGATGCAATGAAGAACTCTTCTAGCTAATGTGACTAGAGTATTCCTTTTTCATAATTAGTCTACAAGGTCTGGAAAAGGGTTAAACTTATACCAGGTAGACACCCTTTCAGATACTTTTAGCGAGCATGAAAGGAAGCAAGATTGCTCGACGATCTTTTCATTCTTTTAGGAGTCAGAAAACATCTTAACAGAAACTCCCTAACTGCCTTTTTCATGAAGGAATTGTTCGGCCCGAAAAAGGGATAAAATTATACCAAACAAAGTGTAGCCGAGAAAGGAGGAAGCATTCGATGGGAAACAAGAACGAGGGATGGGGGAAACACTGGTGGGGCCTCCTTGGGAGTTGATGAATGGTGGAAAAATAATGAAATAATTGCAGTATGGATGGAGCAGAGAGCTCATGGATGGGAATTGATTCCAAAATTGGTAAAAAATGATGGTGGCCGATGTGGCACGCAAATCGAGGCAGCAAGGTGTGTGGACAAAATGTCGAAACAAGTTTTTGGTGAGATCAAGAAATGATCTCAAGCATCATCACAGGTTCAAAAAATTGAATCTGATGGTATAAAAATCACCAAAAACTGATAACGGTAGATGTGTCACATAAATCGAGGCAACGAGTGGTGTGTGAAAAAAACCCAAAAAAATATGGTTGTAAGAGCGAGAAACGAAGGACCCGGGAGAAAAGGAGCATTCATAATGGGCCAATCGACTGTGGAAATTGTGGGTAGTCCTCTACAGTTGTTTAATAATCCTTTACAAGGATCGATGAAGGAAATTATGGTATTCTGTCAAGTCCATGGAACTTCATTCAAACGCTGCTGAATTTTGTTGTCGGCTAGAACACCGCCAATCTTTCCACTTTTTTCCAAAACTTCGCCAATATTTCCACTTTTTTCCGAAACTCCGCTAATATTTCCGCTGAAATTCTGCTAAACTTTCGCCAAAACTCCGCTAGTCTTTCCACTTTTTTTCCGAAACTCCGACTGTGGAGACGAACGATGTAGGTGCATTCTGAACTGGTTGTTCAATCATAGGGAGAACATTTGTAGGTGCAATGGGAGCGTATGGGTTTCAACGCGTTTGGAGATTCATGTTGGACGATGACATCATAAGGAGATGATGAGTATTTGAATCCATTGGTTGGTTTGTGTGTGCAGCATATGTGATTTGTTGTTGTTGTGCTGTGGTTCCTTGACGTTGGGCGTCATCAAACCACAATTGGCGTGCTCGTCCCAAATGTGGGAAAGTGTGTGTATAATGGCCGTATACCTTGCATATGGAACATGGGTGGTTTGTTCGTAAATTGGGTTTCTTACCCTGTTTCGGTGGTCGATCAGGGTTTTGGTTGGCGGGGGTAGCGTTGTTGTTGTTTGGAGGATAAGTCTGAGCGATTGGAGGTTGTGGTGCAGCAAGGACTACCTGTGGTGGGAAATAAGCCGTTGGGGCTTGTGAGTGAACATGAGCATGTGTGGCCTACTGATGGTAATATGTAGGGGGTGCAACTAGAGGTGGATAGGCTGAAGGTGCATGACCATAACACTATGGTGGACATGGGGGTCCATGAGTGTGGTGGGGGTGGGCCATGGGAGCATACGAAGTTGTAGCTCCAGAGTGAGATGTAGCCCGCAAACGATCGGGGTCGTTATTATTGCACATAATGGAAAATGGTTGGGGATGCGAGGCCATACAACCAATGATGCCATCTGCGGCATGGGATGCCCCCGACGCATCGTGTTGGGATGAATCGCCCCGAGGGGCGTCTGGTATAATGGTATACAGATAACCCGACTGGGCGTAAATTAGGTCGAATTCCCGAGTTTTTAGGATAGCTTCTTCCTCGGACTGGGGTCGTTCGGATGCCACATCCTTCGCAA
Organism: Larix kaempferi; assembly: GCA_027924585.1. Classification (NCBI taxonomy): domain Eukaryota; kingdom Viridiplantae; phylum Streptophyta; class Pinopsida; order Pinales; family Pinaceae; genus Larix; species Larix kaempferi. The sequence goes on from BSBM01000348.1 coordinate 8,478,980, forward strand.
TGAGAGGGAGGAGGGATTTGAGAAACCAATATAGGAAGATACGGTCGTCTAACTTGATTTTGCAGAGGCTTCGGCGTCGACGCCACTCATGAATGTGGTCAGTGATGTGGGTGGCCGTGTTCTGTCTGCAAGACAGTAGGATCTCAACGCCCGCATCATAGCGGACATGTAACTGAAAGAACTGCAGGAAGGTCGAGGCAAGGGAGGTAAAGGTGGCATGTGTCCCATGGGGCTACTCAATATACCACTTGGCTGCAGAGCCAGTGAAGGTGCGCTGTAACAGACAGAGGCAAACATAGTCATCCACTATGGAGTTGGAGGAACACCATAGATGGAAGGACATGATATGGTTTTGGGGGTCCTCACCTGCCTTGCCCTCAAACTTAGGGATGTTGGAGGGGAGTTTGGTGGGCATGTGAGGCCACGCAGGATCATTGGTGAGCCTGGCTAAGTCTGGTAAGTTCAGACTCGCCATGTACAGTAAGCTAGCAGATGTAGTGACTGGGACTGGGACATGCCTAGTCATGGTGGTATGATGTAGGGGTCCAGTAGCGCTAAAGGTATGCTAGGTATTGAAGGTATATGTCCTCCAATAGGTGTGGTCTGGTATGGGCCAGCGCTTCCAAGTGCAACATGGGTTACACTTGGGTTAGGAATAGTAGTGGTGATTCCTAGAATCTGGTTTGTGGAACTAAGAGGGGGTGTGACCCCTATATTCGGCCACGGGGGGTTCACTTAGTGAACTTGTTACATAGCACCATCGTTCGCAGGATATTAAAGAATATCCCTAATTTCACTAAATATTGAAAAATCCCTCCTGAAATTGTATTGTTGAACCCCCCTCCCAATATACCTTTCCAATTAAGAAAACCCCTATTTTCACCAGATATTGTAGGTATCCATTTTTATCAACCCATTTTTAATACCCCCTTTATATCATATTATCAAGGTGTAACAAACAGGATCCTAATGCATCTTAGTATAACCAAACAAGATGCTAAAGAAATTAGTAGTATAATGCTAACAATGATCCCACTAAGATTGTAGGGGCGACTGATCAATTTGTAGCATTGGATAGTGGAAGACCCAATGAAATAGTAATGGGGAAGGTAAAATGAGTAAAAGGAAACCCGTTAAGAGATCAATGTAACAAAGAAAGTAAAAGATAGATAGTCCAATAGTCAGTGCAATGCTTATAAAAGATGATAATTACAGATGTTTCAAACCACAACCTACCAATCTACCAATTTTATATCATGTAAATACAAATATAGCCTTAGAGAGCTCATGTTTTTTATAAGCTTAATAAAATAAACTCCATAAAAATACAAAATTGAAACCCTTTCGTGGATGGACTTCCCTACCTTCCTATCAAAACAATCATCATTGATGTTTGAACCCAAATGAACATAGAAAAATTCCTCTTACTTTCCAATAACACCATATGATCATGTGCATATCTTGGATTTGGGTCATTCACAAGATTCAATGAATTACCTCTACTTCCTCTACATTTATTCTTGCAATCAAGGGAATTAGAAACATTTAGTTACCTTTTCGTGGGTTAATATATCTAATTCTTTTTATCTTTAAGGGAGAGGAAAAAATATCCATTGTTAAGTTTCAATCATGCAATAGATATAAAGATACACAGATGGTGAAACTTATATGATACCATTTCATGGTAATAATAACATATAATGTATGTAAACAAGGATTTAGATTTTCACCTATGTTCATGTCAGTTCCAATACAATATTAAGAAGGATGCCTTGCATATAAGAATTGAAATTTCAATTATGAATGTGCCAAATATAACTCAATCTAATAGCTATTCTTAACTGGAAATGTGAAAATGTTAAAGAAGAATACAAAAAGTTGAAAGAAATTATTAGTCAAGAAAGATTGATCTAACTTTTCTTGGTTCCAGTGATCCAAGAACGATTGATCTCACTTTTCTTTCTTGTCATGGAACAAGGTCTGATTGAATCTCAATACCCACCTAAACCCCAACCTAAAAAATGAAGAGTTAGATCTTTTACTAGAATGCCTACAAAAATTACAATATAATTGTTCAACTCCAGAATTCTCGATTAGCTACATCTCTTAACCTTGGAGCTGACAAGGAACCAAAAGCACACTCAAACATACTGAACAGTTTCATAGGCTACAACGTGACTTATAGCTAGAAAAGAAACACACTTTGGAAATTGGCCTCATATAGAACAACAAAAGGTATAATGTTACAAGCTTTACTCACTTTTAACACTAGAAAACTCAACCTCAATTACAAAGAAAGCGTAAAATCTTGCATACATATTCATAAGTGGTAACATTGACCTTTTGGACATCACATCAATAACATTCTACATAAAAAAACAAAATACTACCACCATGGTTATCTCAGTGCCACAAAATTCTAATATTGTAATGCATGCTATTCCAAGAATCATACCTCATATCTAAATAACTTCGCCAAGCAACAAAAAGAGTAACCCCACAAAAATAAAACATAGAGCAGAGTTAATAGTAATAGTTGCAATATTATCGAAATTTTAAAAATCCAAACACATTGCAGAATTTGCTCCGAGATCTTTACAAAGACCTTCAAGTCTTTGCTGGAAGAAGAAAGGATGAAAAAAATTAACTAACACATAAATCCATAAAGTTTAAATTAATTATAAACATTCACATATATTTTTATTAAGCAAAACTGAAGATATGATAAGTCAAAATCATTGTTAAATCAAGAGTATTAGTTTATCTTATAGATATGATGCTATGTATGATATAAATTGTACTCAAAAGAGTCACCTTCTCCATTTCTAGTACTAAAAAACTACTAAAAGTTTAAAGAGGGCATTGCCCTGAATTTTGAAAACATGTAAATATAAAGTATTTGATCAAATGATCTTGACATCAGCTCTAAATGACCACTAGTATAGAGGAAAGCAAGTTATCCAACTTCCAAAATGTCAATTTGCTTGATTGAAAACCTTCCAACACCTTTAGCCTTGATTTTTAAATCTCGTTGACATGAGGTTGACATCATGAATGACACATGAATTTGCATCAACCCGAGTACCTGTAACAATCAAATCATCATGTGAAATCCAAATTTGTATTGAAATCCGATTTAAAATCATAAGATGGATGGTTACACTAGCACAATATCTATCTTGAAAGCTGAAATACAACTACAAAAGATGAATGGTCAAAGAAACTTACACAAAAAAGTAGGTGGAAAAAATTAGGTTGGTTTATCCCAAAATTCACCATTCGAAGGGTTCACTGCACCTGAGGCCAAAAAATATAAAATCAAGATGGCATTACTACATGAAATCAACAAAAATACAACCAATAATTATTTATAAATTATCTATTAAATGGGAATGAATAAGGAAAAATAAATTACAATAAACTTTAAATTAACCTTGTTGAGATTTCTGACAAAATCAGAAAAAACTTTGTAATCTCTTTCTTCTAATTTGTATGTGTCATTCCTATTGTTGTATGATAAGTTGGCCATTGCTATAACAGATTCAAGTTGTACAAAAAGATGATCTGTCAAATCATACTTGTACAAGCGTTGCCCTTTTATTTTATTGTACCAACAAAACTGAAGCTCAACACCTTCTGGCCTATCCAAAAGATCAATGTCATTATGGTAATCAAGCACCCTATTTCCATCCTTCTTTCTTATTCTTTGAACCCTTCCAATGTACCAAGTTCCACAAGAAACACCTTCTTTGGTACTTCGAGAAACACCTTTTCTTGTGGCACGTTCAACTATAGGTATTGAGTTGCTCTCAAACAACACCCCGCAGTCCGATCCAATTCCAAAGCCGATTGAAACACCCTTTTTTGAAGCCCTTTCATCTCGCCTAAAGTAGACCCCATTTCTCACTCTAGTCAACCTATCTTTGGATAATGTTGGATTTCCATTCAACTGACTAACCAAACAAGATTTGAACATATCCTTACCATCAAGCTCTACCACTGGTTTGGTAGTTGTGTTCACATTATCATCAATGGTATCTAAAATTTCATCCAACTCATGCCTCCACTCACTTTCCATTGTTTGCAATTCACTAACATTGAGTATGGATGAAGATGAAGATTGGAATATTGAGTTGGATTTATTCGGTGTAGAACCATCAACTACTTCATCCACTACTTGGAATGTTGGATAGTTTTGATCCTCTGTCCATGGTTTAAACCACCAAGAAGATTGTGTGTGTCCTTCTGGTTGCATGCCAAATCTTGATAAAAGGTTTTGCGCATCATTCAATCCTACTTTCAGAGCTTCTATAATTTTATCATATGTAGATATTGGACCATAATTAGATAATACATCATGATTCTCTGTTGTTTGTTGGTGCAATTTATTCCAGATGCTTTCTTGTTTTTTATGAGATTTATTAAAGCGAATCCCTTGTGGATTTGATTCTTCTTCGGCAACTCTATTAAGAGTTCCAACAACATGAAGCAAGTCAGTGAAATCATAGGCCCTCTCTGATCCAACCATCCCACCAACTTTGCTAAAGAAGTTCTCACACACATCTGACCCAGTCAAGTGCAATACACATGGCAAGTTAGAGTAGTGGTCTCGAAACAATCTCATCAATAAAACCGCAAAGTGGCACGAAATTTTCACATCCTGATATGCCTCTCTACTAATGAAATTTATGTTGGCATTAACATGAGATTGTTTCCGTACCCAACATAACCATAACAAAAAGAAATGTTGAACTCTTGAAGCATTTCGCACTCTTTCCCAAAGAGTCAAACTATGAGACATAAAAATGTCAATGTAGTCACCAACAATCATTAGATAAATCTCTGTACCTAGTGTTCTCTCTGCCCTACCACTTGTTGTACTTCTCATCTCTTTTAAACACCTTTGAACATGCCTTGAAGCAATGCGTTGCGCTGAACCCCAATTTTGTCGATCCATCCTCTCTATATCTTCAATTTTAAGCTTGTGATCATCCACTTTAAAAGTGTTATAAACCATTCTGACATGATTAAAACTTACCAACTCTTCTCCAAGGATCAAATATCGTCGGCCACTAAACAAAGGATTGATTAGCTTTTTCCCGTTGTGTATGTAATCCTGGTCATGTAGTCCTATTACGTTGCCACCATCATGCAACCCAGATAGCCTCCACCCTTCCCAAGGGATTTGATATCGAATACCTTTTGTTGAAGAATAAGCCTTCAACATAAGTTGTCTTCTTCTACTATCCCCATCAGATGAATGACCAATAATAGGTCCCAAACAATTTTCCACGTTTTTCCTCCACATAACTTCTATTTTTTCCCATTGCTTGGCAACAAAATTTGCATCGAACCTATTGCATGTTGGATGAACAACCATAACCAAATGGGGAAGCTTTTCATGTAAAGGGTTTGCAATAATGACACGTGCATAATGACCAATTACACTGTTCTTAAAAGTGTCTGTAATAACATCATAGCCTGCAGCTCCCTCGCCCACAGTCACTAAGAAATGTGATTGGCATTGATGATTTTCTTTATTACCACAAAAACCAACCAAAGTATCACTTTTTGCTACCCACCTAACATATTTTTTCACAACGGTCTCATCTTCAGCAAGGCATATAGGAATCTGACCCTCTATACCATGTTTCGATTTATAAGAAGCATAAACCTTTCCAAGTGCCTCAAAAATGTACTCATGCTCCCCTGGGATATATGACAGTGATTTTCTCACTTGCCTTAAAGTTGTAGATATTGAAGGACCATCTAAATTCAAGCTAATGAAGCTATGCAATCTAGGACCCCCCCATAACTTAATCATCTCATAAATGGATTTAGTGGATGCACCATACCTTCTCCCTGCTTTTGGACGTGTCAGGTTGTGAAAGATATCTTTGACAAATTCCCAAACGGCATCTTTACCTTGTAATTTTCCTTGTCTATGTGCCTCACACACATCCTTGCAAAACCTAAATACATCTTTCCTTTCTGTAGATTCGAACAACTTGTCCTTTAGGGACCTTATTCTAATAGAGAGTATAGCAACCTTTGTCCTCTCCCACCAAAGAGCCCTCATTGTTGATATATAGCTAGTATTTGTAACCCTTGCAACATTTCTGAGCTCAGTTTGAGTCAAAAAGTCTAATCTTCTCCCTTTCCCTGTATCTCGCCCATGTCTTTTAATGGGGCTCCTTGATTCACGATATAAACGCATCCTAAAGTCATCGCAGTCTAGAATCAACTTACAAAACTTGCATGTCAATGATTCAAAAGGTATCCCTGTTTCAGAAGCCCTCTGACAATGAATATGCCTATATGTACCATCAATACGGCATTCTGTACCATGATAACATAGCATCCTCTTGGTATGCTTCTCTATGGCCCATAATTTCCCACCCCTTTGATCATCCATTAGGATTTTTGTGTTCAATCTCTCCCCATTTCTATCAATATATGGATACCAATACCCCCAACATTGTAGTATCAAGGGAGATAAATGATCTACAATAATACAATAAAAGCAAATAAATTTGAAGATAAAAAATAAAATTATGTTCAATGTCATATTCAAATTAAATAAGCTTGTGAAATTAACATACCTGAAGTAGAAGGATTTGCACTTGTAGAACCCCTATGTGATAGTGGTGTTGATGATGGGACCAAGAACCTAGTCAAACTCTGTTGGGACTTATCATTGGTAGGCTTCTTGGGTCTCCCAACTATGCCAGTCCTCAACCCAATTGTATTATGTGAAGCCTCATTTGTAGTAGAAATGTGCTTGTTTGATTTCATATGTTCATTTAGAGAACTAACAATATTACCACTTGCTGGTACTAAATAAAACCATTTATTGCACCGTGTACATTCCACTTTTACTTTTCTCTTGTCCTTGTATCCTGCAAGTGTTGCTTCCACCACTTTGAACAAATTTGGATCTTGTGTCTTGTTGAAATCATCTAGTATTTTGATGGCTTTATCAATCTCAATTCGATCTCCAACCATTGATGTATTCCTTTCTATGTTACATGAAGGAGTTTCACTACTTCCCACCCTTGAAATGTTACGTTGATGGGCCCTTGTTTTCATGTGATTGTTTTTGAAGTTGCGAAGTGTCCGTGCTGCCAAAGATATTTCCCCTGTTCCATAATCAATACCACAACTTTCACAACGTATCTTTATTTTAGATGTTCCATTTTCTGAATATACTTTAAGAGTAACCTTCTCCTCAACAAACTCTTCCATTAAACTATTCACTTTTTGTTCCCAAGATGCCAATATAGTAGAATCAACACCTATGTTTTGTTCTATCGAATCACACTCAACTTCAACTCTTGCTTGTTTATGCATAGGTTCCTCCATGTTCTCTTCGATGATTTCAACATTTGGTGTTCTTTCCATTACATTTGATTGCAATGCTTCAGTATCCAATGTGTCTAGTTTCCTCTTGATGCCTATAGGTGTTTTTGTAGCTTTCCATATTTTCTCTTGTGTTGCATTTAAAGTATATCCTTGATTGTTGGTAAACTCAAAAGGATATCCAATGATATTATCAAGCACAATTTCTTGACGGATTTCTGCAAAAGTAGCATCTGATTGACACCTAACTATGCCAAGGGTAGAATGTTCTTCACCAGTTACAATTACAAAGTCAAAATCATTGTCTGGATTCATCTGTATTTCCATCCACATGTACCTTTTAGTTAGATAAAAATGGATAAATATATAGAAACATTTTTTAAAAGATTGGATATAACATACATTTGTCAAAGTGGTGTTGAAACATTCAAACTAAAATTGAATTTATATAGAAGGAAATTCATTGAACTAGAAAACTGAGAAATATTTGGTTTATTCAGGTTTATTCAATAGACAATTAACTGCCTCTTGTAGATATTAAATAACATTCCCAATAGACCCACTAGGAATTCAAAAAATGGGTGGGCCATAATAGTTCCATTCATTGGATATGCATGCCCCACTATGCCATCACACAAGCCTTACATAGGGAATATTTTCCCCATAGGCATGATATGATTTCCTTTTCGAGACTCGTAATACAACGAGGAGGTGACTCATAAATGAAGGGTGGGGCTTCATAGTGGAGAATGGGATCTGATGAACCCATATTAGGAACTAGGGGAAGGACCTTTGATGTGCGGGGGGACCTTCATGATTTTATGTAAAAAGGTCAACACCAAAATTTTCCACAACAAATCGAAATCGCAATAGGTCATGTGTAGGTATTTTTTTATGCATAAAGTATTCCACGTTTAGAGAACATGGATTCTTCCACAATTACAATCCATAATCTCTCTCCCTCTCTCACCGCCCAAAGATAGACGGGTATAGCCATGTTTATTTGAGATATAGACATAGATTAGCCAGGAATATATGGAGATTATCTCAAGACAGACGTTTCTTGCGTCAATTCGAAACTTGTAGTTGGTGTGTTTATGATTTTTCAATATGGTGCCTCTAAGACAAGAAGGGTGCAGAGAGCTTTTACTGGGGACTTGTGTGCAAACTCGTTGAAACAGGTACATATACCGAACAAAACACGTGGCACAAGAATACCATCACATAGTCGTTTCATGGATTTACAGAGACCCTGCACGCTTAATAACAACGACGTCACTTGGACTCTTCATCCCCACGGTGATGATGCCTAAAGCAATGGAGAATATGGTGAGTAATTTGTGTGTAATGTATCAGGCATAACATACATATACCGTTGATATTTATATTGGAAACAATTGTGATTTCTGTGTATACTTACAATTGCATATTAATGCTCAGAAACAGAACCGTAGTGACCGAGGTTTACTACTGGAACAGTTCTTAAAGCTAACAAACTTGTTCCCAATCGTTTGTGTCAACGCCAACTTATATATGCAAAATTATGTGAGATATAGCTTTGTAATTTATTCCATTACACTCAAATCACTGCGATAGTAATAGTATTTTGTGCTCAATATTTTTAATGGAGAGACTATTTACATTAATAGACGACATTAATAGGTGTTTATATAGTAAATTTGGGGTGACGTACCATTTCTACTTTTCCCGGATTGCATTCCCAAGAATGATCCATTCATAACATAACTATTTAATATTGATCCCACGTATTTTTTTCTCTGCTTCACGATCTTTGCATTTGAGATAAATGGAATTGTTTTCTGTAACTAGTGGAAAAACAATACAAACAAAACTACTTTGCATAGAAAATGCATTCCATTCAAATTTATAAGACCATCAAAAACATGAAATGGTCGGAAAACTATCACATACATGGCACTGAAAGGATGAATTACCATTCAGAGAACAGACAATTACCCCACTCATTGAGAGGGCTTTCAAGGTAGGAAAAATTATAATTATGGACGAGGCACAAATCATATGGCTGAGGAGGATAGAGATAAGAAAATATAATTAATTAATGTCACTGGCGACCACAAAATAGGTTGATGGGAATGAAAAGTACAATCTAGTAGTGGCATACTGTGGGGGTAACTGTGGAAGAATCCCGCCAATGTCACAACAGAAACAATAGTAGAAATAGAGGAGGAAGATGAAGACATCCCTGCTAAACCACCAACCACAGAGGAGCCAATCACCACCTGCCAACCTACTTTCAAGATGGCTAGAACAATTTGGCTAAATGGAAACTAGAGATCACAATTTATGATCAAATGGAATCCTATCAAGCATACTGCGGAAAGGCAGTTATTCAGTGGTTTCAAATTTTCAATACAAATGCATTTATCAGTTTACTTTATTTGAGCTAAAGTTTGCTGGTGCCTCTGAGAGCAACCAGGGAAAAGCTGGGACTGGCTAATTCATCCACGGTATTAAAGGTAATTTGGTTATGACTTATTCTCTAGAAATTGGTGCAGCACACTGCTTTAACATGGTGGTTATATTGTTGTATGAATTTGACTGTAAAACGCTAAAAAAGGTGTTGATTATGGGTGTTTCTTAGATGGTAATATTATGGAGCGAAGGACTACAAAATCCAAAGAGGTGGCAGTAATAACGGTTTGGTTAACGAATGCCCAGATTTAGTGGGAACACTTAAAGATTTAATTCATGGCACATGCAAACTACAAAAACTGTAGAAAAGCCAGTTTACAGTCTTACTAATGGAATAAAAACTGGACTCATTAAAAGCTAAAATTTAAACTAAGGTGGTATCAGTATTGGAAAGTCGAAGAGTTGCTCCTGATAGGGAGCTGATCAATGGATTTGGTGTATAACAGTACCATATGCATAATCACTTATTTAAGGTCATTTGTTTTAATACAGGGTAGCACATCATGTGGAATCCTAAAGACAAATCTAATAAATTAGAAGATTTGCACATGAGGTAAAATAAAAAATAGTACCCATACTGGCAACTGAGACTAATGACAATTCAACACTAAGTGAAACGAATGGCCATAAAGGATTGATTAGGCATAGTTTGCATGTTCTTTTGAAAAGGTCTGGATTAAATTGTTGGATTCCAGATTTGCATTGCTAAATTTAGATAATAATCGCTAAGCAGCAGAGATTTGTGTTGTGACAAATATCATGCCAGAAAAGCTTGCAACTAATTCGAAAAATCTCTCTGGGAAGTTTGACACAGAGCAACTGATCGCAAGGGAGTTGAGAGGATCCAACATGACAGTTCACTAAACAAGACACAAGAACAGGGGATGAAGGTGCATGAATTTCAAGGATGGCAACAATTTTATATGAAACATAGAAAAATGCAAAGGAAATGGCCACCACTTACAGAGGACTGAAGGATGAGGTTTTTGCCACAAGGATGGACTTGATGAAGCCGCTTGATAAGATACAAGAAATGAGCACTGGATTCCAGAAAAATTGTTGAAAGCTTATGCTGAATATCGTGTTGCTCAAAGCAGCAAATGGCAAAGATGCTGAACAAATATAAAGAGGTGTGTGTTCACTCCTCTTTTCAAACAAATACCAAAAGAGAGTCTGCTGGCTGAATGTGAGAGGTCATAGCGTAGATGGCAAGAAGGAAAACTAAATGCACAGAGCAATGGACATTTTGTATCCAATAGCACTGCATGGCCACATATGATGTTTCCCCACTTTAGCTGAATGTGAGCAGTTCATAAAATTTATTTGCAGGTCCGTAACTGGGGATGGATAAAAGAACATTACAATTAATACTCTTTTGATTTTATTCCATAAGCGTCTATGTCTATCCTGGAGATTTTGAATTATGACCAAATATGAATTTTGACTAATCAAGCAAAATGTTTATTTGTTCCAGGATCACAGTCCCGAAAATGGATGAGAATTACAACTGCAAGCAAAATGGGGATGAAAATCACAACTAGAAGCGCGAACATTCTGTCAACTACTTTTGAGACAGGAACGTAGAAGATTGGACTAAAATGTTGATGCTTTTTTTTATGTTTGCATGTGTTAACAGAACGTAGGAGCAATTGCAAATGCTTACCTTTTATGGGTGATGAAAACTGGCAAAACTTGAAATTCCTCTCGACAGAACCAGAACAGGGAAACCTCTTTTCACTGGTCTCCAGCCTCCTCTTAGTGCCCAAACTCACCAGACATCGGAGATAGGAGTTGTACAGCTACACATTAATATCAAATTAAAACTGTCACTACCTACACATTAATTTCGGGATGTAGAGACATCTGGAGACGAAAAACTTATTGCAAAACTATTACCTGCGAGAGAGTGTTCTTTTCTGTATTTTGCAAGTTAAAATCATCAGTTCACGAATAATTTCGTAAATTAAAAACATGAACCTCAGTCCTCCTCCATCCTAAAATACATGCAGAGGAGGTGAACTATGTGTATGCTAGAGTTGGCATCGTATTCCATACCAGAGATGGTATTCCTTCTGTGTTGAGTCCTCGCAGAGAAAGAAACCCAATAATCAATTGGCACATTTGTAAAAGAAGAGCAAGAAATTTACAATATTTTTTGAACATCGAGGTCAAGGCCTTTATGGTTTAGGTACATCGAGAAGGTGACAGCCTGATGCTTTGAGAATCGGGCAACCATAACATAAATACCTCATTTATTGTAACAGCTACGAGGAGAATCCCATGTACAGTGCATGCCAACGCTGCATGCCAAGGAGTCAATCCCATGTACAGTGCATGCCAACGCTGCATGCCAAGGAGTCAATCCCATGTACAGTTCGGAGGAGAGCTGCTTGTTCACTACGCATAGTTCGATTTCGTGAGTCACATTTTAACCAGGCTTCACGTGGTTTGACAACGTGGATAGACAACATTACACTCCACTAAAGAGTTGGTTCAGAACCATTAATGTTTGGACGAGACACCATCACTTCCTTACCAGATCGATGCAGATCGATGCAGATCACTTCCTTAACGTGGATAGCAGCAACATTAAGAACCGTCACTTCCTTACCACACATGCCTTACCACGAGACCCTGCACCTACCTTCGGGATGAACATTAGGTACCTCCACCTTCGGACATGCCCACCTACGGCCATCTTAGCCGCTGTTTCAACTTACGGAACGTATATCGCTCTAGGTCACAGGGTAATGCTGTAGGGCTTAATATCTTTATTGCTAGGTTTGATATGAGGGCATGTGGGTATTCGTCTTAGAGATTCGGGATGAAGTAAAGCCTTCAATTACATCTTTTGTGTTTATTTATATTGCATCTGCTCATTTCATTAATGTTTGGACGAGACACCATCACTTCCTTACCAGATCGATGCAGATCACTTCCTTAACGTGGATAGGAGCAACATTAAGAACCGTCACTTCCTTACCAGATCGATGCAGATGGATAGCAGCAACATTAAGAACCGTCACTTCCTTACCAGATCGATGCAGATCGATGCAGCAGCAACATTAAGAACCGTCACTTCCTTACCAGATCGATGCAGCAGCGACTTTGGCAATATTATCAAGTAACAAACCAAATGTTTTTTCAAAATACTATACAGTGAAACTATATTTTAGTAAAGAAGCAAAGAAATTGTATTTCAAAACAAGGAATCTAGACAATTAAACCAAGATGAGAACAATAACAAAGAAAGGAATAGGACACCCAATCGACCATGCTATTGACACAAAAGGAAAATTGCACCATGTACAATCTAACAAAACAACAAGAAAACCATTTGTACAATGAAAAGGGAATAACAAGGAATACCTTGGGAAACACTACCTTCTTCAAGATGCTACATAAACTTAGGGATGGGATTGATAAAGGATTCGTTCCACTTGAGTCGAGCACACAGAACAAAATTAGGTCATCACCATGTTAACAATTAAAGGGTAAAGTGATAATGGAGAGGGATAATCTATAGTGCTTAGGGTCTGAGCAGGAGGAATACTAGTTGCCGAGATGGAAGGAAAATACAATGAATGACTAAGAAGACCGGTATAGAGGGAAGCACATTCCCCAAGTATGCAACAGAGTATAATTAATAAGTTGTATGGGCATTGTATGGTCCCAATAACAAATCTCAACCAGATGGAGAACCCATAGTGCCTCCAAAAAGGCTAAGGTAAGGTATGCCTATGATCGAGAAGATGGGTAGATGCACCTATTGTGCTCATGGAGTATGGAAGGGGCTAGACGAGATACACATTGAAGTCACTGAGTGAGTCAAAACACCCGTGGAAGAAGATGGGACCCTAGACAATGTACACGTCGCAGGAGCACCTTGTTTGAATCCACATCAGGAGTAAATGCATGGATATGTTGTGGATCGGGTCAAGACAAGAGATTTGGCATATTAACCCCATTAAATTTATGCATTTAAAACAATATGACAAATACATGTGCTACATGGAACAATTATTAACCCCAACATTGAAACCATTGATCTGAATACTATGCAAACGTTTCGACATAATGTTTTCCCCTTACAACCTTCTATTTAGGAGTTGTTTAAGAGTTTGAAGGAGTGGTTATAAAGTTATACACACACTCGACCATATACTTATATACAAAATCGAATTGACTAAACAATGGGTACCAATGTCAAAGCCTAAGCCTTAGGATGGTATCGTAGACCATGACAAATAGTTAGGGGTAAAATTAATACCCAATGGTCATTGTGATGACTCTGTTAGTATTTGGATATATGTACACCCATATAATAGTAGTGCAACTTTTCCTACATAGCAGGTTATGGGTTTTAATGGCATACTCTTGTATAAGTACTCATAGGAATAATACTTCAAGGTTAAGTAATTGTCCTATTTGGTTATCGTCGTCACAAGTAATGACATAGGAGACTATTCTTAACTAATGAAAAGAATGTTGAATAGGGATATAGAACTCTGTAAGTAAGCCATAGTTCTATCAACGACAAGAGTAATTCAGATAAAATATTATAGAATATAAAGTATTGTTTATTTGTTATTTTAGCAAATTTGGGTATGTTGCATATGGTTTCAGAGTTGTAGTTATAGAACTTAGGCCTATATGGGTATGTTGTTTATTTGTTATTACAACTACAAACAAATTAGTGTCGTAATCATTTTTATGGAGGTAAGACGTGGGTAAGATACATCACTGTCTTAAAGCATCATTAGTTAAAAGGACATAGTAGTTAAATTGTTATATACATTAATGACTTTAATATTTAATACTTCCTTAACAAGCATTTATTACTTCCACAATCACAATTTTAACATTTAATGCTGGTATAATTTTTTTAAATTTTTTTATGAAATTATCGGGATGTTACATTGCTCAAGGACAATAATCCAAAGAGACTTCCATCGATATTATCATTGGTACACTATTATCAAATTTATTCAAAACTTAGGATCATAAGCAATATCAAATAAAAATGGAAGGTCCTTAAGTCTTAGGTGGGTATGAATTGAGCCCGTGATTTGGACGTATGAATCCATCCCACGATTTGGAGGTTATTCCTCAACACTCCCAAATAAAATAACCCCCAATATTTATATTACTATGTCAAATAAAAAAAACCCCTTGACCCCTTAATACGGGGCAATATATTTTTGAGGTTTTTAAGAGTATTCAAGCCCCCAATATGAATGGACGTGATATGATATTGCCTCACTAGTGAACCCCCCATGTATTCGGCATACCCATAACAGGTGGTCGCCCTGTGTTGGGAATTCCTATAACAGGAGGTGGCCCTGTGTTGGGCATTCCTAAATGTGGAGTGTCCGCCATATTAGGCATACCTAGGGGGGTGGGTGTTGCCATGGATGGCACCGCAGTAGAAGGGTCTGTGGATGTCTCTCCTATGGTGCTGGTAAAAAGTGGGTCAAATGGTGTTCCAGACATAATGTTGGTTGGGAATAACGCAGTGGGGTTTTTGGATTCTGCCTCAGAATCAGAAGTGAAGTGAGGCGTGTCAGAATCGGATGACTGTCTAGTTGACCGACGATGTGTCGAGTCAAGGGATAAGGCTCGACGTCTGTGACGTGGTGAGCCAAGTAGACTGAACTCTGGGAGTTCGCCCTGAAGACGACGAGAGCGTCTAAAATTCTCAATGGTGAGAAAATAAGTTTTTGTGTAAGAATCTTATGTGTAAAATGGTAATGTATAAAAAACTCAAAACCCTAATGCAACCAAGGGTGCAAGAAGGGGAGTGAAAATGAAGGCTCTCAGGCCAAAAAATCAACCTCAAAAAAGGCACTTATTCTAGCAGTTGTGCTACAATAAGTGGAGGGATGCAACAAATGGTCAGAGTACCAACATGCAAACAGCTTCTGGAAAAAATAGGTGTAACAAGACCAAAGGTGGGTTGAATCATGCAAACACCTAACTAAAAGTTGTGAATCAACAAACTATATTCTCTATAAGGTGATGAAATCCAAGTTAGACAATATTGAGTGTTGAGTCCATGGCTAGATATCCCCCTACCGGGAGGGACACCGGGTAATCAATCCTAAAGAATGGCTACTAGGATACTCCGTTCATGACACGTCGAGAAAAGGTAAATATGCCGTTTGGTCCTTGATCGCAATATCCCAATACAGGGATATCCCGAGAACTGCGAATGGTAGCCCTTCGATTACTAAATGGATTTCGGTATTCCACTCAGGCTTCCGGAACCATCCTCGCGACTTCAACCCTCCTAGGGGAGAGGCCTTCCCATAAACCGGTTGTGACCGTGCCAATAAATACTAAGAGATTTTAGCTCCCTAAAGGACAACAACTATGTCTCAGATGTAATAACTGAGGGGTGTTATTGGAACACCTATCCCCTCAATACTACCTAGCTACAAAGTTCTTTTAGTGTTCCCCAAGTGGGATTAAAAGTGGGTTGAAATTAGGGTAATTTTTTAAGGCTCAGTTTAAAATTAGTGTTTGATTGGGTGCACGTGTGGTATTTTAAACTGAAAATTGAAAAAAGTAAATGCTAAGTATTAAAAAAACAAAGGATCTTTTGAAAACAAAAGCAAATTTTATGACTTTTTCAATAAATGAAAATTAAATGCTTTTCAAGGACTATTCAAAAAACAAAGGATCTTTCAAACAGGAAAACAAATAATATAACTTCTTTTCGAAATAAATGGATTTCGTTTTCAATAATTGCTATGGGCAAAATATTAAAGAAGCAAATAGCAAAAAATTGTAAATCTAGATAAAATGCAAAAATAGATCCTTCTTTCAATTAATGAAAATTTTTAAAAAGACTTCTTTCACATGTGCATTCTAAATAGTCAAAATTTTTCTATGGCTGTAAAATATGCAGAATTTCTAATACTGGAAAATGTGCTATGTGGGCAGAAAGTACAGTAAGAAATTAATTTTTTAAACGATTCGGCCGAATGAAAAACTTAGCATCGCGGGTTCAGACAGAAAATCCGCGATGGATCGCTCGGGTTTCTGTCGCATAGTCGCGATGGGTAGCGTGGGTTTTGACCGTGAAGCCGCGATGTGCAGCGCGGGTTTTGACCACGAAGCCGCGATGTGCAGCGTGGGTTTTGACCACACAGTCGCGATGTGCAGCGCGGAAAAGGTCCGCGAAGCCGCAATGTGCAGCGCGCTAAATGGCCGCGAAGCCGCGGTGAACCGCGCGGAAAAAAGCCGCGCAGTCGCGATGAGCCGCGCGACTGTTGGGAGAAAAGCCGCGAGGCGAAAGCCGTACTCGGATGCTGAAAAACGACGCCGAAAATTGAGAATTTCGGGCTGTTAATGGCTAAAAAATGGGCCAAGACCTAGAACAGCAATGGATCTGCTGTCTAGGGTGGCAAATCTATGAATTAAACTACCAAATACTATCAAAAAGTAAGATTTAAAGCAAAAAATGAGATCTAAAGATTCAAAAAACAGCGGAGTCGCCAAAAACTGTTGGCCTGGTTTTGCAACCAGGCTTAGTGCTATGGGCATCTGCTAACTAGTAGCAGCAGTTTCAATAGAAATAAATAACAATAAACTAAATCTAAACTAAACTAAACTAGCATGTGCATTTTGAATTAAAAAAAAACAAGAACAAGAAACATAAAAAATAATTTTTGTATTGACAATGGGGCAAGCAAATGCTTGCAATAACAATACCTCCAAGTGATGAAGGTTGTTGAATGGCTCCAATGGTGAGCAACTCCAATCTCCAATGGGTCCTTTCTCCAAGGTTGCTACAATGGCCAAATACTCAAGGGAGATTTTGGCAGCATGGGGATAGGAATATGGATGGATGTCAAATGAGGAGCCCCTACCACCTTTTTATAGGTTTTAGTGGTGGGGAATACCATTTGTGGTTTTGTGGAAACCAAATGGTATTGACCAACATGGTTTAGGTACTTTCCCCTCCTTTTTCCTTTTTTGAATAAAATTAATATTTTTATTCCCTTTTTAATATTTTGGGAATTTTGGACCCTTTTTGAGGGTTTTTTATGCTTTTTAGGAAAAATAATCTTTTTGAGTGGGAAAAAGGGGTGTACCAAGGTCTTTTGGTGACCTTTTGTTGGCTTCAGAGGCTCAGATGGTGGAAAAGTGGACAAATGGGTCATGTGAATAAGGGAATGAGCTAATGAGCACTTTTTGGGTGTTAACACCAGTATTTCCACTTTTTGCTTCAACTCCACTAATTCTCAGCTAAAACGCTGACAATCTCTTCGATATCCACTGAACCACTGCCATCTTTCCGATTTTCAGCCTGCATCACTTACCAAATTCATCGGCTTTCCTCGTAACTGGGTAAAATATGTCTTGAAAATTTATTCGAGGAATATTTCGATGGTATTGGGAGTAATCTTACCTTGCCAGTTTTATAATCATTATTATTCCTACTACAACTTTCCAAAAATGAAGCTGAAAAATCTACCAAAGTTTCCACTCACTAATACAATTTTGATATGGATAGATTCAATCCTCTTATTTGATAGAGACCAACCAATTGTATGAATCCATGTGATGAGGGATTCCTTCATCAAATGATTTGGCAGAATAAGTGGGCCACCTCGGAATTTTGATGATCCATCACAGTAAGCGCAGAGGTACGAATTCTAATTACGGGTATGACTAGGCATAAATTGACAAAGTAATCATGATTATACTATGTTTGCATATTCTTGTCAGCAAATTCTAGCCAATATTTCCAGATGGAGGGACACATCACCATCCGCTCCCGTACTTATTGACAATCGCCATCTCGTCCAATCCATGCAATAACTTTTAACACAAGCCTATTCCATAATTACACCATCTTTCCAAAAAATGCAAACAGATTCCCCTCTATTCATTGTAGTTTCTATTAGAGAATGACTTGTTGCAACAGGAGGTGCAAGTGCTCAGGGAGGAAATGCAAGGGATGACGGAAATATTAAAGAATCAGGAAGTTCATATATTGAGCACATTAGCTGAAGTTGCTAATCAAATGGGCATTCTACCCTTTGTTTCAGAAAATATGGAGCACAATGAGTTTATGTGCCCAGAATGTGGGTACATCTTTAAAAATGAAAGATACAAGGTCACTCTCATGGGACTTTCATCCTGGAGACTTGGAAAATTGAGACAAGAAAATAATGTGGCAACAAAAACAGAATCAATGGTGGAGGACAAGCAGAATTAGAATATGGAATAAACCCCTTCAACCATGGATAATCAAGAATTATGAGGTAAGGAATATGAGGATATTATTGCATAGTAAATTCAGAATCCTGACCAGGGAATGTAAGGATAAAAGGAAACATTTCCCCATCAAATGAAGGTAGTTGAAAAACAAGAACCAACAATCCAAAAAGAATCCACTGTAACACAAGAACCAATGGCACAAGCAAAAATTGTTGAGGCCTCAGAACCAGCGACCCAAGAAGAATTTGTTGAAACACAAGAACCAATAATCCGAAAAGAAGCCACTATAACACAAGAACCAATGGCACAAGCAGAAATTGTTGAGGCCTCAAAACCATCAACCCAAGAAGAAGTTGTTGAAACACGAGAACCAACGACCCAAAAAGAGTGTGTTGAAACACAATAATCAACAATCCAAAAAGAAGCCTTTGTAACACAAGAACCAATGGAACAAGAATAAATTGTTGAAATCTCAGAACTACTGAATCAAGAAGAAGTTGTCGAAACACGAGAATTATTTGTTGAAACTCAATATTTAGCAACTCAAGGCCAACCTCTACCAAGGGAAAGTGATGATAAATCAAACGCTCAGAAATCTTTGGATATTATTGAGTTGGACACAAAAGTTCAAAAGGACACAAAAGATAAAAAGGATCAAGATATGGAAAAGAACTTTCTTTGTTGAAGCTTGAAATAAGTAAATGGAGATATCACATTGCCTTGTGTGAGGAAGGGATGGTTCCCCTACGTGAACATAGTAAATCCATCAAAGAAATCAGAGAGAGATGCGATGGAGAACTAATATTTCAAGGGTTTTGCTGGAAAATTTTAAGGCCATGAAGCAGGAGAAGTAACAAATGTATAATTTAATTCAGGAACTATTAAGTTGTAGGGACCCATCACCATCCTATTCAGTATTCCTTTATGAACAATTGAATTTTTTTAAGCTTAAAGATATAAAGGAAGGGAAGCCCCATCAGTTTGTGATAACCCATCAGTTTCTGAATACCTTTACCCATAGTGATTTCCCTAGCCAAAATTTACCGTGTGAGTAATATTTGCATGAATTGGCCTGCTTCATGGACCTTCGGTCTAATCATGTTCCTCATATAGGTGATATTCATATGAGTTCATTCACTTCCTTCGTCGCCAATTAGATGAGTTGGTGGAATGCCTCCCAGACTATTCAAATAAATGAGGATACTTCTACTCTCTAGATCTGAGGTGAACCTCAATCCCCTGCGACACTTATTGCAAGACATGGAATACACCTCTCCTATCCTCAAAAGGATTATCAACTAACAAAATTTCAGCAAGATATTATATCTACATGTGTCAAAATGATCTCACGGCAAGAGCCCTATGCATTGGAAGGAAATAAGCACAGGTGGGAAGCTTCTTCTGAGTCCTTAAGAACAAGAGACCCTTACTGTATTGACAATTTTAAATATGTTTTGTCTCAAGTTCCAAAATATGTCAAGTGTATGCAGACATGTGGGCCAAGCTGGATAGGATTAATATTTATATTCCCACTCATATGGTTTCATGAGAAGGAATACAAGAGTATCTATAAATTGGTCCAAGAAGGAAGAAAAGAAGTGTTGGGAAGAGTTGGTTGCTTGCGAGGGGTTTATAAACCATGAAGATAAGCCCAAATCTTCCTTCAATTTCACTAACTTCCACAGGAAATTTTTTGAGTCAGAATCAAATTCAGATTAGCTGGAGGTTGTTGCATGAGGACATGCAATTGGAGAGTTGGGGGGAGATGTTGGGTGCTAGAAATGGCCTTTTTTGCTCACTTCCATTGAGACCCTTTTTCCATATTTTCCCTATTATTGTAACCAAGTCATTATATTTCCTTAGAAAAAGCATGCTCATTGATCAGGTATAATTTATTATTACTTTGTTATATTAATGCATAAAGTGTGCCTATGTTTAGGAAATTTTGTTTCCTAATTAAGCTGACTTGTGACGGATTGATGAAATATTTTAAGACAACAGGATATTCGGGTGTATCAGCTTGCTGATACACATGGATAAAGGAGTATGTGGCTAGCAGACACGCTTTTTAGGGCTCTAGTTCAGGTCATTGCAGAAACAGCTCAAGTATTCATCCACGCGGCCAGCTGAAGCTCGTTTGGTATCTAATCAGTTCGAATTGTGGGCGCATTGATGCCTATGAAACATATTTTATCTCAATGTAATTATGAATGTAACTGTTTCTACTTTTGAAGTATTGATTCGACAGCCTAAAGATATTCCATCTTCATGGCTATCTGAATTAAGAGGACCTAGATTTTCTTGTCCAGTATTTATAGGAAGACAAGATGGTTCGAAAGGTTAGGATTATTTTGAAGATAATTTGTAACAGGAGTTCTGGTAGTATTTAGCGGCATCTCTGTTAGAAGGCAAGGGCCCACCTTCTCACAAAGTTTTTGAGTTAAGTAGTTGATTATTTCCTTTACTTTTTTGGTGTGGGATTGCGGTTAGATTTCTATTAGTTTTCTGAAACAATTTGAATATTGAGCATATGATTCTTCAATTATAATTTATCTTGGTTTTTTGAATAGTGTGAGCATTAAGTATAGGATTTTCCATTCATGTTTTTTTTCCTAATTTGCTGAAACAATCAACTGAGTAATGCATAGTTTCTCTTTGCAAGTGTGTTATTGATTACTGTTGTTACAGCTATTCTCTGCTGCTTCATATTACTATTGTTTAAATCCTTTCATGAATTATTGAAACTTGTATATGACATATAGATTTACATATTAGAAGGAGGACTTATTTCTTTTATGGTTGAGTATTGCAATTGTGGATTGAATCTCTTTTATGACGATGATATAGCATTTAACTTATTTCAAAAGCAATTTAGCTAATTCATTCCTGAAGCAGTTATTTCCAGAATTGATACTGTAGAAGGATTGTGAACTCTATTAACCTTTGACAATCAAATTAGTAATTGAAGTTGGATTGAGCAGTAAGCAGAGCATAGATTTAGCAATTAGGTAGATTGGGTGACTTCTATTTGATTGATCAGTTACTGAAATGTTTATGCAAATATTTTGCTTGATTACCTTTGAAATAACCAGACTTCCCTGGGTTGAAAATTTATATTGAGCACTTTGTTTATTAGATTAAATTAATAGAAAATTATAGTGATCAACACTCATCACCTTAATGGGTGTAGGATAAAGTAGTAGAAAACGTGATAAGATTATTGAGTAATTGCAGTATGAAACCCTTCCTATTTTGGCCATTATCTAATGCATGTAAATTAATAGGTAGCTTCTTGCACCTTCAAATGGTTAAAACACCTTTTAATGAGGCTAGGAACTTGTTGCAAACTCATGCTTGCAGAAGAAGCCAACAATTCACTAAGTAAGATGTAGAAATGTTAACTATGAAGCATGGAAACTGGCACAAATCCCTAAATGAAAAAAAGGATGATTATATTCATGTCAGGTAATGATCAAAAGTGACCAATGGGAATGGACATATAACATAATACTCATTAAGCTAGGTTTTTTCATTAAAATTGTAAAAGTATATCTATTTTTGAATAGTCTGAGTCATTGAAATCAAACCACTCCAGTTCATTGTTGGTTCTAGTTCCAGATCAAGTCAACCCTCAACTGGTTCGACTATTCGTTCTAAGTTTTAAAACATTATTTTCTACTTGATTCAGTTCAAATATGACTGCAACATAATATTTAGATAGTAATTCAATCAAACATGTTCTCCTTATAGTTTTCGTTTGTTTAATGTCTAGGACATATTATTGCATGTGTATGATCCATTTGGACTATTTTCTATGTAACTCGATTTGGTTGAAAGTAATGACTAAGATAGATGTAGGCACAAAGACCTTAAATTTGTGGCCTTGGATGTAGTGTTGAAACATTTGTAAGGATTTATACAATGAGTAAATATGTCTTATGAATTCAAAATAGTTTGCTTTATGTGCTTTCAAATTATGTCTTACAAACACAATTGTTCTAAGATTTTATTCGTTGTCCTTTTACAATAAAATTATAGAAACAATCTCCTTTGATGAATTAGTGGGTAGTTAAATATACTCAAAATCCTGACACATAGGAGGGTCCTATTTAAACCTAACATCTTTCTTCATTATTTGGTTTAAAGGTTTTACAACTTCAGTGAAATCAAGAATGAAGCATCCTAGGAAATGGTGAGCTCTCAGAATGGATACCTAATAAGGGCAGCTGGACTAAGAGCCTACTTTAATTATCAACCCAGGGGATGTACAAACTTCAGAGGTGCAGGCACTATATGTGTTCTCTAGGATAGTCTTTGTCAAAGTTGGGTGATTATATCAATGTTTTTTAAAGAGTTGCCTAAATATGATTCAATAAACTATAAAAAGGATTGTTTAATCTATGGAGGTGAAATTCCTATGCTAAGAAATTCAAGTACTGAAAGCAGGAAATCTATGTCTAAGAAATCAAATGCAGGAAATAGTAAGCATATCTTTAAGAATTAACATGCTGAAAGCAGTAAAAATTATACTATGGAATTGAATACTGAAAACATAACAGATCTATTCTAACGTAATGAAAGCTTGATCTCTAACTTAAGGAGTAATTATTGTAAATCGAATGGATAAAAATCAAAGTCTGATCTAACATAATCTAATGCTAAAGCTAAATTCAGAATGCCATTATCTAATGCTGCAATTTTAATCAAAACATTAAGGAGTGAATGTCATCATGTAACCAATAAATAGTTAAAGAAATCAATCTCTATGAGCATTTCTAATAATGAAATGAATACATAGGATTAAGATCTAGATCGCTGCTTCAGAAGTAAATGCAAGTACATAGAGAAATAGGTGTTAAATTATGCCTTAGCGGAATGATGCTACAGGACTATAGACACAGCATTACCAAACGACAGAGTGCGTTATAATGAACTACAGAATCATAAAGGTTCAACTGCTACAGAAATTAGATCGTGCGATTTAAAGACTATTTAAAATACTCTCATCTGCAATATAAATTCAGCCAATGTAAAATACACCATGAGAAATACCTGAACAGTGAGATCTCCTGACTTACGTGTTGGAGGGGCCCTCTCCAAAATATAAGTAGGAGCCTCCTGCTACCCGAGAGGTCCATATTTATATAATTATAATGCTTAACCTAACTAAATGTCTAAATGTCGATTCTCTTTGAACAGGAGTTCGTTCTCTACAAATCAAGAAAAAGGTGTTGAGTTTGGTTATGTTCTTTCAGTTCTTCACTTGATTTGCGCATTGTCCTTTATTGCACCTACACCTTCTCATTCAAACTCGTTTGTCATGCAATTAGCTCATACAATGCTTTCAAAACATAATAGAAATAATCTCTTAAACAACTTCATTAAATAATTAAGGTAAATCATTTTCCCACAAAACAAGTGTATTTCTTCTCCCTTTCTTGTGTTTTTGATGTGGGGAAAGGCCTATCAGATACCTGTATTTTGGACCCATCATTATCCCCCATACTTGAAGGATTCACCCATCTGTGGGTGACATATTCAGCTCTTCAACAACTTCTCTGATGTCCCATGCTACCACCCTGGGGGTTCTTGCATTCCTGTAGTATCCCATGCTCTGATCTTCTTTGACCCATGCCCTCCTCTCTTCTTCCTCATTAGTATGTTCCTTAATAACCGGGGGAAAGAAAAATGGAGGATTCGGCCTCATTCCAATCCATCTGATTTGATTCCTTATCAAGGATTCTCTGTAAAGTTTGGATTTGAACAGAGTAGCTGGAAGTCTGTTAGGGGAGTGGAGCTCTCTCCTTTTAAGGTCATTTGCCACCATGCACCATCTCTCATTAATGGAATTATCAACTTCTTTATGTGTTCTTTGGAGAGTGACATCAAAGTGTGCCACAACCTCCTATTGCTTTGCAAGGAGAATAGGGATCAACACCTCATCCTAGGTGAGGATCCTATCATTGTAAATTATTCTCTCGGGGTGAGTCACCTCTGCCTTGATCATTAAGCGAGTTTGCAATTTTGATGCAACATAGAGGTGGTAGTCCTAAGCTTGTTCAATTTCATGATTCATCCATGAACATAGTGCCCTCAACCGGAAATCGGCCATGTAAGGGTTTGGTGACTAGTTGGGCGAGCTAGGGACTACAAAATTGTGTAAGAAAAATTCGCTTAACTGGTCATCCAATTCTGTGGCATTCAAAGATGCATCCATAAATTCTTTTAGGGAATTTATCTCTATCAGGAGTCCTTGTTTTAATCTTCAAAGCTGGAATTTGCTCAATTTTTCTTGTAGATAATTTGCGTAGACTGCTGATGGTGGCCTGAGGTCCCGTAGTTGGTCATATATTTTAATGGTAGTAGCCAAAATGTCTTTTAGTTGAACAATCTCCTGGTCCTTTTTGGTTAGCTCACCTTGTGCCTCAGCCAATTTCTCTTTAAGTGTTGAATTTATCTGTTCAGCCAATCTTAGCTCCCCTGCATGATGCATTTTTAGAATTTTTGTCTTCTCAGATGAGAATGGGGGTGATGCTAGTTGGCTTCCTGATTCAATTTTCAATGTTGCGAGCTCCTTTCTGAGCTTTTCTAATTATTCCCATGCCTCATCCAGTTGATTGACGATCCCAGGGTTTTCATTATGCTCAGGAGGGTTTCCCTGGGGTTTGTCTTTCTCTTTTTGTTCATTTTGTTCTTCTTCTGCCTCCTGTTCTTCTTATCCATCCTGCATTTCCTGTTCATTCTACTCTTCTTCTACCGCCTGTTCTTCTGGTTCATCCTGCATTTCCTGTTCATTCTGCTCTTCTTCTGCCACCTGTTCTTCTGGTTCAACCTGCTCCTCTTCTGTAGTGGGGTCCTTCTGATCTACCCACTGATCATCGTTCTCATTCGACACATTTTGAACTATGGGACTGGGTTCCCTACTCTTTTCCTTGGTAATTCGGATTCTGGATGCTCGTGTGAATCTCTTACTTCTTCTCTTCAGCTCTTGATTACTGGCAGGAATCCCTGGGTTCATTTCGGGGGAGTCATCTCTTGAATGCTTGATTTTCATTAGGGTATCAGCCACACTGTCTAGGTCAATTTTCCTCTTCGCCCCTGATGTAGAGATGATTTTGTTCATTTCTCCTGGTGGTAGGGATACGCCAGCTATGGGTGTACCCTTCATTCTTTGAACATCTTCAGCGGATACCAACACGAATTCTTCCCAAGAAAGCTCTGGTATCTATGCTTTTAATTCCTCACAAACGATTAACTTGATCAGCCCATGATGGGCTAAGGCATTTCTGCTATAGATTGGAGCAGGTAGTATGGAATACTAATGTTGTTGTTTGGTGGATGATGGGCCCTATGCCTTAACAAATCTAGAATTCAAAAATGGAAAATGGGGACATAGCTTAACCTACCAGAGCATGTGATGTACTTCTGAACGATTGTAGCCACTTCCTCCCATGGTGCTGGCATGGAGAGTCTTTTGACTCCATTTTTGTCTTCGTCATAGACCTCTCCCTGCTAGGAGAATGTTTTCTTTGCTTCATGGTTTTCCTCCCTGTCATCCCTACTCCAATGCAAACCCCTCTATAGACCAGTGAATTTGGAAATCACATCAACATCCAACTCTATACATAACCCCTTCACTCGGGTGATGAACTGTTCATCCTTGATATGTTTAAAATTTCTTGCAAATTCCAGAGCCACCCCTGTATTGTACCCTTTCAATCCTAGGATGAAAGGCATCCATCTGGCGCTGCGGATGGTTATTAACATTTGCAGGTTCTAGTAGATGGCGCTGTGCTCCTCTGGTTCACTTTTCTTGAATCCATTTGTCATCTTTAGAACCTCTTCCATAATCAACAAAACCAAAATTTGAATTATGGCTTTTACCTCAACTAGTCGGGGTCAATTACAGGCTCGGGAACTGAATTGCTGGCTAAGTAACCACACTACTTCCAGTTCCTTGTGTATGGAGAGTTCTGAGAGGTTCATATTTGCAAAACTGGTCCTTTGGACGATTATACAGCCTTACTTAGTGTGCCTTCCTGCACTTAACCTCATCATTACTCATTGTACTTGCCGCTTTATCCCTTTCTTTCCATAACCAAGCCCTTTGTTTCGTTTCATGATTGTACTTTTACACTTCTGCCCCGATTATTGGAAAGTATGGTGGTTTTATGTGGGTTCATCATTTGTTGATATTGTTAAATTTTGAGCATCAATTCACAATACTCTAGGATCTTTACTGAGAGAATAACATGTATAGTATATCAATGCATATCAATCATAACAAGCATGTCAATCATCACAAGAAGCAAAATCATGAGAGACAATAGACACATAGAGTTTCCGTGGGGATAACCCTAAGGTGAAAAAACCCACAACTTCCTCAGAGATAGATAGAGCAAATAGCTCAACCAAAGTACAACCAAATACATAGAGATAGTCTTCTACTAGCAGATGATCCTCCTCCTCACATGTGCGCCACTTTCTGAGTGAAGGAAGAATGAGTTCTGAGTGATCCAAATAGAGATCTCCCGATCTCTATTTATACTTGTCATGTTTTCCCAATAACCTTATGGGGCCGACTTGTCTAGCTAGGTACAATAACTTCATATTACATTATATCGGGCTGACCCATTACAAGGTGGTCTAATAACCCATCAGCAAGTTAACACACTTGTGACACTTGTCAATACAAATGACGACACTTCCGTATAGAGGAATAATACATCTCTATAGGAGTACAATAAATATACAAATGAAATACATTCCGAAGTTACATATACATCAACACTCCCTCTTAACTAGTAGGTATTTCTCGAAACAGATCTGCTAGCACAAGTCTTCTTCTCTTGATCATCATCATCGTCACTGCTGCTGCTATCTCAACCAATCTCTGAATCTACTTGTCATAGGAAGTTCTACAGAGCTAGTCCTTTTTCATACTGGATGTAGGCCCACCACCTGCAGGTCGTCATCATCAATGGCCATACTATGGATCCCAGGACTGATTACGTGCGTCAACAAAACCTAGCACAAACTATAGGTTCTTTTACATGTTGACTATCACAAAACCTACTCAGAGCATCCCAGGAAATTACGAGCACACAGATCTACCTGCCTAGATCTCGATAGAGCATCCCATGATGTTATGAGCACACCGCTCTACCTGTCCGAATTTTAAAGGATCTTTTCTATATGAACTTTCGCAAAACCTACTCAGAGCATCCTAGCGCAGACTATAGGATCTCGATAGAGAAACCCAGGATGTTACGAGCACACTACTCTACCTGTCCAGTTTTTAAAGGATCTTTTCTATGTGAAACTGTAGCAAAACCTACTCAGAGCATCCTAGCGCAGACTATAGGATCTTGATAGAGAAACCCAGGATGTTACGAACACACTGCTCTACCTGTCCAGTTTTGAAAGGATCTTTTCTATGCTACTTGTAGCAAAACCTCAAAAGAGCATCCTAATGCAGACTATAGGATCTCCCAGGATCTTTTCTATGCCACCTGCACAACCTATCCACGGCCACAGAGTATCAAACCGACACTCACCATACATTATCCTGATGTACATCATCACATGATCAACCTGATCATCATCATAGCATCAACCTGATGTGTATCATCTGGAGCGACATCCTGAAGCTCGTCATCTGTGATCATCCCGATCATCATAGCATCAACCTCATGCATATCATCTGGAGCAACATCCTAAAGCTCGTCATCTGTGATCACCCTAATCAAACAATATATCCATCTGATGCATACATAGTATCTACCTGATACATATCATACATGATCTACCTGATCATACAATGCATCCATCTGATATACATAATGCATCCACTTGATACATACATAAGTACATGATCACACTAATCATACAAGTATCCACCTGATACATACATAAGTACATGATCACACTGATCATACAAGTATCCACCTGATACATATACAAATACATGATCTACTTGATCATATCCAGCATCAACATGATGCGTACATACATACATATAAATAATCCAACTAATCATATCCAACATCAATATGATGCCTACATACATACATATAAATGATCCAACTGATCATATCCAGCATCCAACATGATTCATACAGAGCATTAACTAGAGCATCATCCTGATGCTCATCACCCAGTGCTTACATCCACAGCCATGTGAAGGATCCTCCTTCCAACATGCTTGGAATGGCTTCAGCAGTGTCATCGATCTGAAGGACACCAAGTCTCTCTCTGAAGTACTTGAACTTCACTCTGGCTAGTGGCTTCATCAGCACATCTACTATCTGCTCATCTGTCACAATATATAGGAGCTTCACTGCTCCTCTCTGCACCATATCCCTTATCTAGTGATATTTTATCTCAATGTGCTTTGACCTGTCGTGGAACACCGGGTTCTTAGACAGCTTCACACAACTCTGGTTGTCACAAAAGATACCAGTAGTTTGCAGTGGGAGATCAAATAGCTCTGACAATAGCTTCCGAAGCCATACTGCCTCACAACTAGCCAAACATGCTGCAACATACTCTGCCTCGGCTGTACTCAGTGCTACACAGGACTGCTTTTTGCTAAACCAAGAGATCACACCTGATCCCATACTAAAGCAACACCCAGATGTGCTCTTCCTATCTGCAGCACTGCCTACCCAATCTGAATCAACATAACCCTACAGGTTAAACTTTTTATTCGCTTCATACTTGAGCCCATAATCAACTATACCCTTCAGGTACCTCAGAATATGCTTTACAGCAACCCGGTGAACACTCCTTGGATCCGTCAGGAATTGGCTCAATGTGTTCACCGAAAAGAAAATATCTGGTCTCGTGTTCATCAGGTACATCAAGGACCCAATCATCTGATGATACATAGAGACATCAACTGGCTCAGATGAAGTATCACATAGAAGCTTCAGTTTCGATGCCATAGGTGTGGTCATGTCCTTGCAATCCATCATCCTGAACCTCTTCAGGATATCTACTGTATACTTCCCTTGTCCAAGGAAGATCCCATCTGCACTCTGCCACACCTCCATACCTAGGAAATAGTGCATCATCCCCAATTTCTTCATATCGAACTCGGAAGCAAGCTTCCTCTTTGTTTCGGCAATCAATCTATGATCTCCTATTACAAACAGGTCATCCACATACAAAAGTAGAATCACATGATTTCCTTCCTCAACCTTGTAGTAAAGGTTGGAATCTGCTTTACTCTTGGTAAAGCCCAAACTAGATAGAAAAATGTTCATCATACCATACCAAGTTCTAGGAGCTTGTTTTAAGCCATACAAGGCTTTCTTCAATATGCACACATATGACTCCCTGTCATGTGTTTCAAAACCAAGTGGCTGCTCCACATACACTTCCTCTTCAACTACACCATTCAAGAAGGAAATCTTGACATCCATCTGGTGTATCTTCCATTTCATCGTTGTAGCCAAAGCAAGTACTGATCCGATGGAAGTGTACCTGGCTACAGGAGCAAAATTTTCTTCATAATCTATTCCGTCTTTCTGAGAGAAGCCACGAGCTACAAATTTTTCCTTGTATTTCTCTATGCTGCCATCTGCAGCATGCTTGATCTTGTAGATCCATTTGGAAGTCACAGCAAACTTCCCTTCAGGTCTTGGGACAACATCCCAAACATCATTCTTCATTATTTATTGGTATTCTTCGACCATGTCATCTTTCCATTCTTTCTTTTCCGCTGCTTCTTCATAACTGGAAGGTTCTTTGTTTATGATGTCACAGAGTAAAGCAACATAGCTGGTATGAGATCTAGTTCTCTTCTTTGCTCTGTGTTCTTCTTCTGGAATGCCATATCTTTCTGCATCTTGAATGAGCTCTCTAACCCATGCAAGTTTCCTCTTGTGAGAGTTATTCTCACGGGATGGATCTACAGGTTCTTGCGGATCTTCAATTTCACGAACTGCATCTAGAATTGCTTTTGTCATGGTAGTGTCTTGAAATCTAGTTTCCTTAGGTTCTTCATAATCTTCAACAGGTTTTTTCCTTGATTTGATGAATGTTGAGTTTTCATCAAATGTCACATCCTTACTGACATCAATCTTCTTGAACCCTGGAAAGTATATTCTGTAAGCCTTCGAGCTTTCAATGTAACCCACAAAGATACCCTTCTTTCCCGAAGGATCTAGCTTGGTCCTCTTTTCCTTTGGGACATGAGTGTATACTGGACAACCAAATATTCTTAGATGGCTGATTTCAGGTTTCTTACCAGAGAAGACCTCTTCTGGTGTCTTGTTGTCCAATATCTTGTGGGGTGTTATGTTCTGCACATATACAACAGTCCTAGCTGCTTCTACCCATAGATGCATAGGTAGATCCTGGTCATGCAGCATTGCCCTTGTTGCTTCCATGATTGTTATATTATTTCTTTCTGCAACTCCATTCTGTTGTGGATTGTAAGGAGCAATCAACTCCCTCTTAATCCCTGAATCACTGCATAGCTTCTTGAAGTCACCTGAAGTGAATTCTCCACCATTGTTAGATCTGAATGTTTTGATCTTCTTATCAGTTTGGTTCTCCATCAAGGTTTTGAATTCCTTGAACTTATCAAATACTTCATCTTTGTTCTTCAAGAAGTAAACCCAAGTCTTCCTGGAGAAGTCATCAATGAAAGATACATAGTAAACATACCCACTCAGAGAACTGGATGACATCGGACCACATACATCGGAGTGGATAATTTCCAAGATATATTTTGCCTTGCTTTCACTGCTTGGAAATGCCTTCTTGATGTTCTTTCCTTTTGCACATCCTTTGCAAACACCTTCATGCTTGGTATTGATTTCAGGAAAACATTCTACAGC
This sequence comes from Larix kaempferi, assembly GCA_027924585.1. Lineage (NCBI taxonomy): Eukaryota > Viridiplantae > Streptophyta > Pinopsida > Pinales > Pinaceae > Larix > Larix kaempferi. The sequence goes on from BSBM01000348.1 coordinate 8,510,872, forward strand.
TTTACTTGCAATTGGTAGTGCTCTGTAGTGCATGTGTGCAAGTCTTCTATGCCAAAGTTCACTTGGCTCCATGGAATCATGCACCATGGCATGTTCAGGTTGTCCTTTCAATTTATACAATCCTCCCTCTTGTTCTCCAATCACCATTGCATCATCAATAGTTTTACCCTTTGGCCACATTAGGACTTGGCCATCTACAAATACAACCCTCATACCTTTTGCATCTAATGCAAAAATGGAGAGTAGATTCTTCTTGAGCCCATGTACATAGAGAACTTCTTTCATCTTCAAGGATTTTCCAGAATCTAGATTGTAGGAGGCTTCACCACTTCCTTTGATAGGGTATTGATAGTCATCCCCAAGTTTCACTTTATGGGGTGATTCATATTCAGATAGATTTATAAAAGATTATTTAAACCCAGTCATGTGTTTGGAAGCCCCACTGTCACTTAACCAATCATTACAACCATGAGAGATAGTACCTGTGAGAGCAGAGATTAGAACATACTCTTCTTCACTTGATGAGTCATCATCATCACTTTCTGCTCTAGCTTTCTTCCTGGGAGGTTCATTATCCTCAGCAGCATGAGCATGATATATTCTTTTGTTGTTCTTCTTCTTCTTATTGAAGTTATTGTTGTTGTCTTTCTTCTTCTTGGGACAGTATGAAGCAAAGTGTCCCTTCTTATTGCATTCAAAACATCGAACATGAGATATGTCTTTCTTCTTGTGATGAGGGTGAGAAAGTCTCTTGTTATGAGATCTCTCCCTCTTAAACTTGCTTCCCTTGGTGTGAGCTGTGAGAGCTTGATCTTCATTCGCCTTGCTTCTTCTTGAGAGCATTCCTCCCACAGTCTACTGAAAGAGACCAACTTCTTTTTTGCATAGATTCCTTGGATAAAAGAATCCCATGACTTGGGTAGGCCATTTAGTGTGGTCATAACAACTTCACCATTGTCCACTACTTCATCCACAGCTTCAAGTTGTTACTTGATCTAAGAGACCTTGGAGAAGTAAGATTGAATGGTCTTTCCATTCAACATCTTGACCCCTTTCAATTGATTCCGCAGAGTCATCTTCCGATTTATGTTCTTCCCTTCAAATAACTTGGTCAGGGAGTCAAACATCTCCTTGGGTGTCCTTAGAGATGACACATGTGATATAAGATGGTCTTTCATAGAATCAGCAATGATTCTCTTTGCCTTGACCAAGTTCTTCTTATGCAATACCTTAGCCTCTTCATCCTCTGGGATAGGGACCTCAAAGCTGATGTAGGAGTCCAATTCATTTTCTTCCAGGATTAGCCCAATCTTATACTTCCAGGCTCGGAAGTTATCAGCCCCTTCAAGTTTATCCTCAAGCTTGGTGTGGTGAGACATCTTAAAGAGTACTTCAAATGGAAATAGAAAAGATTTAGGTCTTACCACTTGCTTTGTTGAAAAACTGGATCTGGTCCCGGATTAGGGTTTGTCGAAAAAAACCCTAAAAATTCAAAATGTGAATTTCAACTTTCTAAAAGGATAGAAAGATGCACCTTGATGAGTTGATGTATTCAGAATTTGAGATCTGCAAATCTTCACCCTTCAGAAATGCCTTTTAGTCTTCCCGGGTTCACTAGGGAGGACCCTAAATTAGGGTTTGTGTTTCCCAGAGATTTACCCAGACAAAAATCCCGATCCAAAGCTCTAAAATTTGATTTTTTCAAGGAGCTTCCAGCTATGTCTTCAGATTTCAAAAATTCCTATTTTTGTGGAAACCCTAAGTTTTAGGGCCAAATCTGAAAAAGCTCAGAATTGAATTATGATTGGACAGATAGATTCTCCTTGATGAGTAGAGTCAATCTACTATATTTATTTTTCCAAATATGTAGAGAGAAACCCAAAAACAAGAAGCCCTAGCTTCCGCAACTGCACAATGTCTTCTTCTCAGGTTAGCTCTAATATCATGTTAAATTTTGAGCATTAATTCACAATACTCTAGGATCTTTACTGAGAGAATAACATGTATAGTATATCAATGCATATCAATCATAACAAGCATGTCAATCATCACAAGAAGAAAAATCATGAGAGACAATAAACACACAGAGTTTCCATGGGGAAAACCCTAAGGTGAAAAACCCCACAACTTCCTCAGAGATAGATAGAGCAAATAGCTCAACCAAAGTACACCCAAACACAGAGATAGTCTTCTACTAGCAGATGATCTTCCTCCTCACATGTGTGCCACTTTCTGAGTGAAGGAAGAATGAGTTCTGAGTGATCCAGATAGAGATCTCCCGATCTCTATTTATACTTGTCTTGTTTGCCCCATAACCTTATGGGGCCAACTTGTCTAGCTAGGTACAATAACTTCATATTACATTATATTGGGCCGACCCATTACAAGGTGGTCTAATAAGCCATCGGCAAGTTAACACACTTGCGACACTTGTCCATGCAAATGACGACACTTTCGTATAGAGGAATAATACATCTCCATAGGATTACAATAAATATATAAATGAAATACATTCTAAGTTACATATACATCAACAGATATGATGGGGATGTGCAATCATGATTTTGTAATCTGAACCTTTCCTTTCTGCTCTAATTATTGGGAAGTATGGTGGTTTCTACGGGTTCATCATTTATTGATATGACGGGGGTGTGCAATCATGATTTTGTAATCTGAACCTTTTCCCCCCGACTTTATTGAAAAGCTGTCCTTAGCTTTAAAAAATAACCGTTTTGGGGATAATGATTTGACCGTGAGAATATAACAAAGATGTTTAGAGATTACCTTGTTATGCCTTAGCATACCTGAGATGATGAGTTTGCTCGATTTCTATGTGTGCAGGATTCTGTAGTAGATTCGGCATGTTCCGTAGTAAATTATGGCATGTTACTAGTTCCTTGTGCTGTGTGCATTTTTCTTTGGCTCGTTTGAAATTGTTGTATCACGTTCATATGAACTTTGTGCCATTTCTGATTTGACATTGTGATAAAGCTCTGCAATGATTTTTGATCTCGTTCTGTGTTGGCTCACTTGAATATGTGGTAGGCTCGTGTGATCAAATGGTAGAGTTGATTAAACATTGTGCTTTGATTTATTCTTGTAGTGGTAGATATCTTTGTTGGATCTCTTGAATACATGTCTGGCTCGCTTGATTGTTGTGGATGTTTGATAATTCTCTGGCTCGCTTGCATATTGATGTTTCTTTTGCTTGATATTTCTCTTTGCAATTTTTAATGCTTCATCTTCATAGGTATGTATGTGGCCCTATAATTTGGCCTGTTATTCATTCAACTATATTTATTTTTCTTTCTGTCTTTTCCTTTTTATTTTTTGCTTCTTTTTTTCATTTTTTTTTCTCTTTTTCTCGTTTTTCATCATTTTTTTTCAATAAAATTCCCTATTGTCTATCAGCATCAGTTGTTGCTGGTAGAGTACCTGTGTAAACTCTTCCTTTGATTGTGGTTTCTTGTAAATTTTTAGCCGATGTCCATTCACTATCATGGGAAACTGTTGTTCATCTATTGTAATAATCTTGACTGCTCCATTTTCATATATATGCTCAATGATGTAAGGTCCTAGCCATCTAGTTGTTAGTTTTCCTTTGAATGTGTGAAACCTGGAATCATAGAGTAGTGCCCAGTCACCTTCTCTGAACTTTTTATCCTTTAGGTGCTTGTCATGCCACTTATTTCTTTGTTGCTGGATTATTTCTGTGTGGGCAAGTGCTTGTTGGCGTTGCTCATCTAGTTGATTCAATTGTAGCATGTGTTCTTGTTGTATTTCTGATAGTTCCATATTCAACTCTTCTGCAATTCTTAGTGTTTTTATTTCAAATTCAATTGGCATCATGACTTTCTTTCCATACACTAACTCATAAGGTGTGAATCCTGTTGTTGTCTTCCATGTGGTGTTATAGGCCCAAACTACCTCACTTAATTTGTCAGCCCAATCTCTTTTGTGGAGTTGGACTGTCTTTGTCAGAATCCTCTTTAATTCTCTGTTGGTGACTTCTGCTTGACCATTTGCCTGAGGGTGATAGGAGGAGGACTATCTGTGCTTGACATTGTTTCGTTTCATCAAGTCTTCTATTAAGTTGGATGTGAATTGTGGGCCTTGATCAAATACTAGTTCTATCGATACTCCAAACCTGTGAAATATTTGCTCAGTGAAGAATTTTGCTACATTGTTTTCATTGGCTACAGCAAGTGCTACTACCTCTATCAATTTTGTGAGGTAGTCAGTGCATACTAGGATGTATCTTTTCTGATTTGACTGTGGGTTGATTGGACCAATGAAATCAAATCCCCATTTTTCGAATGATTCCAAGGAAATATGTGGATGTAGGGGGATTTCTTCTTTTCGTGTTGGTTTTTCCATCCTTTGGTAGTCATCACAGTGTGAAACATATTCATAAGTATCCTTGTGGAGTGTTGGCCAATAGTATCCTATTTGTAAAATCTTATAGGTTGTCCTCTTTGCAGCATAGTGTCCTCCACATGGTTCATTATGAGTGGCGTGCATTATATCATGCACTTCATCTTCTCTGATGCACCTTCTGAGTATTTAATCAGGTCCTTGTTTGAATAGCATTCCTTCTATCCACGTGTATGTTGCACTTTTCCTTATTACTTTTGTCTTTTCTTTATAACTGTAATGTTCTGGAAATTTTCCAGACACTAAATAGTTTGCTATGTCAGCAAACCACGGGCTTCTCGTGGATATGCCAAAAAGGTGCTCATCAAGAAAACTATCGTTGATTACTTCACTGTCTTGTCCATGTGTCATCCTAGATAGAAAGTCAGCCACTACATTGTGTTTACCTGGCTTGTCTAAAATGGTGATGTCAAACTCTTGAATTAGTAGCAGCCATCAAATTACTCGATCACTTGTGTTTGGTTTGTTCATTAGATATCTTATGGCCAAATGGTATGTATGAACAAAAACTTGGTAGCCAATGATATAGTTCCTGAATTTATTAATGGCATGTATGACAGCCAAAAATTCCTTCTCTGTTACAGTATAATTTAATTATGCCCCTGCTAAATTCTTACTGATATAATATATTGCATAGGGATTCTTCTCTTTTTCTTGTCCAAGGACAGATCCGATTGCCTTATATGATGCATCAAAGTGGATGTGGAATGGTAGTGCCCAGTCTTGTCCTTGGAGTACTGGAGCTGTAATTGTTTTCTCCTTGAGATTTTCAAATGTTGTCATGCAATTGTGTGTCCATATGAACTCGGTGTCTTTTGTGAGAAGTGCAAACATTGGGGTAGCAATTCGGCTATAATTTTCAATAAACCTTCTGTAGTACCCTGTTTTCCCAAGGAAACTTCTGACATCCCTTTGTTTAACAGGTGGTGGCAGCATTTTGATTACTGAGACTTTTGCTTAGTCAACCTCTATCCCTCTTTGTGATATATGGTGCCCTAGAATGATGCCCTCTTCCATTAACATTCTGCATTTGTCATTGCTAAGGCATAGGCTCATCTCAATACATTGTTTTAATACTAGATCAAGATGGCTCAATTCTTGGTCAAAGTTTTGTCCATAGGGTGTGAAATCATCCATGAAGACTTCCATTTGATCATATATGAAATCAGAGAATATACTTAGAATAGCCCTTTGGAATGTTGTTGGAGCATTACATAAGCCAAAGGGTAGTACTCTGTATGCATAAGTACCCCAAGGACATGTAAATGTTGTCTTATCTTGATCAACTGTGTGTATTAAAATTTGGTTGTACCCACTGAAACCATCCAAAAATGAAAAATACTTGTTGCCAACTAATGTGTCCTGAACCTGATCTATAAATGGCAATGGAAAGTGATCTTTCTTGGTTGCTTTATTTAGCTCTCTGTAGTCCACACAAATTCTCCATTTGCCTCCTTTTTTAGGCACTATAACTTGTGGGGAGACCCATTCGCTGTCAAAGATGGGATATATGAACCCTGCATCTAATAACTTCTATAGTTCTATTTTGACAATGTCCCTTAATGTTGGGTTCAATCTCCTTTGTGGTTGCCTAATAGGGATAGAACCCTCTTTGATGTAAATATAATGTTTGCATATATCAGGGTGTATACCTTTCATGTCTGCATATGTCCATGCAAAAGCTTTATGTTGTTTTGATAATACTTTCATTAATTGTTTTTCTTGCTCTGGCTTGAGTTTGGAATTAATGTTGATTGGATTCCCAGGCATGATTTCCACTGTCTTTGCTTTTTATGATTGCTCTTCCAAATGTAGTACTTCTGCCCACATCTTATTTAAGTTATGGCTTGAACTTTCCCCTTGTTTTTGTTGTTCTGTGTCAAAAAAACTTTCAAGACCAGCATTGTTAGAATATGCATTATGTATAAAGATATCTATATGCCCATCTTCATCTATTCCTTTCATTGATAGTGCAGCATCAATTGTTAGGATAGGTCGTAGGTTCTGATTTGGTGTGTCGTGATAATCATCATTCCAATTTTGATATTCTAAATCTAAAGATTTCCTTGCTGGTGGGTAGATCGTGATTTTCTTCCTGGCATGTCCACGGGTGATAGTCATATTTCCTTATCAGCAACCTATGTAAGCGTCCGCAGTTGCTAACCAAGGTCTACCTAGTATGATTGGATAACCACTAAGTTTTCTTTTGACTTCAATTACTATGAAATCAGCTGGGTACTCCTAGGATTCAATATTGATCATAATGTCTTCGAGCATTCCTTCGGGTTTGATAGTGGATGTGTCAGCTAGTTGGAGTACTATTGTGGTTGGTTTGACCATTGATTGGAGTCCCAGGTATAGCATGGTTTCCTTAGTCATGACGTTGATCGCAGCTCCCGAATCTATTAAGATTTTATTTATTTGCTTGCTATTGATGGTGACGCTCACTACAGGAATACCTGGATCAAGATATTTAGGGTTAATTATGACACCCAGCATTAAAACGGCCAATTGTCCCACTACATTTATGGTTGGCGGGTCACGTTTCCTCCTCCCAGGTTTCTTCAGACAATTATCCCTAATAAATTTGTTGCAGATGGGCACTACCTTTTGGCTTGTAAAATGGGGATTTGAATGTTTAAGTGCTTGAATTCATTTAAAATTTTATTTTCTTCGTCTTCTTTCATACTTCGTACAAGTTTCTCTAGAAATGGAGGGTTTCTGTTGCATGGTAGTGGTTGGGTTTCATCCTCAGGAGGATTTGGTTCATCTGGATGCTGAACATAGGGTTTTGTTGTTTGTTCTTGAGTTTCAGGTTGTTGGATATTCTGTGGGGATGTATTCTACAACATTTTTCCAGATCGAAGGTTTATTTCGTTTATTTCCATGGTGTCTATGACATAGGTAGGAAATTCTGTGATATCTGCATTATAAGTCTGTTGCTACTGTGGAGGTCTGTTATTATTAGGGTTTGGGATTTATTGGGTTGGAATTGGTGGGGGTCTGGGGGGTGGTTGAGTCTGTGGGGGTGGCATAATAAGTGGTTGTTGTAATGGGGCCCTCCAATTTGATGGATGGGGGTATTGATTTGCATAATTTGTGGTTGATGGAGAAAAAGGTGGGGGGTATTGAGGGTAAGACAGTGGGTAATACGATTGTTGATAGGATGGTTGATACGTTTGCTGATTTTGTTGCCATTGGTTTGGATTTGGCTATGCTTTCCATGGAGTTGGTGCAGAGTTCCAATTTGGCTGTCCTTGATTATAGTAGGCTTGATTGCTCGGTTGATATGGTCTAACAAAATTATTCCTCCTCTGATTTATAAAACAGAGTTGTTCTATTGCTCCCTCGGTTGTGGGATCTTGAATAGCAGCTTTACATGATGGTAAGAGGGGACATTTATCAGTGGAGTGGTCATAAGTGCAGAGACCACATATTTCTATGGTGTTTAAAGTGCACTACCCCTTCTCATGTTTCTTTCTACAACGAGGACAGAATACTGCCAAGGCTTGGTTAATTTCATCTTGTTTTTTTTATTTATAGTGAATCAAGTTGCATGGCCAAAGATTGTAAGATGTCGGTCTTCATGTCATCTAACAGGTTTCCTAAGTCAGATTTTGTAAGATTGGGTCCTGAAGAGGATGAGGATCATATGGGTGGATGTGTATCTCTTGTCCCATTCTTGCTTTTCCTAAACCTAGAATGGTTTTTGAAGATCTGTAATATTTGTTCATAAGTCTTCTGAAATATGTCTCCATCTCCCAAGAGGTTTAAGATCTCAAAATTCTCCTCTTTAATCCCCCTAACAAGGACAAGTTTCAGCGATTCAGGGTCTAGGGTGCAATGGTTAGCGCATTTGTAGCTGAGATAAAAAAACTGGGCATAATATTCTAAGGATTCACAGTCTCCCTGCTGCATCCTAAATATTTCATCCCTTATATCATTTGCTTTGCAGTAGTCCCTATACTTTTCTAGGAATGCATGTTTCATTTGATCCCAGCTGAAAATACTATTTCCTTCTAAACTCATGAACCACCTAAGTGATAAATCTTTCAATGTGGAGGGAAAAAGCCTCAGCTTTTGTGCATCTGTAGTATAATCAAAAGATCTACAAACTACTTCAAACTCAAACAGGAATGTGTCAGGATCTTCTGAAGTCAATCCATGGAAGTTTGGCAGATTGTTAGGGTTGATATTCTTCATCCTGACATCTCCAGGAGGTATGCTAATGGGAAAGGTGAAAAGCTCCCTAGGTTCCTCTTCTTCACCAGCCATAGTGGTGTTTGAGCTGGAACTATCAGAAAAGTTGTCTCTATTAGGATCGTATGTGGAATCAGTTTCGTTTTCAGAGTTTGGGGATCCAAACTAAGAGTAGTCAGAATTGTTGTTACCATTATTGATCATGGGATGCCTAGGAAGAAAGCGTCCAAACCTATCCCTTTGCCAACGAGGCATTCATTGGTGGAATCTTTATACTTTTTTCTTTTCTTTTTATGTGATTTTTTTTCGCTTTTGAAGATGTCTCCTAAAAGATTTAGCACCTCCCCGGCAACGGTGCCAAAAAGTGGTGAACTCTCAAAATGGATACCTAATAAGGGCAGCTGGACTAAGAGCCTACTTTAATTATCAACTCAGGGGACGTACAAACTTCATAGGTGCAGGCACTATATGTGTTCTCTAGGATAGTCTTTGTCGAAGTTGGGTGCTTGTATCAATGTTTTTTAAAGAGTTGCCTAAAAGTGATTCAATAAACTGTAAAAAGGATTGTTTAATCTATGGAAGTGAAATTCCTATGCTAATAAATTCAAGTACTGAAAGAAGGAAATCTATGTCTAAGAAATCAAATGCAGGAAACAGTAAGCATATCTTTAAGAATTAACTTGCTGAAAGCAATAAAAATTATACTATGGAATTGAATACTGAAAACATAATAGATCTATTCTAACGTAATGAAAGCTTGATCTCTAACTTAAGGAGTAATTACTGTAAATCGAATGCATAAAACTCAAAGTCTGATCTAACATAATCAAATGCTAAAGCTAAATTCGGAATGCCATTATCTAATGCTGCAATTTTAATCAAAACATTAAGGAGTGAATGTCATCATGTAACCAATAAATACTGAAAAAAATCAATCTCTATGAGCAGTTCTAATAATGAAATGAATACATAGGCTTAAGATCTAGATCGTTGCTTCAGAAGTAAATGCAAGTACATAGAGAAATAGGTGTTAAATTATGCCTTGGAGGAATGCTGCTACAAGACTATAGAAACAACATTACCAAACTACAGAGTGCATTATAATGAACTACGGAATCAAAAGGTTCAATTGCTACAGAAATCAGATCGTGCGATTTAAAGACTATTTAAAATACTCATCAATAATATAAATTCAGCCAATGTAAAATACACCATGAGAAATACCTGAACATTGAGATCTCCTAACTTACGTGTTGGAGGATCCCTCTCCAACCCGTACTCAGGAGTGAAAGGAACTTATAAATGTTGAATTGCAAGTAACATCAAGTCTTTTAATTAAACAGGAACTTCATAGTTAAAACCAAGTCTGTAACACAACGGTCTGGATAGTATAAAACGTAAAACAATAATTCTCCAAAATAGCAACAGGGGCCTCCTGCTACCCGAGAGGTACATATTTATATAATTCTAATGCTTAATCTAACTAAATGTCTAAATGTTGATTCTCTTTGAACAAGAGTTCGTTCTCTACAGATCAGGAAAAAGGCATTGAGTTTGGTAATGTTCTTTCAGTTCTTCACTTGATTTGTGCGTTGTCCTTTAGTGCACTACACCTTCTCATTCAAACTCATTGTCATGCAATTATATCATACAGCACTTTCAAAACATAACAGAAATAATCTCTTAAATAACTTCATTAAATAATTAAGGTAAATCATTTTCCCACAAAACAAGTGTATTTCTTCTCCCTTTCTTATGTTTTTGCTGTGGGGAAAGGCCTATCAGATACTTGTATTTTGGACCCATCAGGAAATACAATCTAAAATACAATCATTTTATTATTGACATCATTCTCAATTTCAACATTTTAAAATAAAATAATTTTATTAATGGCATCTCAACCTATTTTTTTCTTCTTATGCATTACCAAAGAACACGCCAATTCCTCATGCCATCATCCATATTCAAGCATATATAATCATAAACACAAGCATACAAAAGCATAAAACATAAATAAACAATTGACACCCCAAGATCACAGTCATTGTGCTCAATATAAAAATGTGTTGTACACAACAATTGACATGCACAAAACAATTAAAATGTGTACTTTATAATTTGCATTCGAAGTTGCTTTTTACACTCCTATTGATCGTCGTTAAACCATACACAATCATCTTCCCCACATAAGCACCCTCATGGCCTATTGCATTCTTCATCCTTTGGCACAAGAATCGTGAGTGCGTTTTCAAAATCCTTAACAATGATGGATGGTTGCACCACTTCTAATTGTGGATAACTAGTGGTCAAGATGAAATGATGCCATGTCTCTCCCATATTTCTCTTAACCACGATAAATTATTTTTTCATCTTTGTATGCCAGTAGTAGTTCAAAGGAAAGTAGGTGCTAAGGAGGCTTATACACATTTTATTTGTTGACTGGACATATCTAGGAATTATTAATGTGCTCATGCATCGTTCACTTAGGATCATGTTTGTAATAATGTTTCATTTTTTATCCCATTCACCATGGTTGATAAGAACAACTAGAAAATATGATGAATCAACATAAAGGTCATAAGGAGGATAATCCACAATGTAGGACTCTAGTGGAACTTGATTCATTACGACTCTACAAATTTTTGTCTTGACTTCTGATGTGATCATAGGAAATCTACGCAAATCTCATTCAATACACACAAGAGTGTTTTCAATCTGCAATGGACAAAACCAGAGTATGTACTTGATTAGATAAACTGGAGTATACAAAAAAACTAGAGTATCTGACACCACTAGGTTTATGATGTCATCCTATTAGTGAATTGTACCTAGGTTTATGGTATCATTCTATAGTTGAATCCTATAGGAATTTAGTGACAAACATGATGCCTTACATCACCACAATTTAACTTGATATAAAATCCTACACTACACGGAAACCACCTGCTATCAGAGGTTTTTAGTGTTACAAGATTTGGGAAAATTATCAAAAAAACTTTGCTACAGCCTCCACAAGTGGTAACCGAGGTTCTAGGGGAGGTATTAATGGATTTTTTTTGCAGAGGTTTCTTTCCGACATTTAGAGGTTTTAGCGGAGTTTTCTACCGAAGATTCAATGTGCCCATAGTAAATAACCATCGGTGTGCTTATACCAATGATGAGCATTGGTGTTCCTTCCCTAAAGAAAAGCATCGACACCGATGTGCCTTCAGTCAAGAGGAGCACCAGAACTGATGCGCCTTCACCAAACAGGATCATCGACAATCATCTGCTTCAACCAAAGAAGAACACTAATATAGGTGTGATTCAACCAAAGAGGAGCACCGACACCGATGCCCCCTTCATCAAAGAGGAGCATCGACACCAGTGCACCTTCACCAAAGAGGAGTATCGATATTTTTTGGAAAAAACCCCACTGATGCACATGGGTAATGGAGCACCAATGTACCTACATTAAAGAAGAATCGATCCACTTATACCAACGGTGAGAACCATCACACCTTAACCAACAATGAGCATTGGTGCACCCATACCAAAGAGGAGCACCGATGAAAAAAACATTGTCGTGTACAGAAACCTCCTGAACGTGCAAATAAAGGGGGGTGATTTAATAAATAAATTATTATTAAAATGTAATTATATAATAACTTTGATTTTGAATATTCCAAGTATTTTTTCATACCCTTGTTTATTAATGAATCTCTTATTTACAATTTAAAAATCAAATACTTGCCTAATATTAAACAAAAAATATAATTTGATTTCTTGAAATAAAATTTTATAGTTAAAGCATATGAAATAAGGCATTATCAATAAACATAAAAATAATATTATGAAAATGTGTAATAATGAATATTGAAATGTTAATCGTTATAATTTATAGTCATGGAGCACTGCTGCACCGATAGTAAATCGATGCACTTATGCCAAAGATGAGCATCGATGCACCTTAACCAACAATGAGCATTGGTGTGCCCATATGAAAGAGGAGCATTGATGACAAAACCAATATGTCATTTACAAAAACATTATGAACATGCAAATAAAGGGATATGATTTAATAAATACATGATTATTAAAATGTAGTGATATAATAACTTTGATTTTGAATATTCCAAGTATTCTTTCTTACCCTTGTTAATTATGAATAACTTATTTACAATTTAAAATGGAAATACATGTCGAACATTAGACACAAATTATAATTTTGATTGTAATTTGAAATAAAAAAATTATAGTTAAAAGCTATGAAATAAGACATTATCAATAAGCATCAAAATAATATTATGAAAATGTACTATAATTAATATTGAAATGTTAAGCATTAAAATTTACGGTAATGGTGATGAAACCACCCATACAAAACCATGGTGAGTGTCAAACCACTCGATTTACCACTTAATTACTGGATCTCGTGTAATTACAAAACCACTCAATTGTTAGAAGAAAAATGTTTGATGAGAACTCCCCAAAACCACTCATCCACTAGAGTTAATATGCCTAACGTGGATAACCAATTCTCTCATACCAAATAAGAGCACTAGTGTGCCCACACCTTAAAATAGGACCACTGGTGCACTTATACAAAAAATTAGCACTGATGTGCCTTCCCCAAAGAAGAGCACCGCACCTTTGTGCCTTCCCCGAAGAGGAGCAACGACATTGGTTTGTTTTCCCCAAAGAGGAGCACTGAAATCGGTGCACCTTCACCAAAGAGGAGCATCGATGGGCCTTCACCAAATACAAGCATTGGTGCGTTCACATAGAATAGGAGCACCACAAACATAAAATAGAATGTCATGAACATAAAATAGTTTTCCATGGTTATATAAACTTTGTTAACCTGCAAATAAAAGGAGTTGAAAACCCATATGGATATGAAACCATATTGCGAAAAAATGTACCATTTTCTTTGCAAAAATTTCCCCTCATTTTCTATCCATGTATTTTGAAGATAAATCCTAAAATAAATCCACCATTAACCTACAAAATAGAGGAAAACCCTCAAACCAACAAAAATGAACATGAAAACCAAGTAAGAAATTGGGAACAATAATGAGAAATGCAAAATAATAGAAATAAAATAGATAATGGGAATAAATAAAATAATGAAGAGGGAAAAATGCTTTCTTGGCTGCAATACTGTTCCTCTTCCTCTTCTCTCTTGGAGAATCATGTGAAATGAAGAAATGAAACAAACCCTCTTTTTTCCCCTCTAAGGGCATTTTTTCTTCTTCTTTCAAAATTTATAAATTCATGTTTCTTTCAATAAGCAGGGTAAACCCATATATTTTGATGTAAAACCCTAAAATAAATCCCCCATTAACCTATAAAGTAGAGGGAAAACCCTCAAACCAACAAAATAAAACAACAAATCCAAATAAGAAATTAGGAGCAATAATGAGAAATGCAAAATAATATAAATAAAATAAATAATGGGAAGAAATGAAACAACAAAGAGTGAAAAAATTGGTTGCTTGTATGCAATACTGTCTCTCTTCCCCTTCCTCTTCCTCTTCTCTCTAATAAAATCATGTGAAGTGAATAAATGAAACAAGCCCTCTTTTTTTCCTCTTTCTAAGACAATTTTCCTGCTTCTTTAAAACATTTAAAAATTCCTGCATTTTTTAATAAGTTTTAAAAAAATGACTTAATGTTTGGTGCTTTTGTTTAACAGAAGCATCGGTGCTCCCAATCGTAAAAGGAGCACCAATGCACCTTCACCAAATATGAGCACCGACACCAATGCACATTAACCTTAAGAGGAGCAACGACACCGATGCACCTTGACCAAAGATGACCACTGATGCTCCATTTTAAAAGTGGAGTGGCAATGTTTTTTTGGCCAAAGAATAATGGTGCACATGGGTCATGGAGAACCAGTGCACCCACACCTTAAAAAGAGCATCTGTGTGCCTTCACCAAAGAGGAGCACTGACACGGGTGTGCCTTCACCAATGAAAAGCACCGACATCGATGTGCCTTATCCAAAGAGAAGCACTGGTGCACAGTTACAAATGTGGAGCACCGGTGCACAATTACAAAAGTGGAGCACCGACATTTGTTTTGCTAAAATCACACCGGTGTACATGGGTCATAGAGCACTGGTGCTCCTAAACCAATGAGGAGCATTGTTTCACATTTACAAAAAAATAGCACCAGTGTGCCATAATGCTTTAGGCGTACCAATAAAAAACATTCTCTAAAGCCTCCTCCTTCCTGCCTCTGCTAGAAACATCTGCTATAAAAAGAGAAGAAATGTATTTTTTTGGGGGGTTCTGCTACAACCTCTCCTAGAAGGTGTTCTCCTTGTAGTGCACTGATGAGCCCGAGATATAGGTACTCCATAGACTCCTTTTATGCCACACATAAGTGAAGAAAGGATAAGAAACCAACTCCTTCTGTAGGGGAGAATGCATTTTGGTTGATGATTAAATGAATTAATTTAGTGATTATATATTCTTATGTTTTAGTGTTTTTATTTCCTAATCATATGAATGAAGACATGTGTGGACAGGGTGCAGGTGACCTGGAAGAATAACAAATGACCAAGCTTCAAATTGAATATCGCAAGAGACACAATGATCCCATTTTCTCCTGATTTGTAGGAAAGAATCATGTTATTCAGGATCGTGATTTTCAATGTAAATCTAGGTTAGAAGTAATGATAAATAGCGACCTCTTGAGTAGCAGGGGGTCTGGAGACATTTTCTAAAAACAATCTTCAGCATTTTCATAGTTGAGACATCTTTTATTTACATTTTCTGTAGCATGGATTTATGAACTGATAATGAAAGACCAACGTTCTTTTAATCTTGTGAGTTCATAAGTATCTTTCCCTCCTGATATATGTGTTGGGGAGGGCCCCCTCAATACATAAATCAGGAGTTTTGTGCTTTGTTTCAGGTATTTCTCATGCATGCTATTAATTATTTCCATCATCATTGTGGGTGAATTAAATTCAACATTCGTTTAAATATCAAATTTCAATTTCAACACAAGCAATTTTCTTTCTGTAGTTCAATAAAATTGCATCTGTATTTCTGTAGTGCACTGTCTGTAGTCCTATGCATGCCATCTACACAGGCGAATTTCATATCTGAATTTCCATTTTTTTAGCATTTCCAAGTAAAGACCAAATCTATGTTTTCATGCTTCCAAGATAATAATTTCTGATTACTGATAGAATGGATCTTTGCCTTTTTTAGATTAGATTCAAGCTTATTAGATCAAAGTTATGCATGCTTCCCTTTCTTGATTTGATAAAATAGGATTTATCTGCTTTCAACATTTGATTTGATAAAATAGATTTACATGGTTTCATTTCCTACTTTGATAAGATAGATTTACATGCTTTCATTTCCTGCGTTGATAAAATAGATTTATATGCTTCTATTTCCTGCTTTGATAAAATAGGATTTACATGTCTTCATTCCTTCCTTTTATAGAATACTATATCCAGCTTTCTTAGGTCATTTCATGCCTCCCAATTTCCATAGAAAAATACTTCCTGCTTTCTTAGAGTATCCATTAGAATACATAGGACACTTAGGATGACGGAGATGATATCATAGAGCACATACAGTGCTGAGTACCTCTCAAGTTTGTACACTCCCTGGTCGATATTTAGAGTATACTTCTGGAATATATACCTCAATAAGGTAGACATTCCTGGAGTCCATCACTTTTTGGCGTTGTTGATGGTAGGTGCTTAAACTATAAGAGACATCTTATTAAAAAAAAATCTTAAAAAATATTACAATGAATGCCTCGATGAAAGAAGGATGAATTTGGACGTTTTTTGCCTAACCGCCACATGAGCAATAGCGATTTTGAACACTCTCAATTTGAATTCCTCAAATACGACGAAGAAGCTAATTCCAGTTACAATCCATACCGTGATAACTTCTTTGCTAGCTCTAGCTCAAACACTACTATGGCGGATGAGGAGGAAGAACACAGGGAACTGTTTACATTCCCCATAAGTGTACCTCTTGGGGATGCTAGAATGAGAAACATCAATCCCAATAATATACCAAAATTCCATGGCTTAACATCAGAGGACCCTGACACATTCTTGTTTGAATTTGAGGTAATATACAGGTCCTTTGGTTATACCATTGATGCACAAAAATTGAGACCCTTTCCTTCTACACTAAAAGATTTATCACTTAGATGGTTTATGAGTCTGGAAGGAAATAGTATATTCACATGGGACTAGATGAAACAATCCTTCCTAGAAAAATATAGGGATTGCTATAAAGCAAAAGACACAAGAGATGAAATTTTCAGGATGCAACAGGGAGAAAAAGAATCCCTATATGACTATGCACAACACTTTCAACTCAGTTATAAGCGGGCTAGTCACTGTACCCTAGATCAAGAATCATTGAAACTGGTACTTCTTAGAGGAATCAAGGAGGAATACCTAGAAGTATTGAACCTATTAGGTGATGGGGATATATTCCAGAAAACCTATGATCAAATCCTGCAAATCTTCAAGAATTATTCTAGATCCAGAAAAGGCAAAAATGGGATATATGATACACATCCTTTAATAGGAGGATCATCCTTTCCAGGCCCAAGCCTTACAAAGTCCGACTTATGAACCCTTATAGATGATATGAAAACAAACATCCTTCGGTCCTTAGCTATTCAATTGGATGCACTCCAAATAAAAAATAAACAAGACGAGATCAACCAAGCACTAGCAGTATTTTGCCCACGATGTAGAAAGAAACATGAAAAGGGACAATGCCCATTAAGTGCAATAGAGATCTGTGGGATTTGCACTGATGATCATACCACTGATAAATTCTCTTTGATACCATCATGCAAAGCAGCCATACAGGATCCCACATTAGAAGGTACTATCGAACAACTTTGTTTTGTTAACCAGCGAAGGAACAATTTTGCTAGGCCCTTCCAGCCCAACAACCAAGCATATTTTAATCAAGGGAGTAATCAACAGAACTGGAACCCTTCGGCACCAACTACATTGCCACCACAAGAAGCTCCAAGCCAATGGTAGCAAAACCAAACACTGTATCAACAACCATATTATACCCATCCTTATTCTCCATACCCCCCACCTTTTTCTCAGCCACGGGTGAATTATGGAAATCCATATCCATATTCAACAAATTGGAGGACTCCATTGCAACAACCACTCATAATTCCGCCTCCACAAGACCCAAACGCCCCCCATACCAACTCCAATCCCTTCCCAACCAGTTCCAAACCCAAATAACAGTCGAACAGGGAAGCAACAACCCTATAACAATGAAGTAGTGCAATTTCCTACCTATGTTGTGGATGCACTAGAATTAAATGAAATCAATCTTAGATATGGAAAGACGTTGCAAGGATTCCACCCACAAAACAATCAAGAACATACATACAATGAACAACCCACACCTTAAGAACCCCAGCAACCTATAGAGATACGCCATCAAGAAAGAAGATCAACCTCAATTACTAAACAGAAACCCTCCATTCCCTAAGAAACTGAAACAAAACACCAAAGAAGAGGCATAGAATGCTATACTTAATTAATTAAGACATTTAAGCATTCAGATTCCCATTTTAGAAGCAATAAGGGATGTCCCAATATGTAATAAATTTATAAAAGAAAATTGCTTAAAGAAACCTGGGCGAAGGAAACGAGATCCACCAACTATAAACGTGGTAGGCCAACTAGCAAAATTGATGTTGGGTATCATTGTTAACCCTAAATACCTCGACCCAGGAAGCCCTATTGTTAATGTAACCATAAACAACAAACCTATTTCAAGCAGTTTAATTGACCTAGGAGTTGCAATCAACGTAATGACAAAGGATACAATGATAGCCTTAGGTCTCCAATCACTAATCAGACCAACCAGTACTGTGCTACAGCTTGTTGACACCTCCACTGTCAAACCTGAAGGAATCCTGGAGGATATAATCATAAATATTGAATCATGGGAGTATCCAGCCGACTTCATAGTTATATAAGTCAAGAGTAAGCTCATTGGGTACCCAATCATCCTAGGGAGGCCATGGATGGCGACAACAGATGCCTATATAGGCTGTCGATCTTGAAATATGACAATTACAAGTGGACAAGAGAGGAAAAAGATTACAATATACCCACCAGCAAAAAGGTCTATAGACACAGAATACCAAAACTAGACATATGACTATGATGATATAAATGACCAAAAAATACAACCTATGCTCACCATAGAAACAACCCTAACTCTAAAGGCTAATGATGAATATGGTAATTTAGCTAAATTTATTCAGAATGTATCTCCTAATCATGGTATCCTTGTAGAAATTTTTGAAACAGATCAACAGCAGGAAGTTTTGGATTCTCCTCACAATAATGACAGAATGTGGGAAGAAGTGCTCTCAATTGAACAACAACCACCACAATTCAAAATAGTCGAGATCCTTCCTGGGAAAACAATCAATATCAGCTCAAATTTGGAGTCGGAACAAGAGCAGCAACTCATAAAGGTACTCTAAGAAAACAACAAGTCTTTTGCATGGAGCTATACTGATATGAAAGGCATACACCCATATATTTGCAAGCATTACATATATATCAAAGAGGGCGTTGTACCTATCAAACAACCCTAAAGAAGAATGAATCCAGCACTAAAATATATAATTAAGATGGAACTACAAAATTTATTGGATGCAGGATTCATCTACCCAATCTCAGATAGTGAGTCGGTCTCACCATTGGTAATAGTCCCTAAGAAAGGAGGGAAGTGGAGGATCTTTGTAGATTACATGGAACTTAATAAAGCAACTAAAAGAGACCAATTCCCTCTACCATTCATTGACCAAGTGTTGGACACCCTGGCTGGAAACAAATTCTTCTCATTTTTGGATGGATTTAGTGGATACAACCAGATCCAAATCCACCCTACTGACCAAGATAAAACCACATTTACCTGCCCATGGGGCACATATGCATATAGAGTACTACCTTTCAGACTTTGTAATGCCCCAACAACCTTTCAAAGGGCCATTTTGAGTATATTCTCTGATTTTATCAATAACCAAATGGAAGTCTACATGGATGACTTCACACCCTATGGGAAAAACATTTTCCAATCATTACAACATCTAGAATTAGTCCTAAAAAAATGCGTTGAAATGAGTTTATGCCTCAACAATGATAAATGCAGGATGCTGATGCAAGAAGGCATAGTTCTGGGACACCATATCTTCGAAAGGGTCAAGCGAAAGTTATTGTGATTAAAACACTCCCCCCACCTGTCAAACAAAGGGATGTGCACAGCTTCCTTAGGAAAACAGGCTACTACAGACGGTTTATAGAAAGTTACTGCAAAATTGTTGCACCTATGTTTTCCCTTCTGACAAAAGATACAGAATTCATTTGGATCAAACATTGTATGACAGCATTTGATCAACTCAAAGAGAAGACAATCACGGACCCAGTCCTTCAAGGACCCAACTGGGCACAACCATTCCACATCCATTCGGATGCTTCTGACAAATCCATCGGGGTATTCCTCGGGCAAGAAGAAGAAAAGAAACCTTCTACATTCTATTACATTAGCAAAAACTTGGCAGGAGCATAACTCAATTATACAGTGGCAGAAAAAGAATTTTTGGTTGCAATACATTCTATAAATAAATTCAGGAACTACATCATTGGGTAGCCATTCTTTATCCATACTGATCATTTTGAAATCAGATACCTCATGAATAATCCAAATACCAGTGCTCGAATTATTCGATGGTTGTTTCTCTTGCAAGAATTTGACATAACAATCCTGGAAAAATAAGGAAAGCATAATGTGGTAGTTGATTTTCTGTCTAGACTGACACATGGACAAGACAATGAGTTGGTAAGTGACCACTTCCCTAATGAACACCTCTTTGCAATATCCACACAAAGCCCATGGTTTCCCGATATAGAAAACTACTTGGTATCTGGGATATTTCCACCACATTATAGCTATAAAGAGAAGAGCAGAATCATAACGCAGAGTGCAACTTATACTTAGATACAAGGAATCCTCTTTAAGAAAGGACCAGACCAAATATTAAGGAGATGCATCTAATAAGATGAAGTCCATGACATACTCCATGCTACTCACAATGAACTTTGTGGAGGCCATTATGTTGCAAAAAGAACAACCTATAAAGTACTACAAACTGGATATTACTGGCCAACACTGCACAAGGACTCCTATGATTATGTATCACATTGTGACGATTGTCAACGGATGGAGAAGCCTACAAAAAGAGAATAAATGCCTCTACATCCCCAAATATCTTTGGAAGCATTAGAAAAGTGGGGATTTGACTTTGTTGGTCCATTCAATCCCCCATCAAATCAGAAAAAACTACATTTTAGTATGCACTGACTACCTTACAAAATGGGCAAAAGTGGCAACACTTGCAGTAGCAAATGAAACAAATGTAGAAAAATTCTTCACTGAACAAATCTTCTAGAGATTTGGAGTTCCAAGAGAGTTAGTTTCTGACCAAGGAAAGTAGTTTACATCCAACCTCATCGAGGACCTACTTCAAAGAAACAAAATTAAACAATGAAGGTCCTCCGCCTACCACCCTCAAGCTAATGGTCAAGCTGAAATCATAAATAGAGAGCTTGAAAATATTTTGACAAAAGTAGTGCAGTTACATAAAAGGGATTGGGTAGACAAGTTAAGTGAAGCAGTTTGGGCTTATAACACAACATGGAAACAACAACAGGCTTTACCCCCTATGAGTTGGTATATTGGAAAAAAGTAATGCTCCCTATTGAATTTGAAATCAAGACATTAAGAATTGCAGCCCATCTAAACATGCAACTTTCAGAAATCCAAAAAGAGCGTATGCTCCAACTAAATCAACTCGATGAGCAGTACCAACAAGCCCTCACCCACACTAAAATTATCCAGCAATAGAGGAAAAATGGCATGAAAAGAACATCAAATAGAAGAAATTCAAAGAAGGTGACTGGGCACTACTATATGATTCTCGGTTTCAATTTTTTCAAGGAAAACTCACCACCATATGGCTTAGCCCCTACATTATTGATACAATTTATGACAATGGTGCAATCAGAATCAAGACCATAGATGAGACAGAGTTCCCCATGTTGGTGAATGGGCATAGACTCAAATTATATAAGAAACCACAATCCAGGGAGGAATTCACAAAAACACTCTATCAGAAAAACCTAATGCTGATAGAGGATATGCATGAACACTGATGACCACTGGAAAAATAAATAAATAAATATATATATAATAAAACAAGCCAGTATCCATGCAACTAAAGAACAAATAGAAGCAAAGAAAAAATGATCAAGCGAGAACAGTATAGCAACACAACTGAAGATCAAATAGAAGCAAAGCAAGAAAGTATCAAGCGAGTTAGTACAAGCATCAAAGAGCAATATTCAACAAAAAAAAAGCCAAATCAAGCAAGCCAGCATAGAAAAATAAGCCAAGAAAAAGAAAGTATCAAGCGAGCCAGTACAAGCATCAAAGAGAAATATTCAGCAAAACAAAAGCCAAATCAAGCGAGCCAGCATAGACAAATCACCCAAGCAAAAGAAAGTATCAAGCGAGCCAGTACAAGCATCAAAAAGAAATATTTAGCAAAACAAAATCCAAATCAAGCGATCCAACACAGAAAAATCAGCCAAGCAAAAGAAAATAGCAAGCGAGCCAGCAGCAGAACATTATAAAAGTGCAACTACAGATATACCAAAAATAACTACGGACAAAGATATGACCTACTATGGAACCCTGGGTCCGTACGAAGACGCCCACATCATCAGCTAAGGTACACTGAGCATAAGAGGTAATCACTAAATTCTTTGTTTGCATTTTTAATCAAATCATTCTCCCTACAAAAGCAAATATTTTTCAGTTGAGGACAACTTTCAAGTAAACTCGGTGGCATGGTTCAGAGTATCCCTACTGGAGAATGATGACTGAACACAAGTAACCATACTGGGTCATGATGACTTACCACATCCAAGTCAAGGAAATGACAATCTCTGTATCTCTCCTCCATATCCTTTGATAATCAAAGCACCAACAAGATGTACAATGATGTGAGTGAATGCATAAAATAGAAAATAAGATAGAGAGGGATAAGTAAGAAGATCCAACTGGCGATACGAGTTTTCTCAGAAAAGGAAGGATATAGAAGGAAGGACTCGACACTCATCCAACAAACCAACGATTGATCCCAAGCAGGAAAGTAAGTCATTCACCCCCAAGCTTTGTGGTTTGATGCTATTCGGCAATTACAGAAAATGAAAAAAGGGTTTAAGAAAAGTGAGCCAGACGACCATACACCCATATATGAAAATCCTTAGGTATTGACCATCCTCTGCATAGCAGGATGGATGTCGTTTATTACTGGCCTAAGAGGATATAACATGGAAATAGCCTTAGATTTCACCCAAAACTTGAAACATATAAAGGAGGAGCAATACATTGCTCGGGTAAGGGGGTTGCGCATCAGATTAGATGAGGAGTCAATTGCAAAACATGCAGGCTTGCCAATGGGGCTGCATTGGGTAAGGGATGACAGAGAATCCAACCTAGGGGGGAAAAAAACTTTCTTTGGACAGGGTGAGAGATACTATTATTTTTTTATCATTTAACTCAATAGATCTAGGATCTTAACTGAAAGAAAAACATGTACAGCATATCAAGCATAAAAGACAAGAGACAAGAGACACAAAACATTTCACTGGGGAAAACCAAGAAGGTGAAAAACCCCGCAACTTCTTCAGAGATAGAATAAGCACCAATACAAAGATTGCAAAGATCAAACCCGAAAGATAGATGTCTTCAGCAGCATACTCCTCGTCCACTTGTGTGCATTCCTCCTCTCTCTCACTAATGCGAAGTGAGTGAGTGTGTGAATGAATCAAATGAGAAAGTCACACTCTCTATCTATACTTTTACTTTCACTTGAACTTTACTCAACTAGGTCGGCCCCAACTTAACCACTTAACATAATGTTGATTGGGCCAACCCCACTAGGGTCGTCTAATAACCCTTTAACCCACATGACTCATATAGGGCCGACCCCATCAAGGTGGTCTAATAACCCATCAAGTATAAGTTATGACACCTACAATATAACTTGCAACACTTGCAAGTACAAATGACGACACTTCCAATCGAAGGAATAATACATATCCGTTGGGGATACAATAAAGTACAAATGTAATACATACAATATACAAGTGAATATCTTATGAAGTTACAAATACATCAACACTCCCTCTTAAGTATAAAGGTATTCTCTTGACACAAGTCATCAAAACATATAGGCACAAGTCTTCAATTCTAGAGCTGGATCATCGTCACTGGATCATGGAGCATCGTCGTCACTACTGCTGTACTCGTCATCTCGATCACTGGTGCTATCTATCAATTCTTCTCACCATAGAAAATTCTACAGAGCCAACCCTTTTTCATGTTGGTTGTAGGCCTAGCCTCCTGTAGGTCTTCATCATCTATGCGAGCGGTCTGATAGAGGTGGAACCTCAAGACTGATTATGTGCATATGCAAAACCTGACAAGAACATCCTAGGAACATTTTATGTGCCTCAGTACTATCAGCAAGATCTCCCAAGACTTATATGCATCCCTTCACAAAACCTTTAAAGAGCATCCCAGGATCATTTTATGTGCCTCAGCATGACCGAAAAGATCTCTAAAGAGCATCCCAGGACTTATTACAAGCACACAGCTCAACCTATCGGATCTCCAGGACTGATTACATGTGAATAGGAAAAACCTTAAAAGAGTATCCCAAGAACATTTTACGTGCCTAAGCACGACCAGCAAGATATCTAAAGAGCATCCCAGGACTTATTACAAGCACATAGCTCAACCCGTCGGATCTCTAGGACTGAATACATGCCTCCCTAGAAAAACCTCGAAAGAGCATCCCAGGAGTGATTACGAGCACACAGCTCAACCTATCGTATCTCCCAGGTTATTTTACATGCTACTACACCACCTGCCACATATCATCTACAACCTCGAAGTATCATCCTGATACTCATGATCCACCTGATCATCCTCGCACAGAGCATCATCCTGATGCTAATGATCATACTGATCATCATCATACAGTACATCATCATAATGCACATCATCATCTCATGATCATCCTGATCATCGTCACAGCATCGTCCTGATGCATATCATCATCGCATGATCCCCCTGATCATCGTCACAGCATCGTCCTGATGCATATCATCATCGCATGATCACCCTAATCATCGTCACAACATCGTCCTTATGCATATCATCATCTCATGATCACCCTGATCATCATCATAGCATCATCCTAATGCATATCATCTGGAGCATCATCCTAATGCTCATCACATGACGCTTACATCCACAACCATGGGAAGGATCCTCCTACCACCATGCTTGGAATGGCTCCTGCAAATGTGTCCCATCACTTCTTCCTCGAAGTATATTCTATCTGAAGAACACCAAGCCTCTCTCTAAAGTACTCAAACTTCACTCTAGTTAGTGGTTTTGTCAACACATCTGCAACCTCCTCATCCATCACAACATACAGGAGCTTCACTACTCCTCTCTGCACCATATCCCTGATATAGTGATATTTGATCTCGATGTGCTTCGACCTGTCATGAAACACCGGGTTCTCAGACAACTTCACACAACTCTGGTTGTCACAGAAGATATAGGTAGCATCCAATGGGAGATCAAATAACTCAGACAGTAGCTTCCTCAACCATACTGCCTCACAATTGGCCGAACAAGCTGCGACATACTCTGCTTCGGCTGTACTTAGTGCTACGCAGGATTGCTTCCTGCTAAACCAAGAGATCACACCTGATCCCATACTGAAGCAACACCTCGAAGTGCTCTTCCTATCTACAACACTACCTTAGCAATCAAAATCAACATAACCCTCCAGGTTAAACTTTTGATTCGCATCATACTTGAGCCCATAATCAATCGTACCCTTTAGGTACTCAGAATATGCTTTACAACAATCACATGAACATGTCTAGGATCCCTCAGGAAATAGATCCATGTGTTCACCGCAAATCAAATATCTGGTCTCATGTTCGTCAAGTACATCAAGGACCCAATCATCTGACGATACACCAAGACATCAACCATCTCAGATGAAGCATCACACAATAGCTTCAGATTCGATGCCATAGGTGTGGCCATGGCCTTGTAGTCCATCATCCCGAACCGCTTCAAGATCTCTACTGCATACTTCCCTTGTCCAAGGAAGATTCCATTTGCACTCTACAACACCTTTATACCTAGAAGGTAATGCATCATACCCAAGTCCTTCATCTCGAACTCGGCAGCAAGCTTCCTCTTCATATTAGCAATCAATCCAATCTCACCTGTCATAAATAGGTCATCCACATACACTTCCTCTTCGACTACACCATTCAAGAAATCTGTCTTGACATCCATCTGGTGTATCTTCCACTTCATCACTTGTATTTCTCTATGCTACCATCTGCAGCATGCTTGATCTTATAGATCCACTTGGAAGTCACCACAGACTTCCCTTTTGGTCTTGGGACCACATCCCAAACATAATTCTTCATGATCGACTGGTATTCCTCGACCATGGCATTCTTCCATTACTGCATCCCGGATCTTGGGAACTTCAGATTCTTCAATATCTTCAATAGATAGTTTTCTTTGAACTTCATTGTTGAAGCAAATGTTGTAGTCCTTCTTTTGTAGGTGATTGTACACGATCTTTCCTACAATTCAAATTCAATTGCATGATTAGAAATTTCTCATAGTTTTCAGAACACAATCTTACACATAAAAAATATATGTCATACAGGCATGCAATTATCTTAGCCAATGCTTCAATACAACATTTATCCATATCCCGTATTCACACGGTAACTTTCTAGATGCCTTCCATCTCTACCAAAACATTTGTTAAGAGTGTGCACAACTCCCAACATGTTAGCAAAGAGGTTTCATTCTAGATAAGTAGCAATGGAATGTTGTATAGTACCATAGGCCACTTACCCATGACTTGCATATTAGTAGTATCTTGTTAATTAATGCAATTTTTCTAATATGCATAATATACATCCTAAATCTAGGAACATAAGTATGATTGGAAAGCATCATTTAAGTAATCATATATATAATAAATGACAATTCAAATACTTATCTTTGTTTAGTTGTAGGGTGGACTCCCTCTCAATCTTTGCTTCCTTGCAAGAACTACTAGAGTGTGCTCCCTCTTGATCTTTGCTTCCTTGTGGGAACTACTGGAGTGTGCTCCCTCTTGATCTTTGCTTCCTGGATTATCAGTTCTTGAACTTATATCCATCTTGGACCACTATGCATGCTTAAGTGTGCACTAGTGTCATCATTGTGTCATCCTCAAGATCTCATACATAATCATACATTCATTAGTATAATCTCAATACTATCAAAACATTATGATTCTAAATAATCTTAAATATGTATGGTCATGATCATTTCATACATAGATAATAAGCGTTAGTATTCAAGGTTTCAGGGAAGACTTCTTGTACTCATGCATATTCTTATTTGACCATAGGACTCTTCTAGTTAGTCATATCATCAATCAAAGTAAGAAACATAATATGCATAAACCCTTGATTACTTAAATTTCTAACTTCATGAATAATCATTATCAATCATACAAAAGCATAAGATCCTAACACAAGGTAAGATTCTAACTGGATATAGGAAAAACATAACTGGTTATCATGTTTGCTAGTTATGTCTAGCAATGTCTTCTTGTTCTCTTCAATGACATGTGCCAATAACCTGCATAACTCATAAGTTAACCATTGTAGAACCAAAATATACATACCTCATAAGTAGAGCTTCTATAATGGCTATGGATGAGTCTTTGTCTTCATGTCACCATGGTCATATGTTCTTTATCTAGAACTTGATTTGTCTTTCTTGATGTACCTTTCATGTTAGCGGACAACATCAACCTCATACAACATCATAGTGCATTAGTACAATCATAAGTGTCATAACCCTAATCAATGAATGTATTCTATCATTCACATGCATTCATACTTTTACTAGGGTGATAAGACAAGTCTAACATTAATCAAGATTGTACTAACCTCAATAATATGAAGACAAACATATCATAAACTTAATCATGAACATATTTCAAAACATACCTCTATCTCCTCAAGTCATACCTGTCGAAATTGCTTGTAGCATTCTTATGTAAGGCCTTAGCCTCATCTTCCTCTGGAACTGGAACTTCTTCACTTATGCACGTGTCCAATTCATTTTCTTCTAGGACGAATTCAATCCACTTTGATTTGTTGAGACTCGATCTGGAGCTGGATTAGGGTTTGTCGGAGAAACTCTAAAAATTCAAACATTGAATTTCAAACCTCTGATTGGATGAAAAGATGCACCTTGATGAGCTGATCAAGCTGGTATACTTCAATTTTGAAATCTCCAAAATTTGACCCCTCACAATTGCCTTTGAAACTTCTGAATATTCTAGACAAGATCTCGAAATAGGGCTTGATAAAGCCCGGCCTTTTGCCCAACCAAAAAATTCGATCTTTTGCTCTAAACTTTGATTTTTCTTAGGAGCATCCAGCTGTGGTCACAAATTCCAAAAATTTCAACTTTTGCAGAAACCCTAATTTTCCACCTTACCGATCAAAATCTTGAACTAGGGTTTGATAGATCCTGAGGTTCTACCCAACCAAAAACTTTGATCTTGGTCTCTAAATTTTGATTTTTCTGAGGAGAGAAATCCTATGCTGAGACCACTCCAAAATTCCACTTCTTTCAAAAGCCTTAATTTCCTGCAGCACTGATAAGCCAAAAATGAGAATGCTTAAAAACCAATTCTATTTCACAGAAATATGTGCCTTATTGTTTCTGGTGCATCTCTGAAATTACGAATCCACAGGGTCTGAAACTTCGGCATGTGGTATCTTGACCTTTCATATTTCCAACCCCACAGGTCTTACCTCAAATGGATTCTCTAAGAGAGAGATATTCCAAATGTTGCAACATTACCTATTTATGGGATGAACAGGATAGTGAACTTGTACAGAGTGCCATGTGTCACTGGTTCAACTTCGGCCTCTGAAAAGCGGACATGTAAAACTACATTCCGTTCCCTTACTTCCACTTTTTACAGAATTTCATTTAGAGCTTCCTATCCCAAGTTGTGACCTTTTTTCCTAGGCCACCTGTTTATGACTAAGATCTGGAAGAGGTAGAAACCCTAGATTGTACGGATCATCAAATAGAAATTACAACGAATTAGATTATTTTCTTCGGAAACAAGGTACATGGGGATGTTATCTTCTACCTGTAAAAGTTTCAGAACCTGAACCTTCACCAAAATGGATTTATAGCGAAAGTGCCATGATGACTGGTTTTTACTATACCAAGCCCTAGCTTCCAATTTGTCGCAAGTGCAACAAGTGTCATAAATGCCATACCATGCCTTCCTTCGGGCTAGCTCTAATACTATGTTATTTTTTCATCATTTAACTCAATAGATCTAGGATATTAACTGAAAGAACAACATGTACAACATATCAAACATAAGACACAAGAGACAAGAGACACAAAACATTTCACCGGTGAAAACCAAGAAGGTGAAAAACCCCGCAACTTCCTCAGAGATAGAATAAGCACCAATACAAAGATCAAAAAGATCAAACCCAAAAGATATATGTCTTCAGCAGCATACTCCTCCTCCACTTGTGCGCATTCTTTTTCTATCTCACTAATGTGAAGTGAGTGAGTGTGTGAATGAATCAAATGAGAGAGTCACACTTTCTATTTATACTTTTACTTTCACTTGACCTTTACTCAACTAGGTCGGCCCCAACTTAACCACTTAACATAATGCTGATTGGGCCAACCCCCCTAGGGTGGTCTAATAACCCTTTAACCCACATGACTCATATAGGGCCGACCCCATCAAGGTTATGCATGCTTCCCTTTCTTGATTTGATAAAATAGGATTTATCTTCTTTCAGCATTTGATTTGATAAAATAGGATTTATCTTATTTCAACATTTGAGTTGATAAAATAGATTTACATGGTTTCATTTCCTGCTTTGATAAGATAGATTTATATGCTTTCATTTCATGCGTTGATAAAATAGATTTATACGCTTTTATTTCCTGCTTTGATAAAATAGGATTTACATGTCTTCATTCCTTCCTTTTATAGAATACTACATCCAACTTTCTTAGGTCATTTCATGCCTCCAAGTTTCCATAGAACAATACTTCCTGCTTTCTTAGAGTATCCATTAGAATACATAGGACACTTAGGATGATGAAGATTATCTCATAGTGCACATGCAATGTTGAGTACCTCTCAAGTTTGTACGCTCCTTGGTTGATATTTAAAGTATACTTTTGTCATATATACCTAAATAAAGTACACATTTCTGGAGTCCATCAACTACTATGGAAATATTAGAAATGGTTATCATATTTGTATCAGAGGCTTGTAATTACCCATAGAGGCATTTGTGATGAAATTGTTTAGTTTTTAGAATTCTACTATTGTTTCTACTCCATTGCCACAAGAAAAATGCAAGATTTAAATAGTGGTCAATCCAATTCCAACATCTTTTTAACCTTTGATGATTGTTCCATCAAGCCAAGTTTTTGTGGATGAGGCGACAATTATGGATTTGCTTGGAGCTAATTATACTTTGGGTGAAATTAGAACATTCCAATACAAATAAGAAGAAGAGACCAAGAATCCCAAAAAAAAGAAGAAAGAAAGTAAAAGAAAAGAAAGTGAAAAAAGTAAAAAGAAAAAAATATATATAAACAACACGTGGTTTTATTTTCCAATCTCTTGTTGTAAATTATTTATTTAGCACATTGTTGAAGTTAGGATATAAAGTAATATATTTTAAAGCTAAAAAGGACATTAAATCCATATTATCAAGAGCATTACTCATACATGGTATTTGAACTTGTGACCTTCCATTTACAACTTCTCATCTCATTTACTCATTACCAATTGCTATACCCCTTGTGGGATTAAAGAGTATGCTTTATATATACAAAGTGAAGAATATAATATTATATTGGATTATTAAGGAGTATACTGTAAATGAGCGAAAAAAAAAAAGATTTAAAAAAGAAGATAAAAATAATAAATAATCAAAAAAATGGAAGAGACAAATTATACTCATGAGAAAAAAAAATTATCGATGTTCCATAAAAATGCTGATGGAAATGCTTAAAGTTAATGGCAGTACATTTTATTAAATTCCTATTAAAATCGGCGTATGTCCAGCTAATAAAGAATTTTTTATTAACGTTGATATTGCTAATCAACTACTAGTTCCAGAAGTAGACATAGAAAATAACGAGAGGAACAAAGAGCAAACAAAAGAATTAGACCCACATATAGTAATTATAATCTTACTTCAAATTTCATTGTTGCAGCTATAGATGACTGTATTACCGATTCAGAATGATAGCAAGCTGTTAGAAAAAAAAATTAGAGCAAATCTAAAGTGAGACATCAAAATCTTCACGAATAAAATTACAAGTTGTAGAAAAAGGAACAATTATAGATCCAGTGCATATCACAGCTCAAGAAGATGTCAATCCAATTAAAGAAAATCATACACGGAATTTATACAAAAAAGACACTACAAACATGATAAAAGAACATAACGTTATAAGAACTCCCTATCGACATACAAATCATAAAAGCAAATATCTTAAAAGTGATGAACAACTAACGAAAATTACTAATGCCACTACAATCAAGTCTCGTGACGTCATTTCATTGTGGAAGTGCAATGTTTCACAAAGTGTAGAATTAGGATGGAACGATCCTTTTACGTTTTGAAAGATGTGTCCGACACTCAGAAGTTAATAATATCTTGTATCGTCAACTACGTCAGTACAAATATGGATGCGACGACAGTTACAAGCACATGGCGTAAATCTTCTTCGTCAATATGCTTTGAGGACAAAGTATTTTTGAAGAGGAAGGCAATGCTATGAACATTAAATAAAAATAAATACAATATAACACCGATAATAAATAATAAAAATTATAAATTATTTAAAGGGCGCATCATTTCATGAATGGTCATTAAGTGCCCTAGGTTCTCTTATATATAGTTGGCACTTTCTCATTGTAAAATCATCTCTCATATTATACAAATATATATTATTTTACTATCCAATTATGGATTTCTTGTACTATTCCTTCGTGAAATTTCTTGTGAACCAGATTCAAAACACAACATTACGGAACGATAGAGAGAAACATCCAAGTTGCAGATGTCAGACTGATATTAGTAGAGTGGGGAATATGCATGATTGAGTGCAAGCAGTGGTGCAAGAAAAATGCCAAGGAAGGGAAGAATGGCAAAAAAAATGGATTTTATGACAAACCAATACTTTGATACCCCTTGTCAAGATTTGTGAAAAACTACAAGCTAATTACATTTTATTGATCTCAATCATTTATTATAAATTGTGAATGTGACTTTTAGTTTTCATATTTTAAGAATTACAGAGTTAGGTGGATGACTCTTTATCTTTAGAAAAAAAATATATATATATTAACCATAAATAATAATCCCTAAAAATTAGGTATCCAACAATTATTTACATATAATTTATTAATAAAAGTTTAAAGTTATATTCTTAATTCTTATTAGTTTTCAAACTACTATTTCTTAATAACCAACCATCAAATATTTTCTTAAGACGCAAATACTCTCTTTAAACTATGTGGTGTCTTAGATTAAATTGTTATTAAAAAAAAAGCAAAGTCATGTAAGAAAAGAGAAAGTTCCTACTTGGAATGCGATGTTGCACACCTTAAGAATGGTGACTAAAATAGATTTCGTAAGAACTATTTACCATATTCTAAGAATGAAGAGAGCAAAACGGGACGTATGGAGGGGAGGGTATATAAATCATTCCCTAGAGGCCTAGTTAGGAGATGTCGAGTCTACTAATAAATTAGGTTCCTAATTGAGAAAAATGTCGTCTATTAATAAATTGAGCCCCTTCATGCTCTTGTCTATTATGACGAAGGGGCCTAAAATTTAATTAAATTCATTATAATATTGTCACTTATAACACACTAAACTTAGATTACTATTTCACGAGCCTAAATATTATTATGATGCACATATTCCCCTTGTAAATTATCAAATCAACTTCTTTAAGTTTTTCATATGCTAACATGAACTTGACTCAACACACAAGGTGGAAAAATCATTGTGAAATGTATTACTAAATAAAATTTGAGAAAAAATGTCTTTCTCTGATATGTTATAAGTTTTATGTATACTAACATGCACTTAACTCAAAACACAAAGTACAAACGTCAACATGGAATGTACTATTAAAAGAAATTTGAGAAAATAAAATATTGGTTAAAATTTGAATTGGCATGTTTTTAGGGTAATATAAACATTTGCTTACTTATTTTCAATTCATTTTACTATAAGTTCATTAAAAGAATTAAATGTGGTGTTCAATGAATCTATAATTAATTACGCATGCATTGATACTTTTATTGAATATATAATAAAATAAATTGAAATTACATGAAAAAAGTATGTTTTTATTTTTTTCTTTCAAAATAATCTATATTATTTGGAATCTATTTTTTTCTTCCAAAATACTCTACATACACATTATTTGGAATTTAAAATAGTTTTATTAGCTTTTATTTTGTGAAATGGAAGGTTGCTGAAACTTTTAATATTAATTTTTATTTTTCCTCGAATAATATAAAGAATATTTTTTATATCTTCACCAAACAAGTAAAATACTTTTCATATAAAAAATAATGTTTTATCTTTCATGAACAAATAAAAGGCTTCATAAAACAATCAAAGTGAGGTATACCTTCTTTTGATGGGTAGACATTTCTTTTCTCAAAAAGAGCTACGAGGTGGCAATGTCCATGCACCATTGTAAATATGTTATTTTGAAATTTGCAAACGAATTTTAAGTCACTGCTAAGATATCTTAAAAATTTGCCTAAGTTATTGTTGTTAAGGGAAATTTCCAAAATGACCAATACTAGGCAAAAAGAGTATTAATAATAACCTTGCTAGAAAAATAGTGTCAAAAATATATAAAGTTGGTAAAAATAAAAAATATTTTATATGCGAAAATATGTAAAAAACGTTTCATATTGACTTTTTACCATTTGGAAAGAAATTGAGCCCTAGAACTTTGCGTGTTGATTGCGGCTATCTTGGGATATCAAATTGCATTTCATCACCACTAGGTATTTTTCACATCCCTTAACTTGCATTTTGATGGTTTATTCCATTGTTTTAGCCCTAAATTTGAGCATGTTGCTTCAATCTAAAACAGTTACGATTATGGAGTAGAGATTTTCACTTGAAATTGCTATTGTCTAGCAGTTTGATAGTGAATCCCGTGCTATAGTTTAGATGATTTCAAGCGATTATGCAGCAAGGCAAAGAAAAACTTTTGAGACGTGACTAAAACAAATGGTTTTGACAGGGATGGATTTCATTTGGCGAGAGCATGAGCATGAGCATGAGGAATTAGATCATGACACCCTTGGAGATCCCTTAACTCTTTATTCCTTGTGTTGATGTGGATTATTGAAATTCTTCCGAACTTCAAATGTGAGGGCACAAAAAGGATTGCTTCGAACACTTATCCAATACTGGGATCCGAACAAGGGTGTATTTGTGATTAGAGTAGAGATATTCGAGATTACTATAGACAATATATATTTCTTCAAAGGGATTTCATGGAGAGGGGCTCCCACAAATTTGAAAGGAATGGTTCATAGGGTAGGTGCCCTCACGGTCCAAGAATATGTGAACACTTATTGTGTGCCTAGCACACAAAAAGCAGGAACACAAATCCTTATTTCCAATATTTGTAGCTTTCCACTGATTATTGAGTACTGATAACACAAAGCATGCATTTGGGTGTACAAATAACACTGATGATTGAGTACCAAACCTGGCTTTTCATGGCATACTTTCGTGTTCCATCTACTACCAACTTACAAGAAAGAGAGGTGAAGAAGCCATTTTCAAATGTGTAGATCAATAAGACCCTTAAATTTCCATGCAAAATCCAATGATCTTCTAAGAATGCATTCTTTTCGGCTAAATCCCGATGTCAAATTGGAAAAAGAAGTTCCTAGGTTTCTATAATCACCCATTAAGTTCTTGGGGAGTTGTCACCCTTGGATATTT
Source organism: Larix kaempferi (assembly GCA_027924585.1). NCBI lineage: Eukaryota > Viridiplantae > Streptophyta > Pinopsida > Pinales > Pinaceae > Larix > Larix kaempferi. Next base: position 8,545,784 of record BSBM01000348.1, read on the forward strand.
ATCATCTCTTGGGAAGCATATATTTGGGCATATTGCAGAAAGTATAAGCATTGTCATCTTTAGAATCGAAGGAGTGATACATTGCCAATTTATGTACATCTATTAAAGGGACGTGACTATAAAACATAAACATTGTAATATTGACAAAAACTTTATTATTTTAAGGGTTTATGCTTGCCGACATATCACATAAATAAAGCAGTTCAAGGCATAATTCTACATTGGAATTTTTATAATTGAAAACCAAATGTAGAGTAACCATCAAAGTCAAGGGACAAAACCCTAAGTGAAAGAGAAACAAGTAAACAAAATTAAAGGCATGATAACATCCTATGGCTAAGGTTCAAATCCTATAACAGGCTAGTGAGTATTAAGAGACATAGTAATACATAAAATAATTCTCTTTATATGTGTGTGGAATTATAGAATGATAGCATTCAAGTGATGTAAATTCCAAGTTAAATTTTCCAAGTTTATATACATAGATACAATGAAAATAAAACCTTGAATGGTTGTGACATCCAAGATAAGGGTCGGATATACTGGATATACTGCCACCCCTTAAAAAAGGATACTCATTACTTATATTCTATCTAAACCCTAGGATAGAACACCAAGACCAAGGTGAACCATAAATGAAGTATGTGTATCTGAGTGTATATTCGAATAAGATAGAAGGGTCATGCACCATTTTTGGTGAGTTCATGTGAATAGAACCAATAACCCAAGTCAGCCATGGAGGTAATACCCTGGAAGAAATAATAAAGTTATCAAGGAGTCTAAAATGAAAGAAGGGAAACCAAGAATCACAGCTTAAGAATGAGGGCATAAATCTTACCATGCAAGCGACACTGTAATGCCAACTCGTGTTCTGGTTATAAATGGAAACCCGAGGTGAGAGTGCAAGCCAAATATCTATGTTAAAATCCTGCATAGAAAACAACGAAGAAGGTTAAGTGACCTACAGAGCTATATTCACACGAAAGACCAATCAAATAAGATAATTGTGTAACGATAAAAGAAACAAAAGCGAACCTTTATATTTTACTTTTATGAATGTTTTACCAAGGTTGTAATTATGCCCAATCAGTGTCTGATTTCCATTCATACTAACTTAGGCATATGAACGAAATAATGAAGGAAAGAGAGCAACAAAACTAGAACCCATCTATGTATCTTAAGAGTTTCAAAGCCATCAGGAAACGGTTTAAGAGCTTTTTCTTTCCATGAACATAATAATCGACAATGGCCTTCATTCTAGGAAGCTTATCCGGCTGATAATTGATATGAATAATGACTTGTTTAAAGATGACCATTTCTGGCTCCTTCCTGAATTTTCTAAACATCACTTCACTATTCAAAAAGAGATAATAATACATTGCTCGCCTTGATGCATGAAGACCTTCATAGCCTGGATAAGAATGGAAAAATAACAACTCATTAAAGACTGCCTAATACCAAGCAGATCTGCTTGGAAAGTCGATCTACAACTTGATCCAAAAGCTTGATTGAAGGAATGGTAGGTCTAATGTGGAAAAACCCAGAATTAGAAACACAAATCCTCATTGTGTGAGCATAATGAGACCAACCCATTGAAGCATCATCGAAGACATCATTGTATCTATATATGCAGTTAAATTAATTTGTGTCCATCTGTCATGGATTCAACATCGGAGTCCCTACAAAGAATATCAACTGGGTTCTGCAGATAGACAATATCTACATCAAATATCAATACATTGTACCCCAATTGCAAAAACTCCCTTAATAAATGGAATTTTAGGCAATGTTAATGCTATATAATTCACTACCAATTCCTCTAGCTATTTGCAAGAATAAATTGTATATAAAATAGAACCCTTTTGGTGCAAGATGGTAGTCCAAACATTGTAGAAGAAAGAATAAAATATGATGAATTTTAACGAACAAACTACAGCTTTCTATTCACATAAAAGTTCATCATGATATCAGAGCTTGATTAAATCTCTTGGAGAGAATATTGATCCAAGCGCTTGTATTCTTCTATAGCGAAGAGAGATTCTTCCATAGCAAAGAGGGATTCTTCCATAGCGAAGAAGGCAGAGATCATTCGATCCAAGCCAAGATCTTTCACCAATCAAGTGAAAGAATTGATCCAAAAAATTGGACAGAGATCCGGGTTCGAGTATATTGCACAAGGCTGAAATCAACCCGAGAAAGCTTCTAGATCCGCAGATCTGAAGCAAATTCATGAAAATATGCCCAGCCATTAAGAGAGATTGTTGGAGCCGAAGAAACTCCCGCCGCAGTTGTAGAGTGTGAAGAAGGCGGCAAATCCGCAGTTTTGTGTTGGCGAGGTTGTCCCGATCAGTTCATGCCACCGTAGATCTGCCTGAGTAGTTGCAGAGTGTGAAGAAGGTTGATCTGTGAAGATAGAAGGAAGTCGATCCCTATCCCAGTGAAGAGATCCACAGTTCAGCGTGGAGAAAGACCTCCCTGAAGTCAAAGAATCGGTCGAGGAAGATGCACGCCCAACCGTAGAGAGAAGCCGGCCTCCATTAGTCATTCTGCATGAATGTGAAGAGGAATCAAATTGCATGGATGGATGCAATTCTGCGTGAAGAAAATACAGCCTTAAGGAAAGCATTGTTGAAGAACCAGGACGTGAAGTAAGGGCTTGAAGAAAAGCTGACATTGAGCCAGCAATTGCATAGCGTTTCAGCTAAGAGCCGCCGCTCCTGTCACCGCAGAGAGGAAGAGGACATCAGCCTCATGAATTGCATGATGCCCTTTGAAGCGAAGGTTAAAAGGGATCGGTCATAATCATGAGGAACTGACTAGTTGAAAAGTCAAATAAGTTAAAATCCAAGTGGAGGTGAAGTATTATTTTAAATCTTTGAACTTGTCATATTATAAGTTTCATGAAAAGCTTCATAAAGGTTTTATAAAAAGTTCCTTTTACCTCACGTCAATTTCAATTTCGAAAGGAATGATGGAAATTTAGTAAAAAAGCGTTGTTTCATAGGGTGTGAAACAAAGCCCATTTTTGGGTGGTTTCCATTTTGGGAAATTTATGAAGATTGAAGCACTCTCAAGTTTGGAACCTTTGCATGAAAGAAAGGTTGAAAAGAAGTATTGAGATCTTGCATTAAGGGGGTGCAAAGCAAATCCTATATTTTTTTTAGGGGGCGATAAGGAAGAGAGTATGTGGACTCAAGAGAAGGAGGCCATAGTCCTCAGTGAGCCTCGGCAGAAGGAAAATACACAAGTTGATAACCTTTTAGCAATAGAGGATGAAGAACTTGAACCAGAGTATGATGGTGATCACCTTTCTTATGAAGAAAGAGTGATAGTGCTACAACAAAAGAAGCTCATTAATGAGTTGTTGTTTGGAATGGTAACCCTACTTGAAAATAACGATCAAGTGGATGATGTCTTTGTAGCAGTAGCAACTGATGAGGACGAAGCTAAAGTAACAAGTTTCGAAGAAGATTTGGCATTCATTGAGGATTGGCTTGCAAAGCCAAAAGAAGTTGTAGATGACAACTTACATTCTGTAGTACCAGAATCTGAAGAAGAAGCAAGATATGGCATGTACGCAATTGAAAAGCTGGAGGAAGAAACATGCAACAAGTATTTTGTAGGAATCATTAAAGATGTTGTAGATCACCAGTTTTTCAACAAGAGACATGGAAAAAAAAAATCCATGCAATAAAAAGAAGAGATATCCAGAGTTTAAAGTCTGGAGCACAAAGAAGAAGAAAAGCATTGAAAGCTTCAAAGTTTGGAGCCGAAAGTATGAGAAGACGCTGCATCAGCACATTGCAGCAAAGAATGTCAAGATGAAGATGTTTTATAAGCCTAGCTGAGACATAGACCAACATGGAATCTTTTTTGATGAAATTCCTTAGAGGCAGTATGTTCTAGCTGCAATTAGATAGTATGTTTAGCAGTTGTAATTAAGGGAGAGTGTTAGAGATAATTACTCCCTGTTGACATCAGTTAGATGCTCAATTCCTAACAAGCAGTTAGATGAGTCTTAGTTAGAACTAAGACATAGTTGCATGTAGTCACATGCAACCATCAGTTAAGTGTAAGTTTAGCATGTGATACTTCTATATATTCAGGCCTTCGGGTCCATTGTAAGAATGAACTTTTATGTGAATAGAAAGCCATAGCTTGTTCCTTAAAATTCATCAAAATAGAACCATGAATTTTAGCAATACTAGTAAGTGATTTGCAGGAAAGCATAATTGACAAGGAACCCGTCTTGCACTTTATTCTTAATGAAAGATTATCTTCTAAGCAATAAAATTGGACTCGAATATTTGCACTCGAAAATTTGCAGCGTTTAGGAACAAGCTAATTTGTTGAGAAAGACCAGAATGCAGTAATTGACACAATCAAGGATGCCAAGAAAAAATGTACAGTGCAAAATGATGCAACCATAGACCTCCAAAAAGCTAAAGAACAAAACATGGTCTAAAAGAAAACATCAATCTTCCGAAAAAAGATGTTTTGTTTTGAAGAGATTAGAATAAATATGTTTCTTCGATCATTGACCTTGGTATTCAAGATGATGTCCATTAGGTTAAATGCAGGATGGTTATTCTTGGAATGACCAAATTAAAATCTAAAGTGTTACACAAATTGCATGATACGAATTTTTCTAGCTACATAGAATAAAATAAGAATATGAGATGTCAGTCAGACTATTTAGCAAGTTGCATATACATGAACCACAAGACCTTTTGTTTCCACCACCAATTTAGAAATTAATCATATGGATTTTTTCCTATGGAAATTCTTTGAGGGACTGGAAACAAACTTAACAAGCCTCAATATTGTATAGAGTCATAGACATTGTTTAGAAAACCAAAATTCCTCTGTGAGAACCCATTTCAGACTATTATTGAACCCCTCTTGAAGCAATGTGTTGCTCGTGTGCTAAGGTTCCATGTACTAAGACTTCAATAAGATACTTATACATGGGTGAAGACAATCAAGCAATGGTATATTAGTTAAGAAAGATTACTTAGGTGCGGAAAAGGTTATAACACTGGTTTACTTTGATAATAGATCCTAAACTAGCAATTGCCCTAGAAGGTGCAAAGGAACGTCGAAAGGAAAAAAAATATAAAATATATGTCATAAAGTGAAAAGATAGCAGTCAGCTTAGTAACCATTTTTCTTCATAACAAGCACCCTTATGTTTGAAATGTTTATGTTTAATAGTAAAAAGTGAACATTTTATTTGAAAGGGAATAACATAATGAAGATATCTAGACCTAATAATAAACCTATGGCAAATCTACTAGCTTCCCACCTTCAGATTACACAAGTACATGATAGTGGTTTTTGTGATAGATAGAAAAATAACAGTGTCAAAAATCTCTAGAGCACAAGTAAATATATCCTCTTACAACTTGTATTTGTCTGTGACATTTACATTTTAGTTCAAACAATGAGTGTAAAAATATGCAAAACTTTAATTTTACTCATCTTATAAATTTAGGATAGTAAATTATCTCCCTGCATCTAAAAATTTAGTTATTTCTTAAATTATATGTTCACTAAATATGATTCATACTTTGACAATTAGAATGGAAAACACCCAGTATTATTGCAGTTTTTATGTAGAATGGAAAACACTCAGCATCATTGCATTTCATCTAAAAACTGTGGGTTGTAGTTTATATATTTATATATATAATTGGATGTGGGTTGTAGGCACACTGGACTGGACTAGTGGCTATCTAGATATATATAGATTTTGGTGAATTTTGATGAATATATCGGCGATATTTGTAACAAGGGGGTGAATTCATCAAAATCATCAATTTTACTAAAACTAAATAAGCCAACAAGAATTTTACCATAATGTAACAAATTTAAGGGATTTAGTTTTATAATCTATTTAGAATACCCTTACAACAACATTTTCTATTACATTTTAATGTATATCGCAGTGTATATAATCATAATGCATTATTTTCTAATCATTAATGATTAAGAACTATTTCATTTTGTTCAATCTTAAAGGTGTTCAAATTGCCTTATAAAATTAAGTTAAGATAATGTTAGTGTTTTTCTAAGTTCATTTAGCTTCCCTTTATTTTTCAACAAAATTTATAAAAGTTGAGAATAAATAATGATTTCAATACCGTTATCAAATACCAAATGAAATAAACAACTTCCTTTTTGGCAAAATGGCAAAACTGGAAAAGAAAAAAGGGAAGGATGTGGGATACCAAATACAAAAATATAGCCAAAGACCAATAATGTTAACATGTTATCTAATGTTATTTATGTGGAGGGTATTATATTTTTCATCCAAAAGAAGTTGAAATTTTCAATTTTAAATGTTGTTGATAAATAATTTAAATTTGATATAATTGTAAGTTTATATAATTTTGGAGATTTTGGATGGATTCAATGATCCTTTAAGAATGTGTAGAAACTATATACAAACTATAACTGACACTTCATTTTCTATCAAATTTATAACCTAAAATGCCACTTAGTTTTCTGTGTTGATGTATATGTAACTTCGGAATGTATTTCATCTATGTATATTGTACTCCTATAGAGATGTGTTATTCCTCTATAAGGAAGTGCCGCCATTTGTATTGACAAGTGTCACAAGTGTTGTAACTTGCTGATGGGTTATTAGATCACCATGTGTAGCGTCGGCCCTGATTAAGTTAACCATGGGTTATTGTAATAAGCTAGACAAGTCGGCCCCATAAGTTTATTGGGAAGTCAAGACAAGTATAAGTAGAGATCTCCCGATCTCTATTTTGATCACTTCATATCTCACTCTACATCACTCAGAAAGTGGCACACATGTGAGGAGGAGGATCAGCTGCTAGGAGGATACTGTCTCTATGTACTTGGGTTGTACTTTGGTTGTATCATTGCTCTATCTATCTCTGAGGAAGTTGTGGGGTTTTTCACCTTAGGGTTTTCCCCATGGAAACTCTGTGTGTCTATTGTCTCTTATGTTTGCATCGTCTGATGATTGATATGCTCGCTATGATTGATATGCATTGATATACTGTACATGTTACTCTCTGAGTAAAGATCCGAGATTATATTGAATTAATGCTCAAAAATTAACATGGTATCATAGCTAACCCAAGAAGAAGACATTGTGCAGTGGCAGAAACCAGGGTTTCTTATTTATTGGGTTTCTCTCCACAGATTTTGGAAAAGCAATATGATAGATTGACTCTCCTCAGCAAGGTGAATCTTTCTTTCCAATCAGAATTCAGTTCTAAGCACTTTCAATTTTGGCCCTAAAAATTAGGGTTTTCACAAAAATAGGAATTTCTGAAATCTGAAGACATAGCTGGAAGCTCCTTGGAAAAATCGAATTTTAGAGCTTTGGATCGAGATTTTTGGTTAAGTGAAGTTCCGAGAAACTCAAACCATAATTCAGGTTCCTCCCAGTGAACCCGAGAAGACTAAAAGACAATTATGAAGGGTGAAGCTTTGTAGATCTCAAATTCTGAATACACCAGGCTGATCATCTCATCAAGGCACATCTTTCTATCCTTTCAGAAAGTTGAAATTCACATTTTGAATTTTTAGGGTTTCTCTGACAAACCCTAATTCGGGACCAGATCCACTTTTCAACAAATCAAGTGGTAAGACCTAAATCCTTTTTATTTCCATTTGAAGTACTCTTTAAGATGTCTCACCAAACCAAGCTTGAGGATAAGCTTGAAGGAGCTGATAACTTCTGAGCATGGAAGTATAGGATTGGGTTAATCCTGGAAGAAAATGAGTTGGACTCTTACATAAGGGAAGAGGTCCCTATCCCAGAGGAAGAAGAGGCTAAAGCCCTCCACAAGAAAAAATTGGTCAAGGCGAAGAGGATCATTGCTGATTCTATCAAGCACCATCTCATCCCACATGTGTCATCTCTAAAGACACCCAAAGAGATGTTTGATTCCCTGACCAAGCTATTTGAAGGGAAGAACATAAATCGTAAGATGACCCTGCAGAACCAATTGAAAGGGGTAAAGTTTCAGAATGGAGAAACCATTCAATCTTATTTTTCTAGGGTCTCTTAGATCAAGGAACAACTAGAAGCAGTGGATGAAATGGTGGAGAATAGTGAAATTGTCATGACCACTCTGAATGGCCTACCCAGGTCATGGGATTCCTTTATTCAAGCAATTTGTGCAAGAAAGAAGTTGATCTCCTTCAACAGACTGCGGGAAGAATGTTCTCAAGAATAAGCTAGGCTCGTGGCCCGAGAAGAAAAGATGGGAAATGAAGATCACGCTCTCATAGCACATACCAAGAAAGGTAAGTTCAAGAATGAACCATCTCATAACAAAAGACCTTCTCACCACCATCACCAAAAGGGTCAGAAGCATCTGAGATGCTTCACCTGTAATGAGAAGGGGCACTTTGCTATAGATTGTCCCAAGAACAAAAAGGGTTCCAACAACAACAACAAGAAGGGAAACAAGAAGAGATATCATGCTCATGCTGCTGAGGATGATGAACCTTCCAAGAAGAAGGCTAGAGCAGAAAGTGATGATGATGACTCATCAAGCGAAGAAAAGTATGTTCTAATCTTTGCTCTCACATGTACTATTTCTCATGGTTGTAATGATTGGTTAATTGAAAGTGGGGCTTCTAAACACATGACTGGGTTTAAAGAATCTTTTGTAAATTTATCTAAACATGAGTCACCCCATAAGGTGAAACTTGGGGATGATTATCAATTTCCTATCAAAGGAAGTGGTGAAGCCTCCTTTAACCTAGACTCTGGAAAGTCCTTGAAAATGAAAGATGTATTATTTGTACCTGGACTCAATAAGAACCTACTCTCCATATCTACATTGGATGCAAAAGGCATGTCGGTTGCATTTGTAGATGGCCAAGTCCTAATGTGGCCAAAGGGTAAATCTATTGATGATACAGTGGCAATTGGAGAGCAAGAGGGAGGATTGTATAAATTGAAGGGACAACCTAAACATGCCATGGTACATGAATTCATGGAGCCAAATTAACTTTGTCACAGAAGGCTTACTCATGTGCACTATAGAGCACTACCAATTGCAAGCAAAGCGGTAGAGGGTCTTCCTGAAATCAAGTCAAAGCATGAAGGTATTTGCAAGGGATGTGCAAAAGGAAAGAACACAAAGAAGGAATTTACAAGCAAGGAAAAAGGAATTATCCACTCCGATGTATGCAGTCCGATGTTATCCAGTTCTCTGAGTGGGTATGTATACTGTGGTTCTTTCATTGATGACTTCTCTGGGAAGACTTGGAATTATTTCTTGAAGAACAAAGATGAAGTATTCAGCAAATTCAAGGAATTCAAAGCCTTGATAGAAAACCACACTGAAAAGAAGGTCAAGATCTTTAGATCCAACAATCGTGGAGAATTCACTTCAAGGGACTTCAAGAAGTTATGCAGAGATTAAGAGGGAGTTGACCACTCCTTACAATCCACAACAGAAAGGAATAGAAGAAGCTACTTTAGATTCAGACTCCAGCAGATCCTGCAAGGAAGCAAAGATTCAGAGGGAGTCCACCCAAAAAACAAACAAAGATAAGTTTTTGAATTTCCATTTCTTGTATATTCTATTTGTTTAAATAATGTTCTTCAATGATGTATATGCTTATGTTCCTAGACTTAGGTTGTGTATTATGCATATTAGAATAATTGCATTAATGAACAGTATACTACTAATATGCATGTGATGGGTAAGTGGCCTTTGGCACTGTACAACATTCCATTGCTACTTATCTAGAATGAAACCTCTTTGCCGACATGTTGGGAGTAGTGCAAACTCTTAAACAATGTTTTGGTAGAGATGGAAGGCATCTAGAAAGTTATAGATATGGATGAATGTTGTATTGAACCATTGGCTAAAATAATTGCATGACTGAATGACATATATATTTTTATGTATAAGATTTTGTTCCAAAAAATATGAGATGTTTCTAATCATGCAATTTAACTTGTCTTGTCGGAAAGATCATATACCATCACCTACAAAAGAAGGACTGCAACATTTGTTCTAGCAATAAAGTTATCTATTGAATATATTGAAGTTCCCAGGATCTGGGATGAAGTAATGTCATGATCCGTCGATCATGAAGAATGATGTTTGGGATGTGGTCCCAAGACCTGAAGGGAAGTCTGTGGTGACTTCCAAGTGGATCTACAAGATCAAGCATGTTGCAGATGGCAGCATAGAGAAGTACAAAGAAATATTTGTAGCTCGTGGCTTCTCCCAGAAAGAGGGGATAGACTATGAAGAAACTTTTACTCCTGTAGCCAGGTACACTTCCTTCAGAACAGTACTTGCTCTGGCTGTAGTGATGAATTGGAAGATACACTAGATGGATGTCAAGACAACTTTCTTGAATGGTGTAGTCGAGGAGGAAGTGTATGTGGAGCAACCACTTGGTTTTGAGACACATGACAAGAAGTCATATGTGTGTAGGGTGAAGAAAGCCTTGTATGGCTTGAAGCAAGCTCCTAGGACTTGGTATGGGAGGATATACAACTTTCTATCCAGTTTGGGCTTTACCAAGAGTAAAGCGGATTCCAACCTTTACTACAAGGTTGAGGAAGGCAATAATGTGATACTATTGTTGTATGTAGATGATCTGTTTGTAATAGGTAATGATAGTTTGATTGTTGATACCAAGAGGAAGCTTGCAGCCAAGTTCGAGATGAAGGACTTGGGGATGATACGCTATTTTTTAGGCATGGAGGTGTGGCAGAATACAGATGGAATCTTCCTTGGACAAGGGAACCATGCAATGTAGATTCTAAAAAGGTTTGGGATGATGGAATGCAAGGCCATGGCCACACCTATGGCATCGAACCTGAAGCTTCTGTTTGATGCTTCATCTCATCCGGTTGATGTCATGGTGTATCGTCAGATGATTGGGTCCTTGATGTACCTGATGAACACGAGACCAGATATTTGCTTTGCGGTGAACACATTGAGCCAATTCCTGACGAATCCCATAGGTGTTCACCTGGTTGCTGTAAAGCATATTCTGAGGTACCTAAAGGGTACAATTGATTATGGGCTCAAGTATGATTCAAAGGTTTAACCTGTACGGTTATGTTGATTCAGACTAGACAGGTAGTGCTGCAGATAGGAAGAGCACATTTGGGTGTTGTTTCAGTATGGGATCAGGTGTGATCTCTTGTTTTAGAAGGAAGCAATCCTGCGTAGCACTGACTACAGCCGAAGCAGAGTATGTTGCAGCTTGTTTGGCTAGTTGTGAGGCAGTATGGCTGAGGAAGCTACTGTCTGAGTTATTTATTCTTCTGTTGGATGCTACTGGTATTTATTGTGACAACCAGAGTTGTGTGAAGCTATCTGAGAACCCAGTGTTCCATGACAGGTCGAAGCACATTGATCAAATATCACTATATCAGGGATATGGTGCAGAGAGGAGCAGTGTAGATCCTGTATATTACAATGGGTGAGCAGATTACAGATGTGCTGCTGAAACCACTAGCCAGAGTGAAGTTTGAGTACTTCAGAGTGTGATGCACCTGCAACAATTAATTAATACGAATATGCGAAATAGAAAAAATGACAGAACTCAGAATCACTTTTATATTGATCACAGGCCACTTCGATGGGGCAACCTCCTATGAGCAAGCTCAATAAAAATAACTTCACGGTGCCTTCATAGGTCTCAACACACACTTATATACTAAGTCTAGGCACCAATACTATGGGTCAAAACCATGGGCCACTACAAACTATGGATCAACAATACTACGGGTGACTTACAAAGCATATGCGCCAACAACAATAACACAAACTATTGATCAACAAATAATACGGGACGACTTACAAAGCATATGCGTCCAACAACAACATACTAACAAAGCAAAGACATGGGTTCCTAACATCCCCTCCCCCTTAAAAAAAACTTTGTCCTCAAAGCTTTAGATGTGGAAATTGTTGTTGAATCTGAAGGAGTGGTTCCCATGTAGCATCCTCTGGTTGCATGCCGTGCCACTGAATTAAGACCTTTGTGATAGAGCGAGAGCGAAGCTGACGCGTGCGCCAATTGAGGATGGCCTCTGGCTCCAAAAGGATGGATCCTTCATTATCCAGTTCGGGTAAAATCATTTTTCCACTGATGTTGGTGCCAAGAACTTTCTTCAGACAAGAGACATGAAAGACTGGATGAATGCGGGAGGAAGGAGGAAGTTCCAATTTATAAGCAACGGACCCAATCTTCTGAAGAATCCGATATGGCGCATAGAACTTTGGAGTGAGCTTATGACGCCCTTTGATTTTCAAGGAGGATTGTTTGTACGGCTGGAGACGAAGAAAAACCATACCGCCGACTTGAAAAGTGTGCTCAGAACGGTGCTGATCAGCTTGTTGCTTCATATGATTTCTTGCCATGTGAAGACTATCCCGCAAAACGCAAAGAATCTGATCGCGGTTTCGAAGGACCGTGTCAACTTCCTGAACTGGTGAACTGGTGGGGGTGTATGGAAGAAGAGCTGGAGGTTCCTGACCATAGACTGCTTCATATGGGGTCATTTTAGAGGCGATGTGGTAAGAGGTATTGTACCACCATTCAACGAGAGGAAGCCACTTTGCCCACTGATGTTGTTGTTCTGAGGTGAAGCAACGAAGATAAGTTTCCAAGCATTTATTGATAATTTCAGTCTGACCATCTATTTGTGGGTGATACCCTGAACTCATCTTCAGTTTGGTGACAGTGTGGCGAAATAGTTCTGTCCAAAAATGACTAGTGAAAGTCGCATCACGATCCGAGACAATGGAAGAAGGGATGCCATGAAGACGAAAGATCTGGTCTAGGAAAATTTGAACGATGGAGGAGGCTGTATAGGGATGGTTGAGAGCACAAAAATGACTATATTTGGAGCAGTGATCAACCACAATGAGAATCACTGTCTTCCCGCTAGATTTAGGGAGCCCTTCAATGAAAACCATAGAAATATTTGTCCAAATCCGTGTAGGTATGGGAAAGGGTTCAAGCAATCCTGGAAGGAGTGTTGTTTCACCCTTATTGCGCTGGCAGGTATCACATTCGGCCACCATCTATTGAAATGTCCTTTTCATGCCTTCCAAAAGAAGTTACGCCATGCTCGTTCATACGTTTTGAGGAACCCAGAGTGCCCTACCGATGAAGAAGCATGGAGTTCATAGAAAACAGCCTGTTGAAGATATGTGCTCTGGGGAAGCACCAAATGACCCTTGTATCGCAGAGAAGCACCATCCCAAGAGTAATGTGGTACAGCAGAAGGGTTGTTGGTCAAGCTTTGGATGATTTGAGATAAGGAAGAGTCATTGACATACCCCTGTTGAACAGATTGCAACCAATTTGGAATAGGCATAGAAATAGCTGAAAGAGAACCTTGGGAATCAAATGTGCAAGAAAGAGCATCTGCCACAATATTGTCTTTACCCTTCTTGTAAGTGATCTCATAGTCATAACCCATGAGTTTGCTAACCCATTTCTATTGTGCCGGGGAGGAGATGCGTTGGTCCAAGAAATATTTCAGACTCTGGTGATCAGTCTTGATGCAGAAATGATTCCCTAGTAGGCATGGGCGCCAGTTCTGTACTGCATGCAAAATAGCCATCATTTCCTTTTCATAGGTAGAGGCAGCTAAATTCTTACCTGAAAGGGCTTTGCTGGTGAATGCAATGGGGTGTTCATCTTGAAGGAGAACAGCACCAAGTCCATTTCCGCAAGCATCACTCTCAATAGTGAAGGGCTTGGAAAAATCGGGCATAGCTAGCACAAGTGTAGTACACATAGCTTGTTTTAGTTTGTCAAATGCACACTGAGCAGCAGGTGTCCATGTAAAAGCATCCTTTTTCAATAGAGCAGTTAATGGAGCTGCAATCTTCCCATAATCCTTGACAAACTTGCGGTAGTAGCCAATCAACCCCAAAAAACCACGAAGGCTCTTGAGTGTCTGAGGATGTGGCCAATTGTTCATGGCATCGATTTTGGCAGGATCCACGCGAACCCCTTGTGCTGAGATAATGTGCCCGAGATACTCAACTTCCTTCTGTCCAAAAACACATTTAGACTGCTTGGCATGGAGATGATGGTCAGAGAAAAGTTGCATGACAAGATCCAGATGCTGGAGATGTTCATCCCATGTTTTACTATAGATGAGGATATCATCAAAGAATACCAGAATGAATTTCCGCAAGTAGGGTCGAAATATTTTATTCATTAAGGCCTGGAATGTGGAAGGAGCATTAGTCAGGCCAAAGGGCATGACCAAAAACTCATAATGGCCATCATGTGTGAGGAAAGTTGTTTTAGGGATATCATCCTCATGAACCCGAATTTGATGATACCCAGAACGAAGATCCAACTTGGAGAAAAAGTGAGCCCCATGAAGCTCATCAAGAAGCTCATCAAGAAGCTCATCAACAACAGGAATTGGAAACTTATCCTTGATGGTGACGTGATTAAGTGCTCGGAAGTCAATGCAGAGGCGCCATGACCCATATTTTTTGCGGACAAGAATAACTAGAGAAGAAAAGGAACTAGTGCTTGGGCGAATAATACCTTGCTTCAATAAGTCCCGAACGAGCATTTCAATCTCCATTTTTTGGTGAAATGGGTAGCGATAGGGCCTAATGTTGGGAGGAACGCTGCCAGGAAGGAGCTGAATACGATGGTCTTCTGGCCTGGAAGGTGGAAATCCCACTGGTTCAGCAAAGACACCTGTATATCGATCCAAAATTTCTTGTAGATCCAAAGGAGTAGTGGAGACCATTGATGGTTGCATCTGAATGGAATGAATCTGAGCGATGACACCATGTGAATTCTTCTTGAGGATTTTTTCCATGTGATGTGAAATGATGATGCTGAGAGAACCTGGTTGTAATCCTGCCAATGTGTGTTTTTGTCCATTAAGGGAAAACTGCATCCAAAGTTCAACAAAATCCCATAAGATAGGGCCAAGTGTGTGTAGCCATTGAGTGCCCAAAACCACATCACATCCGCCTAAGGGAAAGGCAAACATGTCAGAGCGCAAGGTATAATCTCCCATAGAGATATGCACATTTCGACACTTCCCTTTGCGAGGTAAGGTGCCCCCATTGGCAACCATGACTTCAAAGTTGGAGAAAGGATGGATAAAACAATCAGCTTGCTTGGCGATCCGAGGGTCAATGAAATTATGAGTGCTACCAGAATCAATGAGTATTGTAAGAGGAAGCTTCTTGAAGTAACCCCTGACCCGCGTTGTTTGGGGGGTGGTGAGTCTAGCTAAAGCATGGAGAGATATCTCTGGCTGGTCATCCTGAGACAGAGGGTCAATAGGCGGTTCTTGAATGTCGACCGGAGCATCCAGTGTTTCTAGATCTTCGTCACCAATTTCAGAGGCAGGCAGAGACTCCACATCCAAGAGATAGAGCTTTTGCTAAACACATCTATGTCCCCGATTGAATTTCTCATCAAAATTATAGCAAAGCCCCTTTTCTCTGCGTGCTTTCATCTCTGTTTCAGACAAACGCTTGATAGGAGTCGGTCGAGGAGTCTGCGGTATAGGTGGTCGCTGAGAACCCATATTTCGGAAGGGAACAAAAGTGGGCTTGGAGCGTTGTTGGGCTGCAATCTTGTCTTCTGCTAACTTAGTCAACCCTAGGGCTTCCATCATTGTGGTGGGATGGAACATTTTGACCTCAGAGCGGATGGCATCCTTTAGACCATTGATAAAACAACTCCGGTAAAAGTCATCAGACAATCCTTCGGTGTGGTTGGCTAGGTTCTCAAATTCAGTTTGATATTCTCTCACAGTGCCAATTTGGCGAAGTTTAGTGAGGGCTCTGGTGAAGTCATCAAAAGCACTAGGACCAAATCCTTGCAAAAGGAGATGGCAAAAGTCTGACCATTTGGGCTCTGGATGAGCCTTGATGTACCAACAATACCATTGAAGAGCTTCCTGTTCCAAGTGAAAGGATGCCAGCAGAACTTTGTTGTCATCAAAAGTATTATGCAGACTGAAATACTATTCTGCACGATAGATCCATCCAGTTGGATCAGTATCATTGAAGCGAGGAAAATCAAGCTTCGGACCACGGAAATTGCTAGAAGAAGAGAACCCATTGTCTGATGAAGACTCGGATTGCCGTTTGTTGTTCATAGCTGAATGTTCAAGATGGAGGCCGAGAAATTTTTCATCTAGATCCTGGAGTTTGACTTGGATGGTTGCAAGTGCTTCTTCTATGGTTTTTGCTCCTGCACGGTTGACAACCATAACCAGGAGTGAGTTTTTTTTTTTTTTTGTCAGACTGGAGTGGCTACGGCTCGGAAGGGATCTAGAACAGCGCCGAATGGATTGAAAATGGCTGGATCTTGAATGGCTTGCAAAATGGATCTGAAACGACGCAGTAGTGATCGACAATAGTTCAGCTGAAAGTAGATATGGACCCCAGGTATGTGCGGCTTCCTAAGAGTTCAGGGGTTTCACTCAGCCACCAATGCTATCTGACGGCTTGCGTATTGGGGCAGTACCCCTCACTCCACGGCTTAGTTAAAACTGATAACCGCTTTGCCACAGACAACAACTCTTGGTTTACCTCACGGGTGGGAACTCGTCAATCAGGTAGGGGTCGTTGCCCTTTTCGCTGGCAGGTCCTCTCAATGGGCCAGCTACTTCGGGGTTCCTGTGGTACTCCTCACAATGAGTTTTAGGACTTATGCCCAAGTACTTCCCCACAGTTAAGCGGATAGGTATTATTCCCAAATCCGAACCTGCAACAGATGCGATAAAAAATTGGGAGAAATTTCACCCAGCGAGCCCAAGAAAGTGCTCTGATACCAGATGTGATGCATCTGCAACAATTAATTAATACGAATATGCGAAATAGCAGAAATGACAGAACTCAGAATCACTTTTATATTGATCATAGGCCACTTCGAGGGGGCAACCTCCTATGAGAAAGCTCAATACAAATAACTTCACGGTGCCTTCATAGGTCTCAACACACACTTATATACTATGTCTAGGCGCCAATACTATGGGTCAAAACCATGGGCCACTACAAACTATGGATCAACAATACTACAGGCGACTTACAAAGCATATGCGCCAACAACAATAACACAAACTATTGATCAACAAATACTACGGGACAACTTACAAAGCGTATGCGTCCAACAACAACATACTAACAAAGTAAAGACATGGGATGATACGAACCATTACACCAAAACCCCGAAATGTTAGTGAAGGTCGCCCACTAGAATCTTAACATCCCACCACGCTCCGCAGTGCAGACTCTGGGTTGGATGTGCGCCCGTACGGTGGTGTCCCCTTTGCGCCGTACGAGCCCCGGACGAACACTGCAATGCCGACGTTGCCACCCGCTCTATGACTTGAACCTGGGTGGAGGCTCTGATACCAGATGATACGAACCATTACACCAAAACCCCGAGATGTTAGTGAAGGTCGCCCACTAGAATCTTAACAGATGATACAAACCATTACACCAAAACCCCGAGATGTTAGTGAAGGTTTCCCACTAGAATTTTAACATCCCACCACGCTCCGCAGTCCAGACTCTGGGTTGGATGTGTGCCCGTACGGTGGTGTCCCCTTTGCGCCATACGAGCCCCGGACGAACACTGCAATGCCGACGTGTCCACCCACTCTGTGACTTGAACCTGGGTGGAGGCTCTGATACCAGATGATACGAACCATTACACCAAAACCCCAAGATGTTAGTGAAGGTCGCCCACTAGAATCTTAACATCAATGATACGAACCGTTACACCAAAACCTCAAGGTGTTAGTGAAGGCCACCAACTACGATCTTAACATCCCACCACGCTCCGCAGTCCAGACTCTGGGCTGGATGTGCGCCCGTACGGTGGTGTCCCCTTTGCGCTGTACGAGCCCCGGGTGAACACTGCAATGCCGACGTTTCCACCCGCTCTATGACTTGAACCTTGGTGGAGGCTCTGATACCAAATGATACGAACCGTTACACCAAAACCTCGAGGTGTTAGTGAAGGCCGCCCACTAGGATCTTAACATCCCACCACGCTTCCACTACAGGTGTGATCTCTTGGTTCAGGTGTGATCTCTTGGTTTAGCAAGAAGCAATCCTGCGTAGCACTGAGTACAGCCGAAGCAGAGTATGTTGCAACTTGTTTGGCTAGTTGTGAGGCAATATGGCTGAGGAAGCTACTATCTGAGTTATTTGATCTTTTGTTGGATGCTACTGGTATTTATTGTGACAACTAGAGTTGTGTGAAGCTGTCTGAGAACCCAGTGTTCCATGACAGGTCGAAGCACATTGAGATCAAATATCACTATATCAGGGATATGGTGCAGAGAGGAGCAGTGTAGCTCCTGTATATTACAACGGGTGAGCAGATTACAGATGTGCTGACGAAAACACTAGCCATACTGAAGTTCGAGTACTTCAGAGAGAGGCTTGGTGTTCTTCAGATTGATGACATTTCGAGGAAGAAGTGATGGACACATTTGCAGGAGCCATTCTGAGCATCGCGAGCTGAGGATCCTTCCATGGCTATGGACATAAGCGCTGGATGATGAGCATCAGGACAATGCTCCAGTTACTGCTCTGTATGTATGCATCATGTTGGATGTTGGATATGATCATTTGGATCATTTATATGTATGTATGTATACATCATGTTGGATGCTGGATATGATCATTTGGATCATTTATATGTATGTATGCATGCATCATGTTGGATGCTAGATATGATCAGTTGGATCATTTATATGTATATACACATCATGTTGGATGCTAGATATGATCAGTTGGATCATTTATATGTTGTTGGAGCCTAGGACACAGCTATGGTAAAAGCTGCGAATTTTGAGGAAAAAGCACAAGTGTTGAAGGGAAAGTGCTAATTTTGAATAAACACCAAGTTTTGGGTGGAAGGAGACGGTGCGCAGTACGGTGCCAGATGGACGAGCTTAACGCGGATTACGGACTGGAACTCATGGAGATCGCGCGCACACGTCATAGAGGAATGAATGTGGCTGAATAGAAAGCTCAGCTACCATAATGGATGAAGCGACGGAGTAGAGGGCTCAGCTACCCTCATTAAGGCTAAGTACAGAAGTTATGGTTGCTCGGATCAAGGAGGAGAAACGGACCAAAGCATTGAAGGCGAAGGACAAAGAGCCCATACCCGCAATCTGCGCCGAAAGTCACGGAACCTACAGGAAGTGGCGACGTGACTACAAGCGGCGCCTACAATACACCTAGCCATGTGCGTGGTTAGGGTTTTTGGGGATTACTGTTGGGAAAGGCCCATAGTATTGTAAAGGTGTGACCGTCATGGCCACCTATATATATGTATAATTGATAAGGGAGAAGGTTAGCTAGTTAGTGGTTTTCAGTCAGTCCGCTAGTAAGCTAGCCATTCAGTCTTCTATTGTGTTGTTAGAAGAAGAGTTAGAGTCGGGATAGCCATGGAGTTAATCCCTGAGTTGCAGACAGTCTGAGTCGACGTCTGAACTATTGTAATCTCTGTAGAGGAAGAGACTAGATCGAGAGAAGGGCTCCCAGCTGTGTGCGTGGAGTTTCCTGGAAAGATCTAAGGCTGCAGCTGTGTGCGCAGCATTATTGTATAAGTTTCCTTTGAGTTAATATACGAAACACTTCTCGTGGACGTGGTTTCCCGTGGAGGTGAATTCTTTACGTATTGTTTTTATGGTAATGATCGCATGAATGCATGTCCGAGTTGTTATCTGTGTTTCTATGAATGTTGCATTATCTTTATGAATATGTTGAGTACGTTCTCGGAGCTTTCTTGATAGCTATAGTCGTTAAGTGTCGAAGGATTCGTAGAACGTTGTCACCGCAGCTATAGAGGAATGCATTACTGCGCTGGGCGCGCGGAAAGAAGAGATACATAGAGCGTCGATGCAAGGGATAGTCGCCTCGTGCACTGGAGTGGAGATGCCGCGCAGCTAGGCTGTTAAGTGAGCGCCGCGCAGTTATGCTGAAGGGGCTGCGGAAAAGTCCGACAGTCTGCTTTGAAGAATCGCCGAGGAAAAAGAGCAGTCTCTGCGTCGCCTAGGTTAAGGAAATATGATTCCTTAGCCCCCCCATAGCCACTTCGGGTGAGACCTCGAGCTGCTGTGCAGCTCGTTGCCGAGAGGGCCAGTGCGCCAAGGGGTTTTGTTGCTGCGCTTCATTAAAACCTGGGTCTGCCCCAAAAAGCAGCCAACATATGTATATGTATATACGCATCATGTTGGATGCTGGATATGATCAATTGGATCATGTGTATGTATCTGTAGATGTATCAGGTGGATACATTGTATGATCAGGTAGATCATGTATGTTGATATGTATTAGGTATGATCAGATGGATCATGTATTTGTATATGTATCAGGTAGATACATTATATGATCAGGTAGATCATGTATGATGATATGTATCATGCAGATACTATGTATGCATTAGGTGGATGCATTGTATGATCAGGATGATCATGGATGACGATCTTCAGGATGTTGCTCCAGATTACATGTAGCAAGTTGATGTAGTGTTGATGATCAGGATGATCATGTGTACATCAGGATGATCATGTGTACATCAGGATGATGTATGGTGAGTATCAGGTTGATACTCTGTCCCCTTGGATAGGTTGTGCAGATGAGCATGTAAGTAGACCTAGGAGATCTGGACAGGGTGAAAAAGGCCTCAGATGCTCTTTCGAGGCGTTGTCTTATGGCATGTAAGTAGACCTGGGATATCTGGACAAGATCAAAAAGGCCTCAGATGCTCTTTCGAGGCATTTCCATGACCACATGTAATCAGACCTGGAGATCTGGATAGGATGAAAAGGCCTCAGATGCTCTTTAGGGTTCTTGCTTGGCAAGACACCCTTTTAAGATTTTGTGGTAGGAGTCACATGTAATCAGACCTGGAGATCTGGACAGGATGAAAAAGGCCTCAGATGCTCTTTAGGGTTCTTGCTTGGCAAGACACCCTTTTAAGCTTTTGTGACTGTCACATGTAAAAGATCCTGGTAGATCCTATAGGTCGAAGTTATGTACCCGTAATAGCCTGGGATGCTCTTTCGAGGTTTTGTGATGCACGTAATAAGTCCTAAGGATTCCACAGTATGGCCAGTGATGATGAAGACCTGCAGGTGGTGCGCCTACACCTAGTATGAAAAAGGACTGGCTCTGTAGAACTTCCTATGACGAGTAGATTTAGAGATTGACTGAGATAGCAACAACAGTGACGATGATGATGATTTGTTGATGATGATCTAGAGAAGAAGACTTGTGCTAGCAGATTTGTGTCGAGAAATACCTTCCTAGTTAAGAGGGAGTGTTGATGTATATGTAACTTCAGAATGTAATTCATCTATGTATATTGTACTCCTATAGAGATGTGTTATTCCTCTATAAGGAAGTGTCGTCATTTGTATTGACAACTGTCATAAGTGTCGTAACTTGCCGATGGGTTATTAGACCACCATGTGTGGGGTCGGCCCTGATTAATTTAACCATGGGTTATTGCACTAAGCTAGACAAGTCGACCCCATAAGTTTATTGGGCAGTCAAGACAAGCATAAATAGAGATCCCCTGATCTCTATTTTGATCGCTTCATATCTCACTCTACATCACTCGGAAAGTGGTGCACATGTGAGGAGGAGGATCGGCTGCTAGGAGGAGACTATCTCTATGTACTTGGGTTGTACTTTGGTTGTATCATTGCTCTATCTATCTCTGAGGAAGTTGTGGGGTTTTTCACCTTTGGGGTTTTCCCCACGGAAACTCTATGTGTCTATTGTCTCTTATGTTTGCATCTTGTGATTATTGATATGCTTGCTATGATTGATATGCATTGATATACTGTACATGTTATTCTTTCAGTAAAGATCCTAGAGTATATTGAATTAATGCTCAAAAATTAACATTATGTCAGATTTGTAACATGAAATTTTAGATTTGACAATGATTATGTGTATTGTTAGTGCAATCCCTAACATAACACAGAAATTAACAGTTTTAATGGTTTTCCAGTGCTCAGCCTTGTGTTAATGGTTTTTGTTATTTCGACTAAATGTAGATGGGGATTATGCATGTTTAATCATAACTCCATGCATGGGTTTTTGGTAAGTAAGTTTCAAGAAGACTTATGCTTCTTCATGACCAAATGGTCATAACTTGTTGCTTTTACCATTTTTTTAAATGCTAGTTATACATATTGTTATATTAATTGGGATATCAATAACTAATAAACAAAATAATAATGATTTTGATAAAGACATCAAAATGTCACGATAACTCATATCAATATTTGTTTTACTCATCCAATCTTGAAATAAAATGAATTTGGATAATGCAATCACCACAAATACACTGTTAACAAACTGCCTTACCTAGCTAAGTGATAAAATCAAAATCTCCAACAAAAATGTTACAATCAATCAAAATGCATTGCTATCAAAATAAAATAGGACTTTCCTTCCTCAATACAAAGAGTCTTGCAAATAAATTTCAAGAGTATGAATGCTTCAATCTGTAGTAAAAGATGAAGGGTCATGTTCAATATGAATACCTATTAGATAGAAATTGATTGCCGTATAAAATAGCAAAATGAATAAAGAATCTCAGGAAAGGAAAAATTATCCTTGACGTGCTCAATCTCAACAACATTTTTGCCATGAATCCCCAATACAGCTCCCACATTATGATAATCTATGACCTGTTGTAACCAGCATTTCAAAAGGTAAGCTACAATTAGATTGGAAAAAATATTACTGCATCAAGCTCAGTTCCAGTACTAATTTAACATGTACTAAGAAACCAAAATTGTCAATAATAAATACCAATTAGGTTTAGTAGAAAATAATAAGTACCTTAACTTCTCTCCAGGTTTAGTTTAACACTCTCTACATATCTTTTTTAGAAGAAGACTCTCTTTGCACTTTCCAACCCAAACAAGTTTACCAGCTTGAGAGGAAGCATAAAGTGTTACATGCCTGCTCACATGCTTAAAAATCATAAGCTTCTCAATCTGGAATGCCATGCCAACTCAATTGGCGTATCAAATCTGGAATAGAGATTTATCTTGACATGTATTAAATATGATAAGGATCTAAATAATTTTTCCATTTTTAAAATATCACCTCATTTTCATTTCTTTTGGTACCATTAATTCTTAAAATATCGAGTAAGAGGCTTTCATTAGATTTAACTGAGTATCTAGAATCTTTTTGTTTTCATCCAAGTGAATTGCATAATCTATCGGATAGATGAAAAGGAAGCAGAAGAAGATGATGGAGGATCATGCAGAGGACGCATATATGATGATGGAGGGTTAAGAACTAATATGGTGCAATTCGAGGAATTACAAGAAGAGGCGATGATTGTGGGGACAAAAGAAGGAAGCGGTAATTAGGAAACTGAGACTTGTGATGTTCTAACCAGTAATTAAAAAGAATGATTCCCTTATTTCATTCCTGGTTATTCATATATATCTGTTATTAAAACACAGTAAATTGTTTTCTGTTTTAATGGAAAATATAACTTTTGATTTCATATTCATTCTTTGTTCTTAAAATACTTCAAATTTTTTATGTTTTAATGGAAAATATAACTTTTGATTTCATATTCATTCTTTGTTCTTAAAATACTAGCTAGGTGTTTAATCTTAGGACTGCATTTATAACTTAGATTTTCAGAGCTAAATACTTCTTAGATTTTCAGAGCTAAATACTTCTTCTAATTCTCAGTAATAGATATGTATAACACCGATAACAACTAAGTTTTTTGAAAGGCAATTCATCTCATTGACAAGTCTAACTGAGGACAGAACCTACACCAATTCTGCTATGGGTATAACCTTGAATAACCTTAGCGGAGGGAACTGGAAGGCTGAGACAAGCAAGTAGGGAGAGCGAGTAATTCCAGATCTCGTTGTACTCGTCAGGAAAGGCCGAATAAACAAGAAGAGGGAAGGAAGAATAAGGGGCATGAGAGGAAGAAAGAACTCTAGCCGAGATCAATGAGGACTAATAATGGGATGAAAGAAGTATGGAGGTACGGGAAGGTGCCATGGTTTAACATAAATTGATCCTAGTAGATGGGAAAGAAATTGCCAGTGAAGTTTTTCGGTGCAGGACGAAAGACTTTCGCTTAGCCCGAATTCTTCCATTTTCAATGCGGAACCGATCCATTCGGTGCTAAGGAGAAATTATACCTTATCTCTACTGATGTTATCCTGGCCTAGAGGATGTGTGACTAATCCCTATCTTGCCCCTTCTCCTAAAAGTGGAACGCTTTATTTATTCGCTCAATAGAGAGAAAGCAGGTTGCAAAAGGATTGGACTCGACCATCTGGAGAGGAAAGGCAAGTTAAGTGAATCTGTCATGCGTGGAATGATTGATTCATTGAGACTTGTGAGGAGAGATTGAAAAGGAAATTGTTTGGAAAAAATTTCATGAGGAAAGAGAACATTAAGCACTGCAAATACCGCAATGGTATCAAAAACTGTATGGTATAGAAGTTTGAACAATACATGTTCCACAACTACTGAACCGCCCATGCCAAACCCCAAAGTACCTTGCAGTGTCCACCAATATGCACTTCCAAAAACCTTAAATTATTCATTGGAATCCACGCTACCAAGGAAGAGTAGGTAGAATTTTCCAGCGGAGGTAAATGATTCATTTCCCGGTGTTCAAAACCCTAGCTAACCATTTTCCAGTTGAATTGTCAGTGGCAGAACTTGAAATGGGAGTACGAGAGCTGGTAAAAGTGGCGGAGAGGTAGTGCTGAGCTCTGATAGGCGAGTGGAATTGGTGCCATGGTGATTTTGTGGCTCTAGATTGACCAAAATTGTGTGTTTCCTTATAGCTCATTTCGAAATGGATTTACACGCAAAGACCTTCCTGGTTTCCCTATGGCTCTGCACATATGCATAATCCCAAAATCCTTTTGTCCTGGTTCTGGCTCGAGCTCACACTTATTCACTATTTCAATTTTCATATCCATTGTAGTCGCCACTTGGAGGAACCTTCATCCTCCATAGCAAAACCAAACTTCAACAAAATTTAACATAGGTAACTTCTAAGTAAGGCCACCGACTTTGCTCTAAACCAATTACTAAGAGCCTTCTTTGGGAGGCCCATTCATTGGAACATGCTTAAGCTATCTTCTGTTTTAGCAGATATGCAGGGGTAGAGTGTTTGAGACGTGGTACTGCATTTTGCAGATGGATGTTAATGGGTACTCTCCTACACATTTCCCGGATTAAAATCTCTCATCGAAACCTCAATGAAATCGTAAATGGGTGCTCTGCAACACATTTTTCCTCGGCCTCGCAAAATTTGGTAGCAGCGATGGTATTTTTGAAACCCTAATTAACAAGGCAGGTCAATGTGAGCAGGGCATGGAAATGGTAGGAATGATGGCTGGTAACTTGCAGGAGCAAGCACTATCTCTATTCAACTCTACCAAAAATCACCCATTTTCGGATTAAAAAAACCCTCATCGAAATATTAACTACATCGCCGTGAATGGAAGCTTTGCATCAGCCTCACTAAATTTGGTCTCAGGGGTTGTATTTTTGAAACCCTGATTAACAAAGTTAGTCAATGTGAGCATGGAAATATAGATAACACACCAGAGCAGGCGCTATCTCCACTCAACTCCACTAAAAATCACCTGGAAATGGGTCTTGGGATTGATTCTCTCAATAAATTGAAGGGAAATGTACTTCGCCGGGATCCATTACGTGTAATTTCAGGATTGATTCTCTCAAGAAATTGATTGTACTTCGCATGGATCCATTGCATGTAATTTCCATCACTTCCTCCGAACTTAGGTACACTTTTCTGACCCACTTTCAAGCTTCTTACGCAAAGCCTTGGGTTCCTACATTACGTTTCTATGTCAAATGGAGAATTCCTGCACAAAACCAAATGAGTAACGTGGTGAAAAATGAGAGACGCGTGGCTGTTTTTAATTGGCGTGATAGACGAGGAATCTGTAATAGTAGCAAGAGATGATATCTCATTGGAGAACGTCTTCAACGTAAATATGCAGAAGATGGACATTGCTTAGTGTCTTGATAGGAAAATCAAGTCATTGGTTGAGAAGTAGGATAAGATATATCTCTGAATTTTGCATGTACTCTTCTTCACAAGTTTAACCACTAGACTTAAAAATATATGATCATCCATAACTATGCACGAGAAAATACATCTATATTCACTTTTAAGCATACACTTGATTGGCCAAAATGGTAGCGATATTGACACTAAAACATATGATCATGGGTGGAATCATGGCGAAAGAGTAATGGTGTGTTCAATCTTGTTTTTTCGATAAGACATAATAAAGGATTTCCCACATTATTGTAACTAGATCCACAGAGAAACCTATCACTAGAATATTTGATTACAGAATTAAGAAAGTAGTTTTGATCACAATGATTTTAAATCCAATGCTTCCATGTTTCAAATTAGATATTTCAATATACAAAATACATAACAGACTATAAAATATTACCTTTTCATATAAATTTGAAAGATATCTTTCTCAATTATGTCCAAAAATGCCTACATTGAAAAAATGGAGAGATTGACAAAGAACAACAAAACAACAGAACAAGAAAACAATATTATCCAATTCACTCACAGCATAAAGCAATCAATAGAATTACATCTTACTTTATAATGAGAAAAAATAATAGAATTACATCTTACTTTATAATGAGAAAAAATAAGGACACGATGTTGGCTTCCTTCTAAAATAGCTACGCTTTCACTTCCTGAACCTGCTATACCTATTCCACATTGTTGTATTATTTCGTGAAGAGCTACCAATTTTGGAGCATGATGCAAATCATGTAGGATTGATTTGATATTTTTACTATCAGGTACGTATTCAGATAAATGTGATGCAATATGGTTAGGTGCCATATCACCTATTGCGAGCAAGGTATGGCTACACAACCCTAGAAGGTATTGGAGAGCCTGTAAGAACAACTCAACAAATAACAACATTATTAATTCATGCCTAAAACAATATACCCTACTTGGAAAACATGAGAGGATTTTTTGGATGTAGATGTAGTATCATCCTTTGGATCTGAACCACAAGTCTCAACCAAGGAAGATATTTCTTTATTGGCATCTGAATGAGAAAACTACTCATAAAGTTTTAATTGTACAGTACGCAAATCACAATAACGATCCTGAATAATTTTTTCTGGAAAATCAGCCAACACTTCATCCTTTGTTTGTCGGAGAAGAAAAGGCATATGGGGTATTCTTTAATATCCCACAAATGCATATAAATGGTCATAGATTTATTAAGTGAACTCTATGGGTACATGGTGCTTGTTTATATAGCTTTTTTTTTTCAAGTTACAAGGATAGCATGAAGTGAAGTTCATGGTCGTGACAACTGAAGACATGTTGTGCATAATCATGTGAGAGTGACTCCCATAAAATCTGTTATGGTTTTCCTTTCTAAATATGTATTTTTTGTTAATAGTTATGATAAGTGGTTCCTAGATTGTCATATCTAAGAGGGATAATTGTGTGGTTGAATACACAATGGATAAACAATTTGTGATTTTCAATTAGAAAGCAAACTCATTGGATTTTTTGAGTTGTAGAACATACACGAAACACTTAGATAGCATATGTTTCTTATACCTATGTAACATCATGTTTGAAGTAACTATGAGGTGTTGTAGCACATGATGTATGGTGTGTTCCTAGGTTTAGTAAGGCATGATTGTATACCTATTCTTGGAGACAAGAAATAGACATGTCATTGAATATATGTGTATCTCATAACATGTAACCTTTGATAATCTTGTTCATCAAGTATATTAGGTGAGTTGATCTAATGATTTGTATATCTCATAACATGTAACTTTAGAAACAAATCTTATTTGTTGTGTAGTTGTCACATGATGTGTTCTCTTGTGATGTTTATTTTTTAGTTGTAATAGTTTTACAAGTCACATTTTACCAATCAATTACCACAAGAGAATGATTTAACAACCTATAAATAGATGCACCTCTCCAAACACCTAATTTAAGGAATAAGTTAACAACAATGAATTCAAAAAAGCTTTTAGAGCCCCTTCCCAAGCTAACCTTAAAAGTTCATATAACCGAAGAAAATATTGAAATCAACCAATTATATATATATATATATATGAATTTGAATTTATGACCTTTCACTTCCAACTTTTCATCTCAATTACTCATTACCAATTGCTCAACCCCGTAAGCATATATGTGTGTGTGCGCACTAAATATATATATTTTATATTTAAATATATTAAACTCATATATACATAATAAATAGTGACATATTTAACTTTTGAACTAACACGTTGTAACTGATGATAAATGTGTCTTGTTTTTCTTATTTTTCTAATTCATTTTTTTTAAAAACCTTATATAACTCATTTCGTTTAAGAACATTTTCTAAACATATTTTTATGTTTCCTTTTTAATTTACTATTTTTTCACATCCTACTTTATCTATATTCTAAATTTTAAACTATTTTTTAAAGTCCCTTTTAATCACTTGATAAACCTCTCCCGCATATATAAAAACACCCTAAAATTCTAAAATGGGTTCAGTTATCAAATAAGCCAAATATTTTATATTGGGAAAAGGTAATTGATAATTTTTTTTTTCACATTTTTTTATACGAACGGATAACCCCAAAGGTCTCTCTAACTTCACAACATTTGCCTAAACCTTGTAACTTATCAAGTTTGGCATCCCAAGATTTATAATTTTCCACATTTCTTTTTCTAGAGCAGAAGGACAATTTGCAGAAATTTGGAGGCTAATCAAATTTATGACACAAGTTTTTTAATGCTGCAAAACAGATGATCAATGATGCATGCAATGTGATGAAATATGAGACCCCTACATTCACTGCAACACCCCACAATTTATTTCAACATAATAAAATAATGATATGCAAACACAAAATGGCATATCCACTGTGGTGAAATATGTTATATTTGGAGACCATTTAAACACCATAACAACATAAATTCTTTTGCAGTCAATCAATAACAATCAAGTGATGAATACATTGGCTATTAGTTTCACCAGTTAGAAACAAGAAATGACAACATTTAAGAGGAAATACGGAGGAGTCGCAAAATGGCAATTCTAAGAGATTGCTTGCAATGAAGACTTCAAAATGCGTTTGAGAGGAGCCTCTCTAGCGTATGGTGGAAAGATGAATGCTATACATGTTATCATATTTAAAACTAATAGGTGAATGTAAGCAGGTAATGATATTTAAACTTTTCCACCAACACCACTCACAATGCATGTCAAATAGATAAAAAGGGAATACCAATATCTGAGCAGAACACTCAATTTTTTTTTTCATATCGAAAAAAAACATTTTTTTATTAATAGGAAAAGATGTGTCTTCATTACAATACATTGCCAGAGAAGCGAGATGACTTCTCAGTACCCATCATCCTTTCATCGATGCAAAAAATTCATATGTCTGGGATTTTTGTCCACAAAAAACATAAAACTAGTAACAAAGATAGTGTCAATACTTATTACAAAAAAACTGTCCAAAAAGCCCCAATGATGTCATATACGAGCATATACTAAATCAAAATTAGGCCTACGATCTCTAAATATCACCCCATTTCTTTCACACCAGACTTCCCAAATAGTAATAAAGACAGTATTGATGTTCACCTACGAAAGATTAAAACATACTGCCATATTTTCAATGAAATGATTCATGTCCCATCCAGGGAGCTTTGGGAAGTATATCCTAAGCATTCGCCAGATTCCTTGAAAAAATGAGTATCTCCCAAAGAGATGGTTAATGTCTTCAGGATGCTTACGACACAACTAACAAATACTCGGTCCTTTATAGCCCATTTTCTTAAGGTTCAACCCAGTCAGAATTTTGTTCTCTAAGCATAACCAAATGAAACAACTAATTTTTAGTGGCAGATTATCATTCCACAATCTCCTCATCCACCTGTTACCAGTTGTCCCCTGCACAATATCGAACATGGTTTTATACGCCATCCTGGAAGTAACAATTCCCTCCAACAGATTTGATGTCCAAACCAACTGATTAGAGATGTCTGAAATGAAAATGCCAGCAAAGATCAACTTATGAACATGCGTGTCCCATTCTTAACTAAGAGGACTAGGTAGTGACATATCAATGGAGGAGAACCACCGAATCGTGGTATCATCAAGGGACTTTACTGCTTGTTTCAAAACAAATATGCCTTTGCCCTGTAGCTGTCTTATAAGATCCGAAGACAGCTTGTAATCTTTGTGAAGGCCCAATATCATATCGATTCCCACAAAGGTTTCTATACCTCGGCCCACTTCCCAACAAAGATAAAGATATATGATAGGTAACGCCTTAAGAAGGCTTCTCCATACTTTTGATATTTAAGATGAAGCCTTGCATCGCGCCCTGAACCAATGGCATGGAGAAAGGCCATTCAAATATTCAGCTTTTATAATCTTACCCTATAGTCCCTCATCAAACAGACTGCGCCAGATGCTCTTCGCACATAGTTCCTGAATGAAGGCCTTCAAGCATTTGATCCCCCATCCCCCCATCTATAAGGGCATAGAAATACTCTCCCAAGTGGTAAGATGAAGCTTCATGGAACTAGCACGGCCTCCCCATAAGAAATGAAAAATTTTGCGTCGAATATTCTCAATCACCATCGATGAAACAACAAATAGTGAGAACATTACACTGGAACACTTTGTAGCATAGATTTAACCAAGATAAGCCTCCCCCCAAAGTAAGCCACCTATGAGACCATGAATTAATTCTTCTAGTAATCTTGTGTATAAGCCAATTCTAGTCGGCAACATGATAGCAGTTGGGTTTTATAATGTATCCAAGGTATTTAATACCCACCTCAAAGTCCTTCATTTGATAAGGAAATAAATCAGCAATAAACATTTTAGTAACTGTATTATCACACCTATAAACAAAAAAAGACTTTGTAGGGTTTAAAAGCATCCCCGATGCTTCATAGAAGATATTAAGAATCTTATGATACTTCAACCATTCCATTCTTGTCCCTACACCAAATAGAAGGACATTGTCAAAAAATAAGAGGTGTGAAACCAAAAGAGTCCTTGCCACATTTATTCCAAAGATAAGCCCTTGTGACTTGGCCTTATTTATTAGTAAACTAAGACCCTCGATGGCCAGAAAGAAAAGATAAGGTGACAACGAACAACCTTGTCTCAGGCCATGAGTCCCTTGGGAAAAGGAAGTAGGTGACCCATTCACTAACACCGCGAAGCTAGCATTCGAGATACAAACCATCATCCAATTGACCAATTCCACCGAGAGTCCAATCTAAATGAGAATGAAGCGTAAGTAAGACTAATCCACTCTGTCGTATGCTTTTTGTAGATCAATTTTAAGTATAAAATCATTCAGACTAAATTCATCTTGATAGAATGAAGTCCTTCTTGGGCCACACCTACAGCATCCACAATCTGACGATTTGGCAAGAAACCAAACTGTTCCTCCACAATAAACCTACCCAGGTAAGGTTTGACTCTTTCAGCAATGATTTTCGTGATAGTTTTGTACATGAGGTTACACAGAGAGATAGGACGATAGTCGTCGAAGTCTACGGGTCTTTCCACTTTCAGAATAAGAGAGATGAAGGTGGTATTTATACAGCTGGGCATCCACTCTTTATTCTTTGACTCCTCAATGGCATATGTAAGCTCCTCTCCCAATAAATCGAAAAAATGGAGATAAAACTCCACCGTCCACCCATTGGTCTTTGGGATTTTTTCTTTTGCAAATAGCTTGAGGGTTCTATGTAAAGTTCCCAAGTTTCATTCTGCTTCAAAGTAAAGTTCAGGTCCCCTGCCATAATGAGTGTCAGATCCTTTAATAACCCAGATGCAGAAATTTATTCCCAATATTCTTTGCACTGGCGATATGGGTCGTAAATGTTAAGCTGCCCCTGACAGTTTGCTGGAAACCCTTGAAAGTCACTTCAACCAAAATACCCGCACATGTATGATAAGATTTAAGATCAGCCGACAAAGGATCCCATGCCAAGAGGGTACCTCCAGAATGTCCTGCCGCATCCAAAGTGCATGCATGCCACTGTGGTTTAATTTTAAAAAAGTAGTTATAGGCATCCAATGAACTTTCCATCGTCTCTTGTATAAGTATCAATGCAGTGTGAACAATATCAAGGAATATTTTAAGGGCAGTACGCTTTGGGCCACTTCCAAGCCCTCGCAAATTGAATGAGACTATATTCATTGAGTAACCAAGCGTGGCTATATCGTCTCTTAGACCCCGAATAGGTGAAACCCTGTTAAAACCTTTGTCAAAGAGTGAGATTACAAGCGGATTAAGGTTACTTTTGTTGGAAGAGTGTGGCTCTTCCCCCACCTGCAATCTACCCGAACCCTTTTTGTTTTTTCTTGCTTTGTGAATAGTTACATTCCTGTTAAAAATAGAAGATATGGGAAAAACATTGGAGTTCTCCTTTGGAGCAGAGGAATAGGTCTTCAAAAGTATGAGAGCATCGCCAATGGGCGGCGAAGATGGAGTAGTCATTTCAAAAAGGGGAGAGGGTGAAAGTACAATACCCAAACAGTTCTGAGGGACCTCTTCTGAGAAAAGGAGCTTAGCCTGATCCAAAAGGGGGTTGGTTCCAAAGTTCGTGTGTTCAACATTTGGTAGAAAGGGCTTCGGAGAAGGAAACACTCCCTCTCGATCATCAATGGGTACTGAAACCCCTAAATCACAAACAATTTCAGGCTCTGAAGATAACCCATCAAGAGGTTCAACAGATGGACTACGAGAGACCCCAAGACCCAGGGGAAATGGCTCACACCCAGAACCCTTCACGTTAGCATAGTTTAGGTCCAAACATGAAGGAAGGGATTTTATAATATCTTCCATATTTAAGAATTTAAGCAAGACCGATAGGTTTGAGAAAACTTACCCAAGAAAATGGATGTCGACGAGTGGTCCAAAGGAATAGGTACCCACTGACCATCTTCTGGATCGCACATCCATTCCCCCATGCCGCTAGCAGTGCCTTCGAATTGCACAGTAGTTCCACACTGGGCTCTAGAGTGCCCACTCAAAAATTATATATAAACTAATTAGTCTCGAATTCTCTTTATCTTAACATTGTTCTCCTTCCTATAATGTAAGAGAGGTTGCAAGGAAATTCCAATCTCAAACTTGTAAACTCATAGTTAATTAATGGAAAGCAAAGATCAGACAAAAACTCAATACATAAAAATGAACAAAAACTCTATTACCTTCAAGATCACATACAAGAAGTTCTAAGTTCCAATATTAAAAAATAATAATGCTGCCATATTTTTATGTGAGAGTGAAGCTGGAGCATGTATACAAGGAAAAAGAAAAACATAACTATTCAAATCTTTTGAAAAGGTACCGTACACGAGTGCTTGACATTATCCAAAACATGAGTGCTTGACTTAACAATGAAAATTAGCAATATTTGATATCACAACATGAGCAGATAAGGTTATGTATTTAATATAAACCTAATATATAGGTTTAGGTATTGATTTTAGTTGGGGTTTGTACTGATTTTAGCTAGGGTTTGTAGTTAAATCAATAATATTTTTTTTAGAATCTAATTTTGGAATTAGGAGGATCCAAGTTTCCTTAATCATCATAATTAAAGCACATTATAGATTCCATGTACTAAACATTAAAAAGTATAAACAAAAAATATGAGCATAAATAAAAGGAGTTGTCTATAAGAGTGATGATATCGCCCGAACGGCGAAATCGTCTGGTAGCCGTCAACCTCACTCTGGAACCGGTGGCCGTCAACCCCACTCTGCCATGACCTATGCCTTTCATGACCTTAAGCGCATAGTGGAAGCTTATCTGGATGATCTTGCTGGTCACGCTCGTAAAAGAGTTGATCACCCCAGTCACCTCCGTCTCATTTTCGAAAAATGTCGGTGTTACAAGATTAGGTTGAACCCTAACTAGTGCATCTTTGTCGTGAAATCTGGTCGCCTTTTAGGGTTTGTAGTGTCCAAAGAGGCTATTAGACTTGATCCGTTAAAGGTTGAGGCAATACTTCGATTGCCTGCCCCGCGTAACTTGATTCAGCATCAGAGCCTTCAAGGGAGAGCCACTTTCTTGCACGGTTTTATCATGAATTATGCCAATCTTACTCAGGGTTTCGCACGGTTATTGAAGGACACCCCTTTTATCTGGGATTAGGGAGCCCAAGAGTCTTTCGACGCTTTGAAGAAAGCCTTGGTATCGGCCCCTATTCTTAGTTCACCCAACTTTGCGAGAGATTTTTTGCTTTATGTGGTCATGTCTCAAGAGACGATTGGTATGGTCTTACTTCAGACGGATGATGTGCTTCAGGAGCATGTTGTCTATTATTTGAGTAGAAATCTCATAGATATTGAGCTGAGATACTCTCACATGGAGAAATTGTCCCTTGCGACTATTCATGCACTCCAACGATTACAACATTACATTTTGCTTAAGAAGACCACCGTTATAGTGCATGTCAATCCATTTCAATTTGTACGCTAACGACGCATAATTGGGGGGGAATATATTAAATGGATTGTCATCCTTCAAGAGTTTGATCTCTATTTTGCTTCAGCAAAGTCAGTGAAGTCCTTTGTTTTCATAGAATTGATGTCGGATTTCCCGAGACTTGACGAGCAAGTAGTCCATGAAGATTCTTTTCTGGATGAACATTTACTTCTTATCTCGTCGACGAATCCTTGGTATGGGGATATCATCATATATCTCCAAACTCTAAAGTTCCCTTCTCACTATTCGCGAGATGAGCAACGGTGTGTGAGACATAAAGCTAAAGATGATGTCATCATTGGTGAAACTTTGTCTTTCTTCTAGTGAACCTATTGTTCATATGAAATTAATTATACTTACTATAATTGTATGAAAATATAACAAGATATGCATTTTCTCATGCACAAATCTATTTCAAAATTAGTGTTGCTCGTGTGTGTTGTTTAATTACTAACCTTAAACCTATCCTTGATATTCTATATACATAATTACTCTATCCAATATTTTGATGTTTGGGGTAATCAGGTTTGATGCAATTCTTCCTCTTGGACATGTGAGTATTTGTTTTTCTTCTGTAGAGAATAGTGAGCATTCCATATTCATCCAAACAAAAAGATTGAGCTAATACAAAATTCTAGAAATCAATTTATATGCTTGTGGTTTACGTTCAAGAGAAGTGTTGGTCCATTACTATCGAGTCAGTAAATAACCCCCTAGGAGTAGGATGGCTGGGGATGATATGAAATTTCCTATTTTTCATGGAAATGGGGTGGAGGACCCAAAAAAACACTATTTTTTTGTGCGATGTTTTCTGGACTATTAAGCAAGTGCAGTACAACAATGTAAAAGGAGCTCAACTAATTACCACTTTTTGAGGTTGCACTTTAGATTGGTGTATGAAGTTTTCCAAAGTATCTATCGAAGCACCACTGAATACTTTAGTAGAGATTAGGTATGCATTAAAGGATGAATTCATAAATCCAAAATTCGAATCGCAGTGTATTACTGAACTCAATGAGATCAAGCAGTTGACATCCAAGTCTGTTTGGGACTTCGATCGGAGGTGTTCAAGACAATAATGGATCATGTAAGCTTCCAAATGACATATGTTCAACAAAAGGACTGGTTTATAATTGCTTTGTTACTGCATATTAGAGTTCCACAGATGCAATAGAAGATTGTGTACTCAAATACTAAGGCCCTTGAATTGGATATGAAACTTGGAAGCCTCACCTATCACAGAAACTAGAGCAAGTATGGCTCGGATGCAGTCACAACTGGAAAACTTATCATTACAAATCCAAGACATCAAGAAAGGAAAAGAAAAAAGAGAAGTGTGGTGTACTAGATGCAAAGAGGAGGGTCATTCTAAGGACCAATGTACAAACTTTCAAGAATATATAGCTGTCGGAGCTCCTAAACCACTAAATCATGGAGTTGGAGTTTGGTGTGGAATATGCTAGACTAGAGGGAATCGAACATAGGATGTTATCGGTGGTAGAAAATTGTGAGTACCCGTAAAAATCTTTTTTGCAAATTCTATAGATCACTTGGTCATGTCGAAAACGATTGTCGAGTATATCAATTACTCACATAACAAACAACATATGCTTATAGAATGAAAGGTGAGGAACAAGGTGAAGGGAGTAGTGCGCGGTTTAATCAACAAAGATGTGGCTTCCAAGGACGAGGACGAGGAGGATTTGGTCGAGGTAGAATCCAGGTAATCTATTATAAAAATGGACAACCAAGGAATTTTGAGAGAGATTGTCTGAATCCATGTTCAATGCGTACTTATTATAGGGCCTTGGATCAGACTCTTGAAGATTGTCCACAGCACATAGCAAAATGGAGTGAAAAAGGAAATCTAAACCATAACCAGAATGTTCAGAAGATCTCAGCAGAGCCTTGATAGGAGAAGTCGACTATCGTTGTTGTTACACAAGGAAGAGTTGCGACGGGGGATGATAAAGGGCTACAAGGAAATCACCATGATCCTAGAGTTGCTTGCCCCCAATGCCACATTGAGCAGCTTCGAAAGATTTCTGCTGCACTCACCCCCTAGGTGTGTATCTTGATGGCAACACTTCCAACAACCTTTAACTCGATTTCAAATGCATGCAATTTTTTTGGAGACTCTGTGTGCATTCTCTTAATCACAGTTGTCTTATGGTTCCTAAGAAAATATTTATAAGCTCGACTTGTAGCAACATATCCAATTTTATATTTCTCATTCAAATTTTATGTGATTTTCATTATATCTTCATACATGTATTCTCCCGTGTTCATGTGCACCATTACTAACCTTGGACAACCTGCTCAAGACATAAAAGCATATTTTTAACAAGGGGCATAGATATTGATGTTGAGATAATACTTTTATCCTATGATTATCCATAGAAAAAAGAAATGAAACACAATACCTTGACTCATGTTTCTTTCTGAACCTTCAGTAAATGGGTTAGGCTGATTTAAACAGTAGATAGTTATTATGGTCAGACACAATAATATCGCCGAACCCAATGAGATGCAAACAATCACTGGTGTTGAGACATAAGCTGTCCATTTACACAATCAACACATTACACTTTCAAATAAATATATTCTGAGGATATTCAATCAGAAAAGAGAACTTATTGTTAAATTTAGTTCTCCTTTCAATTTTCACCTTTCGATTTTCTGGAGTATGTCCTGCAATGTGATCCAAATCCAATTGCCACAAAGACCTAGATTCCCCCAGCTTTTTGGGGAATTAGGGTTGATCCAGTTAACCAGATCAAACCTCAATTGTGGGAAATTGGTTAGATACACAAGTATAAATAAATGAGTTCATGGAATGAGCAAATATATGAAGAATGAAGAATACATTTGTGCTTTTTGCTTCAATCTTATAACGATGTCTATTGACACCACCAATTCTTAGGTTGGTCTCTTTGTTTACTTCTACAAT
The DNA here is from genome assembly GCA_027924585.1 of Larix kaempferi. Taxonomy (NCBI): domain Eukaryota; kingdom Viridiplantae; phylum Streptophyta; class Pinopsida; order Pinales; family Pinaceae; genus Larix; species Larix kaempferi. The sequence continues at coordinate 8,583,341 of BSBM01000348.1, forward strand.
GAAGTTGTGGTTTCTCTCAAATGTGACCACGTAACATGAAACATTAGTGTTAGGTAGTTAGATGACCTAACTATCATAGGGTTATATTTATGATGCAATGTACCATGAGATACATGAGAGTGGTATTTGTATACACTGCGTAGCCCATCTCGGACTCCCTTGTTGTATTGCCACAACAAAATATTTGATGAATTACATTTATTATTCTCTCCATTTTTTTTGTGTTTTTATGTGTCATGTGTATATGTGATCCTAAAAATCAAACATCAACTGCAAAGTGTTGGTTGTGGAGCCAGATCTTCTAGTCTCATAGATGATATTGTATTAGCCGTGTTTGTACCCCAGTTTTATATGATATGTAGGTGGATTGTATAGTCACCCCAGAGGGGGGGCATTGCCCCCCCACGAGGTTGCAGGGGGGACCATCCTCCCTAACTGGGGGGTTCGGGGGCAGCGCCCCCAAAGAAAATTTTTGGGGCTGTTTTCGCCAACTGTTTTGCGGGCCCATGGTATTAGGTATCCCATGGTATTTCCCCATTGTATTTCCCTTATAAAATAAAGACATCGTAATACGGTTAGGGATGAGGATGTATTAGGTTTTATGCATTGTAAAGGTCTCTGAGATCAGGAGAGAGATTGTGAAACGGAGAAGAGGAAGTGCAGCGGTTGTGCTGCAGGTTGTATCCCTTCACCTTGCTGGACGGTAATAATAACAAGGACTGACAAATTCAGTGTGGACGTAGCCCAAGTTGGGTGAACCACGATATATCTGTGTCTCTCTTGTAATGTGTATGTGTGATTATATTTGCATTTCTGTTTATTGTTATTGCTCTGCGATCCTGTTTTTCTAACAATTGGTATCAGAGCCAAAGGTCTATTTGGCAGTTAAACCCACAAGAAGCTAAGGTTTCTGGTTCGAGTGGGAGCAATGGCAAAAGAATGAAAGTTTAAGGTCGAGAAGTTTAACGGCAAAAACTTTGAGTTATGGAAGATGCAAATGGAGGACTATCTGTACTAGAAGGATCTATTCCTACTGTTGGGAGGAAAAGCAAAGCAGCCGACGGCTATGAAGGACGAAGAATGGGAGGTTGTTGACAGAAAGGCTCTGGGAACAATACGGTTGAGCCTGGCTTCGTCAGTTGCTTTCAATATCTCAAAAAAAACGACAACAGAGGGTTTGATGAGCGCATTGGGTAAGCTGTATGAAAAACCCTCGGCCTCCAACAAGGTATTTCTAATGAAGCGTTTATTTAATATGAAGATGTCTGAAGGTCGATCTGTTACTGATCATTTAAATGAGTTTAATACGGTTACAAATCAGCTAAGTTCTGTAAGTGTGAACTTTGATGATGAGGTTAGGGGTCTTCCAATCTTGTGTTTATTGCCAGAAAGTTGGAATAGCTTGGTCATGGCTGTAAGTAACTCTATCTCTAGTTCAAACACCTTAAAATTTGATGATGTTATTGGTGTTATTCTTATCGAGGAAATGCAAAGAAAAAGCACAGGTGAGACATCAGGTAATGCGTTGACCATGGAGAGCAGGGGAAGACAAAAGGAGAGAGGAAAGAGCCAAGGTAATCGTGGAAAGTCTAAAATGGGAAGATCCAAGTCCAGACTGGGAAAGATAGAGTGCTGGAACTGTGGAAAGAAAGGACATCTGAAGAAAGACTGCAAATATCTAAAGAAGAAAGGAGATGCACAGAAGGAAACTACCCAGGAAGCAAATGTAGTAGGTGATGTGTTACAAGATGCTTCGATTCTTGCATTAGATAATACTAGTGATTATTGGGTAGTAGATTCAGGAGCTTCATGTCATGCTACACCTCATAGGAAATACTTTCATGAATATGTTCCTGGCGACTTTGGACATGTTTTATTGGGTGATGATGAGCCATGTAAAATTGTTGGAATGGGTAAGGTATGGATAAAAGTTAAGAATGGAACTGATTGGTTGTTGAAAGAAGTTAGGCATATTCCTGCTATGAAAAGAAATCTGATCTCAACAGGGCAGTTAGGAGATGGAGGCTATCTATCTACGTTCGGAGAAAAGTGGTGGAAGATCACTGAAGGATCAATGGTGATAGAAAAAGGAGACAGAGTAGGTAGGTTGTATTTATGTACTCATAATACTGTCCATTCTATCTCTTTAGCTTCCATAGGAGCAGATACAACATTGTGGCATCATAGGCTTAGCCACATGAGTGAGAAGGGGATGCAGATTCTCCACTCAAGGAAGTTGCTGCCGGATTTGAAGCATGTAAGTTTGGAATTCTGTGAAAACTGTGTTTATGGAAAACAGAAGAGAGTCAGATTTCTCAGGGTTGGGAAACAGAAGAAGAATGAAAAATTAGAGCTTGTGCATACAGATGTATGGGGACCGACTCAGGTACAATCTCTTGGTGGATCTCATTATTATGTTACATTTATTGATGACGCAACTAGAAAAACTTGGGTTTATTGCATTAGACAGAAATCTGATGTGTTTGCTACTTTTAAGAAGTGGAAAGCTTTGGTTGAGAATGAGACAGGAAAAAGATTGAAGTGTCTCAGATCTGATAATGGAGGTGAGTACTGCGGCAAGGAGTTTGATACTTACTGTTCATACCATGGGATTCGTAGAGAGAAAACAGTCTCAGGAACACCATAGGAAAATAGTGTGTCAAAAAGGATGAACAAAACGATCATGGAGCGTGCAAGGTGTATGAGACTGCATGCAGGGTTGCCCTTACAATTTTGGGCGGATGCTGTAAATACTGTTGTTTATTTAATAAACAGAGGACCTTCAAGTGCTTTGGATGGTGGTATTCCAGAGGAGGCATGGCAATATAAAAAGGTAAACTACTCATTTATGAGAACATTTGGTTGTGAAGCATTTGTCCATATAGATAAAGAAAATATAACAAAGCTTGAAGCTAAATCCAAGAAATGTACCTTTATTGGATATGGGGTTGATGAATTTGGTTATCGTTTATGGGATTATGAAAATAACAAAATCATCAGGAGTAGAGATGTGATATTCAATGAAAAGGTCATGTATAAAGATCAGTTGTAGAGAAAGAAACAGGAAAAGGAAAACACAGAGTACATAGTGCTTGATGAAATTAAAGAAAATGAAGTTCCGAAGGTGCTAGAAAATCAAGAGCAGCAGCAAGTACCTGAAACTCCTGCAACTATAAGAAGATCTACCCATTTAAGTAGACTCCCTGAACGATACTCTCCTTCAATGTATTATTTATTGATGACTGATTCTGGTGAACCAGAATGTTATGAAGAAGCAATGCAGGTGGAAACTAGAAAGAAGTGGGAGCATGGCATGAATGAGGAGATGGACTCATTGGTAGGAAACTATACTTGGGATTTGGTTCAGTTGCCTGCTGCTAAAAGAGCATTGCAAAACAAATGGATTTACAGGTTGAAGGAAGAAGAAGGAGGTAAGAAGCGGTACAGGGCCAGACTTGTTGTAAAGGGGTTTGCACAGAAGAAAGGTATAGATTTTGATGAAATATTTTCTCTTGTTGTTAAGATGACTTCAACTAGGACTATCTTAAGTCTAGTGGCGGTAGAAGATTTGCTTGAACAGTTAGATGTAAAAACAACCTTCCTCCATGGGGATTTGGAGGAAGAAATATATATGCAGCAGTCACAAGGCTATGAGGTCAAAGGTAAGGAGGATCTGGTTTGCAGGTTGAAAAAGAGCTTGTATGGCTTGAAGCAAGCTCCAAGGCAGTGGTATCTAAAGTTTGATAGGTTTATGATAGAACAAAGTTATAGTAGATGTCATTCTAACCACTGTGTTTATTTCAAGAAGCTAGAAAATGGAAGATATATTATCTTGTTATTGTATGTGGATGACATGCTTGTTGCAGGGTCTGACATCCAGGATATAAATGTACTCAAAAGGAAGCTAGCTAATTCATTTGCGATGAAGGATTTGGGTGCTGCAAAGCAAATCCTTGGTATGAGAATAACGAGAGACATGAAAAATCACAAATTGACATTGTCTCAAAGTGAGTACATACAAAAGGTGTTGGAGAGGTTTAGAATGCAGAATGCAAAACCTGTAAGTACACCTTTGGCTAGCCATTTCAGTCTAAGTAAGGAAATGTGTCCCAAGACACAAGAAGAGACAGATTACATGTCCAAGATTCCCTATCAATCAGTAGTTGGCAGCATGATGTATGCCATGGTGTGCACAAGACCAGATATTACACATGAAGTGGGAGTTGTGAGCAGATATATGAACAATCCAGGTAAAGAACATTGGAAGACAGTACAGTGGATTCTCAGGTATTTGAGAGGTACTACCACTGAGGCATTATATTTTGGAGGTTCAGACACTGTTCTACATGGATATGTTGATGCAGATATGGCAGGTGACAAGGATAGCAGGAGGAGCACCACAGGGTATGTGTTTACTATAGGTGGAACAACAGTAAGCTAGATTTCGAAACTACATAAGGTTGTTGCACTTTCAACAACAGAAACAGAGTATGTTGCCATTACAGAGGCTAGTAAAGAGATGATTTGGTTGCAGAGGTTTATGGAGGAAGTGGGTAAGAAGCAAAAGGATAGCAGATTGTATAGTGACAGCCAAAGTGCCATTCACCTTGCAAAGAACTCAGCATTCCATTCCAGGACTAAACATATACAGCTCAAGTACCATTTCATACGCTCTGTTCTGGAAGATGAACTGTTGAAGCTGGAAAAGATACATACTAGCCAAAATCCTGCAGACATGTTCACAAAGGTAGTGACTAGAGAGAAACTGAGTTCGTGCTCGGTTTCAGTTGGCCTTCTAGCATGAAGGTGAAGAGGATAAATTTGCCAAGTCCAAGTCCAGCAAGTGCAATAGTGGTGGATTTGCTGTGATCAGTCTCCAAGTGGGAGATTGTTGGTTGTGGAGCCAGATCTTCTAGTCTCATAGATGATATTGTATCAGCCGTGTTTGTACCCCAGTTTTATATGATATGTAGGTGGACTGTATAGTCACCCCAGCGGGGGGGTGTGGGGGGGCATCACCCCCCCACGGGGTTCCAGGGGGGACCATCCCCCTTGGCTGGGGGGTCTGGGGGCAACACCCCCGAAGAAAATTTTTGGGGCTGTTTTCACCAACTGTTTTGCGGGCCCATGGTTTTGGGTATCCCGTGGTATTTTCCCATTGTATTTCCCTTATAAAATAAAGAAATTGTAATACGTCTAGGGATGAGGATGTATTAGGTTTTATGCATTGTAAAGATCTCTGAGATCAGGAGAGAGATTGTGAAACAGAGAAGAGGAAGTGCAGCAGTTGTGCTGCAGGTTGTATCCCTTCACCTTTTTGGACGGTAATAATAACAAGGACTGGAAAATTCAGTGTGGATGTAGCCCAAGTTGGGTGAACCACGATATATCTATGTCTCTCTTGTAATGTGTATGTGTGATTATATTTTCATTTCTGTTTATTGTTATTGCTCTGCGATCCTGTTTTTCTAACACAAAGTAGACAACACTGAAAATCTTTGGTTCAAGATAAATATATTACTTTTTTTCAAGATAAATGATAAGTATTATATAAAACCAATAACGTTTTTTCATGAGATACAATATGCCAAAATAAGCTTCCAAACTCGAATAGTTTGTAAGGTGGGAAGTGTTAGTTTCCATTCTATTCTCTTTGCAGCTTTTTACTTCAGAATTATATAGGATGTGTAAAGTGTGGAGAGATTTTCATTTAACAATGCTTTTGTATTGTCTTAAGGGATTCGTCACGTAATCAATTTAGCGGGGGAGATCCCTATGCGCATCTATTGGAATGAAATTTTGCAATTTTTGTAAGTATATGAATCCTTTATGAGTGTATCACTATTGTTCCCTTTTAATTAAATTATGTTATCATTTCCTTGTTCTTGATTCAATAATTTTGGAGTAGATTTCAAATTAATCAGTATCGTAACATTGTAACTGCCTTCTTTATGCTAATTAACTTTGGAGCTTCCTTCTAAATGAGCATTTTATTATAATTTCCAAGTTGTTGGATAGCAACTTCTTTGCTGGAACTCTCTCTCCTGACATGTGTCAGTTGACAGGATTGTGGTATTTGTAAGTCACAATACATTTGTCTTCTGGAGTAGATATGAATTTTTTTAAGAGCATTTCTTTTTAAAATGTTATGTTTATGCAACAGTTTTACTGTATTAAGGGATTTTACCTAAATGATTGTTGGTGGTAGCTCAAATGTTTTTGATGTTCAAAGACTTTCATCTCTGTCATGTAGTGATGTGGAGGAAAATAGCTTAACACGCACCACTCCTGATAACATTGGTGATTATAAATGTTTTAAACTTTTGTACGTTTTTTGTTTTCCTAAGAGATCTTTAAATGAACAAATTGGTCAATATGTATGTTTTGATGGAAGAATCTTGTGGTGCATACTTGTAACTTAAGTATTTCTTGTTGGATTGGGGTTGGTGTTCTTATCAGTGACTTATCATATAATCAACCTACAGGAAAGATTCTCTTCAACATTGGATTTCTAAAATGGACTACTTTGTAAACCTAAATATTTAAGACTAAACTGCATTTTAGCATCCCATGCAATTACCAATCCATCCTGTTGTCTGTGACATGATGTTATAATCACAAGGAATAAGTATTGAGAATATTTTGTTGAAAATTTAGGGATATAACATCATGAAAGTTGCTCAAATATTGTAATTAGTTACAGGTATGTACTATTCAATCGATGACATTAAGTTCTTGTTTAAGTTGTCATAACATAATTTTGAGCTGGTTTTCATAGGGCACTAGAAGGAAACATGTGGACACGAAGGATACCCGAAACAATTGGTCTCAGTCATACTCTTTCTAGTATGTAAGTAAACTGTTTGTTGGACCTCAACTTGTCCAAATTTTTTTATATTCCATTTAAAAATAACCTCTAAAATGCATTCAAGCCTAGCTCAATAAAACCCAAAATGTTTTTGGATATTGGCAATTACTAAAAAGTTAATTATATAATTATGATTTATACTTTAGTGCACTTATACATTTATATTTAGTATTTATTACATGGATTTGAGTGATAATCATCTTACTGGAACTATTCCTCCTATCCTAGGCAACTTGAATTACACTTAAAAGAAGTGAGTTGCTTGCTTAGTTAATAATTGAATTGCACCATATGGTTCCATTACAGTTATCACATTTAGACATAAATAATCTTTCATGTTCATTTTTCAAGAAATTGATTCTCTTGCTATTTCTTTTGAATTTCTCATATTTTTGTTCGGTAATGATCTCACAAGATCTATTCCACCAGATATGAGGAACTTGACATACCTTGAAATCCTATAAAATTTTAAACCAAATCTTTTTTCATGTATAATAGTATGCAATAAATTGAAATTGTTTATAAAATTATATGAAATATCCAATTTGTAATCACTAGTTATATGGTTACGCAGGAAGCAATCCGACAATCAGCTTACAGGACAGATTCCACACGAGGTCGAGAAGTTGAAAATGTCGACTTACTTGTAAGATTATGTCTATACATTTGTCAATAGGTGGACACAAAGATGATCGAAACATATCAAAACCTAATTACACAATAAACACTAATAATTGATATATTGTGGCTTCTTGCTGTAAATATTTAACAATACTAGGTTGTACCTTTTCGGGATACAGATCTAGCCAGAAATCAAGTTGAAGATACGATCCCAGAGAACATCAGTACATACTCCAGTAAACATCAGGATATACTCCAGATATTCAAAAGGTGAAAACTAAAAGGAGAACTAAATTTAACAATAAATTCTCTTTTCTGATTAAATATCCTCAGAATATATTTATTTGAAAGTGTAATGTGTTGATTGTGTAAATGGACAACTTCTGTCTCAAAACCCATGATTGTTTGCATCTCATTGGGTTTGGCGATATTATTGTGTGTGACCATAATAACTATCTACTGTTTAAAGCGGCCTAAGCCATTTACTGAAGGTTCAAAAAGAAACATATGTCAAGGTATTGTGCTTCATTTTTTATTTCTTTGGATAATCAGAGGATAAAAGTATTATCTCAACATCAATGTCTATGTCTCTTGTTAAAAAGATGCTTTTATGTCTTGAGCAGGTTGTCCAAAGGTTAGTAATGGTGCACATGGAGACAGGAGAATACATGTATGAAGATATAATGAGAATCACATAAAATTTGAATGAGAAATATAAAAATGGGTATGTTGCTACAAGTCGAGTTTATAAACAATTCTCACATATAGATATAAATAATCTTTCATGTTCATTTTTCAAGAAGAAATCATATAGCTGATTTGAATTTTTTGTAAATGGTATAACCTTTAAGCACAGTGAAGAAATCATGGAACATAATCCAGAATTATCTAACAATATTGAGGTTGTTTCTTCGGTTTTTTTTTGTAGCGTTGTGCATGGCAACAACTTGAATAGAATTATTTCTTTCTTATTTCAAAATTGTGAAAGAATAACACATTTGTAAGTGTTCATAGATTATGACCCATGCAATTAATCTATTGCACAAGGAATTGTTGAATGGGAATAAGAACATTTATAGTAACTAAGAAATTATTTTGCGTATTTAGATCTTTGTAAACACACAACATAATGTCTTAGTCACTATGAATGTTCTTAATGTCGTTCAACAGTTCCTTGTGCACTAGGTTAATTGCATTAACCATAGCCTATGAATACTTACAAATATGTTAATTTTTCACAATTTTTAAATAACAGATTAATAGTTTCATTCGAGTTGCTATGCACAATGCTAAAAAGTACAAGTGAATAAAACAACCGCAATATTGTTAGATAATTCTAAATTATGTTCCATGATATATTCATTGTGTTTGAAAGTTATACCACTTACAAGAAACTAAGAGCAATGCATGAAATAATGCTCTCTGGGATTAGACCTTCAAGTTGATTTCTGGCTAGATCTTTTTCACCCCAAAAATACAACCTAGTATTGTTAAATACTTACATAAAAAAGCCACAATATATCAATGAGTAATGTATAATGTATAATTATGTTTCGATATGTTTCAATAATCCTTGTATCCACCTATTGACAAATGTATATACACAAACCTACAAGTAACTCAGTATTTCAAACTTCCCGAGTTTCTGTAGAATCTGTCATGTAAGTTGATTATCAAACCGCTGCCTGCATAACCATAAAACTAGTAACTATCAAATGGATATTTCATATCATTTTATATATAATATCAGTTTATTTCATACTATTATACATGACAAAATATTTGATTTAAAACTTTACATGATTTCAAGGTATGTCAAGTTCCCCAAGTATGGTGGAATATAGCTAGTAAGGTTATTACTGAACAAAAATATGAGAGATTCAAAGGAAAGAGGAAGAAAATCTACTTCTTGAAAAATGAACATGAAAGATTATTTATGTCTATATGTGATAATTGTTTATAAACTCGACTTGTAGCAACATACCCATTTTTATATTTTTCATTCAAATTTTCTGTGATTGTTATTATATCTTCATACATGTACTCTCCCGTGTCCATGTGCACCATTACTAACCTTGGAGAACCTTCTCAAGACATAAAAGCATCTTTTTAACAAGAAGCATAGATATTGATGTTGAGATAATACTTTTATCCTTTGATTATACAGAGAAAAAATAAATGAAGCACAATACCTTGATCCATGTTTCTTTCTGAACCTTCAGTAAATGGCTTAGGCCGATTTAAACAGTAGATAGTTATTATGGTCACACACAATAATATCACCAAACCCAATTAGATGCAAACAATCACTAGTGTTGAGACAGAAGCTGTCCATTTACACGATCAACACATTACACTTTCAAATAAATATATTCTGAGGATATTCAATCAGAAAATATAACTTATTGTTAAATTTAGTTCTCCTTTTAGTTTTCACCATTTGATTGTCTGGAGTATGTCCTGCAGTGTGATCCAAATCCAATTGCGAGAGAGACCTGGATTCCCCCGGCTTTTTGGGGAATCAGGGTTGATCTAGTTAACCAGATCAAACCTCAATTGTGGGCAATTGGTTAGATACACATGTATAAATAAATGAGTTCATGGAATGAGAAAAGATATGAATAATGAAGAATACATGTGTGCTTTTTGGTTCAATCCTATGACGATGTCTATCGACACAACCAATTCTTAGGTTGGTCTCTCTGTTTACCTCTATAATGCAGTGGTGGTTTCTTTCAAATGTGACCACGTAACATGAAACATTAGTGTTAGGTAGTTAGATAGCCTAACTATCATAGGGTTATATTTAAGATGCAATGTACCATGAGATACATGAGAGTGGTATTTGTATACATTGCGTAGCCCATCTCGGACTCTCTTGTTGTATTGCCACAGCATAATCTTTGATGAATTACATCTATTATTCTCTCCATGTTTTTTGTGTTTTTATGTGTCATGTGTATGTGATCCTAAAAATCAAACATCAACTGCATATCAAACAACATTGAAAATATTTGGTTCCAGATAAATATATTACTTTTTTTCAAGATAAATGATAAGTATTATATAAAACCAATAACATTTTTTCATGAGATACACTATGCCAAAATAAGCTTCAAAACTCGAACAGCATATAAGTTGGGAAGTGTTAGTTTCCATTCTATTCTCTTTGCATCTTTTCACTTCAGATATGAATTTTTTTAAAAGCACTTATTTTTAAAATGTTATATTGATGCAACTGTTTTACTGTATTAAGGGATTTTACCTAAAGGATTGTTGGTGGTAGCTCAAATATTTTTGATCTCAAAGGACTTTCATCTTTGTTATATAGTGATGTCGAGGAAAATAGCTTGACACACACCATCCCTGATAACATCGGTGACTATAAAGGTTTTAAACTGTAGTAAGTTTTTTGTTTTCCTAAGAGGTCTTTAAATAAACAAATGGGTCAATATGTATGTTTTGATATAAGAATCTTGTGGTGCATACTTGTTACTTAATTATTTCTTGTTGGATTGGGGTCAGTGTTCTTATCAGTGACTTATCATATAATCAATCTACGGAAAAGATTCCCTTAAATATTGGATTTCTACAATGGACTACTCTGTAAGCCTAAATATTTACGCGTAAAATGCATTCTATTATACCATGCAATTACTGATCCATCATGTTGACTGTGGTATGATGTTATAATCACAAGGAATAAGTATTGAGAATATTTTGTTGAATCGTTAGGGATATAACAGCATGCAAGTTGCTCAAGCATTGTAATTAGTTGCAGGTGTGTACTATTCAATCGATGGCATTAAGTTCTTGTTTAAGTTGTCATAACATAATTTTGAGATGGTTTCCATAGGGCACTAGAAGGAAACATGCTGACAGGAAGAATGCCCGAAACAATTGGTCTGAGCTATCCTCTTTCTATTATGCAAGTAAATTGTTTGTTGGATCTCAACTTGTCCAAATTTTCTTATATTCCATTTAAAAATAACCTCTCTACCCTTAAAATGCATTCAATCCTAACTCAATAAAAACCCAAAATATTTTTGGATATTGGCAATTACTAAAAATTTAATTATATAATGATGATTTATGTTTTAGTGCACTTATACATTTATATTTAGTATTTATTACAGAGATTTGATTGATAATCATCTTACTGGAACAATTCCTCCTATCCTAGGCAACTTGAATTACATTGAAAATAAGTGAGTTGCTTGCTTAGTTAATGATTGAATTGTACCATATGGTTCCATTACAGTTATTATATTTAGACATAAATAATTTTTCATGTTCATTTTTCACGAAGTTGATTCTCTTGCTATTTCCTTTGAATTTATCATATTTTTGTCCGGTAATGATCTCACAGGATCTATTCCACCAGAATTGAGGAACTTTACATACTTTGAAATCCTATAAAGTTTTAAACCAAATCTTTTGTCATGTATAATAATATGCAATAAATTGAAATTGTATAAAAAATGATATGAAATATCCAATTGGTAATCACTAGTTATATGGTTACGCAGGCAGCAATCCGACAATCATCTTACAAGACAGATTCAATACGAGCTCAAGAAGTTGCAAATATCGACTTACTTGTAAGATTGTGTCTATACATTTGTCATTAGGTGGACACAAAGATGATCGAAACATCTGGAAACCTAATTACAAAATAGACACTAATCATTGATATATTGTGGCTTCTTGCTGTAAATATTTAACAATACTAGGTTTTACCTTTTGGGAATACAAATCTAGCCAGAAATCAACTTGAAAGTGCGATCCTAGAGAACATTTGTTCATGCGTTGATTTGAATTTTTTGTAAGCGGTATAACCTTTAAGCACTGGGAAGAAATCATGGAACATAATCCAAAATTATCTAACAATATTGAGGTTGTTTCTTCGCTTGTTCTTTGTAGCGTTGTGCATAGCAACAACTTGAATAGAATTATTCCTTTCTTATTCCAAAACTGTGGAAGACTAACACATTTATAAGTGTTCATAGGCTATGGCGAATGCAATTAATCTATTGCACAATGAACTGTTGAATGACAGTAAGAACATTTAGAGTAACTAAGAATTATTTTGCGACTTTAGATCTTTGTAAACACGCAACATAATGTCTTAGTCACTATGAATGTTCTTAATGCCATTCAACAGTTCCTTGTGCAATAAATTAATTGTGTTAACCATAGCCTATGAACACTTACAAATATGTCAAGTTTTCACAGTTTTTAAATAACAGATGAATAGGTCCATTCGAGTTGCTATGCACAATGCTACAAATGACAAGTGAATAAAACAACCGCAATATTGTTAAATAATTATATATTATGTTCCATGATATATTCCTTGTGTTTGAAAGTTGTACCACTTACAAGAAACTAAGAGCAACACATGAACTGATGCTCTCTGCGATTGGAACTTCAAATTGATTTCTGGCAAGATTTTTTCCCCCAAAAAAAATACAACCTAATATTGTTAAATACTTACATCAAAAAGCCACGATATATTAATGTGTAATGTCTAATGTATAATTATGTTTCGAGATGTTTCAATAATCCTTGTGTCCACCTATTAACAAATTTTTAGACACAAACCTACAAGTAATTCAGCATTTCCAACTTCCCGAGTTTGTGTGGAATCTGTCATGTAAGTTGATTATCAAACCGCTGCCTGCATATCCATATAATTAGTAACTACCAAATTAATATTTCATATCATTTTATAAACAATATCAATTTATTTCATACTATTATACATGACAAAAGATTTGATTTAAAACCTTAAAGGATTTCAAGGTATGTCAAGTTCCCCAAGTATGGTGGAATAAAGCTTGTAAGATTATTGCCTAGCAAAAATATAAGAAATTCAAAGAAAAGAGGAAGAAAATCTACATTTTGAAAAATGAACATGAAATATTATTTATGTTTATATATGATAATTTTAATGGAACCATAAGGTACGATTCAATCATTAACTAAGCAAGGAACTCACATCTTTTCAGTGTAATTCAATTTTCCTAAGGACAAGAAGAATTGTTCCAGTAAGATGATTATCAATGAAATCCCTGTAATAAATACTAAATATAAATGTATAAGTGCACTAAAATAGAAATCATCATTATATAATTAAATTTTTGGTAATTGTCAATATCCAAAAACATATTGGGTTTTAATTGAGTTAGGCTTGGATGCATTTTAAGGGTAGAGAGGTTATTTTTAAATGAAATACAATAAAATTTGGACAAGTTGACATCCAACAAACAATTCACTTACAGAATAGAAAGAGGATGCCTGAGAGCAATTGTTTCAAGTATCCTTCCCGTCAACATGTTTCCTTTTAGTTCTATTTGGAAAATATCTCAAAATTAAGCTATGATAACTTAAAGAAAAACTTAATGCCATCGATTAAATAGTTCATACCTGCAACTAATTACAATACTTGGGCAACATACATGATATCATATCCCTAGCTATTGAATAAAATATTCTCAATATTTATTCATTTTGATTATAACATCATGCCACAGATAACAGGATGGATCAGTAACTATAAGGGATACTAAAATGCAATTTAGTTGTAAACATTTAGGCTTATAGAGTAGTCGATTGTAGAAATCCAATGTTGAAGGGAATCTCTCCCGTACGGTTGATTGTATGACAAGTCCCTGATAATAACACTAGCCCCATCCAACAAGAAATACTTAAGTTATAAGTCCTTGATAGCAACACTAGCCCCATCCAACAAGAAATACTTAAGTTACAAGTATGCACCACAAGAGTCTTCCATCAAAAAATACATATTGACGCATTTGTTCATTTAAGGATCTCTTAGGAAAACAAAAAACGTACAAAAATTTAAAACTTTTATAGTCACCGATGTTATTAGGGATAATCCATGTCAATCTATTTTCCTACACATCGCTGCATAATAGATATGAAAGTCATTTATCAAAAACATTTGAGCTATCACCAAGAATCTTGTAGTTCAACTCCCTTAATGCACTAAAACTATTGGATCAAGATAGCATTTTAAAAAGAAATGCTCTAAAACAAATCATATCTACTCTAGAAGACTAAATTGCACGAAACGGGGACAAGTTTTGAAAACAGGGACGCGTAGGAAACGTGGCCCCCCAAAATTTATGAAATGAGGAAATGCAATATATATATATATATATATATATATATATATATAGGACATAGTCATAGTCCTATATATATATAGGACATTTAAAAAATTGAATGTGAAATCTAAAATGATTTACATATTAAATCCAACACAATTAGAAATCATAGTGACAGTGTCATAGTCATACAATGATACATGTACCATCACATTTTAGTAGTAATATCCAGAACAACACATTTTACCCATAGATGATTCGTTAATGCAAATTCAAATAGCCAAACACAACCTTGATAAATGAGGCTAATACATATATATCGAAAATCAACCTTTATATATGAGGCTACAAGTACAATGCTACATCAACATGAACAATGAACACATCAAGAAAGCATGATCTCAAGCCCAAAGACTAATAGTCATCATCCTCGGGCTCATATTCATACTCCTCTTGAAAAATAGAACAAGAAGCACACCCAATAGTGGATTGTTGAGTGGAAGAAGAATGGCCAACTCCGCTTCTAGGTTCCTCAATATTTAGGGGACCAAGTGAGATGTCCAAGTCAAACAATTCTGGATCCACGTCCCATTCTTTAAAAGGACCACTACTATTTTTTGAACCCCTACGAGATGCAAGGTGAAGATAAACCGCAGAATGGCCGACACAGGCTGTATCCTTGAACAATGATCACAACACAAAGTGACTTAGGGAGTTTCAACATGAAGGGGAAATGATATAAGCCTGCAATGTAGGAAACATTACCAGACCCTCCATATGGTTGGAAGAATAACCAACTGGGGAAGTAAAAACTCAGAGATCAGGTTCACCCTAAGGTCAAAAAATAAAACCCAACTGATATAAAAGACTCAAGTAGGG
Organism: Larix kaempferi; assembly: GCA_027924585.1. Lineage (NCBI taxonomy): Eukaryota > Viridiplantae > Streptophyta > Pinopsida > Pinales > Pinaceae > Larix > Larix kaempferi. The sequence continues at coordinate 8,598,842 of BSBM01000348.1, forward strand.
GTTGTGTTCAAGTTAATGACTGACTGAACTGCCTTTGAAACTGAAAAAGATGTGATATACCGTTCTTATCCCTTATTCTTTTTGGTAAAAGAATGTCCTTCTTGTTGTTTTAATGAGTCCAACCATCTAAAAGTTGAACGAGCCCATGGGAGGTAGACTCAAGATCTTCTTCATTGTTTACAGAGTTCGAAAAAGAAATAGAAGAGTACTCTATAATACTGATCTCTGGATTTTAATATCGAGCCGAGATCTGTTCTTGCTCGTCGGTGTTTTCTTGTTTAAAGAGTCAGAAAAACTTAAATAATCCTCCATACACTTACTCGTGGATTTTAATATCGACCCCGAGTAGGTTAATGCTCACCAGTGTTTTCCTATTTATAGAGTCTGAAAAACTTAAACAATCCTCTATATACCCTCTCGTGGATTTTACATCGAGCCCGAGTAGGTGAAAGCTCGTTGGTGTTTTCATGTTTTGAGAACCTAAAAACCCTAAAGAATGCTCCAAAAGTCCTTTTTTCGTCCAGTTAGTCTCCTCCCCCGAAAAAGTGTAAAATGATGAGGGAAGAACTCTTCTAGCCACAGATGACTAGAGTATTCCTTTTTCGTAAATAATCCGCAAAAGTCCGTAAAAGGGGTAAACTTATACTTAAGTGGATGTTGCTTCAAATCCTTTAACGAGTCTGAAAAGACAACTATAGTCGAAAATGTTGTCATATTTAAAGTGTCTAACAAGAGCGTGGAAGAACTCTATAAAGATCTTTTTCGTAAAGTTTTAACAAGCCCGAAAAAGTAAACTCGTGACCTCTTTACTGTTTTTAATGAGCTTAAAGGAGATACAGAAAAATGCTCATAGCCTCCTTACTATTTTTAACAAGCTCGAAGTGAAGGTGGAAGAAAGCTCGTAACTTCCTTACTATTTTTAACGATCTCGAAGTGAAGGTGGAAGAATGCTCATAGCCTCCTTACAGTTTTTTAACGAGCTCGAAGTGAAGGTAGAAGAATGTGTGACGGTGGATCAATGTCCAAATGAATGGCAGACTGCATTATAGACTCTAAGAAAACTTCATCAAATGGAAGTATATCATCCCAAATAGAATGCATGTATAAACATTCAGATAGAGTTATCACCTGGTCAATTGTCGGAACCCAATCCGAAGAAGGTCAGCATGAATTCAGAGGCTTCTCCTATGTAGCAATTGGACTCAAGGAACAATATGCCACATAATTTGATTGTGACATGGTAGTGCCTACTGACGGGGGACATACTTGGTCTATAGTTGGGTAATAAGAGGGATCAACAAATGTAAGCTGATCAATAGTGACAATGCTTTCGTTGTGAGGAAAATGAATCACACGAAAGAGCGTAGACACCACAGCCTGCATAGCATATACGTAATCACGCCCGAAGATCATATCAAAATCCATAGGGTACTTTAAAACCATAATATCAACTAAGACTGTTTTTCCACCCAAAGTAATAGGTACCTGAGAGAGGAATCGAAAATCAATGGCCAATTAACAGCTGGAACAAGGTTAGGAAAACCTAAATCTCTCCAAGCATAAGGGGATAAAATACTAACAGAGGATCTTTCATCTACAATACATCGATGAACCACATGGTTGTCAATATCAACCTTTATCTGGAAAGGTGTAGCAAAAGGAAGGCGAGGCCTAGTTAGACTATTCTAATCAAAGGAAATTATCCCAAAGCTTAGTAGGGGTTCACTTAGCACAGATGAAGTGCCCCCATTTTCAAAAACATCTGAATTGGCAATGCAGAAGACTTCAGGGACAAGTGCATTAGTCTCTGAAGGATTGATGGGATCGGTCGAAGATTGCATCGATTCGATCACTTCACTCTCTGAAGAAAGAGTGGGGTTGACCAAAGATTACATTGATTCAACCACTTCATCAAACAAAGGTTGATCAGTCTGTTGGGAATCTATAGACAAATCAGGAGCAGAGGATCCTTCAGACATGGACCACACTCTCCGCACCTCTGGAATAGCAGGGCGAGTAAGGTGATCTCCCTTACAAAGTTTACAAGGGAACTGTGGCTTCCGTCCTATAATCTTACACTCCTTTACAACAATAGTACTCTCAGCATGACTAGCATTGGCTGACAGCTTGCCCCCAGCATGACTTACAGTGGTTGGTTGCTCAGAAGCAGAAGAATTTTGAACTATGAACCACACTCTTTACACTTCTGGAAGTACAGGGCACAAATAGGTCAGGTGGTCTCCCTCGCAAAACTTATAAGGGAACTTAAGATTCTGTTTATTAGGTTTGTCAACAATGTCAACATTCCTAGCATGATTTGTAGTGGCCGATTCAGTGTCTCCAGTATGACTCACAGGAACTGGTGACTTGTGATTAATATGACTAGCAATGATCAATGACGTGTCCTCAACATGAGCAACAGTGGTTGAAGACATGCTTTTAGTATGATTTACATTAACTAAAAGTTTGCTCCCAGCATGACCTCCAGAGGCTGGGTAGGTTCCCCCAACATGACCTTCAGAGGCTGGGTGGGTGCCCCCAGCATGACTTTCAAAGGCTGGGTGGGCGGGTTCAGTATGATTTACAGTGACTGAGTGAGTTCTCCCAACATGACCACCAAAGATTGGGTAGGTGCCCCCAGCATGACCTTCAGAGGATGGGTGGCGAGGTTCAGTATGATTTCCAGTGACTAAGTGAGTTCTCCCAACATGACCACTAGAGGTTGGGTAGGTGCCCCCAGCATGACCTTCAGAGGCTGAGTGGCTAGGTTCAGTATGATTTCCAGTGACTGAGTGAGTTCTCCCAACATGACCACTAGAGGTTGGGTAGGTGCCCCCAGCATGACCTTCATAGGCTGGGTGACTTTTCCCAACATGACCACCAAAGGTTGGGTAGGTGGCCCCAGCATGACTTGCAGAGGTTGGGTGACTGCCCCTTGGCTTTAGCATCTTCTTCCTATTCTTCCTCCATCTATTCCTTTTAGACTATTGGTTACTAGTATTACTACTTTCACCACATGAGGTAGAAAGAGGAGGAGAAGATGCTACTAGCGAAGCGGGCATAGGGTTTTGATGCTCTTGATGTGAGATGGTTACTTGAGAAGCATCAGGAGCATGCAAGGCTTTCAGAGTGGAAAACAATCAAACCGGTAGCCCTATAGTGAATCCTGGAAGATTCGAGGTAGCCATTAAGGGACCAATGTTCCCAATGAATGGAAAAGCACAAGGATCCCCTTCAACAGGGGTCCCTTGATTGGTGTTCACCGAGATGCTATCCATGGTTTCCGACTCAACAAGCTAGAAAATTCTAAGGCCAACTAAAAACAAGCAGCACAAAGAGCACACCACTAAAAATTTCCTAGGTAATACAAACTAGGAAAACAGATGCCTTCCGGAGGAAAGTCTGGGATGATTAGGGCCTAGAACTAACCAACGAAGGATGAAGAACAATTACCAGGGGTCCACATACAGGTCCTCTAGGTGCAAGCGTTTGAATCACCAAACCGCCTTCCCAAATTTCTGTAGAGGGTTTCCTCCCACGTCTGTCCTAGGTACAACAGAAATAGCCTTATGTCGTCACCTGTGTAGAGCCCTAAAGTTTGGATACTAAATTTACCACCAATTCGAAAAAAACCTGGGGGAACAATCGTCAGCCTAGTCAAAACGCATAGGCAGGGTAACAAAGCTTGAAATCCAAAAACACTTTAAAAAGCACTAGTGGACCCCCGTACGCGAGTCAACTCTAGTTTATGGTTGAGAGGAAAGTGAGGGGGTATCCTCAGCAGTTCCAATCTCCCACGAACTCATGCTTAACTCTGGTTTGAGTAGAGAGTTCCCACGATATTTTGATAGAGGCAGATTTTCCTAATAGATAGTCTTGACTACGATTGTTGAGTAATGAAGCCGATCTCAGGTAGTTTAAGGTGATTTAAACCCAAAACCCTAGCCTAAGCTAGTTGATGTAGTGAAAACCCTAAAAAGAAAAAGTTACTAATAAATTTTATTAAGTATGTTTTTTAAATGGTTGTTCTTTACTCAAAGGTTGTAGTGAAGTGTGTGGCGTGATTGTGATTGAAATGGAAAGTATATAAAAGTAAACAACTTTCACTAAATTTTTTCATTCATTGTTTTCCAAGACTAAGGATAAGCAAACCTAAATCAAATTCTTTTTAATTATCTTTTAAGTTTCAAAGCAAAGCAAACTATGCTACTTCAAAACAATGATAAATCTTACTACTTAAGCTACCGAATTCACTTTTTGTCTTTCCTAATAAATGCAAAATAAAAAGAACTTGGAATGGAGCAAGTAAGACCTAGCGCAAAGTGTGAGCCAGGGAAGACAAGCTAATGGTTCAAAACAATCAAATCAAAGACTCGAAAAATACTTAGCCTACCAAGTTGTTTCAAAAAGAAAAAACTTTGGGCTTGGAACAAAGTATAAAAGAAGCAAGGAAAAGAGATGCTCTTAACGGAAAGACAATCCTAAAAGGCTGCTCCTAAGCACCAAAACCCTAAGAAAACACTTGCCAAACAAAGGAGTAGGTAAGCGAACCAAAAGTGACCCTACTAACACACGAACTCAAAAGAAAGCTAAGTAGAAGGCTTTAACTCACTTGGACTGAACTGAAAAGCTAATCAGCAAGTATCTAAACCAAGTAAGCTTTCAAAAGCACCCTAAGGACTCAAACTTGGGGTCAAACCCTAATGGAAAGGATGACATAGTGAAAGTGTGCTATTGTTGCCACAAACAACAAACGTTAAGAAGGAAGGTCTGTATGACTGCAACAAGCAACTAGGGCAGAAGTGTGCAACTATGTCTGAAAGAGAGTAGTGCACAACTTCAAAAAGGGCTAGAAAGCAGTGAAGACACTTTAAACAAGTACTCAAGCAAGCAAAGACAAACTAAAGAACTTCGGAGAGGCAAGCAAGACTCAAAAGAGACATAATAGTCTCAGAGGTCAGTCAGGGAAAAAAGCAAAAGGCTAGAAGTGAAACCAAACCACTGGAAATCAAACCCTAACAGTGAACTGAAAGTTGCAGGAAAATTCACTATTGTGCAGTGCAGAAACCAGCGCACACTAGGAAAGATGCGCTACTGTTTAGTGTACAAACCAGCGCTCATCATGTGGTATGCGCTATTGTTAGTAGGGTAGACCAACGCACATGTCTTAGAAGCAAATAACAATGCTTTGCAGCAGTGGAATGAGGTGACTTAGGGTACAAGGAACAAATAACAATGATTTGTAAGACCTCTCAGACAATCAAAAAGACTGAAATAGACTGGAAGAAAACCTAACAAAGCCTCCTAGAGCAGAAAAATACACGGTTACTTCCCATTGGGGTCGCCAATCTGTTGTGAAAAAAAAATACCTTATAGTGAGGAGTGGACACTACCAACTTGGGTCGGGGTGACAGGTAAACACATTCATTATGTTGCATTAGCTATTACAAATGGAAAGGGATCAAAGTATCGAAAGAAGTACCTCTTTACCGATAGCTGGTCCTAGCTTTCGCTTGGTCTTTCACTTGATCCTCTGCTCAATGAACCTGCAACACAAAGGAAACCTTCCTCAGCGTATCTGGACTACAATAAATATGATGAAATTGAAAGACAATTGAACATCAACTACAATCAGATATTTAAACCAAATGAACATTCAATCCAATAGACATTCGATTTGGGACAGGAAGGGTATTTCCACCTTTATTGTCAAAGAAACATGAATCAGTACAAATATACCTGATATATCAAGATGCTTCTGCAATCGAGTCCTGGGATCCTGCTCTTCACACTGACTTGGGAATTCCTCTAGCATAACAACCTTTAAAGCCCTCTTTCTAGGTGCCTCTCTCATGGATCCCCCTTGTATTTATGGGACAAGGTAGGCAGTTGGATTCGAAGTGGTTGAATTGGGAAGTTGGGAAGTTGCAGAACCAACTTCAACTAATCCCAATTCGTAATCTTAATATATTTTTGACTTCATCTTAAGATGTGCGCAAGTTTCCTCAAGGTAGAGTAGCGCACAATATGCAACTTCAGTGTTTTACAACAAGTGTTTGCAACTTTTCTGAGGTGTGCACTGGTTTCCCTTGAGTAAAGTAGAGCATTTTTCTAGATGTGCATTGGTTTGCTGCCCAGAGAGTAGCGCACATGTAAAAACATCAGGAGAAACAAGGAATTTCTTAGCCGAAGAGGGTAGTTCCAGTCCATAAGTCATCTAGGTCAACCTAGATCTTCAATCCATGTTGTCATTTTGTGTGATCGACAGCGTAATGTGATCACGGACGGAGAAGTGCATATTTGACCTATAACATACCCTGTCAAAAAATTCTCCATATGTTGTAACTTGATCATGTCCCAAGCTTTTCATACCATGGAACCACCAATCATTGGCTTCTCCTTTTATAGATGCAAAATAACCATTTTTAAAGCATCCTCTGCCACCATTGGATTCAGCTGAAAATACACATCTAGTTTTTGTACCCAAGTATTTGCATAACTTTGAGATGAGGCATCAAAAGTGGGAAGGGGCATTTTACCAATGGAATAATTCAATTCTTTATTCTGAAATGGAGTCCTATTACTTTCCCTCATTTTGATTTTGTTTGAGAGAGTAAAGTATTGATCAAATGGTACAGTCCTTCTACAATCTTCACTCAACTTTTCCCATTCTTTTACAACTTCCTGCATATCAAATTTGGTGTTAGGTTATTATTTGGCCTCAATAAATTTAGGTTTAGTAGGCCTTGGTGTACTCTTAAATTCCTTAGGTATATTATGAGGTCATCTTCTTGAGAAAATACTTTCACCCATTGCCTTCTTTTCCTCGAAAGGAAAACTGTTGCTGCCTCCTATTGCTCCTTTGCTTCCAAGTTGACTAGCGAACAATTCGAACCCTTTCATGATATGTTTTGTCATGTCCTCAAAGAATTATTTCATAAATTTAGTAAATTCCTCCTTATCCTCCGAGGTTCCCTTCTCATCCCTAGCCAGAGTTACAACGAAATGCACTTGTTTTCCTACTTCTTCCTCTTCAACAAAAACACTTTCAGTTTGAGGTTCTAAGGGTGGGGGCTAATTTATTTGGCTTATTTTCCTAATAAATGATCATCCTCAACAGGTGCAAGGATCATGCTCTGATACCACTTGTAGTGTCCATTTTTAAGAATTTGCAAAAACTAGGAAAAATAGCAAATTTTAACCAATTCAACCCTTAGACTAGTATTGACTCAACTGCTTCCAAATGGCTCCAAATGGTTCCGAATTGGGTCTAAATGAGTTTGGAAGGTATTCAGACATGTAAATGAGGCTGATGGATTCTTAGACACTCTTAAAAAACTTCTGAAACGTTCATTTATAATCAAAGAAAAATTGGGAACTTTATTAGTCAAATCAAGGTTCAAACCCCCAAGGGTAGGGGGCAAAGATGGCTTCCCAAACACTGTCATACCTTCCCAAATTTCATAACAGAGACATGGAAATGATAAATGACTTCAATGGGCTCCCCAATACATCATCAATTAGTTGTTGTAGGCTTTTAAAACCTCCATAAATCAGATGTTTGTATACTAGCTTTAACATAGGGGGAAATAATAGTAAATCTTCACCAATGGTTATGAAACTTAAGAATATTGATCCAAATGATTTTCTAATGACTATGAAACTTCTTCATAATATTAATGGCACTCCATACAACAATAATATATCATATTTTGACTGAACCATTCGAATTTGATACCACTTCAAGTGATAATAACAAGGTATTGGGGAAATGACACCATTTATTCATAGTTTAGAATTTGTACAAAAAATATCTTGGATTTTTGTTCTGAAAGTATTATGAGTAGTAAATAAAGAGTATATATATCATATTACAAATATACGGGGCATCAAGAACTATCCCAGATAAATCATCACCTCACCACGTGTGCCTCTTCTCAAGGAGCAAGAATATGACAATAAATGGAAGAATGGTTGTAGAAACAAGTTGAAGGAGATGTGGTCATGAGCTGCCCTGTAGCTTCAACCTGTAGCAAAGGACTCCATTTTAGCTCCAAATGAAAGGTCTGAATGGCCTCTCCAATTTCCAATTAGGATGGCAATATTTCACCCTCGAAATTGGTGCTAAGGCAAGTAGAATAAAACTCTACCGACTCTCCTCTCCAAATGCAAAATGTAAAATGATCAAAAGATGATCTTCTTTGTTCCTGACTTTTATAAACGTCCTAAGGCTTTCTTAACTCGAATTCCATCCATGAGCTTTATACCAACTCGAATTGGGAATAGATTCCAAAGTATGACACTTGTCCCTCCAATTCTAGCCTCCTCCTTCACTCAATTTGAATAGGTTTCTCTTTAGATGCCCTAACTCCCTTGTGCGCCTTCTTGGAGGCTATTTTTAGCCCTGACATGTCATGTATTTCAGATGTCATCCATCAGGTTTTATTTTGTCATAAGTGTCTTACCGCCTGTCCTACCTAGACTGAGCTCTTCTCAGTCTACAAGGATCGCTTGTCCTACCTGGACTAAGCTCTTCTCAGTCTACATGAACCACCTGTCCTACTTGGACTAAGAGCACTCCCTCTCATTGACGAAAGAATTATCCAATACTCCAAGTCTCTCACAGAAGTACACAAACTTCACTCTAGAAAGTGGCTTCGTGAGAATGTCGACAATCTGATTATCAGTCGGAACATACTAGAGTTGAACTGCTCCTCTCTATACCCTATCTCTAATATAGTGGTACTTGATCTCCACATGCTTCAATCTGTCATGAGATACAAAATTCACTGAAAGCTTCACACAACTTTGATGATCACAGTGAATCATGGTAGGCTCAAGTGTATGTCTAGATAATCCTGCAAAGAGATTCTTAAGCCATACTGCTTCTTGTGTTACAACACTTGTTGCAATATATTATGCCTCTACAGTGTCGAATGCTATTGAGAGCTGCTTCCTACTGCACCAGGAAATTACTGCAAAGCCCAAACTGAAGCAACACGCATAGGTGCTCTTCCTGTCCACAACACTTCCTTCCCAATCGGAATCTAAGTATCCTCGCAATCTCATATCACTCCTAGAAGCATATCTCAATCCATATCCCACAATGCCACGTAAGTATCTTAGCACATGCTTTGCAGTAACCTAATGTACTTGTCTCAATTCACACATATACTGAATAAGATAGCCACATAATTATCTGGTCTAGTGTTAACTAGATACATCAATGAACCGATCAGTTGTCTGTACATGGTGAGATTTGTCAGGTCTAACTCAGAAGTTGAGTCACTCAACTTCTTTAGGTTTGTCTCCATGGGTGTATTCATGGACTTGCAGTCCAACATACCAAATCTCCTCAAGATATTAATGGTATAGTTTCCTTGGCTCAGGAAAATCTCATCATGTCTCAGCCATACCTCTAAACCCAAGAAGTAATGCATCAAACCACAGTCCTTCATCTCGAACTCAGATTTTAACATCTTCTTGCATCACTCAATAAGTTTCTCATCTCCTGTGAGAAACAAATCATCAACATATAGTACTAGTATCAATGGTCTACCATCCTCAACCATGTAGTAAAGGTTAGAATCTACCTCACTCTTGGTGAATCCCAAGCTCTCCCAGTATCCATCTATCATGGCATATCATGCTTGTGGTGCTTACTTGAGTCCATAACAATATCTTTAACATTAATGTTAACCTAAAACATTAATATTGATATTAACAAATTATTAACATGAAACATTTAGATTAATATTAACATTAATCATATTAACATGTTAATAATGCTAACATTAAACACTAGTATTAAAATTAATATTAAACATTAGTATTTATTAACACTCTAATACTAATATCAATATCAACATCAACATGTTATTATTAATAATAATTTTAACACCAACATTAAACATTATTATTAATATTAATATTAAACATGAATATAAAAATTAAGCATAAACATTAATATTAATAATAATAGTGATAGTAGTACTACTAATTGACATTAATATTACTACTACCATTATCAATAATTAATATTAATATTAATAACCTAAAACAATATCATTAACATTAATATTAAACTAAAAAATTAAATTAATATTAACATTGATATTAAGGTTGATATTAACATTAATATTAACATGAAACACTAACATTAATATTAATGTCAAAATCAACATTAATCATATTAATATTAACACTAACATTAAACATTATTATTAATATTATCATTAAACATAAATATTAATATTAAACATAAACATTAATAGTGGTACTAATAATTAACATTAATATTACTATTACCATTACCAAAATTAGTATTATCATTAATGTAACCTACCCATTGAAATCCTTAATGGACATATTCATGCCACACTCCCAAAATAGAACATGCTTAATATTATTAAACATTGGTATTAATATTAACATATTAATATTAATATTAATAATAACATTAAACATTAATATTAATATTAACCATGAATTGAAGTTAACCATGGATGGAAGTCAATTATGGATTGAGTCCAAAAAGGTTCAAATTCAACCTTGATTAAAAGTCAACAACGAATTGAATTCAATGAGGGATTAAAAACCAACATTGGTTCAACATCAACCTTGCTTAAAAGTCAACTATTCATTGAAGTCAACCTTGCTTAAAAGTCAACTATGGATTGAATTCAACCAGTATTCAGAATCAATCAAACACTTTTAAAAATGTAGTTGTGGATTCAAGTCAACCATGTTTCAAACTTAACATTGGATTCAAGTCGACCATGGATCGACGTCAATTATGGATGGAAGTCAACCATGGATTTGAAGTCATTATTATTAATATTATTAATGGATTGAAGTCAATCATTGGATTGAATTCAACCATTGGATTGAATTCAACCTTGGATTGAAGTCAACCTTGACTATAAGTCAACTTTAAATCATAGTCAACCCTGTAGTGAAGTTAACCTTAGAGTCAACCTTGGATCAATGTCACCCATGGTTTTAATTCAACCTTGGATTGAAGTCACCCTTGGATTGAAGTCAACATTGATTAAAAGTCAATCTTGGATTGAAGTGAACTATGGATTCAAGTAAATGTTGGATTGAAAGTGGTCAGCCATGGATTGAATGTGGTCAACCATGGATTCAAAGTGAACCATGGATTGAGAGTGGATTCAAGTATATATTGGATTGAAGTCAACCATGGATTGAAGTAAATCGTGGATTCAAGTCAACCTTTTATTTAATTGAACCTTAGATAGAACTCGAACTTGGATTAAAGGAAACCATGCATTAAAGTCGACCTTTGATTAAAATCAATGTTTCATTGAATTCAACCTTTGATTGAATTCAACCTTGCTCAAAAGTCCACTATGGATTGAATTCAACATTGGATTGAATTCAACCATGCATTGAATTCAATGTTGGATTGAAGTTGACATTGGATTCAAGTCAACCTTAGATTGAAGTGAACCATGGATTGAAGTTAACCATGTATTGGTTCAACCTTTGAATGAATTCAACCTTGGATTGAAGTTAACCATGGATTGAAGTCAACCTTATATTGAATTCAACCATGGAGTGAAGTCAACTGTGGATTGAAGTCACCCTTGAATTGAGGTCAACCTTGCTTCAAAGTCAACTATGGATTGAAGTCAACCTTACATTGACATCAACTACGAATTGAAGTCAACCTTACACTGACATCAACTCAACCATGGATTGAACTCAACCTTGGATTGAATTTAACCTTAGATTGAAGTCAACTATGGATGGATTGAAGTCAACTATGGATGGATTGAAGTCAACCATGGATTGAATTCAACCTTCGATTGAAGTCAACCATGGATTGAAATCATCCTTGGATTGAATTGAAACTTGCTTAAAAATCAACTATGGATTGAATCCAACCAAGAATTGAAGTCAACTACGGATTAAAGTTAACCAAGGTTTGAAATCAACCTTGAGTTGAAGCATACTATGGATTGAAGTCAACCTACATTGAATTCAACATTTCATTGAAGTCAACCATGGCTTGAAGTCAACCTTTGATTGAATTCAACCTTGGATTGAAGTTAACCATGGATTGAAGTCAACCTTTGATTGAATTCAAACTTGGATTGAAGTCAACCATGGATTGAGTTCAACCTTGGATTAAAGTCAACATTGCTTAAAAGTCAACTATGTCCTAAAGAAAAAATGGGTTGACATAAACCTTAGAATGAAGCCGACCATGGAATGAAGCCAACCATGGTTTGAAGTCAACCTTTGATTGAATTCATCCATGGTTTGAAGTCAACCTTCAATTGAATTCAACTAAGGATTTCATTAACCGTGATCCACATCAACTATTGGATTGAGCTCCACTATAGAATAAGTTCAATCTTGGATTGAAGTTAACCTTGCTTAAAATTCAAACATGGATTGAAGTCAACCTTACTTAAAAGTAGACTATGGATTGAATTCAACCATGCTTGAAAGTAAATGTTGGATTAAAGTCAACCATGGATTGAAGTCATTAATGTTAGTATTATTAATGGACTAAATTCAATCATTGGATTGAAGTCAAACTTGGATTGAACTCAACCTTTAAGACAACCTTGGATTGAATTCAACCTTTGATTGAAGTCAACCACAAATTGAAGTAAACTTTTGATTGAATTTAAACATGGATTGAAGTCAAACCTGGATTTAAGGCACCCATTAGATTGATGTCAACCTTGCTTAAAAGTCAACCTTGGATTGAAGTAAACCATGGACTGACATCAACTATGTTTAAATGACAACTATGGATTGAAGTCAACCATGGATTCAAGTTGAAGTCAACCGTGGATTGAAGTTTACCTTGGATTGAAGTCAAATATGGATTAAAGTCTATCTTCAATTCGAGTCAACCTTAGATTGAATTCAACCATGGATTGAAGTTAACCATGGATTGAAGTCAATCTTGCTTAGAAGTCAACTATGGATTAAAGTCAGCATTCGATTGAATTCAACTATGGATTGAAGCCAACCTTGAATTTAAGTCAACATTGGATCGAACTCAACCTTTCTTAGAAGTCAATTATTGATTCAATTCAACCTTGCTCAAAAGTCAACTATCGATTAAACTCCATCATGGCTCAAAGGCAAACATCCACTTTTTAAAATGTGGTTGTGGACTGAAGTCAACCACCTTTCGAAATGAGCCTCAAGTTGAAGTCAATTGTTGATTGAATTCAACTATGGATTGAAGTGAACCATGGATTGAATTCATTAATGTTAATATTACTAATGGATTGAATTCAAGCATCAGATGTAAGTCAATATTTTATTAAAGTCAACCTTCGAGTGAAGTCAACCATGCTATGAATTCAACCTTGGATTGAAGTCAACTATGGATTGTAGTGAACGTTAGCTTCAATTCAGCATTTGATTGAGGACAACCTTGGATTGAAATGAACATTAAAGTAACCCAAGAACTACTAGTATCTATGGATTGAATTCAAGATCTGCTACGTGGGAGCGACCTTCATTGCCAAGCTCATTTAAAAGTAGTTATGGTTGATCATTTAATGATAATGTTAGAAGTTATAACTACTAGATGATTGATGTTATATGGTCTAATCCATGTTTTCTATAGCTAATTCAACATCCTACATGTTTTTAGATATAAATCTATAAAAATATATACTATATAAAAAACACTCTCAGAAAGCTCCCAAAATAGGAGCTTTTGAAAATTTCACTTTTCTCTGTGCTCCCGCTCCTCGCTCCCAACAGCATAGAATTCAACCATGGTTCAAAGTCAACATTGCCTAAAATTCAAATATGGTTTGCAGTAAACTACAGATTGATGTAAACCATGGTTTAAAGTCATCCATGCTTAAAATTCAACTATGGATTGAAGTCACCCTTTCTTAAAATTCAACTATGGATTGAAGTCAACCATGGTTCAAACTCAATCAACCTCTTTTAAAAATGTAGTTGTGGTTTCTTAATATAATTTCTTAATATGTTTTCATAGTATGGTTAAACAATGGTTGTCAATGTTCCCCTAGTTATGTCAACCATGGTCAACATTAGTGTTCTCCTAGACATCTCAACCATAAAGCACTAAATTGAACCATGCCTAAATAATGGTTAACCATGGTTCAAAGTCTACCTTGGTTGAACATCAACTATGGATTAAAGTCACGATGTCGAAACATGGTATAAATAATTGAATTTATATATTATTAATTATTTAATTTTTATTTATTTATTTATTATCTATTTATTTATATTATTTAATTTAACTTAAAAGTCTACTATGGATTGAATTCATACTTGGATTGAATTCAACCTTACATTGAAGTCAACAATGGATTGAATTCAACCTTGGATTGAAGTCAACTATGGATTGATTCAACATTGGATTGAAATCAACTATGGATAGATTGAAGTCAACCATAGATTGAATTCAACCTTGGATTGAAGTCATCCATGGATTGAAATCAACCTTGGATTGAATTCAACCAACGATTGAAGTCAACCTTGAGTTGAAGTATACTATGGATTGAAGTCAACCTTGCATTGAATTCAACATTAAATTGAAGTCAACCATGGCTTGAAGTCAACGTTGGATTGAAGTTAACCATGGACTGAAGTCTAACTTTGATAGAATTCAACCTTGAATTTAAGTCAACCATGGATTGAGGTCAACCATGGCCACATATTAATATTTGAAAGCGACCATGGTTGAAATATTAAAGTTCATATTAATATTAATGTTAAAGTTAAAATTAAATTTAATATTAGTATTAATGTTAAAATTAAAAACAAATTTAATATTAGTATTAATGTTAAAATTAAAAATAAATTTAATATTAATATTAATTTATTAATATTAAAGTTAATATTAAGATTAAGATTAGAGTTAATATGAATATTAAATTTATTTAATATTAATATTAACATTAAGGTTAAAGTTAATATTACTATTAAAGTTAAGATTAATCTTAATGGTTATTTGAAAGTGGCTACTGGCCACTTTCAAATGTGTGGCCTTTTAATCACAGATCAAAAGGTCATAATGGGCCTCTAGATGTAATTTTAATAATATATTAAAGTTAATATAAATATTAAAGTTATATGAAAGTTAATAAAGTTATGTTAATGGTTATATAAGTTAAATTAATGTGAATATTAACTTTAATATTAAAATGGCTTGATATTAATATTAATATTATAATTATTATTAATATTATAGTTAACGTCAATACTAACATTAATTTTAAAATGGCTTGATATTGCAATGGATTGATATTAATAATATTATTAGTATTGCAATGACCAATGGATTGAAGTCAACCATGCCCAAACAATGGTCGAACAATTTTTTTACTAGGGTTAGCACAAGTCAACCATGTCTATCCAAAGTCAAGCATAGTCAACCTTGATATGTGGTCAGTTAGGGTTAAACATAGTCATCCATGGTTTACTAAAGTCAACCATGATGCAACCATACTCAACCAAACTCAACCATGTAGCAACCATAATCCACCACAGTTGACTGAAGTCAATCATAGTTAATCATAATGAAAGATGATTCACTAAAGCCAACCCTTGGATTGAAGACACCCATAGATTGATGTCAACTTTGGATTGAATTCAACCAGTGATTGAAGTCAACCTTAGATTGAAGTCAACCATGGATAGAAGTCACCCTTAGATTGAAGTAAACCTTGGATTAATGTTAACCTTGATTAAAAGTATATGATGAATTGAAGTCAACCTTTGATTGAAGGAACCTATCGATTGAAGTCAACCATGGATTTAAGTCAACCTTGGATTCAAGTCAACCTTCGATTGGAGTCAACCATGGATTGGTGTCAATCTTAGATTGCATTCAACCCTGAATTGAAGTAAACTTTGGTTAAAATTCAACTATGGATTAAAGTGAAATATAGATTGAAGCAAACCTTGGATTGAATTCTACCATGGATTGAAGTAAACCTTCTATTGAAGTCAACCTTGATTATAAGTCCATTATGGCTTGAAGTCAACTATGGATTGAAGTTAACCATGGATTGAAATCAACCTTGCTTAAAAGTCACCTATGGATTGAAGTCAACCTTACTCAAAACTTGACAATGGATTGAAGTTACCCATGGTTTGAAGTCAATCAACCACTTTTAAAAATGTGGTTGTGGATTGAACCCAACCATGGTTCAAAGTCAACCTTGGACTGAAGTCAACTATGGATTGAAGTCAACCATGGATTGAAGTCATTAATGTTAATATTATTAATGGATTGATGTAAACCATGAAATGAAGTCATTAATGTTAATATTATTAATCGATTGAAGTCAACCTTGGATTGAAGCCAACTATGAATTCATGTCAAACATGGATTGAAGTGAACCTCTAATTAAAGCCATTTATGGATTGAACACAACCTTGGATTAAAGTCAACCTTGCTTAAAATTCAACCTTGGATTGCAATCAACCATTGGATTTAAGTCAACCTTGGGTTGAAGTCAACCTTGCAACCAAACTTGGATTGAACTCAACCTTTGATAGAAGTCCACCTCCAATTGAAGTCCACTATGGATATAAGTCAACCTTGGATTGTAGTTAACCTTGTATTGAAGTCAACTATGGATTGAAGTCGAGCTTAGATTGAATTCGACCTTTTATTGAATTCAACCTTGGATCAAGGATAATTTTAGGGACAAAATTTAGCCCATGGGCTATTTTTCATGTCTTTTTCCAAACAAAAATTCGCCAATTTGCTTTTTTTTAAGCCACATTTCGCCCAATTTTGATGGGGTAAACACTTTTCACTCTAAAAATCGACAAATTATTATATAAACTATATAAAATCCTTAGAAATTGAAATAATGTTAGAAAAATATGGCCAAATATTTTATAGTTGACATTTTAAGAATTTGGTAAGATTCACTTAGGTTTATACACTTTTAAATAAGTATGGGTCCTTAAAAATTATCCATGCATTGGATTGAAGACAAAGTTTGATTGAAGTCAACCAGGATTAATGTCAATCATGAACTATTAACCATGGTTGTCTTAAATCCATAGTAAACTATGGATTGAAGACAACTATGGTTCAAGTTGACCTTGCTTAAAATTCAACTATTAGTTGAAGTATCGTATGGTTTGAAGTCAACCATGGTTCAAAGTAAACCTTGCTTAAAAGTCAACAATGGATTGAATTCAACTGTGTATTGAACTCAACCATGGAATGAAGTCAACCATGGATTGAAGTCAACTTCACTTAAAAGTGAACCATGTATTGAAGTCAACCTTGCTTAAAAGTTCCCTATGGATTGAAGTCAACCAAGTTTCACAGTCAATCAACCACTTTTAAAAATGTGGTTGTGGATTGAAGTCAACCATGGTTCTAAGTCAACCTTGGATTAAAGTCACCCATGGATTGAAGTCATTCATGTTAATATTATTAATGGATTGAATTCAACCATGTGATTGAAGTCATCCTTCGATTGAAGTGAAGCATGGATCGAATTCAACCATGGATTGAAGTCAACCTTGAATTGAAGTTAACCATGTTGTAAGTTATTAATGTTAATATTGTTTATGGACTAAAATCATCCATTTGATTGAAGTCATCCTTCAGTTGAAGTCAACCATAGATTGAAGTCAACTTTGGATTGAAGCCACACATGGATTGAAATCAACCTTAGATTAAAGTCAGCTAACGATTGAAGTCAACCTTGGACTAAATTCAACCATGGATTGAAGTCATTAAATTTAATATTATTAATCGATTGATTGCCACTGTTGGATTCAACTCTACCTCAGATTAAAGTTAGCCATGGCTTGAAGTTGACCATGGATTGAAATCTAAGTTGTCTTGAAGTAAACTTTGGATTGAAATCAACGTTGGATTGAAGTCAACCTTTATTTCACCCTTAGATTTAAGTCAACCTTGAAGTTGACCATGGATTGAAGTCACCCATGGATTGAAGGAAACTGTGCATTGAAGTTAACCTTTGATTGAAGTCAACCTTGCATTGAAGTCAACCTTGGATCAAAGTCAACCTTGCATCGAAGTCAACCTTGGATCGAAGTCAACCTTGGATTGAAGTCAAACTTGGATTCTCGTAAACCTTAGATTGACGTCACCTATGGATTGAAGTCAACCATGGAATGCAAACAACCTTGGTTTGAAATAAATATTGCTTAAAAGTCAATATGGATTGAAGTCAAGATTGCTTAAAAGGTAATTATGGATCAAAGTGAACCTTGGATTGAAGTCAAACTTTAATTGAACCTTGGATTGAATTCAACCTTAAATTTGACCATGGATTGAATTCACCTTTGGATTGAAGTCAACCTTTGATTGAAGAAAACCATGCATAGAAGGCAACCATGGGTTAAGGTCACCCTTTCCTTGAAATAAACCATGAATTGAAGTCAACCTTGGATCGAACTCATCCTTGGATAGAAGTCAACCATGGATTGATGACAAACTTGGAGTGATGTCAACTATGGATTGAAGTTAAGCATGGATTGAAGTCAACCTTGTATCGAAGTCAACATTGACTAAAAGTCATCTATTGATTGAAGTCAAAATTGCTTAGAAGGAAACTATGGATCAAAGTCAACCTTGGATTGAATTCAAATATGGTTTGAAGTCAACCTTTAATTGTAATCAAACATGGATGGAAGCTAACCTTGCTTGAAAGTCAACCAGGGATTGAAGTCAACCTTGGATTGTAGTCAAACTTGGATAGAAATCAATTATGCCTTGATGTAACATCACCCAAAACTCATACATAATTTTTTTTAATTTAGGAACATCGTCACTTCGCGACATATTAACCTTTGGCACCACCTTTTTACTAATGAATTGTATACTTTAAACATCGTTCATCTTTAATTAAATTAACTAATACAACAAGGTGTTTGAACTAATAATAGGAAGTTGTCAAGTGTATTATTTGATGAAGATGATTCTTATGTTTTCCTCTTGATAAAGGAATCACCATTCTTTACTTGCATGTATTTGAAAGTTTGATTGCGTATGAACGTTTGTAAGACTGTCTAGGTCAATTACCCACCTAGTTGTAATTAGAAGCTAATCAAATTGTTTTATTATGTTATTAGTATTTTGTTTCATCGTTTGTCCCTTAGGTTTGTTGGGATTGGCCTATGACTTGTATCGAGGCTTACTTAGCTTCGTAGCTAATCCAAACATTGTTATTGCAAGTCTCTCATGAGCTTCCGTGTTTGTCAAAGGGGTGTGGAAATTCTCCATAGGGTGTCTTGTTCCATCTCCCACCATGGTTAATACTTCAGAGGTATTATTATTATTCATTGTTATATACAAAACTTAGGAGAAGGGGGTCGCCCTTCCTCCTGTGTCCCTCTCACCAACCATATTAAACATGACAAGGACTTGGAAGCTATGACAATGACAGTGAGGTGGGTCTCACATGCATCCAAGCGTCCACCTGTCTCAGCTAAGACATAGCATTTATTCACGTACTGTTAGTATCGAGGTCTACAAACTAGATATGTTAAAGTGTTTCCCAAAACCATTTTTCACTTTGTTGTTTCCATTGCAAGCAGAGAGGCTCTAACCCTCCATGGGCATGCCAAGGAGCTCGACTCCTCCTCATAGAGCAAAACATATCTTGCTTATAGTCATCATGTTGGCATATCATTCATAAAACTTGTGGTCGCCAGTCATTTGTTTTTACTGAGGCAAATCCCTTAAATAGTGCATGCAAGGGATTAGACTTGGAGTTGTTGGTTTAGCAGTGCTCCTCTACTCATCGTGTCAGTTAATATGTTTATATATAGTGTTAGTCCTGTTGAACTTCCAAGTAATTTAATTCTTATAAGTTTACGTTTATATAAGAAAATGTATACTAACTTACTCCTTGTGTTGTTGTCTCATCCCAAGAGTGGAAGGAGTGGATGCGAACCCTAAACTGGTCTTTATGGAGAACTTATGGTCACAGTGATGTTCCTCTGGAATTGAGGGACCCTTAGACTTGCATTTTTTTACTAGCATTGATGTAAAGTTATAGTACGTTGTTCTTTAGCTTGGTTAGGATTTTACATATATTCGTCTCTCTTGACAGAGCATATAAAGGATTACTCTGTTAAACTTTTAATTGTGGTGGAAGCTTGGGGTTCAAACCCCAGGAGAATCACGACCTCTCTGGATATCTTTATATATAATTTTGGTTAAGATTATGGCTTAAACTCTCATCCTTTTATGGATTGATTATTATTTACAGTCAATAGTTTTCTCTATATTGTGAACAAAGAGTGTATATGTGTTTGAGTGTCTCACTATTAAACCATGAACAATCATAGTCAACCATGGTCTACCTTAGTCAACCATGGTCGGGCTTCATGTCATCCCGTTGCATTTGAGTAAAGAGTTTCAATGCCTTCCAACCATACCTAACCCAGACATATTATATTATCATCATAGTCCAAGAAACTATGTTATATTTAGTCATATAATGAAACACACTACATGCAACATCTATGTTGCGGCATTTGGCAACATGCTAACAAGGGAAATCCCAACAAAGATGTTCGACATGAAACCAAACTTAATTATATGAGAATGCACTTGTCTGGCCTGCTCTAAGGTCTCCCGCCTAGATAATGCATTAAGTACACTTGCATAGGTGATGTTGTCTGGGCTAATGGAAACACACATCCAATTCCTAAAACACTCTAATACATAGGGTTTTCAAAGTGTTGGGCATGTGACCATAAAACTATTCTTGCACTCAACCATTGTAAATACATCAAATGTGCCAAATAACACGTATTGTGGAAGTAACAGAAAAATGATCAATGGAGTTGTTGCATTGGGCATATATATGAGTCCATTATCCGTTGTTGCCTTGATTCTTGTAATCCCTGTCAATGCAACAACGATCATTGACAAAATGGAGACAAACATGCGAGTGCCTATCATGATAGTTAGGTTTGCAAGTGGGTTTATATAACAAATTAGTTCAAGAAGGCATAAACTATGATCACTATAAGATTGTCGATAGCCATTGTAGTACAATTGGGTGGCAAGCTTACTAAATAGATGTTAACAGTGCATTTTTGAATAGATATTTAGAAAAAATTTACATAGAGCTATCACATAGTTGTCTTCATGAGACCCCCATTTTTAACACTACATATGGATTTGGAGACCCCCGCAATGAAATTTTACAATCTCGTATATTTTAACACTGCGGAGGGATTTAGAGACCCCCTAATATACGAAATCCTTTTGTAGTGTTAAAATATACGAAATTGTAGAATTTCATTATTGGGGTCTCTAAATCCATCTGCAATGTTAAAATATGTGAAATTGAAATATTTTATTATAAAAAATTGCAATTTCATAAATTTTAACACTATTTACAAAATTGGGTGTCATCTACGGCCCTATCGGGATAGCACGACAATGTAAAAATATATATATATATATATCGCGACACACAGAAGAAGTGACGAGGTAAAGCGCATGTCGATAGCTTCCGCAATGCGAATAGGAAGTTGTCAAGTGTATTCACTCTAAAAATCGCCAAATTATTATATAAACTATATAAAATCCTTAGAAATTGAAATAATGTTAGAAAAATATGGCAAAATATTTTATAGTTGACATTTTAAGAATTTGGTAAGATTCACTAACGTTTGTACACTTTTAAATAAGTATGGTTCCTTAAAATTATCCATGCATTGGATTGAAGACAAAGTTTGATTGAAGTCAACCATGGATTAATGTCAATCATGAACTATTAACCATGGTTGTCTTAAATCCATAGATAACTATGGTTTGAAGACAACTATGGTTCAACTCGACCTTGCTTAAAATTCAACTATTAGTTGAAGTATCGTATGGTTTGAAGACAACCATGGTTTAAAGTCAACCTTGCTTAAAAGTCAACAATGGATTGAATTCAACTATGTATTGAACTCAACCATGGAATGAAGTCAACCATGGATTGAAGTCAACTTCACTTAAAAGTGAACCATGTATTGAAGTCAACCTTGCTTAAAAGTTCCCTATGGATTGAAGTCAACCAAGTTTCACAGTCAATCAACCACTTTTAAAAATGTGGTTGTGGATTGAAGTCAACCATGGTTCTAAGTCAACCTTGGATTAAAGTCACCCATGGATTGAAGTCATTCATGTTAATATTATTAATGGATTGAATTCAACCATGTGATTGAAGTCATCCTTCGATTGAAGTGAAGCATGGATCGAAGTCAACCATGGATTGAAGTCAACCTTGAATTGAAGTTAACCATGTTGTAAGTTATTAATGTTAATATTGTTTATGGACTAAAATCATCCATTTGATTGAGGTCATCCTTCGGTTGAAGTCAACCATAGATTGAAGTCAACTTTGGATTGAAGCCACACATGGATTGAAATCAACCTTAGATTAAAGTCAACTAAGGATTGAAGTCAACCTTGGATTAAAGTCAACCATGGATTGAAGTCATTAAATTTAATATTATTAATGGATTGATTGCTACTGTTGGATTCAACTCTACCTCAGATTAAAGTTAGCCATGGCTTGAAGTTGACCATGAATTGAAGTCTAAGTTGTCTTGAAGTAAACTTTGGATTGAAATCAACGTTGGATTGAAGTCAACCTTTATTTCACCCTTAGATTTAAGTCAACCTTGAAGTCGACCATGGATTAAAGTCACCCATGGATTGAAGGAAACTGTGCATTGAAGTTAACCTTTGATTGAAGTCAACCTTGCATCGAAGTCAACCTTGGATCAAAGTCAACCTTGCATCGAAGTAAACCTTGGATCAAAGTCAACCTTGGATTGAAGTCAAACTTGGATTCTCGTAAACCTTAGATTGATGTCACCTATGGATTGAAGTCAACCATGGAATGCAAACAACCTTGGTTTGAAATCAATATTGCTTAAAAGTCAATATGGATTGAAGTCAAGATTGCTTAAAAGGTAATTATGTATCGAAGTGAACCTTGGATTGAAGTCAAACTTTAATTGAACCTTGGATTGAAGTCAACCTTAAAGTTGACCATGGATTGAATTCACCTTTGGATTGAAGTCAACCTTTGATTGAAGAAAACCATGCATAGAAGGCAACCGTGGGTTAAGGTCACCCTTTGCTTGAAATAAACCTTGAATTGAAGTCAACCTTGGATCGAACTCATCCTTGGATAGAAGTCAACCTTGGATTGATGACAAACTTGGAGTGATGTCAACTATGGATTGAAGTTAAGCATGGATTGAAGTCAACCTTGTATCGAAGTCAACATTGACTAAAAGTCATCTATTGATTGAAGTCAAAATTGCTTAGAAGGAAACTATGGATCAAAGTCAACCTTGGATTGAATTCAAATATGGTTTGAAGTCAACCTTTAACTGTAATCAAACATGGATGGAAGTTAACCTTGCTTGAAAGTCAACCAGGGATTGAAGTCAACCTTGGATTGTAGTCAAACTTGGATAGAAATCAATTATGCCTTGATGTAACATCACCCAAAACTCATACATAATTTTTTTAATTTAGGAGCATCGTCACTTCGCGACATATCAACCTTTGGCACCACCTTTTTACTAATGAATTGTATACTTTAAACATCGTTCATCTTTAATTAAACTAACTAACACAACAAGGTGTTTGAACTGATAATAGGAAGTTGTCAAGTGTATTATTTGATGAAGATGATTCTTATGTTTTCCTCTTGATAAAGGAATCACCATTCTTTACTTGCATGTATTTGAAAGTTTGATTGCGTATGAACGTTTGTAAGACTGTCTAGGTCAATGACCCACCTATTTGTAATTAGAAAGATAATCAAATTGTTTTATTATGTTATTAGTATTTTGTTTCATTGTTTGTCCCTTAGGTTTGTTGGGATTGGCCTATGACTGGTATCGAGGCTTACTTAGCTTCGTAGCTAATCCAAACATTGTTATTGCAAGTCTCTCATGAGCTTCCGTGTTTGTCAAAGGGGTGTGGAAATTCTCCATAGGGTGTCTTGTTCCATCTCCCACCATGGTTAATACTTCAGAGGTATTATTATTATTCATTGTTATATACAAAACTTAGGAGGAGGGGGTCGCCCTTCCTCCTGCGTCCCTCTCACCAACCATATTAAACATGACAAGGACTTGGAAGCTATGACAATGACAGTGAGGTGGGGCTCACATGCATCCAAGCGTCCACCTGTCTCAACTAGGACATAGCATTTATTCACGTACTGTCAATATCGAGGTCTACAAACTAGAAAAGTTAATGTGTTTCCCAAAACCATTTTTCACTTTGTTGTTTCCCTTGCAAGCAGAGAGGCTCTAACCCTCCATGGGCATGCCAAGGAGCTCGACTCCTCCTCACAGAGCAAAACATATCTTTCTTATAGTCATCATGTTGGCGTATCATTCATAAAACTTGTGGTCGCCAGTCATTTGTTTTTAATGAGGCAAATCCCTTAAATAGTGCGTGTAAGGGATTAGACTTGGAGTTGCTGGTTTAGCAGTGCTCCTCTACTAATCGTGTCAGGTAATATGTTTATATATAGTGTTAGTCCTGTTGAACTTCCAAGTAATTTAATTCTTATAAGTTTACGTTTATATAAGAAAATGTATACTAACTTACTCCTTGTGTTGTTGTCTCTTCGCAAGAGTGGAAGGAGCGGATGCGAACCCTCAACTGGTCTTTATGGAGAACTTATGGTCACAGTCATGTTCCTCTGGACTTGAGGGACCCTTAGACTTGCATTTTTTTACTAGCATTGATGTAAAGTTATAGTACGTTGTTCTTTAGCTTGGTGAGGCTTTTACATATATTTGTCTCTCTTGATAGAGCATATAAAGGATTACTCTGTTAAACTTTTAATTGTGGTGGAAGCTTGGGGTTCAAACCCTAGGAGAATCACGACCTCTCTGGATATCTTTATATATAATTTTGGTTAAGATTATGGCTTAAACTCTCGTCCTTTTATGGATTGATTATTATTTACAGTCAATAGTTTTCTCTATATCGTGAACAAAGAGTGTATATGTGTTTGAGTTTCTCACTATTGAACCATGAACAATCATAGTCAACCATGGTCTACCTTAGTCAACCATGGTCAACCATATCCAATCATGACCAACCAAAGTCAACCATGATCAACATTGGTCAACTATGGTCAATTAATGTCAACTAAAGTCAACCATGGTCAATTAGAATCATCTAAACTCAATTATGGAAATCCAAATACAACTATGGTCAACTAAAGTAAACTAATGGCAATTATGGCAACCAAAAGTCAACTATAGTCTACTTTGGTCAAACTATGATCAATCAAAGTTATCTAATGTCAACCATGATTAACTAAATTCAACCATGGCCAACTAAAGTCAACCATGAACAATCATAGTTAACCACGATCGATCAACCCAATCAACCATAATTAATTTTACAAATTTATAATTATTAAATTATTTGTATAGCAAATTGTTAATATTTATATAAATCAAACTACTTTATTATAAATTATATAATTATACCGATTAGTGAACTTAAACATTGATTATTTACATAACCAATAATTTATTAATATTTATATTGATTTATTATTATCCATCCATCCTTCCATGGTTTCAATATTTACATAATTTATTATTATTATTATTTATAATAATAATAACAACAATAATATTAATAATTTTTATTATAATTATCATTCTTATTGTAATTATCATTATTGTAATTAATTTTTAATATTATTCTTATAATAATAAGAATGATAATTATAATATTAATTATTAATATAATAATAATTATTATTATTATTATTATAGGAAATTTATGAAAATATTATTATTATTATTCTTATTTTGGGAAATTTATGGAATAATTAAAAGAACTAGATATATTTTTAATACATATTTTTATTTCATAATAAAAAAAAATTTATAATAATTGTTTTGAATTTAACTTAAGTAAACATTTTATTTAAATTTAATATACATTTAATAAATTTTTGATTTATTTTAATTTATCTATTTTATTTTTTTTCAATCAATTTATTTTGATTTGAATACAAGACCTTCCATTTACAATGTCTCATTACAATTCTTATCAGCAATTGCTTTAACCCTACTTAGCTATTTACTTTAATTTAATTTAGTAAATAATTTAATTTTCATTTATTTTACTCTAATTTAATAAATATTATTATTTCTTAATTCTACATTTTTATAATACTAATAATTATAGGGTTAAAACATGAATTTAGGGTTGCCCCATTCTAAACATGTTCGTGAAACTGAAACGAGGAAACGGCCAAATTAATTGGAAACTACATCGCCCGATAAACTCTCTAAATTGGAAGCGAGGGAAAGGAGAAAGTTAACTAGAGCCCTGGTTCCTCGGATTCTAAACGCAGCACGGTCATATGCGAGAGCGGCCTCTTCGCCGTTATTAAAATTGCCCAACCAAACTCTGCCCCCCTTCTTGGCGGGATCTCTGATTTCAACCGTGAATTTTCCCCACGGGCGATGCCTAACTCCTTATATCTATCATTTGCCTGGCCCGTTTGTCCAAAAGGCGGTCCAAGGACTCAGCTAAAACTTTGCAGTCGGAGTTTTTCAGTAAGGTTTCTAAGAGCTGATCCATTTCTGTTGAAGTCAAGAGTTGAATGTGGTGTGCATGTGCCTTCAAACTGTGACCTGGGTAGAAAAACTGTTTCAACTGCGATTCAGACCGGCAGACGTCCATTCATCCCCAAATTTATATTTTAAATAATATGAATTGATGAGATAGCCAGAATTAGCATGGAAGTAAGCTTCTTAGCGACGCTAGTATGTGAAATTTGTGGATTTGTTTGGGGCCTTGAAATAATGTAAAACAAAAAGCATGAGATATAGCTAAATGAAATTTGAACTGCTAAAACCCTCTTCACCCAAAAAAAAATCGTATTATGTATTGGAACTGATCAACTCAGTGAAGGGAGAAATTATTTTCCAATTAATTATAAAAATTGTCCATCGTAAACACGCACTTTGTTATACAAATTTGTTCAGTGGTGAATTATAGAAAAAAAAATAGTAGGTTACCTTGGCGTTTGGGACAGGAATGCTATGAGTGCCGTGGTCACAGATGTTGGAATAAACTACATGCTAGCCTTGAGGATTCAAATGATTGTTGAACAAATTGCAGTGCCTAATTCCCGATAGTATGCCCACCTGCATCAGTATAAGATCAAGACCTAACTTATTAAACCTAGTTACAGTGCAGAATCGCTAAATTAAACTTAAGCGAATCCTTAAACATATTGCATTCTAAATGTATATCTATAGATTTACACATACCAGATAAAACAACTAAGGCTTTAAGCTCGGAGGAGTTAAAAAAGGGAGCAGGGCTGTTGCTCAAAACCTCGTTTGCATTGGATATCCTTCCGTCCCTACGACCTGTTTTCACTTGCCAGAAAGGTCCTTTACTCTGCATACATATTGCCATATTGATAACAGCCATGTTAGTCTATATCCTATAGCGAAATCTTATCTTAATCACATTAAAACATAAACGAAGGAATGGAGTCTGGACATATGAGCACAAGGGCGACAATATGAGCACAAGAAACAACTCTTGGACATATGTTCTCTAATTCAGCCTCCGAATCATCTATAACTCCAAATCCACGAAGGGAGAGATTGGGGATTGCGTCTTTTTCTGCCTCGTTATTTTCTGTAGAATCCAACAGAATCCATCATGTTGGGTAAGATATGGGATGACGCTCTTGGAGGTCCGACGACAGACAGTGGCCTCAACAGACTTGGAGGTCCCACGACAGACAGTGGCCTCAACAGGCTTCACAACAATTCTAATTTCAATACAATAAAACACCCTAACCTCGTGATGAGTGGTGGGGCGAGTGGAGGAGGGTTTGGGAAACAAAACTTCTGAACAAACCAGGAAGAACCGCACATCAGTCAAATTCGAACTCAACATCACGTGAAAGATAAGACGTGGTAGAGTTTGGAGCGGTGGCACGGATGGAGGAGGGTTCCACGTTCTTACCCCCAGACAATCGACGGCCAAAACTCTGTTCGTTGGCCTTCCACTAGCTCATGAAGATTCCAATCAATATGACTCAGTTTTAGCTTTAGCCGAGATTGTTGAAAACTTTCAAGCTCAGTTCAGAGGATTTTCTGGTATGAAACTGGACCTTGCAAGGTAAGGAACCCCCATATGGCGATAACATTATCTAAAATCTAGCCTGGTTTTAGTTCTGTTATATGCTGCAGACAAAAACACACACTTGGAGGCTGCCCGACGTTGCCGTGGAGATGACCGTGACTGTGACCGTAAACACGACCCCGTATGTGTCTGTGCATCTACTTGTAGCAGAAGAGGAAATCGAGTGGAGAATGTGGCGGCGATGAGATATGATCACAATTGCCAGATCTCTTTTTCATTAATGATATGATCTGACACTAAACTTAAGATAACTCATTATATTACACAGGGATATCCATTAATTGTTACTAAGCCCAAGGATGATTTCGATGCCACCCTAGGAGTCACCCAGGCTACTTCCAAGTGCTCAGATTTAATGTGGCATTTAGAAGTAGAGGAGAAGGTAGTATGAACTACTCCCATACTCTGCCCATAAATTGACAGTGCGACCTTAAAGAGACAATATAGACCACTACTGTTAATAATCAAACAAAATGAAAAACCTTAATTTATATATACTGGAATCTTCTGATTAAAACAATGAGTAGAAAATTAATAGCGGAAGCATAGCTGAATCCATTGAAGGAGAAACCTTACAGGAAGAGAACCCTTTGAGATGGTCTTCCAATTCTAGCCACTAGATTCTGTGTCAACTTCTCTGTGAGAGGATTTTCAGAAATTGGAATGCGTAATGGTAGAATGGGGACCATAACCCTATTTATAAACCGCTAGGGCAGTTCACAATAACTGCTAGGGCAGTTATAATTTTATCATAATTATATTTCCACCCCTCATAGAAATAATAATTATCTAATGGTATCTACACAATAATCTCATGACAATTATACCCTTAAGCCAATTAATCAATTATTAATTAGATCACTATATTTAGGCTTAATTAAATGATAGCACACACATTTTAATTATTTACATGTTATTCTAACAATCTCCCACTGGGCCACATGCATATGTAATCAAATAAATGTGCTTAACCTTATGAGCTCAAAATTTGCTATCATGCCCTTAGGGTATATCCGAACAATCTCGTCCATTAACTATACTGACATAGGATCAAGGTGGCCTTTGTTACATCAATCGTTACTAGACCAATCAATGGTCACATATATCTACATAGCTAAATGACATAGATCAATCATGAGTGCATAGCATGGAAATTACATGCAATGTGATCTATTCATGCCTATTTCCAACTGGTCCTACTTAACTTTATTAAGATCAATTTTTTATCATAATTTAACAGAGTGCAATAAAATGAATACTTTATTTCTGCAGAACACAATCCAAATGTATAGATAAAGTCTAAACATAACATAGAGCAATATACAATGAATAATATAAACTCCCACTAATTTGAATATCCTCAAATGAGACAACACCCATATGAGCAGTGTGCTCATGAAAGACCTTGGGTGGTAATCCCTTTGTAAGCGGACCCGCTATCATGGAGTTTGTTCCAATATGCTCTATGGATATCTGTCCACTCTGTACTTTTTCTTTTACAACTAGGAACTTGATATCAATGTATTTTGATTTTGTAGAACTCCTGTTGTTATTGGAATATAAAACTGCTGATTTATTGTCACAAAATATCTTCAGTGGTCCTTCAATACCATCCAGAACACGCAGCCCAGTGACAAAATTTCGTAGCCATATTCCTTGATTGGATGCCCCATAACATGCTACAAACTCTGCTTCCATGGTGGATGAAGTTATGAGTGTCTGTTTGGCAGACCTCCATGAAATTGCTCCACCAGCCAACAGATAAATATAGCCTGATGTGGATCTTCTGCTGTCTTGGCATCCAGCAAAGTCGGAGTCGGAATACCCAATGATCTCTAACTGATCCGATCTCCTATATGTAAGCATGTACTCTTTTGTTCTCTGTAAATATCTCATAACCCTCTTGGCTGCTCTCCAATGATCCATTCCAGGGTTACTTAGATATCTGCCTAACATGCCAACAATGTACGCAATATCCGGACGTGTACATACCTGAGCATACATTAGACTCCCCACAGCCGAAGCGTAAGGAATCTTCTGCATTTCTTGACTTTCTAAACTATTTTTAGGGCATTGATTAAGACTGAATTTGTCTCCTTTAGCGACAGGGGTATCACCTGGTTTGCTATTTTGCATGCCATACCTTTTGAGGACTTTATCAATATAGGTCCTTTGTGACAATCCTAAAATACCCCTAGAACGATCTCGATGTATCTGGATTCCTAAGACAAAGGAGGCATCACCAAGATCTTTCATCTCAAAATGTTTTGATAAAAATCTCTTGGTGTCGTGCAATATGCTAATATCATTTGTGGCTAGCAATATGTCATCGACATATAAAACCAGGAAAATATACTTACTCCCACTGAATTTGTGATACACACATTCATCCATAAGATTTGCCTCAAAACCACATGAGACAATAATTTGATGAAACTTGAAGTACCACTGACGAGAAGCTTGCTTGAGCCCATAAATGGATTTAGTTAATTTACAAACCATATTCTTTGAGTCTTCGGACACAAAATTTTCTGGTTGTACCATATAAATTGTTTCATCAATGTCACCATTGAGAAACGCTGTTTTAACATCCATTTGATGTAACTCAAGATCATATTGTGCAACTAGTGCCATGATTATCCTGAAAGAGTCCTTCGTAGAAACTGGAGAGAAGGTCTCTTTGAAGTCAATTCCTTCTTTTTGAGTAAAGCCTTTAGCTACAAGACGTGCTTCATATCTTTCTACATTACCATTTGAATCCCGCTTGGTTTTAAATATCCATTTACAACCAATGGGCTTCGTACCAACTGGTAATGGGACAAGTTCCCAAACTTTCTGTCTTGCATAGATTTGTACTCTTCATTCATGGCTTCAATCCATTTCTGAGAGTTGGAACTTTTCATGGCTTGCTGGAAGTTGATTGGATCATCTTCCATCATTCCACTTTCTACCTCACGTTCCTGGAGATATACGATATAATCGTCCGAAATTGCACTTCTCCTCTCTCTAGTGGATCTCCTTAATGGCATATTTTCTTGAGGTTGTTGAGTTTGTTCTTCAGGAGTAATGTCCTCATTTGCAATGGGTTGAACAATTAAGGGTTGAACAATATTGTCTGTTGGTTGAGGATCCAAGTTTACTTCTTGATCAATGATAGGTAGTGAAACCTGTACATTATCAAAAGCAATAGTAGATCCCTCTTCCTCCTCAAAGACAATATTCCTAGCCTGATTTCTCCCCCCAAACTCAACATCCTCAAAAAATGTTACAGTTCCCGTCTCAAAAATTGACCTAATAGCAGGATCATAAAATTTAAAACCCCTTGATCGTTCTGCATAGCCAATAAAGTAGCTGCTAACTGTTTTAGAGTCCAGTTTCTTTTCATGAGGCTTATAAGGTCTCGCTTCAGCTGGACATCCCCAAATATGAAAATGGTTTAAACTGGGCTTTCGACCCGTCCAAAGCTCATAAGGCATTTTAGCAACCGCTTTAGTTGGCACCCGATTTAGGATATAAGCTGCCGTTTTGAGTGCTTCACCCCAGAGTTTTTCGGGTAAAGTAGAATGACTAATCATGCTCCTTACCATGTCCTTAAGAGTTCGGTTTCGTCTTTCTGCTACACCATTCATGCTAGGTGATCCTGGCATGGTGTATTGAGGGACGATCCCACATTCCTCTAGGTATTTAGCAAATGGTCCTGGACGTTGTTCACCTGATCCGTCATATCTACCATAGTATTCACCACCACGGTCAGATCTGACGCTCTTTATTCTTTTGTTGAGTTGTAACTCAACTTCTGCTTTAAATGTTTTGAATACGTCCAATGATTGTGATTTCTCATGTATAAGAAATAGGTAGCCATATCTTGAATAGTCATCTATGAATGTTATAAAGTACTGTTGACCATTCCAAGATGACGTAGGGTATGGTCCACAGATATCTGTATGAATTAATTCTAAGATGTCTGTAGCTCTATTGGCACCTAATTTCTTATGATCATAAGACTTAGCCTATTTGAACGTTCCCACTTATCCCAATAAACCTCATCCTCTTGAGTACTATCCTCATTGAGTTCATCGGGTTTGGGCATTCTCAAAGCTAAATCTATATCCATGCAGCCTAAGAGAATCATCATATTCTCTTTCCAGTCCTTAAAATTAGTCCCATTTAACATAGGGACATTATTGATGTTGGCAGATATAGAAGTAGTTGATATAAAAGTTGAAATAGAGAACAAAATAAAATGAATTAAATAAACCATCATGTTCACATAAAATAAGCAATTAAACACATAATCTTTAAATTTAAAAACAAATTATGACATTTCAAGATACCTGGCACAACATTAATATCAAGTCTTTGGACAGTAATATTAACTGTAAGTGGTACTCTTGTTGTAGTGATCAAACATTGATGATAAGTTATGTCAAATAATAAATCTATCTTTGGATTGAGTTATTATTCACATTAAGTTACCTTTATAATCATCACATATTTATCACTACAGGTATGTATGCAATTTGACCAAATATTAACTTTCCTTTGGGCCAGTCAATACCCGCATGAATCACATACACACAAAAAATCTAACACCCTGAACAGACTAATCTACACGAAAGATGTCACTTTGGTGATTTTCCGCTGTAATTAGCCTATTTAAAATGCTAGATCAATAACTTAAATATTAATATCATAAAATGCTATTAAATAATAGTACCAAATGTATTTACTGCTTCATTATTTGATGGACTGTCACGGGGTTCAAGAAAGGATCGCGAGTTTCTGCCAAGAAAAGATCACTTTCCCAGTACTTACCCCATCTAACGAAGTTAACTTCAATTAAATCAGTCTCTGAACAAACAATCTCCCCTGAACTAGAGTTCTAATGCAGGATACAATATAGATGTGAAAACAACGATTCAACAAAAAACACACATCTTCAATATGACATTACGAGAGAGTCCAAGTAAATAAGTTCTGGATAACACGTATGACAAAATCTTTCACTAAAGCAAATACATTCTTTTGATAATGTATCCATGTAATCTGGAGTATTTTTCTAAGCCAATTTTCAAACTGGTTCATGTTAGTAGTTCGACGAAATGGAATTATATATCATGAATATAAAACAAAGTGTAATAATATTGACGTTGAACATGGTTAAAACACTAAACTAGCACATGATCTGCAGATGAAAACCCCGAAAGGTATCAATTCTGATCTGGCTGTGACTTGCATTGAACCGATTGATTAACATGTAATCTTAATCACCTCCACATTCAGTAATAAGTAACGCCCGGATTAAGAAAATCTCGGGCTATGGCTTTATGGAGTTCGCTGTCACGTACAGCTGCTGAGAAGATGATGCAAAATTATAATGGGACGATAATGCCCAGCACTGAACAAGTTTTCAGAATGAATTGGGCATCTTTTAGCATGGGAGAAAAGGCGCCGATGGTGTATTGGTGTTGCCAGAATTGCAAGAACCAGAGTTCTATCACATGAACCTACACAACCAGTTTGGAACGAGACTTTTCACATACTCTGCGCGTATACTTCGCCTTCTTTGGTGAACAGCGTTAAAAAGGGTTTGGAAATCTCTGCACAAGTAGTAGGAAGAGTCAAGATCCCGATCTCAGAAATCCTCAGCGGCAATGTGATCGAGGGATGGTATAACAGGCCCGCGTGAGTATGTAGTTTGTGCCATAAGGAATATGGGGTTCGAACCACCGCCGGTTCTTGAAGTTTAAATACAATGTAATACATACACATGAAAGAAAAGCGTTTGGATGGAGGCCCAGATTATTCTATATTTGGATTCAGATGTCTCAGATTTGGTCTTGCAGGAGATGCAAATACAGGGCGTTCAAAAAATTACAACTTCGATGGAAGTCCACACATTAAAAAAAAACTTTGCTGTGCAGATATATTTAATAAATGAAAAAATGGATCGCTATTCAAAGCACTTATAATATTTTACTTTCTCTGAGACTCTAAAAAAAATTTTCTGAAGAGAATCCATTGACAAATATATATATATTAAATTAATAACTCAAAGAATTAATCAAGAAGTAGGCTCTGATACCACTTGTTAATAATCAAACAAAATGAAAAACCTTAATTTATATATACTGGAATCTTCTGATTAAAACAATGAGTAGAAAATTAATAGCGGAAGCATACCTGAATCCATTGAAGGAGAAACCTTACAGGAAGAGAACCCTTTGAGATGGTCTTCCAATTCTAGCCACTAGATTCTGTGTCAACTTCTCTGTGAGAGGATTTTCAGAAATTGGAATGCGTAATGGTAGAATGGGGACCATAACCCTATTTATAAACCGCTAGGGTAGTTCACAATAACCGCTAGGGCAGTTATAATTTTATCATAATTATATTTCCGCCCCTCATAGAAATAATAATTATCTAATGGTATCTACACAATAATCTCATGACAATTATACCCTTAAGCCAATTAATCAATTATTAATTAGATCACTATATTTAGGCTTAATTAAATGATAGCACACACATTTTAATTATTTACATGTGTGGCCCAAATTATAGATTAATTACAAAAATTATTCTAACAACTACCACCAGAATATGCTCATAATTCTCGTGGCCTTTAAAATATATAATTTGAACTACTCTCAACGCTGCTCAAAATACACATGGCCATTAAGAGCAGCTTGCTCAGATTTAAAAGGAAAATTAAATTGATCTTGGTGCTAAGAATTTCAATTGCAGATGAAGAATTTCAATAGCAATCTTTTGTAAATGTTGTCAATTGTTCATATTTTCTAGAATCGAAATAAGTAAATATAGATTCAACCAAAAGAAAGGAAACGTGCAAGGACAGTGTGCACCTGATTATCTTGTGCCAGAATCCTGATGAGTTTGAAAGGCTAGCTCTCAGACAATGCTACGACAGAGATGCATAGATCACTACAATGGTGTCCAAATCATGCCCAGAACTTTTACACACTCAGCAGGAGAATGCACGAATTGCACTTGGCGGCCCTGAACGTCTGTCAAACAGATTTAAGACAAAGGATTGTTGACACACTTGCTTGAGATGCGCACTATTCCCAAATGAAGGATAAATTAAAGCATCTGAATGTGGAGCCAAGGTATGGAGAATATCATTTGGAAGGAGATGCACTTGTCACCTATAGGAATCTAATTTATATTTAAGGAAAGCCGTGATCGATGAAATTCATAAAGCGCCATATTTAGGGCATACAAGTTCACAGAAAATCATTACAGCAGCAATGACACAGTACTTTTGGTGTGATGATCATGACTAGATCTCTTACTATGGTAATGACCAGATTAGTGCCCTAGTTCAAAATTGTGATAATGATCAGATTGACCATCGGTGTTCAAGAGATATGACTACGTACATAATATATGTCGGCCCTAGCCCTACTCTTATTGGCCCTACTCCTATTACTGTTAGGATATGTCAGGATATATAATGACACTCTTATTTCTGCTAGGATATATAATGATGTTTTCATAAAATCCTAGATTGTAAAATTTAATCCTAGTAAATTTTTTCCCGTATTTTTTGCAACGAAAAACAAATTTAAAGAAGGCACAACTAGAGAATCAATGACCAATATTTATCCCCGTCTCTCTCTGATAGTGATGGCTTTCGATCTGGCTAATATGTGTATAATCTGCGTTGTAGCTAGGACCTTTGCGTACGCATTTGTTGATGGACACCCTAATGATTATTATACATGCCGAAGGCATGGTATGCAGGTATATTGTTTTTGATATTTGGTCAAACACTATTAAACATTATTAGTGATTAGTTAGTTTTCGATATTTGGTTAAACATTATTAGTGATTAGTTAGTGTTTTGATTAAAAATTTATATCATTTATCCTAAGTCCTGCATTAAGTATCATTTATTTTATTTTATTTTTTTAAATAAAGTCAATTTGTGTTGCATGCAATTGGTTGAGAGGTTGAGGGTGTTATTGTCCGACCCACGACGGTCTTCTTGGTTTTCAAAAATCCTTCTTAATTATTCTAGGTTTTAGAAAAGCTTTATTAATCATCTGACATGCACTGCCTACACCTTATGCCTCGTCACCGCCATTGGTTTCATTAAGCCTTCTAATGGATTTCATGTTGAGTTGGCACTTGGCAACAGTAATAAGGTCCTTCCTTGCATGCAATAACATGGCGGATGATACATACAAATGAAATTAAGAAGTGATTGTATATTAATGCATTCTTAGATCACACCAGCGCATAGATGGTAGTGTAGTATTTGATACATGATCAAAGATGAAATCATTGATCGAGAGTATATGAACACAATAGTGCCAACATACGAGGTTTAAAAAGATTGTAATATCACCTCTACTCAACGACCTTTCATGTTATTTATGATATTAGTGTAATTTATTTGTTACAGATTGATGAAAAGACTCCTATTTAGCTCCATTATACATGGAGGTATATATGCAAATTCGATTTATGATATTAGAAAGTAAGTATTCAGTCTTTATATTTATTATCTAAGAAAGAGATCTACATTTACAATTCATGTTTAAAGAAGCAAATTGCAATTGATCTAGGCATCAAATTATTTGCTTTTAACAAGATGTTGTATGCGAAGTTACTTTTTCTAAGAAGCATTGGTGAAGTGATGCCTCTATGACTGGAGTTTGATAACTATTCTATTGTGCTAAATGCAATTAATTAATTTTGTGGTGTATGTTTTGTTAGAAATAAGCGAAATGCTTTTGCCTTATAATATTAATAATTATTACTATTATTATAATTTATAATTGATTACAATGTTGGATCAATTATGGATTTCATGAATCCACTATAGCTGTCTACATATCTAGAGAACCTCGAGCAGACTCAAAATTGAAGTTGTGCTGAGTTTAATCATGGTCATTGAGAGAACCTCGAGCAGACTCAAAATTGAAGTTGTGCTGAGTTTGATCAGGATGGTTGAGAGAACCTCGAGCAGACTCAAAATTGAAGTTGTGCTGAGTTTGATCAGGATCGTTGAGAGAACCTCGAGCAACAACACAAGAAGTTGGAATTAGAGATGAAGAGAGAATGACCCATTATTTAAGTCATCTCCTAGGCACATTATATAATAATAACAAATAAATAGACATTATGAAATATTCTCGACTTTTCCCATAATTTGACTTCTGTTTTCATTTTGATCTAAAATGAAAAATTAAAAATTGGGCATGAAGTTGTCATACTACTTCAAAATCCATATTGCCCAAAAACAAAACTCATGCATATGCAAAAGTATATCTGATGCACATCAAGTTAATACTACATCTCATCAATGTCCTTTGATTCCTTCGTAAAACTTATTTGCTATTTACAATATCTCTTATATAATGCAATTCTGCTACTTTTTTAGTAGTTTTATAGAGAGTAGCAGGTTTGGGTAGGATAAATAGCTGACCGTTTTCCCACTAACAAACAATTAGGATCTGTGTTGGGTTGTCAGTACCATGAATTCGTTAATATAATTTCTAACAATATTAGAATAAAAAAGTCAATATTTATATATTGGTTCATGATCCCAAATTACATATAATAGACACCACAGACTAGACTTTTGCTATATAAAAACAAAGCATATAGATAATTAATATGTAAATTGTATGATATGCCATCCACATTCAGCTGAGAAACTCAAGTTTATAGCTTTTAAACATTAAAATATCAAAAACCTCACATCTCAAATAACTACATCAAATAATCTTTGTATTTAAGAAATCAATGCTTTGACGTAACAATCTAACCTAATCTCCACAAATATTTGCTGCCATGCTGCACTTGTTTGGCCAGAAATCCTGCACCTTATAGTTCCAACAAACAAATGAGACACTTACTACTTATAATTAAATAGGTTTTTTAGTAATGGTGGGGACTAATTCCTCTTTGACGGACAGTTTGTCATTAGATGTTTTTTTATCTTGCGCTAAAATTATTATTTAAAAAAAAATGTGTCAGTGTGATATACCTATGCTTTTCTGTTTTTAAAGAGTAATCTAGGTGGGGGCGTTCTAATATTAAATACAGGAGCATGCACAACAGAACCCTTATACAAGTGATGTTGACTATTAACCATATTCCAAATTCTAAGTAGAACTATAAATTCCTCTTAGACAATCAATTTGTCATTAGATGTTTTTTAGATGTTTTTTGTCCTGGATGTTGTGCTAGAATTTCATTTATGGTTATTTATATCAGTAGGCTACTAACTAAATTCTTGATATTTGTAGGCTAATCTCACCATTTTTTATATTTATAAAACCAATGATATCAAAGTTTCATCTAAAATAGATGAAAATATTTTCTAACTCTATTCTCTTAAGGGGGGAGAAAATGTAAGTAAATTGGAAAGTACTCCAATTACATTTTGAAAGGAAAATGACCAAGTTCTTAAACTTTAAAGCAATATTTCTAGTAAAGACTAGACAATCATGAAACTATCACTCATGTAGATATTGGTTTTAAAGACAATGATAATTATGAAGATTCAAGAGTTTTTTAAAGATGAAAATTTAAGGATGTTTGCTACATTAAATTTTCTATATATCCTTATTCCCAAGGATCACTCTCTTCATATCTGTAATGGTCTTTCCCCACTCTTGTAGACTAATAGCTTTGATTAGGTGTGTATGTTTATTGTTTTTTTTCTCTAAATAAGCAAATTACTACATGTTGATTTCTTTACTCATTTTTGGTTTTCAAAGACAACTTGTCTTTGATGTTATCCACTTGTTACAGGTTTTGGTTGACAATCCCAATCACTTGGTCTTTTAAGGCTTTTGTAATGTTCTTTCACGATCAAATCAAGAATTACTACATGTTGATTTCTTTACTCATTTTTGGTTTCCAAAGACAACTTGTCATTGATGTTATCCACTTGTTAGAGGTTTTGGTTGACAATCCCAATCACTTGGTCTTTTAAGGATTTTGTAATGTTCTTTCATAGTACAAACCCCATCGTACATGAAACATGAAGTGCCAAATATATTTAACAAGAAAATGATAAAATGAAAACCAATAATGCCTTGTAGGTTTTTTTTCCATGCTGCCAGGCTTCTACCTTATAATCCATAGGTGAGCATGTGATTGATGGTACCTTGTCAATCCCAATCAATAATTAGCTTAAAAGGATCTCTAGTCAACAATTGGATCGTGAGGAGAAAACGTGGACCACAAAGTGGGATTTTATCTCAGATGGGGAGGATAACAATTTCCTTTCAACCACTTAAGCTAGGCCTAATTGATAGTGCCTTACAAACTTACCGAATCAAACTAAAAAAATATGCCATATATCACATATCACATTACAAGCTTAACTTGTCCAATATATCGCTTAACTGGTGTAACATATCACATTCATCTTATAGGATTTACTAGTCAAGTAAGCAAATAAAAGATTCCATATATCATGAATCTATATAGATCTATTTGAAAGACAATAACACTATTTAATAGATGACAACACATTTTGCCATAGTGAACTATCCCCCAAGTGATGAATCCACCAAAAGGTGGTCTTCACAGCCAAAACAAAGGGTATCCTGGGTGATCTTTGTGTAGATCAAGATGTCCAAGTTCTCTTATTCCATTGAAATGTTACCATGTACTTAGTTGTTTACCAGTTTGGGGCACTTGGAGAAATTAAAAAAACATACAAGTGGGCACTTTGAAATAGGTTGAAATTGGTGCAATCCATTA
The DNA here is from genome assembly GCA_027924585.1 of Larix kaempferi. Taxonomy (NCBI): domain Eukaryota; kingdom Viridiplantae; phylum Streptophyta; class Pinopsida; order Pinales; family Pinaceae; genus Larix; species Larix kaempferi. Next base: position 8,638,812 of record BSBM01000348.1, read on the forward strand.
ATGGCATTTGCAGTGAAATCTACTTTACATAAAAAGAATACATATGCAAGTGACCTCTGAATGACTAATGAATCTACAAGGCATATTAATTGTAGCAAACTTACAAGAATTTCCAAGGATGGTGTCAGTGGTAACTCTCATACTATTATGATTTCTATTGTACCACCTAGTAATGATCATCATCACTACACTTAGCACTATCAACACGCTGACAAAACAATTTTAGGGCCTCCTCCCCAAACCCTTGTTGCACAGAACTTGCAATTATTGCAGTCCATGAGACACAATATTGTAAGTGTGTTTTTTTAACACTTTATGAGCATCGTCTATGCTCCTACAACCTGCATACATGGTAATAAGGGTTATTCCAACAAAAACATCCATCTTGACTCTAGTTTTCGGGATGAGGGCATGTACCTGCTTGCCATGATCTATAACTCGTTGGTCTATACAAGCCGAGAGGATACTCACAATTGTGACATTGTCTGGCTTGAGGCCCGTTTTTTGCATTTGAAAAAAGAGCTTCAAGGCATCCTTACAACACCCATTCTAGACACAGCCTGAGAGCATCAATGTCCATGAGATAATGTTGTATTTGCAAGGTAATATGTCAAACACTTTGTAAAACACTCTAGAAAAGGAGGTTACAAGAGTGCATCGAATGGAAAAGTTTGCTTCATATCCACTTTTCACACGAGTATGGCATGAATTTGCTTACCCCATGTGAGGAATCCCGAGTTTGTGCAGGCAACGAGAGCGCTAGCAAAGGTAATCTGATCAGGCTTCATGTCAGCTCGTTGCATTTGAGTAAAGAGTTTCAATGCCTTCCAACCATACCTAACCCAGACATATCATATTATCATCATAGTCCAAGAAACTATGTTATATTTAGTCATATAATGAAACACACTACAAGCAACATCTATGTTGCGGCATTTGGCAACATGCTAACAAGGGAAATCCCAACAAAGATGTTCGACATGAAACCAAACTTAATTATATGAGAATGCACTTGTCTGGCCTGCTCTAAGGCCTCCCGCCTAGATAATGCATTAAGTACACTTGCGTAGGTGATGTTGTCGGGGCTGATGGAAACACACATCCAATTCCTAAAACACTCTGATACATAGGGTTTTCAAAGTGTTGGGCATCTGACCATAAAACTATTCTTGCACTCAACCATTGTAAATACATCAAATGTGCCAAATAACACATATTGTGGAAGCAACAAAAAAATGATCAATGGAGTTGTTGCATTGGGCATATATATGAGTCCATTATCCGTTGTTGCCTTGATTCTTGTAATCCCTGTCAATGCAACAACGATCATTGACAAAATGGAGACAAACATGCGAGTGCCTATCATGACAGTTAGGTTTGCAAGCGGGTTTATATAACAAATTTGTTCAAGAAGGCATAAACTATGATCACTATAAGATTGTCGATAGCCATTGTAGTACAATTGGGTGGCAAGCTTACTAAATAGATGTTAACAGTGCATTTCTGAATAGATATTTAGAAAAAATTTACATAGAGCTATCACATAGTTGTCTTCATGAGATCCCCATTTTTAACACTACATATGGATTTGGAGACCCCCACAATGAAATTTTACAATCTCGTCTATTTTAACATTGCGGAGGGATTCAGAGACCCCCTAATATACGAAATCCTTTTGTAGTGTTAAAATATACGAAATTGTAGAATTTCATTATGGGGGTCTCTAAATCCATCTGCAATGTTAAAATATGTGAAATTGAAATATTTTATTATAAAAAATTGCAATTTCATAAATTTTAACACTATTTACAAAATTGGGGGTCATCTACGGCCCTATCGGGATAGCATGACAAAGTAAAAAAAAAAAAAAAAAAATATATATATATATATATATATATATATCGCGACACACAGAAGAAGCGACAAGGTAAAGCGCATGTCGATAGCTTCTGCAATGTGAATGGGTCAAATCTAGTCATAAATGCGGTAGTTAAGCCACGACGAATGGCAACACAAATGGATAATGGTACAATTAATGACCAACGCATGCGGAGGAATTGGTAAATCGACGCTGGATTTGGAAATAATTTCCTAAAATCGGAGAGATGGATGGGACGTGGGAAATCCAAGTTATAAATGCAGGGCAAGGGGACAGTTCGACTCACCATGAGTTAAGCAAAGTAGCCAAGAAATTGCAAGACAATGCATGGCACATTACATTAAGAGCACAAGCACCGGAGAAAGCCAAAGCCAACGTCGATCATGCCCGTGCAAATAGAGACCGCGTCCGAAATCTCATTTAGGAAGAAGAGGAGTGCCAATCGGCCTGCAGACACTGGCAGGAGCCAAAGATAGAGACCCGCAGTTCAGCGCAACTTGCAGATGGAGAAGCAAGTACATCGAGAATTGACAGAAATGAAACAACACTGCAACGAGGTATTCCTAGACCAACAATACCAAGGTATGTACCACCAAGCAAGGAAGGGACACCAGCGATTCGGGTGAGCAAGAACGCAAGATATGTAATCAGGATGTCGTCAATACCAAAAGGTGTTCATTACGCCTGAAACATTGTGGACAACTTGCAGAACCTACAATACAGAGACCATGACCTCATGAACTACCCAGAATGCAGAAAAGCCACATACATCAATGTCTCACATGGGGAAGGAGGCCCGATCACAAAAGAACCAGCATAGTGGGTGTTGGGATTGGAACATCCAGGCTTACTGGCATCACCCAAATACTGCACTTTAGGAGATCGGTGCAAGTGAACGCATGTGTCAAACAATTACTCGCATGTTTTCATGGCATTTATTTATGGCTGAATGAAAAGATCCCTGTCACAGTCGACCTGATTTCAAGAATCATCGGGCTGGCCAAAGCTGGGGAAGACCCTTCCCAATTCTTTTAGGGGAAGGACAACGACGAAAAGCTTGCTGCGAGGCTGAAAATGAAGTATAGAGTGGAGAAAAAATCAAGAGGATACCTAATTAATACGATTAAGGACCAAGCTATCAAGGTTGCAGCAAAGATATTAGTAGTCAAGATGGTACGAAAGAACAGGCCGAAAGAATTCACATCAAGCATAATTTCATCCGCAAAACAATGTGCAGCAGGGGTGGAAATGAACTGGTAACTCTTCTTGTTAAATGAGTTCTGGAGGACATCATTGCGGCACAGGGAAAAGGGAAGCAATTTACATATTCTTGGATTTTGATGTTGGTCGCACTAGTAGGATGGACAGAACCATCGCACTTTCAAGGCATGGAAACAGTAGAGGCCAAGATACGTGAAAGTGTGAGGTACCAAAACTTGGGGGCGAAAGCTAACAAAGAACGCCAAGAATTCAACATAGTGCAATTCTACATTTTCCTAGACATGATGCAGACAGATGCGCAAGCGATACCGCAGATAACTGAACAAGCAACGAAGAAGTATCGACAGATTCCAAGGATATCGATCGAATCTCAAACTATTTACATCCAGGCATGAGCAGATAAGTAAAGGAAGTGGCTGCCAACACAATACAAACTAATCAAGGAGGAGCCAGATGCGATCATCGAAGGATGGCCTGCAGAATGGAAAATTCCAGTAGTAGAGGAGGAGCTATTGGAGTTGGAGAACGAGAAGTCAGCAATCGGACCAAAGCCACCAGAGGAGGATAAGGACTCAGAAAGTGGACAAGGGAATGCAAGAGAAACCGATCCAAATAATAAAATGGAGAAAATCCAAATCTATCCAGAAAAGACAAAATTGAATAAAATAAAGTGTTAAATGACATGGCACAGGGCATCAGGGTATATTCCAAAGGTTTGCATGCATGCATGCAAAAGTGAGTTTTGTATGCAACTTTTTTAGGTTTTTGGTAAACCTAAATTCACAGTGAGATGTTATAAGGAAGATAGGAGGTGACTATCTTCATCAGAGATGCTATTGATCTGAGATAGGTCACTAGAGAGGAGGATGACTTCCCTTGAGTAGGAGGGCGCATTCCCCAAGGAGGAAGAAGCTCGTACCACATCCGATAGAGCGATTGAGTGTCTGTAACTTGCAGAGTATCTTCGTCTCAAAGATTGAGGAAGATCAATGACGACCAGAGCTCAAATCAACTGAGATATGATTCAGTACGAGTCATTCATTGTTGGAGGGAGGGCGCACTTGTGCATGCAGAGGAGGACGTTTTCAGTCAGAGGGCAGTGTTCAGAGCGAGCAGAGTAGAGCAGAGGATAGAGACAGATAGATCAGGCATAGGCGAATGCAGGGACACTCAGATCCAGTTTTGCAGTTAGGGCTCATCTCTTCCGTGCATGCATCAGCTGGATGCATGCAAATCTAGAGTTTGCCTGAAGATATTTCTGAGGTAACCCTGTATTGTACTTGTCTCTTTTCCTATTTGCTATGGGATCGAGAAAGAGGATAGCCCCGCAGTTTGCAGGTTTTCCCCGAAAGGGTTCCAGGGTACATCTGTTGTTTATGTATGATTGCATTTATATTTTCAGTTGGTAAATGTAGATCTAGTTGTATGAGTTTATATTAATGTTGTATTGATATTGAGACTCATACTGCTTGAGCTCTCAAGGAGATCTAGAGAGAGTAGTGATCTCTGGATCTAATATTTACATGGTATCAGAGCCCTGGTAAGGGTCAGGGAGTGCTTTCATACTCGAATCTACACCTGCAGCATCAGATCTACATCATGGGGGAAGAGCAAATTGTTTGCACTTCTTGCTCCGCTACGGATATTGATGAGTGTACTACCAATGGGATTGACAGGGAGATGGATTTTAACTCCTATCAATCATTGATGGCCTCCACTTCTATTGTATGGTACATAGATAGTGGAGCTTCGAGTCATATGATAGGTGTTTGTGGATATTTTTCTGACCTAGCAGAGGATGGGATACATCTTGAAATTGTCTTGGGAGACAACTCTACGGTCAAGGCTATAGGACAAGGAACTGTGTCCTTCCAGAAAGACTTTGGAGAACAGATGAGAGTTTGCGATGTTATATATGTTCCAAGTCGTAAGAAAAACTTGATCTTCGTTTCTACCATTGAAGATCGAGGACTATGGATGATGTTTAGAGATGGGAACGTGCTAGTTCATCCAAAGGGATCCAAGGTTGCCTCAGCTGAGAGGTGTGGAGTCCATTGTGGGAAGCTATATAAACTGAGCTTCCAACTTCACAATGCCCTAATTCATAGCAGTAAGGATGAGGGATGTGATCCCTATGAGCTTTGGCACAGAAGGATGGCTCATCTGCACCATCCGTCTCTAAAGATTCTAAGGGAAATTGTAACAGGACTACCTGAGTTCAGTATTGAGGACACTGATGTGTGTAAGGGGTGTGCTCTCAGAAAGTACGTCAAGACTACATTTCCTAAGAGCAACACTAGAGCTATAGAAGCTCTTGATTTGATTCCTTCCGACCTTTTTGGTATGATGTCCAGCACATCGCTGAAAGGATACAAGTACTATGTGTATTTCATTGATGCCTATTCCAGGAAGACCTAACTCTGCTTTCTGAAGAGCAAAGAGTCTAAAGAATTTTTACAGAAGTTTCAGGAGTTCAAGGCTCTTGTGGAAAAAAATACAGAAAGCAAGATTAAGATCTTCAGATTAGATAATGGGGGAGAGTACACCTCCACTGAGTTCAATACGTTCTGCACTCAGGAAGGCATCAAGAGGCAGTTGACTGTTCCTTATACACCTCAACAGAATGGGGTTGCTGAGAGGAAGAACAAGGCCATTATTGAAGCTGGGAGATCCATGTTGCATGATCAGGTCTTGCCATTTTTTCTTTGGGTTGAAGCATGCAACACTTCAACCTACATTCAGAATAGGAGCCCCCATAAGGCTTTGGGGGACAGGACCCTCGAGGAGGCCTTCTGGTTGGGTATGATGAGACTTCAAAAGGCTATCGCATTTACATCCCTTCTCTCAAAAAGACTGTTGTGAGGCTGTTGTTGCTACAACATTCCCCCCAAATTTTTTGTAAATATTGGGGCCCCTCCTTTATTTTTAAGAGAAAGAAAGTTTTCCTAGAAGTCAAAAACATCAGAACCTTTTCCTTACTTAGTTTTTCTAGAGAAAATCCTTTTGCTTGCTTCCTTTGAATTTGATTTCATTGTTTTTTGCCCAAGTCAAACTCACACTTTTGTGCCGCAACGATGGAAGAACTCGCAGAGTTCTACCGAAACAGCGGAAATAAATTGGCAAGATGATCAATAATGGAAAAAACTCGCCCAATCCTTCCAAAACTATGGAAGAACTCAGACAACTCTGCCGCAACGAAAGAAAAATGAATAAGCCAAAACTTGTGCAGGAGAACTCGTGCAACTCTTCCGCAATGGTAGAGGATCTCGCTAAGTCCTTTCGAAGTGGCGAATCACCTTGCTCAGTTTCAAAGCTTCCCTATCTTTCAAAAAAGTTGCACGAGTTTTTTCGAAACCTTTTTAGCCAACTTTCCCGCAACGACGGAAGAAATCAGCCAAACGTTCCGCAACAGCCGATGGACTCAGCCAAGTCGTCTGATTCATGACTTAATACCTCACTTGTGGCAAAGTTTCTAGCTTCAATTGTGAAAGAAATCAACTAACCTTCCCACAACTGCTGTCCAAACTCACGAGTTCTTGCCACACCGGTCAGGAGAGTTAGCCAAATTCGTCCCGGTTTTGGCGGCCGCACTTAATACCAAGTGTGCCGATTTGACCCCATCCATACGCAGTAGTAACCCCATTTTAATTGTTCAACCATCTTATTAATGACTCATACGTACCTAAACGATATAAGTAGGGTTTAAACCCCGTTTATTCTTCACTATTTCAATTGATTGGCGGCCTATTTTTTTTATTCTGTTCAAGACTGAGTGCACTTGCTCCGGGTTTGCCAGCCTTGCAGCTATGCTGCCATCCTCAATCCAAGCGAAATCTATCAGGTTGGTACCATTCAAACCTTGTATCCTGAATTATAATGGGTAGTTCTTTGTATTTTTGAGTTGAACGTCGTAGTCATAGTTCTTTTGATTATCCAGGCCATTTTAGACTTTGCGATGTTATTCATTTTCATTACAGCCAAGACCAAACCACGCCCTTATCTAGCTAAACACAACCAAGTCTAGTTTCGTTTTCATAGGAACATAAAAGTTCAAAGCTTCCTGAGCCATAATCTTGTCACATATTTGTCAAAGGTCTATGGCATGCCTCTGTCCCATTTTGGAAGTCACTAGCATTGTGGAGTTAAGGCCGGTCTTGTCTACCCCTATGAGAAGATCGTATGTGTTCCTACCCTACTACATTTTGTTATCATGGGAATGCATTAATATTATGCTCACTACTATATCTTTAGAGACACTCGTTATGTTCAGAATGTTAGTCTAGTAAATGTTTTTGGGTTATGAAAGTATCTTATATACGTATGCATGATTTCAAACAGGTTCTAAGCGACTGAGCCAGGATTGGCTGACACGTGAGTAGAAACTCTATTCGAAGACACTAGTTGCACTATAAGCGTGCCTCCAAAAGTCAAATGGGGAGACATATATTGTATGATAAGGGATCAGGACATCCCTGAAGCACTTCTCGAGGAAGAATACCTATACTGGAACATCAGAACCTCTTGCCTATCCAAAGCAGCCACACGTCCAGAGCTTTTCCCATGCTCGGAAGTAATTGGATGGATCCTGCAGCATGCGAATGCTGAATCAAGAGTTATTTTAGACAGTAAGGGGAAAGATTTTGCATCGTTTCACCCATCCTATATTTTAGCAGCTTATAAGTTGCCCCGGCCACAACAGTGGCTTAATGATGAATGGCTAGGACAGATCAAGATGGATAATCTGGAGATGGCTAGTAAGTTGCTAATCTCGGGCAAACAGATCAAAAAGAAGGATAGTGAGGAGTACAAGGTTGAGAATGATCGCTCTCATGCTTAACAGAATCTTTGGTAGGCCCGATGGGACTGTCTATATGCTCCATTGGGTCCCCATCATTCATTATGTAGCATTCCCAGGAACAATTTTTAATTGGGCAGATATTCTCTCAGAGAGCCTGTCATTAGCTATAATTGTTGCACAAGAAGGGTTAGTGGCGAAAAGGGAAGAATTTTACATGTCATCCTACTTGATAGACTATATTGTGGCGAAGCATCCCATTCCAAAGCTAGGATGCATCTAGAACCAGGCCGATACCCCGGTATACACCGCATATAAGATATTTTGGGCTCAGAATTACAGATGGCACTGCAAGGTCATTTGTGAGGAGTTTATCATACATTTATATGAGTTAATGTTCAATGAAGAACCCAGTTGCTTATCTAAGAATGTCATGGAAGTCCTGGAGAAATATGGTGATTTCTATTTTTCACAAGAAGGCACCTACATAAGAATGTACGGAGGCTCCAAACCCCTGTATATCCTACCCAGGTATCCTACTGACTACGTAGTCCACAAGGAGGCAGTGAGACAGGTTTTCATTGATGGAGTTGGTCGTACCTTGTACAAGGCAAAGAAGGCCTCTTTCCCGCTTTTAACTTTTTATGTTGGGGCTTACAAGTTTTCAAAAATCGCAACAGCGGAAGATTTTATTGTAGAGCTGAAGGGTTTTCATTTCGGGGAAAGGATATTTCAGAAGAATGATAGACGAGGCAAAGCTACGGAACATTGCAAGGAAATTCATGCCAACTTTGAGTGCACTCACTATTATAATGAAGATGAAGAAGTGTATAGAGGGGTTAGCAATATGATCGAGCTACATATTTTCCAACTCAGTAAGGGTGGATCCAGTTCTAGCTCTACTGTTGTCAAAGAAGCAAAACAGCGGCAAGCAAAAGAAACCCGAGGAGCTGCTGAAGCTCTCTCTAGAGAAGATAAAAGACATAAGAAACAAGCCGAGAAAATCCAAAAGGAAGCTGAGGAAAGAACCAATAGAGGAAAAGAGGATAAAATTCGAGAAGAAGAAGCTCTAAGAATCCAAGCAGCAGCAGAAGAAGCACGAAGAAAATCGGAAGATGAGAGGAAATCCAAATAAGATGCTAATCCGAAGAGCCCTCACACACAAAACTTGGATATAAACCTTCCCCATGAAAGACCTCCCACTCGTCCCTTTTACGCCATCAAAGAGTAGTACAGTGTCCCAATGGGAAAGGTTCGCTTACAACAAGAAGAGAAAATCCATTGTTAAGGAGACAGTGACCAGAATGAAGAGACTTTTTCGACCAGATGTCGTCACCAAGCATGTAACCACTGTCATGCAAGGTACTCAGAATGCTCATGACCTCATAGGATCTATCTCTGTAGCCATTGTTCAAGCAACAACAGATAATGTCCATATATTGGGGGTCGAGTTAGAATTAGAAAAGAAGAAATCTTTCCAATTGCAGGAAACTTTGGTCAAGGAACAAAATTATACAAATTTGATGGTTGAGAAATGCGACACCCTTGTGTCGGAGAAGGGAGAACTAAACAGAAGATTTCAGCACCTAGAAGCTGAAAAGAGATCCTTGGTTATACAAATAAGGGCCCTGGAGCAGAGAAGCGGGATCTTGAAAGTAGGAACCTACAGCTGGAGTTTGAGAAATTCGATACTGCTCAGCAGATCGATGACTTAAAAGAGAACATAGAGAAGTTGGAAGAAGGCGGGGAATTGCTAGAACAACAATTAGAACTCGCAACTAGCAATGTTGGTGATCTACGTCCTTTTCATGAGTAGGCTTGGGAAATACTGAAGAACATACACGGGGTTCAAGAGCTCATAACGGAGGAAGTCTGTAAGCTAAAGGGAGTGGTGGTCATAATCAAAGAGATAAATGCTGAAGCCACTACGCGTAGGAGAAAATATGTACGCATCAGTGAGGACATCAAGAGGCAAATGCAATGGAGAGAAGGAAAGTCAGGATTCCCAGAAAACCTCCCTCTTAAATATGTCTCCGATTTCAAAGCAGACGTTCGCCTCTTGGGGTTTTGCAAGGATTTTGGAGTTAAGCTAAATGAAGTGGCCATGGTCACTCTTGAACAGTGTGGAAGTTTGTATCTTAAGATACGAACTGCCCAAGAGAATTGCCAGATGATAATGCCCCACAGTATAGAAGAGTTTCCAGACAAAGCCCAACATTTGTCTAAGCTAAGGGATGGGCTAAGTGCTGAAATATATTATGTAAGGAAAGTGGATGAATTGACCACTGAAGAACTTCACCATTGGATTGGCCAGGCTACAATTCACGCACATCTTCTGGAAGAAATCCTCCAGCTTACAACAGCAGAAGTCGTTGAGCTCGAAGAAGAACTTGCCAAGCATGAAGTTTCTCTGAAAACTATGCTCTCTCTTGATACAAACAATGTCATAAGAGAAACCAGTCTCTGGGTGAGATATATAGCAGAAGCAGACAGGGCACTGACAGCAGAAGCACATCAAGTACCAATAGGAGAAGCAGGAGCATCAGTCTCAGTGGAATTACCAACAGCACCGGCGGCACATATTCCAATAGGAGTACCACCTGTAGCAGAAGCGCTCGAGATAGTAAAGGCGCTAACTCAGGAATAATCCATCTCTTGTTTTATCTATTGATTAAGAGCCAGCACGCTCTCTTTTGGCCTTTGTATATTTTTAAATATTAAAGTGACATTTGGGATCTCTTTCCTGTTCCTTTTGTAATATTTTGAGGGTTTTTATTCTTTTTGTAAACTGGGCACCACAAGACAAATTAAAAGAATTTGGAGAGTTGGGGTATAGGTGGCAGCTCCTAGAGCATTTTATAAAGCTATATATAGCTGATTAGAGAAGAATAGAAAGGACTTTTGGTAGGTGAAGGGAAACTTCTTCTTGTGTATGAGAACGACTTCAGCGACATGAATTAGAAAAAACCATTTTGTCCTGTGAAAGCCGGTGCAACGTTTTGCTTGGAAGTGTGATGGATGATTGCTGAACTATTTCTACATTTTTCATATACATTTAGTGAGATCTTTCCTAGTTTTTGTGAACTATTTCTCTGCTATGAATGATCTTATTTCTTTTGCAAAATTTATGTGCTTTATGAGTAATGGAATGTTTTAACTAAATTAGAGTTATCTTTGATATCATTCATATTTAGCTAGAAATGCATTTATATGATTAAATGGCTATCTGTTAAATCTTTAGATGTTTCTTTCAGTTTATTGCTCATACCTTCGATTTGCTCCTTGCAAAGATAGGTTAAATTAGCTTCAATAGTTTAGATCAGATTTGTTTCATTGCATGCCATTTAGTTTAGAGAACTTGCATATCATTCTTTAATATAAAATATATAAACGGTGGATTGGGCCAAAACCGGTGAAAATAAACAAATCTTTAAATCTTACACGGTAGCCAGAACTGTTAACCCTACGGATTCCCCACACCAAACGATGAGCAATCTAATTGGGCTTGCTTACCAGGGAGAATCCCTTGCTGATTGATGCTACGATTTTCGAGGCATCAATAGTTTTTGGTGCTAGAAGGAGGGCCACCAGTGCATGGCTAGCAGAAGAGATCCTTTAATTAGAAAAAATCTTACTGAAGACCTCCCGAAACAGCTATTTCAGACATTTCCGATTTGGAATCAAGAAATCAAGAAAATCTTAATTCTAAGACAGAATAGCAAGAAACACTGTACGCTATTCATTTTGAGGAAGTAAACCATTTTAGGAGACATACCCATTCTTACATTAGAATCCTTGGAGGATTAACTACCGTTCCTCTGCTTCCTAGAATAAGAGCTCCTAGGAAAAACCCTCAATGCACTAAAGACTCTGTTTTAGTTTAGAGTCTAGAGGAATTATTGGATCTATCTCTAGAAGAAATCACTGAACCTTTTGACGAGGGCAGACCCGAAACTCCCACAAATCAAGAACAGTCGCACACTCCAAGGCATACCCCTCATAATTCACCACCACATTCACCACCACGTTCTCCACCAAGAGTCATGGTTGTGCCTGCATGGAGAGCGAGGGGAGAATTAAATTTAGTTGGACCGTTCCACGATTTGCCCAAAAAGCCAGAAAATATTTTGCCTAAATATGATCCTGGGAAAGGAATTTGTGTTGAAGATCATCTTAAAAAAATTTATTTAGCTTTGAGTCCTCTGAATGTACAACATGAAGACGTGGTCTTCCATCTCTTTCCTTATACTTTTGAACCCAAAGTATCTTCCTGGTACTTTAGCCTACAGGCTTGCTCGATAGTAAGTTGGGAAGATTTTGAAAAATGTTTTTTAAATAAGTATGGGAATCAAAAGACAGTAGCTACTCTTATGAAATAATTGTTATCTATGAGAATGGAAAAAAACAAGAAAGTTCAAGAGTTTAATCAAATATTTACGACATTGTTCAATAACTTTAGTGATGCAACAAAGCTCGCTGAGGAATATTTGGTAGAATATTATACAACAACTCTTAAACCCCCTTTAGCAATGTTTGTCAAAAGAACAAAGAAGACTACCCTGACAGAAAACTTTGAAGAATCCAAGAAGGTAGAAGAAGAGGCCGACAGTATTGCCAAACACGCTCTCGATCTAGAAGTAAAGATAGCAACCATTAAAAAATGTTTTTGTTAACTAGGGATAAAGAAGAACCCGTAGTAGGTTTATAAAATGTTATAAAAATGATGCAAAAAATCTCTAATAAAATTGTAAATCTAGAGAAAGATAAGGCAGCTAGCTCTTCAAGGCCACCTTTCAAGCCATTCTATAAGAAAAGAGAATAAAATGCACAGCCAAACCCACCGGTACATAATTATGTTGTGCTAAACTTAAATGAAATAGCCATGGACCACTTTTGTACTTTTCATCAAGAACAACACTCAGAAAAAATTTGTCCATAGTGAATTAATTCAATGAGTTTGGTAATGAATCAAATGTTAGATGCACAAATGTATGAGCAAATAGATCCTCAACAAGAACGAATTTCTGAGCGGGAATAATTCATTCCAGACACCAAGATGATCCTTTGGGACTGGACTCTTACCCAAGAACCGTCTTTTGAAGATCTTGTTGACGAAGTACAAGCAAACATCTATTAATGTTACTACTAGAAGTAAAGGCTCGGTGCCTAAAGCTAAATTTGCAAATCAAATACCAAAACGGCACATAACTATCATCCCACCCTAACCTAGGACAATTCTAGCATTAAACCCCGTAATGACAAATGAATCAAACGCAGAAATACCCAAACAACCAAAAGTTTCTTCAAACAAAACAGAAAATCAACTTAAAGTTTGAAAAGAATGTGACACGGGCTATGACATAATCAAGGATATTAAGAAAGCAAAAGCTAATGTTTCTATCTTTGATATGTGTAGCCTTCCCTAACAGAGGAAGAGGTTAATGGAAGCTTTTGATCCACAAACAAGCATTTCATTGGAAAACACTGATGAAAACTCAGAAATTAATGAAGCCAACATTGGTGGAAAATCAAAATCTCAACTCTGTCTTTTCTCTTAACTTTTGAGATTTTTAATCATAATGTGCACAATTGTTTGGTAGTTTCTGGTGCCAGTTCGAATGTCATGCCTTTGTCTATCTGCAAGAGGATTAATGGACAACCTATCCCATCCCCATCTCAAATCATACAGTTAGATAGAACCACTATCAAATTCATTGGTGAACTAAAGGATGTGCTTATTAGACTGTCATCTGATTCGAGAGTGTGTCAATTCATTGATATAATGGTGGTCCATATTCCCGAAGCTTATGGTTTTATTTTGAGTAGAGACTGGTCTTCGAAACTGAACGGTTCATTTGCAATAGATTGGTCCCATTTATGGCTACCTTATTAGAATAGGAAAAATCAAATCAAAATATTAAGAAAACCTCACATGAAACAAAATGTCACTTAGTTAGAGGAAAAGAATGAATTTGTAGCTTTCTCATCTTCAGTTTTGGGAAATTATTTCTTAGAAATTGAACCCGGAAATTATCAATCAGAAGATGTTAGTCATGATTCAGACGAATAGTCCGATCTCCTTCATTTTTCAAGGACTGATGATATCAATTGTAACATAGTAAATTTAGTTACTAACTTAGATAGTAATGGCACTAACTTAGTTAAAGAAGAAAGTACTTTTTGGACTCTCTACTTTGATGGCTCCAAAACTCAAGAAGGATCTGGAGTCGGTTGTGTTTTGATTGACCCCAATAGAAGTAATCATTTTTTATCTTGTAAATTAGAATTCTAATGTACAAATAATACTGCTGAGTATGAAGCTTTGATCCATGGATTAAAGAAAGCCATTGGTTTTAATGTCATATATTTGAAAGTCTTTGGTGATTCAGAAATAGTTGTCAGGCAAAGAAGGAATACAATTCATTGCCTTTCACCGCACTTAAAGGGTTATCAAGCTGAGGTTTGGGATCTGATTTCATGTTTTGATGCTTTCAATATTAACTCTATTCCTAGGTTAAAAAATGATGCAGTTGATTTGTTAGCGACTTATGCTTCCAGGTTAGTGCCTACTCATAGCAAATGTTCTATTGAATTAATTTTCAGGCCCTCTGTTCCAGATAACATCACAAATCTCAAGGTATTTGATAATAAAGTTTACCCTTTATATGAAGGGAAACTTCATGCCCAAAAGCGTGAGAAATCTTGAAGCGTTATTTGATTTACAGAGCAAGTTCAGAAGACCTATAAATGCTAAAACTCACAGCTCATCCACACAGCATGAGTCAATAAATCTGGGCACGGAAGCTGAACCGAAATATATTAATCTTGGTAAGTGTTGTAACCCGGGCGAGAGAAGTAAATTCATCAAACTGTTCCAGCAGTATAAAGATGTGTTTGCTTAGACCTATGACGATCTGAAAACATATGATACCTGCATTATTCAACACATAATACCAATGAAAGGTTTCAAACCTCTAATTCAGAAAGAGTTAAAAAGGATGCATCCGACACTCGAGCCTCTAATTCAAAAAAAGTTAAAAAAATTGTTGGATGCCAAGATTATTTTTAAAGTCCGACATTCTGAATGGGTGGCTAACTTAGTTCCCGTGGGGAATAAATCGGGAGAAATTAGATTATGTGTAGATTTCTAGATCTTAAATAAAGCTTCCAATAAAGACAACTATCCTGTGCGAACAAATTCTGCAGATGGTGTCAGGATTAGAACTGTTCTCCCTACTAGATGGTTTCTCTAGTTATAACCAAGTGCTAGTAGCGGAAGAGGACCGGCTCAAAACCACTTTTCGTACAGAGTGGGGAACCTTTTCATATCAAAGGATGCCTTTTGGCTTGATAAACGCAGGAGCTACTTTTCAGCGAGTTATGGACATTGCTTTCTGAGGATTGGGCGGTCAATGTGTAGTACTTTACTTAGATGACATGACAGTTTTTTCAAAGAAAAAGGAAGACCATGTTTTCCACCTAAAGCAAACGCTGCAGGAAATATGGTATCTCCCTAAACCCTAAGAAAAGTATTTTCGCTATTCTTGAGGGAAAACTTTTGGATCATATCATTTCAAAGGAGGGAATCTCGATAGATCAAGAAAGAGTGCAAGCTATCAGTAAGATTCCCATGCCCCATAGCAAGAACTCTATGCAATCATTCATGGGCACCATAAATTTTGTTCGAAGGTTTGTCCCAAAACTCGCTCAGATCGTTAAATCTTTGCAACAAATGGTCAAGCAGAGTGTACAATTTAAATGGAATGACTTGGAAAAGGTTGCATTTAAAGTAATCAAAGCTGCCATAGCCAAGGCACCTTCTTTAAGAATCCCAAACTTCGATAAAGATTTTATTATGTACACCTTTGCTTATGATAACTCTCTCGCAGTTGTGCTCACTCAAAAGGTGGAATCAGGAAATGAATACCCAATTTATTTTATGAGCACTGGTCTGCAAGGCACTGAACTGAATTACCCCATGGTAGATAAGCAAGCATACACAATTTTCAAAGTAGTAAAGCAGTCCAGGCCATATATTCTAAAAATTAGAACTAAAGTCATAGTTCATCATCCCACTGTCAGATCTCTTTTTGTTCAAAAAGGAGAGGAAACTGGGTCACTGCTCTTCAAGAGTATGACTTAGAATTCAAACTAGCCACTATTATCAAAGGTTAAGGTTTATGGAAATTGCTTACTAAAAATCTAGTTGATGAAGAGCTAGACTAGAGGAATGAAGCCGACCTGAACACAATTGATCTATGTCCAATTTTTACAGCGCCAAAGTCTTGGTACAAGGACTTAGTGCATTATTTACAGTCAGGTTACTTGCTGGAGCACTGGAGTCTGAAGCAAAGAAGAGCTCTCCATCTTAAATCAGTATCATACCAAATTATTGAAGGAGTGCTCTTTAGGAAGAATTATGATGGCATTTTCCTCAAATCCTTGGAGAAAGAAGATGCGAGCAACGTGGTCAAAGAATTACATGATGTCCCTGCTGGGGGTCATTACTCTAGAGATACTACAACTCACAAAACTCTCAAAGCTGGACACTATTGGCCCACTCTTTTCAAGGATTCTCACGCCTATGCCCGAAATTGTGACGTATGCCAAAGAAGCGCCGGAAAGTTACCAAAAGCAGCAGGACCCTTGCAGTTAGTTATAATCTCTGAACCATTCAAGCAATGGGGCATAGATATTATTGGAGAAGCAAACCCAAACTCCTCACTGCAACACTGGTATATTCTAACAACTACAAATTATTTTACAAGATGGGCCGAGGCAATTCCGCTACATAAATTCAATGAAGATGCAGTCACCAACTTCCTGGAGGAAAACATCATAACCAGGTTTGGGGTTCCAATTTCCCTAGTCTTTGATAATGCACCTTATTTTTCGTCAATGAAAATTAATTAATTCATGTATGAGAAAGGAATTAAACTCCATTATTCAGCCAATTACTATCCCAAGGAAATGGATTAGCTGAGTCTACCAATAAAAATCTCATCTGAATTTTAAAGAAAACCATGATTGAAAATCAGAGAAGCTGGCGCATAGCCCTCCCAAATGCCTTATGGGAAGACAGAGTTACTCCCAAGAATGCCTTAGGTGTCTCTCCATTCACCCTAGTCTATAGCAAGGAAGCCATCCTTCCCCTAAATGTTTTACTCCCATCCTTGCAATTGGCCCAAGCCTCCCGAGGTTCTAGCAGTCAATCCCTCCAATCTAGAATTGATATCCTGTTAAAACTGGAAGAGTCACTAGCATTGTGGAGTTAAGGCCAGTCTCGTCTACCCCTGCGAGAAGATCATATGTGTTCCTACCCTACTACATTTTGTTATCATGGGAACGCATTAATATTATGCTCACTACTATATCTTTAGAGACACTCATTATGTTCAGAATGTAAGTCTAGTAAATGTTTTTGGGTTATGAAAGTATCTTATATATGTATGCATGATTTCGGATAGGTTCTAAGCCAAAATGACTAAAGGTGGCAAAAGAAAGTCTAAGGCGACCGAGCCTGGATCAGCTGATACGCGGATAGAAACTCTATTCGAAGACCCTAGCTGCACTACAGGCGTGCCTCGATCCAAACACATTGAGATCATATATCAATTTATTCGTGATCATATTCAGAAGGGAGAAGTTGAGCCACAATACATTTCTACAGATGAGCAGGTTCCAGACATTCTGACAAAGTCTTTGATGAAGACTAAGTTTGAATACTTCAAGGAGAGAAGATGGGACTGGTAGAGAATCCTTTCCTGGTTAATAAGGAGTGTTAAAATATTAACCAGGAAAATGATTGGAGAGAAATGCATGCAAAGTTTTGCATGCATGCATGCAAAAGTGAGTTTGTCATGCCATTGTTTTAAGTTTTTGGTAAACCTAACTTCATAGTGAGATGTTATAAGGAAGACAGGAGGTGACTATCTTCATCAAAGAGGCTATTGATCTGAGATAGTTCACTAGAGAGGAGGACGACTTACCTTGAGTAGGAGGGCACATTGCCCAAGAGGAAGAAGATTGTACCACATCCGGTAGAGTGATTGAGTGTCTGTAACTTGCAGAGTATCTTCATCTCAGAGATTGAGGAAGATCAATGACGATCAAAGCTCAGATCTGCTGAGATATGATTCAGTACAAGTCATTCATTGTTGGAGGGATGGAACACTTGTGCATGCAGAGGAGGACGTTTTCAGTCAGAGGGCACTCTTCAGAGTGAGCAAAGCAGAGCAGAGGATATAGACAGATAGATCAGGAAGAGGCAGATGCAGGGACACTCAGATCCAGTTTTGAAGTTAGGGCTCATCTCTTCCATGCATGCATCAGTTGGATGCATGCAAATCTAGGGTTTGCCTGAAGAGATTTCTGAGGTAACCCTGTATTGTACTTGTCTCTTTTCCTATATGCTTTGGGCTCAAGAAAGAAGATAGCTCCACACTTTGCTGGTTTTTCCCGAAAGGGTTCCAGGGTACATCTATTGTTTATGTATGATTGCAATTATATTTTCAGTTGGTAAATGCAGATCTAGTTGTATGAGTTTATATTAATGTTGTATTGATATTGAGACTCATACTGCTTGAGATCTTAGGGCGATCCAGAGGGAGTAGTGATCTTTGGATCTAATATTTAGAGATTTTTTGTGCAAGGATACTCTGCTCATTTCTTGTTGCTATTTGAATAAAATCAAGACTTTGGGGGTCCATATGGTGTGCACATTTTGTCCATGAGAATTCATTGAAGCTTCATTTAGGTGATACTAGTTCAATTATATTCTTCATATGCAATTTATTTGATCATGTATCTAGCTTAGAAGGTTTTGTCAAGTCCATAGGGTGAACATTTATATTCTTAAGTTGTTCATTGATGCTTGGTTGTATGAGATTTAAAAGTAGCAGACTGTAGTTGGTTATACTTATGCTCTTTTTGTTTCATTTGATTAATCATACTAGACTTGATCATATCTTGTGTTGACGTGGTATATTTTTGTGGATATCCTAAGAGTGGAGTGGGATCTTGAGCTCAGTTGCTTCTTCCTCCCATTCACCACTATTTTGCTAACAATTTGTGCATTTCAAGATTCTACAAGGTCATCTTTTGTTCAAGATTGGGTTCAACGATCTTGCTCATTATTCACCATTTAAAATAATTTTCTAAAATCTTGGTTACCTGGTTACTCGTGCAAGCTTGTGATATTTTTCTACGCCCTATCTTCCTCAAGTGTTGCATTCACTCTTCCCTTGGCTTTTTATCCTCCTTTCGCTCCTCCTCTTTGGCTTGTTTTCTTTCCTTTCACCCCTCATCCTTTTCTCCCTCTTTTGCATTCTCTTTTTTCCTTTAGCTTCTCCTCCTTTCGCTCCTCTCCTTCCTCCATTCGCTCATCTCTTCCTTCTCCTTGTTTCCTCTTCCCTTCTCCCTTTTATTCTCTTCTTTGCCTTTGTTTCTTCCTTGTCTTCTTGCCTCTTTATCTTGTCCTTTCCTTATTGTTAGCTAGATCTTGTTAGTTTTCATTTTTTAAGTTTTGTCTTAGCTTAGATCTAAAATGTTTCTTTTATTTTTGTTTATAGTTTAGTTCCATTTCATACTTAGTTTATCTTTGGAGATTTCTAGTTCATTTGGTATTCACATGCTAGCTTAGTTTAGGTCATATTTTCAATTTCATTTTGATTTTCTAACATCTTAATAAGTTCCATGTTTGAAGCCCTTATTTGTAGGTGAACAAAGAAGATCTAAGCGAAGAAAAAAGCCTTAAGGATAAACCAAAAGGAGCAAGCAAGAAAATAAACAAAGAGAAAAACAAACTCCTTGAAAAGCAGTTCCCTCTTCTCTCATTCCCCCATCCAATATTGTACTTTCAAGTGAAATTAATAACCAAAAATTATTGTAAAAGACTAATAAAAAGCAAGTAGGATAAAGGCTCCCACATTCCTACTTCCCCCATTTGGGGGAAGCTTGTATTGTCTCTTGTCCCACTAATAAAAAGCAAGTGGGATAAAGGCTCTCACACCCCTACTTCCCCCATTTGGCGGAAGCTTGTGTTGTCTCTTATCCCTTTTTCACATTTAGTTTAGTTGTCTTTTTCCAAGTAACTTAGACTTCATTGCTAGATTGGTTTTCAATTGCTAGAGTAGCTTCAATTTTGAAATAATTGCTAGAAGTTGATAGTCTAGTTTGTTTTATTCAAAGTTTTAAATTAGTTCATTTTCTAATATAAACTGGTAATAAAAAGAACATCAAAATCTCTTGAATCTCATCGAAACGTGGATCAATAGTGCTCTCTGTCGGAGAGTTTATTTGCACTTTGGTTTTATTGCTAACCCCCTTGTTTTCCCGTGTACAATCTTAAGACCTGAAAGAGACTCTTGGGTAGTATAGTTTCATTTCAAGCATTTATTACTTTTTACAATATAAATCTCGTTCCTATCGGATCAAGAGTGCTCTCTGTTGGAGAGTTTTTACAATGGTTCTTGTTCCAAACATTCAGAAAAACTGGAATATACAATTTACTACACGGTGTATGCTCTGCCCACTAGTGGGATACCCAGAAGCAGTTGTAGACTATTCAATTCTCTACATCTAAATTCCACTTCAATCTAATAAAATTTATTCCCAAGAAAACCAATGAAAATCCGACGTTGATCATCAAATAGTCGACAGTGGGAAAATTCCTCCTAGGGACGCTGGAACCACTATACCGAGATCTTAAAAGCATAGTTAGGATACATCCTTGTTCGTGTAGTGTTGAACACCACTTTGGAGAGTCTGGATAGCCAACATGTCCTTATACGGAACCACTTAGATTATTTTTCCGGACATATCTCCAGTACCGTAAGGTAAATCTTAGAGATCCCCTTCCCTTAATAATCAACTCCTCTTAAAATCTAAAATAAAATTTAGCAAGAGCATTCGCAAAACAGTTCTCAAAGCACACCCAAGACTTGTATTCAACATCCCAAGCACAAACATTGACTCCATAAGGCACTGGTCCTTCATCTCATTATTCATTTGATTATTATCTATCTGGAGCATTACAATTGTGGATACTTTACATTTAAATCATCGTTTATCAAGTGGTTGTGTATCTGAATTATCTTGCAAGTACATGCTTGGAATCTATAATTTGTTATTGTAAATCATAAAAAAAAACTCCTAAAAAACACCCATCTGCATCACACATTCCAACAAACATTTAAAACACAAGAGCCTTAGAAACTCTTTTTAGGGTCTACCCCCCTTGGCTTCGTTAGGAGTTTTCCTTAATGGAGGAGTCGGGATCAGGTGATAGCACCTAACTCTTTGCTTTCCCCTAAGGCCACACCTTTCCCACTTGGGAAACAAATTTTGAAATATTTATGCTACTGGTGTGCACATTCGGCGGGCAACAGGAAGCATATCTTGTCGCAACAACTTTTAAGAACTCCAATCTGGAGTACTCTCGAAATATGGTTTGAGATTGGTGGTGGTTGTGATGAATTTAACTATCTCCCTTCCTTTCCCTGTGAGTTCCTTGATCCATGGAACTTTGTTGTCAATCTCTTCTAAGATTAGATTTAGATTATGGACAATGCAAGGTGTCTTAAAAATGTGATCAAACCTGCTCTCAACAATTAAACTTGCGGCATTACAAACTGGTGCATTATCCGTGATAACTTGCACCACCTTATTAGGCCCTATTTTCTCAATAGCTTTAATTAAAACATTAGCAATGAATTGAGCATCTTTCACCTCCCCTGAACAGTCTTCATCCCTTCGAAACATTGCTCCTTTTGGTGAAGTGGCAATGATGTTTATCAGTGGCCTACACCTGGTATCTCTCCATTCATCTGAGACTATGGTAACACAGAGCTGCCCCACGAAGCACGAATCAGTGCTAAGATATCTTCCACAAGATTTCTCCTTTTTTAGGAGATCAGTTCGGATTTTTTCATAGTTTGGCACCTTGTACCCTACAGTAGCTGTGTTAATTGCTCGCACAAGATCATGCCACTAAGGAGACTGAACCACATTGAAAGGTATCCCACAAGCATAGATGGCCCTAGGCACCCTTGTGTCGGCTTTTTCTCTCCCTTGAACATTCACCAATTTGCCTATTCTACTCTCTTGAATTGAAGGAGTCCCTTTGGTATTTTTTGATAGTTTTACTTCTTGTTGTTGAGCTGCTTTCCTCTTCCTCGCTTCAAGGACAATCCTTGGCTCGATGTCTGGAGGTTGAATGGAAACATTAGCAAGCTGGTCATGTCTTCTTTTAAGCCTATCAGCCCTATCTTGCTCAATTTCATACTTCCTCCTCTCACTTGGGTCACTTGCTTTTGGGCAACCTTCAATGCCCTTTTATGTTTCATGCAAGAAATGTGACCTGACTCTTGGGTAGGAGGCCTTATACTGAGATTTGTAGAGAGTACATCGCCACTCCCATGAGCCACCACCTCCACATCTTGAAATATTTTGAACGTGAGCCCAAAGAAGATAGTATTTAGCCCTCTTGTTGAGCTTAGGGGTTGAACCAGTAGCTTGGTTGGAAGCTATTGATGCTGCAAAAAAAATTTTAAAAAAAAAATCAGCCATAAGAAAATGGATATGTGAAGCATAATCCATGATAAAAAGAAAAAAAAAATAGCAAACAAGTTAAATAGAGCATGCTTCTCACCACAAAGTGTTTCATGTAGGTGAAGCTGCTCCAAAACACTAAAAAAAGGGACTAGAACAAAGTTGTTGCTGCTCCAAAAAACCACAGAATACTGTTGTCTCTGCTTAATAAAAAAGAAATCTTCCTTGTTGCTCCTCAAATATACAAAATAACCCCACGCTCCTCACTTATCCTCACTGGTCCTCGTCGTCTTAAAATCGCTACTCCAATCTGCATACAAAATCACTCTCTCACACTCCAATCGCTGAGGAAGCCACTGAGCAAAAAATCAAGTGAGGCAGTCGCTGAAAAAAAATTCATGTGAGGAAAGAAAGAGGCCAATGTTATTTTGTAATGCTTGCACGGACTCTAGAAGCTTCCGGTAATTACCTAAACCCCTAGTCGAATATTAAAAACTTCATAAAAAATTAAAAATTTAACTTTGACCAAGCGTTAACGGGCTTCCAAGAAGGAAACGATCCAAGATGGAAAATCGGTTTGGAAACCCATTTCCTTCCAAGGGAAACTCGTTTCTTGCAACTTAGCCATAAGACAAATGTATTATGACTTGCAAGCACCACAATACTGCCAACTAACATGTGTCAAGAAAGGGAGTTCCAACGAAGAAGTTGCTTTCCAACAACGTGGAAATTATAAGAAAATGATAATTTAGAAAGAAGCTCCAAATTTAGTTAGCATAAAGGAAGCAATAACATTGTTACAGTAGTTATTAACATGGAAACTACTCCAAAACTATTGCATCAAGAACAAGGAAAGGATAGCATAATTTAATTAAAAGGGAAAAATAGTGATACTCTCATAAAGGATTCAGACAAATACAAAACTTGCAAAACTTCATTCCAATAGATGTGCCTAGGTATCTCCACACTTAATTGATTATGTGACAAATCCCTTGAAACAATACGAAACCATCGTTAAATGACATCTCTCCACGGTTTTGTTGTTGTAAATGTAATTTCGGAAGATATTATTTTGTATATTATTATTATATTATTATTGTACTTTTATTGTACCTTCGTTGGAAATGCTTTTCCTCCGTTCGGGGATGGCATTATTGTATTTTGTCATGTAAGAATATCAAGGTAAAACCGCCATTGTAAGTCAGGGCAATAGTCCCCAAAAAGTTAAATGTAAAATGTATTTTTGAGTCTCTCTAGGAGAGGTCGGCCCAGTTAGTTGAGGAAGTCGGCCCCATTGGGGATTTAGGTGAGTCACACATAAAGTATAAATAGGGAGGCGCCCTCCCTCATTTGTACACACACCAACAAGCAACTTCGCTCAAAGGAAGAGAAAGACAAGTTCATTGAGGAAGAAGAAGGAAGTTGCTGAAGTCATATTATCTTTGGGTATTCTATCTTGGTTTGATATTGTACTAAGTGATTAATCTATTACCGAAGAAGTTGCGGGGTTTTCTCCTTTATTGTTTATCGGAAAAAAATTCTTGTGTTCTTGTGTATTGTTGTGCTTGCCTATCTTTCAAGATTAAATATCTAACATAATTAAATTAAAGTGCAAACACTAACATGGTTTCAGAGCCACTCCAAAAGAAGGCACTGTGCAGTAGCAGAAAGCTAGGGTTTCCAAATCCAAGGTATTCTCTCCAAAAATCAT
This sequence comes from Larix kaempferi, assembly GCA_027924585.1. Taxonomy (NCBI): domain Eukaryota; kingdom Viridiplantae; phylum Streptophyta; class Pinopsida; order Pinales; family Pinaceae; genus Larix; species Larix kaempferi. The sequence goes on from BSBM01000348.1 coordinate 8,662,968, forward strand.
CTAGAAAAGAGGGCTAGGCTCACTCACCTCAACTAGGAACATCTTTTGGTGGAGAAAGATGCCAATTTGGAGGATTTTCAGTCTTGCCCTAATTTCTGTTGGAACTAGGAAAACTAGGGCTTCTTGTTCCGGGCACTTCCTTCCACAAATCAGCTTGAAAAGGAGGCCATTTAAACTTGCCCTAGGAGGGAGCATCTTCTTGTGGAAGCGAAATTCAAAAGAAAGAATTTTCATTTTTGGCCCTATCACTACTATGAAGAGGGAAAAATAGGGCATCAATTATTTTGCAATTTTGTCCACGATTTTGGGAAAAGGAGTACATTTCTCAACTCGCCTTCAAGAGGCGCATCTTTCTATCCCAATAGAAGTTCAAGATTCCAAGTTTGAAAAATTAGGGTTCTCTATCAAACCCTAAGGCATACAGCTCCAGAACTAGGTTGTGCATCTCAAATTGGTAAGATATAATTCCTTGCTATTTTTATTTGAGGTTCTCATATAAAAATGATAAATCACACCAAGCTTGAGGACAAGCTTGAAAGCACTGATAACTTCCAGGCATGGAAGTATAGAATTTCTCTCATTTTAGAAGAGAATGATTTGGACAAATATGTGAATGAGGAGGTTCCAAAACTAGAGGAAGATGATGACAAAGAAATACACAAGAAGAACATGATCAAGTCCAAAAGGATCATTGTTGACTCCATCAAGGACCATCTCATCCCTCGTGTCTCATCCTTGAAGACCCTTGTTACACTAGTATTAGCACCAGCGTATTTGCAGAGGTGCCCCAGGGAGAGGATGTCTTTTTTCTAACCAAGATGGGTGTTTAGCCATCTTATTCTGTGGTAGGGGCATGGCTAGACCCTCTGGTTTCTCTTCTGGAAGTACTATGGCTTAATGGCATCGCTGACTGCCTCATGAAAGGGTTTGAAACCCTGAGGTTGGTGTCTGGGTCTTCCAGGGGTGGGTCACTGGGTCACATGACCCCAACCCTGTTTCATCACTCCAACGGCAGTTGTTCCAGCACTAAGACTCACTCTCATCTTCCGGAGCACATGCAGCACCCTCTTGGTCCTTCCAGTTCAGCAGTGCCCTCCCTTTGGACCCTCCTTCAGAGGAGGATGTCATCCTCCTGGCAGACTATTTGATTGCTAAAAGTGGGGGGGGACATTGAGGGTTTTCATCATTGTAGGGGTTAATTGGGGCATGAAGACCCCCCCCCGTACAGTCTATCCTTTCGTTTTGTCAAATTTGGCCTTGTTTAACGTATTTTAGCACCTAGGGGGTAAAATACCCCAGGTAGCCTACAATAGGTCATCTTTAGATTATTTTATATTATTTTGTTATATTTTTAAGTTGACATTTTTAAATATTAAATTGACCTTATTTTGTGTAAAGTGAGTGTGAGATCATATAAATAATATCTCCTCACTTCATTTTTAGACATCAACTTTTGGGACAAGATCATTATGTCTGCTATTTGCCCTAACTAGGGCTCTTTGAAGAATTGCTCTCTTTGATGAAAGATATGTTGCAAGTTTGAAGCATTTCTTGGAAGTTTTTCTTTTGTTCATGCCATTCCTAAGGTGACGCTAGAGTTGTTTTCTTAACACATGCACTTGGAGGTATCTATACCTTTGGTTTGATGTCTCTTAGTCAATTTGTATGAAATTGATGCTTGTTAGGGTTGAATGGAAGCCATTATTGCTTCATTTTTTCTTGATTAGCATGTCATTTTTGTCATTGATCACCTATGCATTCAAGCTTGAGCTTTAGGTCTTCAAGTCTTGCTAAGACTAGGTTCCCTCAACGAATCCTAGAGATTGTTGGGTTAGCCCTAGTTTTCTAAGCTTGCCAAGTACCATCTCAAAGAGGGTTGTCCCTCTCATTGATGCCCTAGGTTTGGTGAATAGTTGTCTCTTGAAACCCTAGGTTGTTCAACTACTTTTTAACCTAAAATCTGAGTTTTGTACATTTGTAATTATTATTTAGGGTTAACATTTTGCATTTTCAGGGTAGAATTAGGGTTAGAATTAGGTCTACAATTTTATGATAAAAACCCTAAAAATATAATTTTTTTTTTTTTTTGCATTTTTGGCCTCCCTAAAATTTCAGCCCTTCCTCCTATAAATTCAGCCTACCCTATTTGTCCCTAGAAACCATAGGGCGAAATTGTAGGAAGCCCTAAAAATTTAAAAATATAAAAAATTCTTAATAAAACCCTAAAAATCTAAAAATCTAAAAATTAATTTTATTTTTTTTTACTCCCTAAAATTTAAGTCCTTCCTCCTATGAATTCGACATGCCCTTTTTGTCGCTAAAAATCTTAGGGCGAAATTGTAGGAAGCCCTAAATATTTAAAATTCTCAAAAATCCTAAAAAAACCATAATTTTTGTGATTTTGTACATATTATGTTAGATTTAGTTTTAATTTTTAATTTAGATCTTTTGTTTACTTTTATTTTTCATAAAATTAATAAAAAGCCCTATTTTACTGTTGCCTAAACCTAGCTACAGACCTAGTTCCCTCTCCCTCTAAACCCTTAACCCCTGCACACAAAAACAATTTCAAGTTAGCATTATTTTCACCTATGCATGCTTTTAAACAAAAATCAAAATCACTTTTCTGCTCTATTTGTATTAATTTTCTGTGTGAATATGGGTCTGATTGTTTGAAGGAAATCTGATTTTCTTTATGTACTTTATACTAATTTGTGTTCAAATAATTAACGAGAGGAGTTAATGAAATTCTAAAGTGTTGATGTTGAAAGTTTAACTCTGATTTCAATAAAGTGTGAAGCTGCTATAACACTCTGACATACTCTCTCATAGATCTGGAAATTGATACTTTAATTTGGCGTCATTGGAATTACCTTACTTCTCATGCATATTGTTACAGATTGTTCTCTTGACTATTTCAAAAACTGCCAAAGACTTGAAGTGGTTGAATGTATGAACTTATTTTCATCTTACTCATTACTTACAAGTGTTTGGAACTGTCATACTGCTGTAATATTTTATTTAGATACAGATCTGAAACTTGCACCTTGGGAATACCTTTGTACTTTTAATCATTAATACTTGAGTTACATTGCTTAAGACTTACATCTGTCCTAGAGCTAATTGAATTAATTCTGCTATAACTTTGGAATGACATTACATGAAACCTTTTTGATATTTACCTTATGAGCTGGTTGCTATCTATTGGATACAAAGTGGATTTAAATTGTTGCAAGATATCTCCTTGAATTGCCATATCTCACTGATGAAAGTCTTGGCTGATTGGTTAATTATTGATGTTAGTTATTTGAAAAGATCCAATCAAATACAAACTCTATCTACTTTACACTTGTCTTAGTAATATTGTTGTCCTAATTAATTCTTGGTGAGTGATAGTTCTTACATCATTTCAATTGTTTGCTTTTGCTGCTATAATTGCAATCATCTACATGACATTGACAATTATCACTTAACGCATATTTGGTTGTTGGTTGATGGTGTTAGCAATATAGTCTTTTGATCCAATATTGATTGTCATACATATGTACACAGTGGATTATTGATTTTGATCATATCTTTTGCACTCGCTGGCATTGATCATAACATTATTGACTCCATTTAGGCACTGGTCTAACTACAAGATTGCATAGAATATAGTTTGTTGGTTGTTCTAGTGTCTTTACAGGGTTCCATAAGGATACTTCTCCTTGGAGGTTTCGACTACCGAAAAAGTTAGAATGGTAACCAAGGTGACATTGGGTCACTTTTCTTATTTGTGCTTACTGGGAATTAGCCCTGCTAATTTGCTCGGTAACAACCCCTAAGAAGATGTTCGATGCTTTGACAAAGTTATATGAAGGGAAGCACATCAACCAAAAGATGACTCCGAGGAACCAACGCAAGAATGTGAAGATTCAACACTTAGAAACTATTCAATCTTACTTCAGAAGAGTCTCTTGGATCAAGGAACAACTTGAGACAATTGAAGATAATGTTGAAGAATGATAGATTGTGATGACTACCTTGAATGGTCTCCCAAGATCATGGTACTCATTCATTCAAGGAATATGTGCCAGAAAGAAGATAATCAAGTTCAGTAGATTATGGGAAGAATGCACTCAAGAAGAAGCTTGATTAGTAGCAAGAGAAGAAAATATGGGAGCTAATGATGACCAAGCCCTAACTGCTCATACTAAGAAGGATCAAAACAAGAGGCAGGACCACCATCACAAGAAGTCTAAAAGATCCCAGGAGAATCATGGATTTAAAAGAGACCTCTCTAGTATTGGGTACTTCACATGTGATGAGAAAGGAAATTATTGAAGAAATTGTCCCAAGGATCCTCTAGGAAAATCAACAAGAAGAGGCATCATGCACATACTGCAGAAGATGATGAACCCGCAAGCAAAAGAACAAAAGAAGATTCTTCAAGTGATGAAGAATATGTATAGTAATAAATGAAGGTAACCAGTTACAAGGGTTCATTCAGAAGGTTCCACCTCATAAGGTGAAGCTAGAGATGACTTTCAGTATTACATGAAAGGAGTAGGAGAAGCTCCTACAAAGTTATACTCCGGAAAACAAATAAAGATCAATGCTCTATGGAAGAACCTCTCATCGATTTCACAATTGGTTAAGATGCATAAGAAGGGACACCCAGATTCTGCTCCAATACAAAGAACAAGTGATCTACGGTGTAGACTACTTGCTCAACATTTTCGATCATGAGCAAGAAAGGCATGAGACCTCAGTATCAGACGATGAAGTAGAACATATTGTTAGAGACTCCAGTAGTTCCTGCAAGGTAGAAAAGATCAAGAGGGAGTCCACCCACAACCAAACAAAGATAAGTATTTAAATTATCATTTATTGTATATTTAATTGCTTAAACAATATTGTAGAGTTGTTTACATATTTATGTTCCTAGATTTAGAACGTGCATTATGCATGTCAGAGAGTTGTATTAATGGAACAGTGCATTACTAATATGCATGTGATGGCTAAGTGGCCTATGGAGTTGTATTATGAAAAATGATGTGTAGGAGATAGTTCTGAGACCAAAAAGCAAGTTTGTTGTGACTTCAAAATGGATCTACAAGATCAAGCATGATGCAGATGATAGCATCGAAAAACACAAGCCAAGATTTGTGGCACATGGCTTCTCCCAAAAAGAAGGCATAGACTATGAGGAGACATTTGCACCTGTAGCAAGATACAATTTCATCAGATCTATGCATAGTAATCAAATGGAAGGTACACCAAATGGACGTCAAGACAACATTCTTGAATGTTGTAGTCGAAGAGGAAGTGTATGTGGAGCAGCCACTGGAATTCGAGACACATGATAGACAGACTCATGTGTGCATTACAACGGGCAACATCTTTGGCACCGCTGCCGAGGAACAATTTTTTTGTTCGTGGACGACATTAACTTAGTTTTTTCTTGGTTTTCTACCTTTACCTTTTTGATAGATTTTTAGTTTAATCAACTCTCTGAAATTAGACTTGAGGAGATTAAATAGGTTAGCTTCTCATAGGATCCTTGAGAATATTGGATCTGAATCTATTTTGGACATCCATAGTCTTTTTATAGAGGTCAAAATAAAAAAATTCTGGCCACTAACCTTTTTCCTTTTATAAAATGTTAAAATAAAAAGTAGAACTTTTGTGAGTATTTCAAATGCATTTTTTTTATTCTCACATGGCGACTCCATTAAAGGGATTAAACCCTTGTATCTCATATTTTGTTGAGATTTGTGTGTAGATGAGCCCATACAAATACGAAATTTTTTAAAAAGCTCATTGTTGGATAGCTTCACTCTTTCAGTACTTGAGATTCTCCATGATCAATTCAAACCGGGGCTGGATTACTATGACATGGATATTAAGAGAAGAGAAATTGCTGCTCAGATCTCCCTTGCATATCTGCCCATTGATTACTTTGGAATTCTAGGCTTTCCAAATAAAATTCAGGATGAAAAGACATCTTATCCCCTTCCTATGTTTTGTTGTCATGATGAGGATTATCCAGCCAGACTCCATGTTTTGACTTTCCTTGCACGAATGAGGAAATATGACATACACCATGAAGATCATATGATATAGATGTTTGCCTATTCTTTATGAGGGGATGATTCATGTTGGTTTTATGAGGGCCTCCCTGATAGATCTATTACTTCCCTCATTAACTTCTTTGAGAAATTTAAGAGGCAATGGAATATACATGATAATATGGAGTTCCACACTAGAAGCATTCTGGCTTCCTTCTTTCCTTAAAAAGAATTTCATGAGGAAAAGCTTGAGTTATCCAATACCAATATGATGTATGACACACCTTTTTTGGAAACTCATGTTGATCCCATTGAAGAACAACATGACGAACCATTCATTGAAGATATTATTGAAGACTCTCCTCATGTTACCTCAATAGAAAACGCTGAAGAGTGGGAATTTTTTCAAGACTATTTCAGTGATGATGAGCACATTTATATTCCTAATCCACCTCCAGAAGAAGCCATTGCAAAAGCCCATATTGAAATTCATGAAGAATTTTCTCTTGTGTATAAAGATATAGGCTTGGATGGCTCACTTCCTTATGACATTTTTTCTGAAGAGGAGTATTGTGAGAATGAAGAGGATAGACATAGCTTGGAGCATGATGTAAGTGATGATGAATTCATGACTGACAAAGATATAAGTGATGATAAATGGATGTTTATAGAGAACCCTATCTATGCCACATCTAAAGAAGTGAATGATGAGCCGAAATGCTCTATTGATAAGCCCACTTATGAGCAAGATGATAGATATAGCCAGAGATATGATGAAGTTCATGAAGACTCTCCCATATTTGACAAAAGTGTGGATGATGACCATTGGACATACATTGGAAAACCCATTTTTGATATATCAAGAGAGGGGAGTGTGGATGTTGAAAACTTGGGACATTTGGACATGGAAGAGGAACATGTTATTTCTTCATATGAGTAGTTAGAGCCATGCATGAATATCAACAATGAGGACTTGGAGAGGCAGTACGATGAAGAGCCAAACTGGGTACAATTGATTGAAGATATATCTCAGTTGTTGTCTTCACATGCAGACATTCCTTATGATTTGGAGCAGCTTGAGGTTGGTGTGATATGAGGTGGAAGCCACCTCACAAAAGGGTCGCCCCTCTTCACATTGGAACCTTCACCCAAGCTTTAACGAGTTTCATGCATGGAAAGTCTTCCCATGTGAAGAGGAAAGGCGCACCTCTAGTTTAATCTATTCGTTATCTCAATGTTTTAACTTTATAACACGTGCCTTTATCCATTTAGTGAGGTCGTACATTATTAGAAACCATATTCCACCTCCTCCCCCACCTTTTTTTATTCATTTTCTAGATTTTCCAATTTTTGTCTTTTGTGCATTTTGTAGCACACTTTGTATTTAAATGTCATTTTGTCGCGTCCTTAAGAAGAATTGCCACAAATGACAATTTAATCACCCAAAACCTAGGAAAAGTGAGTCATAGGTTAAAGAGGACGCTTTGAGGGTGAAAACGAGCATCTCGCCAAATTCCACCTCCAGACCATGCTTTTATTACTCTTTGAATTTTTCCATTTAAACCATTAAACAATGGTCTAATTTTACAGGAAAGAATATATATTTATCGGAAGCGACTCAAACTCCTAGGGGACCTAGTGCATGTCCATACGACTTATTACTGATGGCTAGCACATAAATTTACACAGACACTTAAAGTTTAATAACCTCCCTAGGTTCGACCACCATGGTAAATAATCCAACTTTGGAGGTGAGTGAAAAAAATCAAGAATTATATGCGACTGAAGTGCAACGCATAATTACCAAGGAAAAAACACTCTAAAGTATCCCCTTGATAGCTCAACCTAAGGTAGGCCAATCCTTTTACAAATTGACCATGCTTAGACCAACTTATTACAAATTTTAGAAAGGCCCAAAAATTTGGCCTGATGAACCTCAGAACATTGAACATGTTCATAACTCTAGCGGCTCGCAAGAAATCCGCCTAATGTACAAATTAGGAGGTAATAGGAAGCATCGAGCATAGGAAGCTCTTGGATCTGTGCAATGTCTAGCATATCTGCATCATGATTGTAACCCACGAATTATTCACAAAGATTAAAGACTTACAACATCTTCTTATATGACAACTTTGAAGCACGTTTGAGAGATTTTGAGTTTGCCAAGCGTATCCAGTCTGTTGAAACCCACACTCCTACCTATGTTATTGGTACCATTGGTTACATTGACCCTGAATATGCAAAGACATTGGGGCATAATGAGAAATTTGATGTGTACAACTATGGCATTGTTCTTTTGGAGCTACTGACAGGGAGGAAAGTTGTAGATAATCACTCTAATTTGCTTCAACTGGTAAGATATTAAGATTTATATTCTATGAATCTACTTCAGTTGTCAATATGTTTTTGTCAATGGTGGATATTGTTTCTCTGGAGTTATTGCATGGACCAAGAAAATCAAAAAAAATAAGATATGTTTTTTTAAATTTTAATGTGGAAATTTGAATGCAGATACAATCTAAAGTAGATAACTAGAGTGTCATGGACAATGTTGACCCGGAAGTAGCAGCAACCTGCACAAATCTTGGGGTTGCAAGAAATGTCTTTGAGCTTGCGTTTTTTTGCTCAAGGGAACAACCTTCTCACTGTCCAACCATGCATGAAATCATCATATTTTTACAATCATGAAATCATCTTATTTTTACTATTTGACTGAAATGAAGTCATGAATAAGTCTCTAGAGGGAGCTCATAATGAAATCGTCATATTTTTACTATTTGACTGAAATGAAGTCATGAATAGGTCTCTAGAGGGAGATAATAATGAAAAGTGTCCAATTGTTCATTTTGTCATAGTCCTGCTAGTGGATAAGCTAGCCTCTTCTGTTAAAAGCTTAAATTTGAATTTTTGTGTATCGAATGCAGTCCACTGCAAAAGTCTAACCTTTTTAAAGCAGATGAGATCACTCTGTGTTACAAACAAATGATTTCTGATTGGTTTTGCGAAGAAGCCAATCATAGTCCCTAGAACATTTTTGTTGCTTATGTGGTTACCTAATTAGGTTAAACTACCAATATATGACAAGAATATATACATTGCAAAATATTTATTTTGGATATTTGTACATGCAAAATATTGCATGTTTTAACATTGAATATATGTGTTCTTTACGAGTCTTTTTTCTTACAAGTTGTGAGTTTTATTTTATACATTGCAAAATATTTATTTTGGATATTTGTACATGCAAAATATTGCATGTTTTAACATTGAATATATGTGTTCTTTATGAGTGTTTTTTCTTACAAGTTGTGAGTTTTATTTTCTTTTTACTTGTATTCTATTTTTCTCATGCAATGCTCAGGGCTAAAACATAACTCTATGCTAAAACACTGTCTCTGTCTTTGATGCCTACCCTTTCTTTCATGTCTGTCCAATCCAAATAAGGCTTTAAGATTGTATGATTATTTATTCCTTAGTTGATTATTATAGCATATGCTTATTTCTTTCTTGATTAATTATAGCAGATGCCCTTGTCCATCTTTGGACATTTAGCCTTCAGATTAGGTAAAATCAGTAGAGAGGTTATCGTTCAATACGTTCCCGAGTATTATTTTATGGCAAGAAGATATAGAGGAAATAAAGAGAGTGCAGAGCACCCAATTCCCGACATTGATGCCAATCTTTGTTGTTGATATACAATATATATATATATATATATATATATATATATATATATATATATATATATATATAGCTTTTACCCTGAAACAAATGAGGTCAATTTTTAGTGCTTTTGAATTAGAGCAAAACTTGATGTAGGTATCAGTCTAATATAGGTTGAGCTTGACTGCATTTGAGACACAAAAATGCAAATTTAAGCTTTTAACGGAGCAGGCTAGCTTATCCACTAGCGGGACTATGACAAAATGAATAATTGGACACTTTTCATTATGAGCTCCCTCTAGAGACCTGTTCATGACTTCATTTCAGCCAAATGGTGCTCTGTGAAACAACCTCACCAAATCTCCCAAACAAAGGCCAATCAGAAGTACTCTTTGTGCCTCCTGTAACATCTCTATGGATTCTTTTAGTGTATTCCTCTCAATATCTCATGTAGTTGTTGTTGAGTGCCGATTAGTTTGCTCAGATACTTCAGCTTGTGTAGAATCCAGTAATAACACCTGTAAAAATCTGACGATTTCATGCATGGATGGACGATGAGAAGGTTGTTCCCTTGAGCGAAACAATGCAAGCTCAAAGACCTTTCTGACAACCCCAAGATTTGTGCAGGTTGCTACCACTTCCAGGTCAACAGTGTCCGTGACACTCTAGTTATCTAATTTAGATTGTATCTGCATTGAAATGCTCACGTAAAAAATTTAAAAAACATATCTTATTTCTTTATTTTCTTGGTCCATGCAATAACTCCAGACAAACAAGCTCCACCATTGACAAAAACATATTTCCAACTGAAGTAGATTTACAGAATATAAATCTCAATATCTTACCAGCTGAAGCAAATTAGAGTGATTATCCACATCTTTCCTCCCTGTCAGTAGATCCAAAAGAACAATGCCATAGTTGTACACATCGGATTCCTCATTACGCCTCAATGTCCTTGCATATTAAGGGTCAATGTAACCAATGGTACCAATAACATAGGTAGCAGTGTGGGTTTCAATAGACTGGATATGCTTGGCAAACCCAAAATATGTCAAACGTGCTTCAAAGTTGTCATATAAGAGGATGTTGTAAGTCTTTACATCTCTATGAATAATTCGTGGGTTACAATCATGATGCAAATATGCTAGACATTGCGCAGATCCAAGAGCTATCCTTAAATGTGTGTCCCAGTCTATCCTATTTGAAGATCCTACATATAATAAGCATTGCTTACATTCTCCAACTAGGCCATTGACAAACATTAACTATATATGGAAGGTTGGTTAGAATCACTTGCTAACTTTCATGATCCATGTACATCTAAATTTCTTAACAATTTTTGTCATCCATTTCATTCACCATGTAAGATGTCCCATGAACTTCCATTAACCATGTAGTGATGTAGTCGTAGAACAACAAATTTCCATGTGGAGAAAAGACAGTACCCTTGCAAACTTACAAGATTCCTATGCTTGATGCTTCCTATTACCTCCTAATTTGTACATTAGGTGGATTTCTTGCGAGTAGGAAGAGTTATGAACATTTTGAATGTTCATCATCAGTGTGCCGAGATCCATCAGGCCAAAAAGCTTTGGCCTTTTGTAAATTTTGCATGTCCAAACCCTTGCAGGGGAATTGTAATAAGTTGGTCTATGCATGAATTTTTTATGAAAGGCTTGGCCAACCTTAGGGTTTGTTATCAAGGGGATAATCTAGAGTGTTTTTTCCTTGGGAATTGTTCATTACTCTTTAGTGACGTATAATTCTCGAGTTTTTCACTCACACCTCCAAAGCTAGAGTATTTCCATGATGGTAAATTTTGAGGGGTTATTAAAGCCTACTAAAATGTATTTTTGTAACATGCTACCCATTATTAATAAGTCATATGGACATGCACTAAGTCCCCTAGGAGTTTGGTGTCTTTCCGACAAAAATAATTTTTTCCGTAGACCATTTGTTAATTCTTTAATTGGAAATTTTCAAAATATAATAACATTTCGCTCCTTGTCAGATAGTCAACAAAATTGGAATTAATGTTTTGCAAACATTTTGTATTACCCATCGCAGGCTAGTCTGAGCTTTGGAATATCAAAAACGGTTGTTTTGCACTTATTAAATTTTCACATTTAATTAATCCACCCATTAATAAAATCAAGTCCCTCAAACCAATTGTTAACACCCAAAAAGTGCTCACTACCTCATCTACCACATTATATGGCTCATTTGTCCATTTTCCTACCATATTTCCCTTAAAATCCCAAAAAATCCCATTTAAAAGCCTCCAAAAGGCCTAAAATGCCTCCAAAAGGCCACAAAACCATCAAAATAGCCTCAAAAAGGCTAAAAAACCCCCTTTTTCCTCTAAAAATAGCAAAAACCCCTAAAAAGGGAATAAAAAATATAAAAAAATGAGGAAAAGGAAGAAAAAACCCTATACAGCTGCCCAAAACCATGTGTTTCCTAAAACCATGGGTCAGCACTCCACCACCAAAAAACTATAAATAGGTGATGGAGATCCCTTATTCCATATCCACAATCACAAGCACCCTTACTTTGCCAAAATCTCTCTCGAAACCCTAGTTCACCATTGAACTACTTTCACCTTGAGAGCCACTTTTGGCCCATTCCCATCATTGGAGAAGGAGAAGGAGCATATTGAAGCTTGGAGCATCCTCTTGGACATTGCAAAGGGCTTCATCAAACCTTCACATTGAAGGTAATATCAATACAAAAAACTCATTATTTAAATTTGTTGTTTATGTTTCATGCATGTTTTAGAAGTAATTTAATTTCTGTTTTAACTTAATTTTTTACATTTACTGAACTGCTACTAAGGAGTCCATTCTCCTTAGTAGGTGCTCATTTGCACAAGCTAGGGGTAAAACCCTAGCTACAGTTTTGGTGACTCCCCTAGATTTTGAATTTCTGGTTTCCGTTTTTAAATTTTTTCACTTTCGGCTGTCCCTTTCGGCCGCCGCACACCGCGTCTTTTTCCTCTGCAGTCGCGTCCCGACCGCGCCTTTCAGGCCTTTACTTGCGACCCGATCGCGGCTCTCAGACTGTTTCCGACGCTCTGCCGGCAGATTCAAGTCTGTTACCTGCGATCCGACCGCGGCTAATCAGCCTGTTTGCCGCGATCTGACTGCACCTGTCGGCCTTTTTCCCGCGTCTCGACTGCGGCTCTCTGCCTCTTTCGTGCGTCCCGACTGCGCCTGTTAGCCCTTTTTACGCGACCCGACTGCGTCTTTTTCCCTATTTCCCGCGTCCCGACTGCGTCTGTTGACCTGAAAGCCGCGACCTGACCACGTCTGTTTTCCTCAAACCCGCGGTCTGCCTGTTTTGATTCGCCACAGACCCGCGTTCTGATTTCTGCAGTTTTCCTGTTTTGAGCCCAGCCCCTTTTGCTGCAATATTTTCTGCATCTGAACAGCCCTCTGTCCCACCTGCAGCCTCACTTCCTTACAGCCTTTCTGCAACATAATTTCTGTTCCCTTTATAGAATCTTTTAAAATTTCAGTATTTTTAATTCAGAAAATTTTGCAAGTTAAACTTTCAATTTCAGCATTATTGATAGTTGAAAGTTGCCCCCCTTGTGGCACTTCTATTTTTGGGTTCATCACCTCACGAACACACACTCTGTCACATAAATCAAGTGAGCCTTAAAAAGTACCTAATTGAACCAACATTCTAACCCCACTTGGGGAATACAAAAGAATCATTGTAGTTAGGTAGGGTCGGGGGGATAGGCTTTCAATAACACCCCTCGGTCACTTTCACTTGAGACATAGTTGTTGTCCAAATAGGGAACCAAAATCCCCTAGTACTTTTTGGCACGGTCACGACCAGTTTATCAGAGGGCCTCTCTCTTAGGAGGGTTGAAGTTGGGAGACAGGTTCCGGAGGCCTGAGTGGAATACCGCACTCCATTCAGTAACCGAAGGGCTACCTTTCGCGGTTCGCGGGATATCCCTGTATAGGGGTATTGCGGTCAACGAACTAAACAGCAGATTCACCTTTCTGGACGTGTCATGAATGGGGTATCTTAGTTGCCATTCTTCTAGGATTGACTACCCGGTGTCCCTCCCGGTAGGGGGATATCATAGCCACTTGGCTTTCCTACTCATATTGTCTGACTTGGATTTCATCACCTTGTAGAGGATATGTTTAGTTGAGTCAGAATACTTTTAGTTAGGTGTTTGCATGCTCCTTTACCTCCCTTTGGTCTAGTGAGTCTACCGTTTTTTCTTTTTAGGAAACCTGCTGCTTGTTGGTATTCTGACCATCTTTGTTGTTACTCCATCCATTGTAGCACAGCTGCTGCAGTGGGTGTTTTGAGTTGGTTGTTGGCCTGAGTGCCTTGCTTTTTAGCTCTCCTTCTGCACACTCGGTTGCATTAGGGTTTTTGAGCTGTTTTTTACTCACCTCAACCCACAGAGATTAGACACCATCTGTCACCATTGATTCCCCGAGACATTCTCGGCGCCTCAGGGGCGAGCCCCCACAGCACGGTTCTCTTGACACCACCCGTCATAGATTCCGATCATCATCTGTTGATACCATTCATCACAGGTCTAGAGCCTTGTCACTTGATTCCACTCGTCAGCGACGTAGGACTCCGTCACCAGATAGTGACGCCCCTTACTTTACCTCCGATTCTGACGAAGAGTCTGAAAACCCTATTTATACTGCCCCTACTAGCCTCATGGCTGGCACGACTTCCACTCCGTTTGTTATAGGGACCATTGGTGGCACATCCACCACTACACCAGTCACTACACCTGTTTTGGGTATGCCCTCCATGGGGCCCCCATCTACCATTCCCCTCACGGTACCTATTCCCGTAGCGGGAATACCTATCCCCACTACGTCCGTTGCTCACACTACCCATGGTGGTGCTGGACCATCCTCCACTAACTCAGTTCCCCCACTTGGGGGCACCACCCCACATCTTGTCCCTCCACTTGGGGGCACTGGCCCCAACTTGGTCCAACCCACTACTGTGTCACATCCTCCTTCTAGTTTGCCATTCATGGCTAGCCTCAACCTACCTGACCTGGCCAGATTGACCAACGATCCTATTCGACATGACCCTACGTGGCCTCATATGCCTACCAAGCTCCCCTCTGATATCCCTAAGTTCGAGGGGAAGGCCGGTGAGGACCCACAAAACCATATCATGTCTTTCCACCTATGGTGTTCCTCTAACTCCATCGTGGATGACTCTGTTCGCCTGCATCTCTTACAGCGCACCTTCACTGGCTCTGCAGCCAAGTGGTATATCGAGCAACCTCATGGGACTCATGCCACCTTTGCTTCCCTTGCCTCGACCTTCCTGCAGTTCTTCCAGTTGCCTGTCCGCTATGAGGTGGGCGTTGAGATCCTTCTATCTTGTAGACAAAACACGGCTACCCATATCACGGACCACATCCATGAGTGGCGTCAACGCCGTAGCTTATGCAAGATCAAACTAGACGACCGTATCTTCCTAGATTGGTTCCTCAAATCCCTTCTCCCTATTATTGCTAAGGATGTAGCATCCGAAAGACCCCAGTCTGAGGAAGAGGCCATCCTTAAGGCTCAACAGTTTGACCTCATTTACGCCCAATCGGGTTACCTTTATACCATTATACCTGACGCCCCTTGCGGTGACTCCTCCCAGCATGATGCGCCGGGGGCATCCCACGCTGCAGACGGTATCATTGGTCGTGTTTCTTCGCATCCCCAACCATTTTCTATAGCACGACCTACCCCTGGCCCCGACCTGTCACGGGCTACCTCACAGTCTGGAGCAACCAACTCCTATGCTCCCATGACACACCACCATGGACCCTCATGTCCACCTCAATTCTTCGGTTATGCGACTCCTGCTTATGCTTCCCCAGTCGCACCTCAGCCTTACTACCATCAGCAGGCTGCCCCAGCCCCTGCGCCTTCACAAGCCCAACCTGCTTATTATCCACCACAGGCAATCCCTGCGGCACACCCACAACCTGCTCCGCAGCCATATCAGCAACCCCCTCAAGTTGCTGCACCTGCTCAGGCTCAACCTGCATACCATCCACTGCAGCCTGCTCCAGCACCTGCGCAACCTCAAAATCCACCTGCTGCCCAAGGGCAATTTTACGCCCAACAGAACCCGCAGCAAAACCAGAATAACCAACGAAACCAGGGCCAACAGAACCGCGGCAAAGGCCGTAATCATGGGAACAACCAACCTGCAGACCAAGCTGGTCAACCGGCTAATCCCCCCGATAACAACAATGCGGCCCCCGCTAATCAAAACCCTGATCGCCCGCCCAAGCAGGCTAAAAACCCCAATTTGCGAACAAACCATCCTTGTTCTATTTGCGGGGTCTATGGCCATTACACACATGCTTGCCCACACTTAGAGCGAGCTCGGCAACTCTGGGTTGACGAGGCCCATCGCCAAGGGCATGCGGCTCCCCGGGCGCCGCCCAACCCCCCCCAACCTCAACAACCCCCTTTGGTACTGCAAAACCCCTTACCGACCCAAGGCGTAGTGAACACTCAGCCGTTGGCTCCCCCTCAAGCCAACGCGCCCCAACAACAACAGATCACTTACGCTGCTCCTGATCAACCCATGTTTGACTCAGGTACCCATCACCTGCTGACGTCAACCTCCAGACCCGTCGGAACCAATATGGCTCCACCTCTGAAGCCCCTCCCACGGATAAACCTACTAACGCTCATCCCACCGATCAGGCGTTACGTATACCTCCGCCTCCCATAGATGGCGCTGCAAAAGCCCCTCGTTTCCCACTTCGCCGTATCAACAATAACCCCAATGCGCGCGCTGCGTCAAACTACAGCATTGTAGATGACCTAGCCCAATCTCCCGCAGCCATGTCTGTGTTAGAAGTCTTGAAGAATTGCCCTTCCCAGCGCAAGACCTTACTTTCCGCCATTGGGGGGATTGACCCAAATGATTCGAATTTGATGGCATTTGATTTAGACCAGTCTGAACCACGCCTACCTTCCAGCTTAGCATTCCAAGTTACTGTCTCCGTTAGGAATCTTGTCATCCATCGGTGCATCATCGATGAGGGTGCCTCCACATGCGTTATGTCTACATTCGTATGGCAGAAGCTAGGATCCCCTCCTCTCCAGCAGTCCACCACTGCATTACGCGCCTACGACGGTCGTTCGGCTCAGCCCCAAGGCCTCCTAGCCAATGTCCCCGTCCAGTTAGGCGGCAAAACTGTACTCATTGACATTGAGGTAATCAATGCCCAATTGGATTATAACCTTTTACTTGGCCGCAGCTACATGTATGCCATGCGGGCGGTTGCCTCTTCTGTCTTTCGCACCATGATGTTCCCCCATGAGGTACGCGTGGTTAAGGTTGACCAGCTCACCTACTATGATCCCAGTGCTCCTGCGGCACCTGAAAATGTTCTCCCCATGGTTGAACAACCTGTGTCTCGTGCCACCACCTCGTTTGTTTCCTCTACGGGGCCTGGAGTCTACTCAGACGCGCCGATGACCTCCACCTTTCAATCTATTCCTCCTCCGTCTTCTCCCACCGACGTGTCTGACTTATGCACCTTGTCCCACGACAACCAACCACCTAATAATCAACCACCCTTGTTGCCAAAACCACCATTGGTACCTAGCCACATTGGTGTTACACCGATCCATACCATCCCCTTTCTAGTCCCTCCATTGGGAGTAGTAAGCGCCCCGGTTATGGCTACCCTTAGCCTCCCGGGGTTAACCTTGGGATTACCCGTCTGGTACCTTTCGCCTCCCGTTCGCCCGCCGACACCCGATGTCGTCCTCCAACCGGTGCAACCCATGGCTACTACCACTCAGCCACCCCCCGGTGTCTCTACCCCTTCGTCCTCCATGAATCCACCTCCTACTCCCAATCCCACTGGGGGCAGAGGTCCACAACCTTACACTGCTGTACCACCTCCAAAGACAGTCAAAAACCCTCCAGTATTTCATGCTCCTCCCAAATGCTCGCTGTGCGACGAGTTAGGCCATGCGACCCACCAATGCCCACAGTTACCAGCATTGCAGAAGCACATGCAGATGCTCGACGATGACCCTAACATCCCAACAGTCGAACTCAACCCCACGCCCAAGCCTAAAGATAAGTCCCTACGTACCAACCACTCCTGCGCCATATGCGGTATTTATGGGCATTATTCACATCATTGTCCCGATCTCCCGGATTACAGAGCGGCTCTTTATGAGATGAACAATCTGGATCTTGAGACGGCACCCCCCACCATTGAGGAGATCTACCCCCCAGACTCTTCACCTTCTGGAGAGATTAATACCATCTATATGATTTCTTCCACCACTTCCCCCTCATCAACCGATTTGACGACACAAACTTTCCGTACCGATGAGGAGATTCTTGAGGCCCTTACTGCCCCGGATTATCCCTGGGATGATATGCATCATCGTTCCTATTTCATCCCAGAAGAATCCTCCTCTAGCACAGCTAACCAATTCACAGTTGAATCCAAAGACTTCCTCCCCACCAAGGTCGACTGGTTCAAGGACCCTATTCCTGCTCCTGATGCCTTCGAGGAAGGTAACATGGCCAACATCTCACCTGTCATCCAAGTTGATATCGCTGCCCCAGGACGTGCCCATGAACTCATCACTTTAGGAGCATTCTGCAGTCAACAAGAGATTGAGGACTACATAAACCTTTTCAGAGAATTCCGTGATGTCTTTGCCTGGTCCTATACCGAAATGCCTGGTCTTGACCCCGCCATTATAGAGCACCACATTGACACATGGCCTGATGTACCCCCCGTTCGTCAGAAACAGCGCCCCATTCATCCCTCAAAGCTCCCCGCTGTCAAGGCCGAGATTGAGAAACTGCGCAAGGCAGGGTTCATTTATCCTATTGCCTATACCACCTGGGTTTCAAACCCCGTTCCCGTTAACAAAAAACAAGGCACTATCCGAGTATGCACTGACTTCCGTGACTTAAACCATGCTTGTCCCAAGGACAATTTCCCCACGCCATTTATTGACCAGCTCATCGATGCGTGTGCGGGGCATGAAGTCCTCTCCTTCATGGATGGTTTTTTCGGATACAACCAGATTCAGATCCGTAAGGAAGACCAGTACAAAACTGCCTTTACTACCCCATGGGGCACCTTTGCCTATCGCGTCATGCCTTTCGGCCTCAAAAATGTTGGTGCCACTTTCCAGCGGGCCATGACCTATTTCTTTCACGACTTGGTCCATATCCTGTTAGTCTACCTTGATGACCTCACAGCTCGTTCCCGGAAACGATCCGACCACCTTAACGACCTTCGGCAAGTTTTTCTGCGTTGTCGCAAATATCAAATTCACTTGAACCCACACAAGTGTGTCTTTTGTGTTCCGGCAGGCCGATTGTTGGGTTTCATTGTTTCCCAGAAAGGAATTACTGTTGACCCTCTAAAAGTACAAGCTATCTTAGACCTTCCCCCTCCTCGCACGCTCCGGCAGCTCCAAAGTCTGCACGGGCGATCCAACTTTCTTCGGCGCTTCGTTCCTGATTACGCCACCACCGTTCACGGTTTCTTGCGCCTGCTCCGTACCCACATACCCTTCGTCTGGGATGAGCAAGCAAAAGCTGCATTCGAAGCTCTCAAGAAGGCTCTCACACAAGCTCCTCTGATTTCCCCTCCGGATTTCACCCAAGACTTCATCCTTTACGTGTCGGCATCCGAGCATGCCGTATCTGGAGTCTTGGTTCAAGAAGATGCTTCTCACCAGGAGCACGTCATTTACTACGTCAGCCAGACCCTGTCTGGTCCACCCCTACGTTACCCATATAAGGAGAGACTTGCCCTCGCAGTGGTCTTTTCCGTCCAAAAATTGTGACACTATGTCTTAATGAGTCATACCACAGTCGTCGCCGACTCTAACCCCATGGTATATCTTTTAAACCGGCTGCTCCTGCAAGGTCGTGTTGCTAAATGGGTCATTATCCTCCAAGAATATGACCTTACCTTCAAAACACCTACGAGCACTAAATCCCTCGCGCTGGCCCAGCTCATTACTGATCTCCCTTCCCTTCTCCCGGCCAAACCAATCTCCGATGAGTTACCCGACAATCACCTGTTCACTATCTCATCCGATGACCCATGGTACGGTGATATATTGTTATACCTGCGCACGCAGAAGTTCAAACCCAAAGTTACCTGTAATGGACGCCGTCGCATCCGTCACCAGGCCTCTCGCTATCTCCTCTTAGGTGATGTCCTTTACCGACGCGGGTTGACACAATTCTTCGTCGTTGCCTTACACACGAGGAAGCGGAACTCGTCCTTAATGACTGTCATAGCGGTGCCTGCGGAGGCCATTTCTCAGGGATGGCCACCGCCCAAAAGGTCGTCCGCGCCGGATACTTCTGGCCCACACTTTTCACCGACTGCATCACTGCGGTCAAACACTGCCATAATTGCCAACTTTTTGCCCCCAAGGCCCGGACACCTCCTGCTCCATTACACCCAGTCGTCACTGTTGGTCCCTTTTGTAAGTGGGCCATAGACTTCATGGAATGTAGACCCCAGTCTGCCAACGACCACAAATATATTGTTGTCGCTGTTGATTACTTCACCAAATGGGCGGAAGCCATGCCTACCTTCAATTGTACCGTCGACACTGCTGCCCGCTTCTTTTTCAACCATGTCATCGCTCGATTCGGGGTTCCTAAGCAGTTAGTCTCTGACCATGGTTCACACTTCGAAGATGCCGTCTGGCGTGAGTTATCCACCCTCGTTAAGTATGAGCACCAATTTTCCTCTGCTTACTACCCCCAAGGGAACGGCCAAGTAGAGGCCATCAATAAAATCCTAAAAACTATCCTCCAACGAACGGTTGACAAGCATAAGTCCAATTGGCACCACATGTTGTTCCCTTCCTTATGGGCTTACCGCACATCCACTAAGACCGCCACTGGTTTTACACCATTTCATCTAGTTCACGGTGTAGAGTCTGTCCTCCCCATTGAGTGTCAGATTCCTGCCTTACAGATCGCTGTTGAGCTTCTCCCTGACACCTTCCCCCTCGAGCAGCGTTTGCTGCAACTCGAACAAGCTGATGAAGACCGTCGTACCACTCTCCAGAACATCGAAGCTGCCAAAAACCGCTCCAAAGCTGGTTATGACAAACATGTTCACCCTCGAACTTTCCATGAAGGGGACCTCGTCCTCGCCTACGACCAAGCCCATGACAAGACCGGTAAAGGGAAGTTTGAATCTATGTGGCAAGGCCCTTATATCGTGCAGACCTGCCTCGGCAAGGGGGCGTACATCTTAGCTGACTCCGAAGGCCGTCCTTTGCGCAACCCCCGTAATGGGTTGTATCTCAAGCGCTTTTACCCATAAAAAAAACCCGCGACCTCATTGGTCTGCGTTGTACAGTGTATTTTCTTGTTGTTTTTATCTTTTCGAACCGTTTCCACCACCGGAATCAGCACGATGAGACCGTCATGATGGTCACCTCGTTGCATTATTTTTGTCCCGTCATTTTTTGCCCATTTTTCAAACGCCACTAGTTGCCTCGGTTTGCGTGCCACATCGACCGTTCTCCGTTTTGCGCATGTTTTATACCACCGGATTCATTTTTTCGAGCTGGTGATGATGCTTGAGATCATTTCTCGCTCTCACCCCCCGATCTTTCGGGTATTTTTCCAAAACACCCTCGTCGCCTCGATGTACGCGCCACATCGGCCGTTACCCGTTTTTAACATCCTTTATATTGCCGGATTCATTTTTCCGATCTCGTGATGATGCTTGAGATCATTTCTCGCTCTCACTTGGTACAATTTCAACATTGTGTCCCGACACCTTGCTGCCTCGGTTTGCGTGCCACATCGGCTGCTATCGGATTGCACCACTTTTGTACATGAGCCATTCACTCCTGTCATACTGCAAATGTTTCATTATTTTGCCACCATTTCATCTACCCCGCAAGGAGTCCCACCAGTGTTCCCCACTACCCTCGTTCCTGGTCATCATTACTGTTCCTTGATTGAACACTTCCTCCTTGCTCGGCCATTCCTTTTGTTCGGTATAATTTTATCCCTTTTTCGGGCCGGACAAGTCCTTTACGAAAAAGGCACTTAGGGAGTTTCCGTTAAGCTCTTTTCTGACTCCTAAAAGAATGAAAAAGATCGCCGAGCAATCTTGCTTCCTTTCATGCTCGTTAAAGTACCTGAAAGGGCGTCTATCTGGTATAAGTTTAACCCTTTTCCGGACCTGGTAGACTAATTACGAAAAAGGAATACTCTAGTCACACCGGCTAGAAGAGTTCTTCATTGCATCCTTTTATGCTTCTTTGGGCCTTGGAGACTAAATCTACGAAAAAGAAACCCCCTGGAGTCTTCTTATTTGCTTTCAGACTCTCTAAAATTGAAAGCAACCACGAGCATGAACTGTCTTGGGCTTGTAAAATCCACACGACAGTACCATTCCATCATTTCAGAGTCTTCTTATCGCTTTCAGACTCCTTAAAATTGAAAGCAACCACGAGCATGAACTGTCCTGGGCTCGTAAAATCCACACGACAGTATCATTTTACACACACTTCTTCTAGTTCCTTAACCCATGAAGAAGTCTCCTCCCGTGCCTCCTGGCACTATGATTGATCATCTCGGCAGCACCCCCAATCAGGTCGCCTTTGTTCAGAGTATTCTGCAGTCTCCTGCCATGTTATACCAGCTTGAGCCTCCCTCAGCCCAGTTATCCTCTCAGATCCATTACAGCTATGATCCCTTTTCCCCTCAGTCAGTTTCATATGCTGCCAGATCATTCCCATTATCATACTCTGAACAAAGGAAGTTTGAGTCCACCCACTCTACTTGCCCAGTTGTCCCTCCACAGTTTTTCAGTCCTGCCATCAGTACTATCACATTTCGGTTCTTTACCTCGCGCTCCTGTCAAGGAAACATCATTGCCTTGATAGCTGCAGGTCTCCCTCTGTCGACGACAGCTCCTCTATTCCAGAGGATAGGCCCAGAGGTCCCTACGCCTTGGACTTATCACCATCTGTGGTAAGTGCCTACGGACCATTCTGAGAGGAGTCATCATTGCCTCTCCGAGTGGTTGTTCCTCACATGCTCGACTTCAGCACCTTGATCGCATCGTTGAGGATCGCGTAGGATTATATCCCATCAGTTTTTAGTCGAAGACCCCGGATTTCCCCCGACTCTAGCACATTGGTGAGTCACTTCGGAACGCCCAGTTCTATGTTCCTGTGGATGTCCGGGCTGCGTTGGCGTTTGTATTCGGAATCCATTCAGTTCTATGCTTCCTTGAGTACCCATTTCAGTTCTGATCCAGTGTACCATGGAGAGTATGACCCCAGTCACTATGATCCAGCAGCTCATCAGTTCCTTTGGTACCACACTCAGCTGCACTGTTGATGTTCCGGTGCACTAGTTCTTCAGTTCACACATGATCAGCTCAGCAGTATGTCCCAGATTTGTGTCCCCTCTAGACTCTTATGATGTACACAGTGGTCATGTATCTTACAGGTCCCCCTTTTTTCGGGCCTCACAGTTATGTTTATGTATCTTGATACGAGCATGGGTATGCCCGCCTCGTCCATATATTGAGATTATTCCTCATTCAGTCTTTGAGGTCATGTATATGTCAGGTCCCCATTGTTGGACCCCATTGTTATTATCATGTTATATCCTGATACGAGCATGGGAATGCCCGCCTTGTCCATATGATCAGATGATTCCTCATCCATTATTGAGGTTATGTACTTTTAGTTCTTGCAGTTGCTCAGGATCGTTGTTCCGGGCTTCAGTTTGTTTCTTCTCTTCTCTCCACACCCAGGAAAACCATTCATGACTTATGATGTCCATCGGCCATACGATGAGCTCCTGCCCTCGCACATCAGGGGGCAATCTGTTAACACCCAAAAAGTGCTCACTACCTCATCTACCACATTATATGGCTCATTTGTCCATTTTCCTACCATATTTCCCTTAAAATCCCAAAAAGTCCCATTTAAAAGCCTCCAAAAGGCCTAAAATGCCTCCAAAAGGCCACAAAACCATCAAAATAGCCTCAAAAAGGCTAAAAACCCCCTTTTTCCTCTAAAAATAGCAAAAACCCCTAAAAAGGGAATAAAAAATATAAAATAATGAGGAAAAGGAAGAAAAAACCCTATACAGCTGCCCAAAACCATGTGTTTCCTAAAACCATGGGTCAGCACTCCACCACCAAAAAACTATAAATAGGTGATGAAGATCCCTTATTCCATATCCACAATCACAAGCACCCTTACTCTGCCAAAATCTCTCTCGAAACCCTAGTTCACCATTGAACTACTTTCACCTTGAGAGCCACTTTTGGCCCATTCCCATCATTGGAGAAGGAGAAGGAGCATATTGAAGCTTGGAACATCCTCTTGGACATTGCAAAGGGCTTCATCAAACCTTCACATTGAAGGTAATATCAATACAAAAAACTCATTATTTAAATTTGTTGTTTATGTTTCATGCATGTTTTAGAAGTAATTTAATTTCTGTTTTAACTTAATTTTTTACATTTATTGAACTGCTACTAAGGAGTCCATTCTCCTTAGTAGGTGCTCATTTGCACAAGCTAGGGGTAAAACCCTAGCTACACCAATGAAAAGTCGGCTTTGCCTTGATAGTGGTCGAAAGTGGGAAATTTCATTTAAGGAAGTGGGAATAACTGGGGGGCGACCTTAGAGCGCAGTTAGACTACACCCTTGTTGGTGTAGTGTTGAACACCTCTCTCAAGACTCCATTCTATCCCACGCATCCTTGTATGAAGCTACCTAAATCACATTCTGGATATATTCCCTGTATCGCAAGGTATATCGGGAATCCCTTCATCCCACAATAAATCAACCTCATCTTCTAAAATATATAATAAGATAAACCAAGAGCACTCGCACAACAACCATCTCAACACTTAAAAAAAACGGACAATGTCTCCATTAGCACTGGTCTTTGAGCGATAACAA
The DNA here is from genome assembly GCA_027924585.1 of Larix kaempferi. Lineage (NCBI taxonomy): Eukaryota > Viridiplantae > Streptophyta > Pinopsida > Pinales > Pinaceae > Larix > Larix kaempferi. Next base: position 8,687,668 of record BSBM01000348.1, read on the forward strand.
TATTTTATATATATTACAAACATCTTTGCTTTTTATCTATCTTAAATTGGTGCTCATGTTATTATATCATGTTGTGAATGTGCCATTGATTAAATTAGCGAATTGCTTGGTTTAAATTTGTATCATTTCAAAAAATCCTAAAACAACATCCATTCCAATCACACACACTTAACTAAAAGCCTTAGAAAACCTTCTCTTTTATTAGGGTCTACCCCCCTTGGCTTCGTTAGGAGTTTTCCTAAACGAAGGAGTAGGGATCAAGTGACATCACCTGACTCTTTGCTTGCCCCCAAGGCCACAGCAGGCAGCTTCGAAAGATTTCTGTTGCACTCCCCACAGGTGTTCATCTCGGTGGCAACATTTCTGGTGCTATTACTGGGGACAAATATTTTGTTTCCCTGAGTACGACTTTTTTATTTTTATCTTTTGTTTGTTGCTTTGTTTGATGAATCTTTAGATCCAATCTATAAATTTCATCTGGTGACTCCACTAAGCTTTCAATTTTTATAAAAAATTGTTGAAAGTAAAAAATATAACTTTTGTGAGTATTCTAAATGCATATTTTTTATTCTCACATGGCGACTCGGCTGAAGGGATAAAACCCTTGTTTCTCATAAAATTGTTGAGCTTCAATGTGTGTATATGAGCCTATTTGACACAGTAAAGTATTCAAATCGCATTATTTGAAAGTCCTCCTTTTTTCAGTATAAAGTCTATTTCATGGTTACATCAAGTACATGTTGCAGATATCAGATATGGATGAGTTAATAGAGAAATTAGTTGGCTCATATTGCCAAACATTATTATCCTATCGACTTCTCAAACATCTCAAGTTTTCCTAACTTTGGTGATGGTGAGAAGGGTTTCTATAAATGGAATCCAATCTTTCAAAGAAATGGTGATTCAACCATCTTGCATGTCAAGTCTCTTCATGAATATCTAGATGACTTCAATACTCTATATAAAGACAATATGAGGCAAGTCTTTGTTGGTTCCCTAGAGGGAGAGGCCGATTGTTGGTTTTTTGAAGGCCTTCTAAATAAGTGTATCGCCACCCTTTCAAGCTTCCTTCTGATATTTTTGAAGCAGTGGTATGATGGTAGGGGTAGTATGAAGGGTTTGAAAAAATTCCTTGAAGCAATCTTTTCCTTTTATTTGCCAAACATAGAATATCATAAAGAAGAGCCTCCTCATTTTTCCACAGTAAAAAACATTGAATATTTGGAGCTACTCATTGATTACTTCAGTAAAAGTGATGGAATTTGTATTTCCCAGCTGCATTATAAATAAAATTTAACAGAGGTATAGGAGAAGCTCTTGATTGAAGATGTGATCATAGACTTCCCTCATGTTTCATTGGTATGCAACATCAAGAAATTGCAATATCCTCAAATACATGTATATGACAATGATAACAATTTTTTGGATTGGCCCCAAGAAGAAACCATTACAAAGATTGGCACTTACGAAGAAATCCATGAAGTCTGTAATATGTGTGATGACACTGCCCTTTATTCTCCACATAGCAATCAATGTTTGGAAAGTTGGGTCCCTTGTGATATCTTTGAAAACCAATTTTTTGAGGAGGATTGCTATGATCATGAAGAGGATGAGTATAAACAGGGACTTGACACCAATGATTAAGACTCTCTCATATTTGACATAGATGGGGGTGACAACTATTGGACAATTTAGAGAACCCAGTCTATGAGACTTGTGAAAATGTTTTTGAAAATCCCATCCTTGATGTCTCCAATGAAGGGAGTGTTTTATTTGAGATTTATGAAAGCTGTAGGAAGGAACATTCAGAATTTTCATATGATCAATCAAAGTTATATTCCAGTATTTGTAATAAGCACTTGGAGAAGTAGTGCGGTGAAGATCCAGATTGGGTGCAATTGATTGAAGATCTATCTCGGCCATTGCCTTCACATGCAAATGTTCCTTATGATTTGGAGCAAATTGAGGCTTGTGCTTTTCCTAGAAGTTATCATCTGAGAGCCCATCAGATCAACATGGTGAAGTGGTTAACCTATATCATCATTCAGAAATTTTTATTTGTTCTACCCAATCATGGATAGAATAAGCCTGCGGGAGAACTGGCCATTTTGGGAAGCAGTTCAATGATGTTTTCTCTTATGATCTCCCATCCAGAAATCTCACGCAGGCTTGTAGTACTTAAATAAATTTTCCTTTCTTTGGCAGGTAACCAAATGCAAGATGAGAAACTTTAAAATTGATGAGATTTTAAGATGGTTACATTGGATTTTTCATTTTACTTAGTAGTTTTTATTATGTAATGTTTAGAATAGGAAAAATAGGCTCGTCAAAGTGAACCTTTAGTTGTTGCATTTCATTTTCAGTATTTTCCTTTATGTACTTAGAAGTTTTTGTTAGTTTTATTCTTTCAAATAAACACAGATTGTGGTTGATTGGATATTTTATAAATATTGTGCTATTAAAGGTTTTTCTTGTCAAAGTTGAGATGTTTTTATAGGTTGTATTAAACCAGATATTCTGGTGTTCTAGTATCCTCTCGTTGCCTGAAGGCCAGATCGAGCACACCGCTCGCAGCCAGAGCCAAATGTTACCCCCTACTTTGTACATTAGGTGGATTTCTTGTGAGCCGCATGAGTTATGAACATGTTCTATGTTGAGAGGTTCGTCGGGCCAAATTTTTGGGCCTTTGTAAAAGGCTTGGCCTACATTAGGTTTAGGTGTCAACGGGATTCTCTAGAGTGTTTTTTCCTTAGGAATTATGTGTTGCACTTCAGTGGCATATAATTCCTGAGTTTTTTACTCACACCTCCAAAGCTGGAGTATTTACCATGGTGGTCGAACCTAGAGAGGTTATTAAATTCTAAGTGTATATGTACTTTTACATGCTATCCATCAGCAATAAGTCGTATGAACATGCACTAGGTCCCCTAGCAATTTGAGTCGATCCGATAAAAATAATATTTTCCGTAAAATTAGACCTTTTTTAATGGTTTAAATGGAAAAATTCAAAGTGTAATAAAAGAATGGTCTGGAGGTGGAATTTGGTGTGGGGATGCTCGTTTTCACGCTCAGAGCGTCCCCTTTAACCTAGGACCCACTTTTCCTAGGTTTCAGGCGATTAAATTGTCATTTGTGGCATTTCTTATTAAAGACGCGTCAAAATGACATTTAAGTGTTAAATGTGCTACAAAATGCACAAAAAGACAAAAATTGGAAAATCCAAAAAGTGAATTAAAAAAGATGGGGAAAAGGTTGCATATGGTTTCTAAATGATGTACGACCTCACTAGGTGGACAAAGGCACATGTTATATAGTTAAAACATTGAGATAGCAAATAGATTAAACTAGAGGTGTTCCTTTCCTCCTCACGTGGGCAGACTTTCCATGCATGAAACTGATTAAAGCTTGGGTGAAGGTTCCAATGTGAAGAGGGGAACCCCTCTTGTGAGGTGACTGGCACCTCATATCACACCAACCCAAGGTAATGGTTAAACTATTGTTCACGCCCAATATTCTCCTCTCATCAAGGGATGCACCCCTCCTAAAGCATGCACTCCCTCCTCTTCTATTTTGTCTCTTTAAGCAAGGTCGAGCTCCATTGTTAGAGGTGGATTAGCATCAAACCTTTGTTCATGTATTTCATATTTTGCAATAAGAATTTGTTGAGAATTTGGAGGTCAATGAGGTGTGCAAGATCCATATTATGAACCATGTCTGTGGTTAAGGTATAATCTTGTTTTACTTTCATATGCTTATTCTTGTGAATGTGTGGATTGTTTAGCTAAGAAGGCCTCTTTTCCCATAGAAGCAGGGATTCATAGTCTTTGCGCTGTTTTCTTTTGATATGTTAGTGAAAGAATAGGGAGTACTATGCATAGCAAGTTATACAATTATGCTTCATATTTTCTTACTATCTATATCTTCTAAATTTAATCCATTTGTTCTTGTAAGTGTATGAGAGTTTGTTGCAGGATCTAGGTTGATTTGGAAGCGAACCTAAGTTGGATTCTCTTCCTCTCCAACAATATGAACATAGTGATCACATGCTAACAAATCGTTTTTGCAGATCTTCATAAGCCTTCATAATCCTCAAGCTTGGGATTGATTCCACTTTTCTCACCTTTCTTTAAATCAAATTAAACTCTTTTCCTTTATTTTTGTTTACAGAAAGCAAGTAGATTTAGATTTGAAAGTGTTATTATTTAGAATCAATTTGCTTCAATACTAGATCTAAAAAGTGCTCCTAGTCATTCATAAGTTAGATCTGTTTACTATTAAGTACTTGTAGCAATTTTTTGAATACTTTTTCAAGTACTAAAGTGTAAGATTCTTGATGCATATTCATGTACTAACACGTTAACAAATTTTAGTGTTTGCTGGTTTTTCTTGTTTGTTATACAGGAAAGCAAGGAAAGAAGACCTTTTTGGAACATAAACTCATAAAACATCATTCCCCTTTAATCCCTTGTTATTCCTTTGCCTTCCTGAAATGCCTAAAGTAGCTGAATCTCGCAATTTAAGCGGATCAAGAGCACTCTCTATCAAAGAGTTGTTGATAATTTTTTGTAATAAGTCTAATAAAAAGCAAGTGGGATTACGGCTCCCACACCCTTCTTCCCCCACTTGGGGAAAGCCCGTATCTTTACATTTATTTTGCTTTCTAACTGCACAGAATTAGAATACTAGCATGTTAGACTAGTCTCACTTAAAGTTTTGTTTAAAAGGTCTATCTTTGCATAGTTTAAAAGCTTACTATTTTGCATAAACATCAATCCATCCAAAGTTTTCCATTTTGAAAGTTATTTAGTTCTTTTTCAAAGCTTTTTTTCATTCAAAGTTTTTAGCTTCATTTCATTTTTTGTTTAAATTAGATTTTTAACAAGTTATCAAAATCTCTCGAATCTCGTCATTTGTGGATCATGAGTGCTCTCTGTTGGAGAGCCTACTTTTTTCACTAACCCACTTGCTTTCCCAAGTATGATCCTGGACATGAAAGAGATTCTTGGGTAGCATTTAGATAGTTTTTACTTTATGTATCTTTGCACTTACAATTTTTGTTGAGTCTTAAGACTTCTTAAAATCTCTTGAATCTCGCTTTTAGCAGATCAAGAGTGCTCTTTATCGGAGAGTCAACAAAATTGGAATTAACGTTTTGCAAACACCGTGTATGCTCTACCCATCACAGGCTAGTCTGAGCTTTGGGATATAAAAAACGATTATTTCGCACTTATTAAAATTTTCACATTTAATTAATCCACTCATTAATAAAAATAAAGTCCCCCAAACCAACAAAAATCCGACGTTGCCATGATAGTGGTTGAAAGTGGGGAAATTTCGTTTAATGAAGCAGGGACAACTGGGAGGCGAACTCAGAGCACAATTAGACTACACCCTTGTTGGTGTAGTGTTGAACAACACTCTAGAACCTCCATTCTAGCCCACACGTCCTTGTACAAAGCCACCTAGATCACATTTCGGACATATTCCTTGTACCACAAGGTATATCGAGAATCCCTTCATCCCACAGTAAATCAACCTCATATTCTAAAATATATAATAAGATAAACCAAGAGCACTCACACAACAGCCATCTCAACACTTTAAAAAAAATGGACAGTGACTCCATCAAAACTGGTCTTTGAGCAATAGCAATATTTTACAAATATTTTCTTTGTTTCTTACGAACATCTTTGTTTTTTATCTATCTCAAATTGTTGTTCATTGTATTGTATCATGCTGTGAATGTGCCATTGATTAAATTTGTGAATTGCTTAATTTAAATTTGTATCATTTCAAAAAACTCCTAAAACAGCATCCATTCCAATCACACACGCTTAACTAAAACCCTTAGAAAACCTTTTATTTTAGTAGGGTCTACCCCCTTTGGATTCGTTAGGAGTTTGCCTAAACGGAGTAGTCGGGATCAGGTGACTGCACCTGACACTTTCCTTGACCCCAAGGCCACACCGAGCAACTTCCAAAGATTTCTGCTGCACTCCCCCCCCTGTTGTGCATCTCAGCAGCAACACTTCCAAAAGTCTTTAACTCGATTTCAAATGCATGCAAGTTTTCTAAAGACTCTGTGTACAGTCTCTTAATCGCAACTGTCTTATGGCTCCAAAGAATACATTTATAAACTCGGCTTGTAGCACCATACCCAATTATATATTTCTCATTCAAAGTTTCTGTGATTCTCATTATATCGTTATACATGTATTTCCCATGTCCATGTGCACCATTACTAACCGTGGACAACCTGCTCAAGACATAAAATCATCTTTTTTAACAAGGGGCATAGATATTGATGTTGAGATAATACTTTTATCATTTGATTGTCCAAGGAAATAAAAAATGAAGCACAATACCTTGACCTATGTTTCTTTCTGAAACTTCAGTAAATGGCTTAGGCCGATTTAAACTGTAGATAGTTAGTATGGTCACCCACAATAATATCGCCGAACCCAATGGGATGCAAACAATCACTGGTGTTTAGACAGAAGTTGTTCATTTACACAATCAACACATTAAACTTTCAAATAAATAGAGTTTGAGGATATTTAATTAGAAAAGATAACTTATTGTAAAATTTAGTTCTCCTTTCAGTTTCCAACTTTTGATTGTCTGAAGTATGTCCTACAATGTTATCGAATCCAATTGCCATAGAGACCTGGATTCCCACATCGTTTTGGGGAATCACGGCTGATCAAGATAACCAGACCAACGATCGATTGTGGGCAATTGTTTAGATACACAAGCATAAATAAATGAGTTCATGGAATGAGAAAATATATGAATAATGAAGAATACATGTGTGATTTTTGCTTCAATCCTATAATGATGTCTATCAAAACCACCAATTCTTAGATTGGTCTCTTTGTTTACTTCTACAATGCATTTGTCATTTCTCTCAAATTTGACAATATAACATAAAACATTAGTGTTAGGTAGTTAGATGACCTAACTATATTAGGGTTCTATATATGATGCAATGTACCATGAGATACATGAAAGTGGTATTTGTATACACGATGTAGCCTATCTCGAACTCCCTTGTTGTATTGCCACGACATAATATTTGATGAATTACATTTATTATTCTCTCCATTTTTTTGTGTTTTTATGTGTCATGTGTATATGTGAACCTAAAAATCAAACATGAACTGCAAAGCAGATAACACCCAAAATCAATGGTCCAAGATAAATATATTACTTGTTTTTAAGAGAAATGATAAGTATTATATAAAACCAAAAACGTTTTTTCATGAGATACAATATGCCAAAATAAGTTTCCAAAATCGAATAGTTTGTAAGTTGGGAAGTGTTAGTTTCCATTCTATTCTCTTTGCATCTTTTTACTTTAGAATAATATAGGATATGTAAACTGTGGAGAGATTTGCATTTAACAATGCTTTTGTATTTCCTTGAAGGATTTGTCACATAATCAATTAAGTGGGGGAGATCCCTACCCACATCTATTGGAATGATTTTTTGCAATTTTTGTAATTATCTGAATCATTTATGTCTGTATCAATATTGTTCTCTTCTAATTAAATTATGTTATCATTTCTTTGTTCTTGATTCAATAGTTTTGGAGTAGATTTCAAGTTAATTAGTATTATAACACTGTGATTGCCTTTTTATGCTAACTATCTTTGTAGCTTCTTTCTAAATGACCATTTTCTTATAATTTTCAAGTTGTTGGAAAGCAACATATTTGTTGGAACTCTCTCCCCATACATGTGTCACTTGACAGGATTGTGGTGCTTGTAAGTTGCAATACATTTGTCTTCTAGAGTAGATAAGAATTTTTTTTAAGAGCATTTCTTTTTTAAATGCTATCTTGATACAATAGTTTTAGTGCATTAAGGGATATTACCTAAAGCATCGCTGGTGGTAGCTCAAATGTTTTTGATCTGAAAGGAATCTCATCTCTGTTATGTAGTGATGTGGAGGAAAATAACTTGACAGGCACCATCCCTAATAACATCGATGACTATAAAAGTTTTAAACTTTTGTATGTTTTATGTTTTCCTAAGAGGTCTTGAAATGAACAAATGGGTCGTTATGTATGTTTTGATGGAAAACTCTTGATGGAAGACTCTTGTGGTGCATACTTGTAACCTAAGTATTTCTTGTTCGATTGTGGTTTTTGTTTTTATCAATGACTTATCATATAATCAAATTATCGAAAAGATTCCCTTCAACATTGGATTTCTAAAATTGACTACTCTATAACCCTAAATATTTAGTACTAAACTACATTCTAGTATCTCATGCAATTACCGATCCATCATGTTGTCTGTGGCATGATGTTATAATCAAAAGGAATGAGTATTGAAAATATTTTGTTGAATAGATAGAGATATAACATCATGTAAGTTGCTCAAGTATTGCAATTAGTTGCAAGTATGTACTATTCAAATTACGATGGCATTAAGTTCTTGTTTAAGTTGTCATACCATAATTTTGAGATGGTTTCCATAGGGCACTAGAAGGAAACATGTTGGCATGAAGTATACCTTAAACAATTGGTCTCATACATCCTCTTTCTGTAATGTAAGTAAACTGTTTGTTGGACCTCAACTTGTCCAAATTTTTTTATATTTCATTTAAAAATAACCTCTCTACCCTTAAAATGCATCCAAGCTTAGCTCAATAAAAAACCCAAAATGTTTTTGGATATTGACAATTACCAAAAATTTAATTATATAATCATGATTTATGCTTTATTGCACTTACATTTATATTTATTATTTATTACAAGGATTTGAGTGATAATCATCTTACTGGAACAATTCATTCTATCCTAGGCAACTTGAATTACATTGAAAAGAAGTGAGTTGCTTTCTTAGTTAATGATTGACTCGTACCATATGGTTCCATTACAATTATCATATTTAAACATAAAATATTTTTCATTTTCATTTTTCAAGAAGTTGATTTCCTTTCTCTTTTCTTTGAATTTCTCAGATTTTTGTCTGTTAATAACCTTATAGGATTTATTCCACCAGAATTGAGGAACTTGACATACCTTGAAATACTATAAGGTTTTAAACCAAATATTTTACCATGTTTAATAGTATGCAAGAAATTGAAATTGCATATAAAATGATATAAAATATCCATTTGGTAGTCACTACTTAAATGGTTACACAGGCAGCAATCAAACAATCAACTTACAGGACAGATTTCACATGAACTGGGGAAGTTGGAAAGGTCTACTTACTTGTAAGATTGTGTTTATAAATTTGTCAATAAGTGGACACAAAGATGATCGAAATATTTTGAAACTTAATTATATAGTAGACATTAATCATTGATATATCGTAGCTTCTTGCTGCAAGTATTTAAAAATACTAGGTTGTACCTTTTGGGGATATAGTTCTAACCAGAAATCAACTTAAAGGTCTAATCCCAAAGAACATCAATTCATGCGTTGCTTTTAATTTTTTGTAACTGGTATAACCTGTAAGCACATTAAAGAAATCGTGGAACATAATCCAAAATTATCTAACAATATTGGGGTTGTTTATTCGTTTGTCCTTTGTAGCATTCTGCATAGCAACAACTTGAATAGAACTATTCATCTCTTATTCCAAAACTTTGAAAGACTAACACATTTGTAAGTGTTCATAATGTATGGCCAATGCAATTAATCTATTGCACAAGGAACTGTTGAATGACAGTAAGAACATTTATAGTAACTAGAAAATAATGTTGTGTATTTAGATATCTGTAAATACATAATGTCTTAATCACTGTGAATGTTCTTAATGCCATTCAACAGTTCCTTGTGCAATAGGTTAATTTCATTATCCATAGCCTATGAACACTTACAAATGTGTTAATTTTTCATAGTTTTGGAATAATAGATGAATAGTTCCATTTGAGTTGTTATGTGCAATGCTACAAAGGACAAGTGGAGAAAACAACCGCAATATTGTTAGATAATTCTGGATTATGCTCAATGATTTATTTATTGTGCTTGAAAGTTATACGACTTACAAGAAACTAAGAGCAATGCATGAACCGATGTTCTCTGGGATTGGACCTTCAAGTTGATTTATGGCTAGATCTTTGTCGCCAAAAAATACAACCTAGTATTGTTAAATACTTACAGCAAGAAGCCACGATATATCAATGATTAATGTCTAATATATAATTAGGTTTCGAGATGTTTTGATATTTTTTGTGTCTACGTATTGACAAATGTATAGACACAAACTTACAAGTAATTCAGCATTTCCAACTTCCCGAGTTGGTATGGAATCTGTCATTTAAGCTGATTATTGAGCCATTAACTGCATAACCATATAACTAGTGACTGCCAAATGGATATTTCATATCATTTTATATACAATATCAATTTATTGCATACCATTATACATGAAAAAATATTTCATTTAAAACCGTATAGGATTTCAAGGTATGTCAAGTTCCATAATTATGGTAGAATAGATCGTGTGAGATTATTACCGGAAAAAAATATGAGAAATTCAAAAGAAAGAGCAAAAAAATCAACTTCTTGAAAAGTGAACATGAAAGATCATTTATGTCTAAATGTGATAACTATAATAGAACCATATGGTACGATTCCATCATTAACTAAGCAAGCAACTCACTTTTATTCAGTATAAATACAAAATATAAACATATAAATGCACTAGAGCATAAATCATCACTATTTAATTAATTTTTTGATAATTTTCAATATCCAAAAACATTTTGGGTTTTTGTTGAGCTAGGATTTGATGCATTTTAAGGGTAGAAAGGTTATTTTTAAATGGAATATAGGAAAATTTGGACAAGTTGAGATCCAACAAACAATTTACTTCCAGAATAGAAAGAGGATGTCTGAGACCAATTGTTGCAGGTATCCTTCCTATCAGCATGTTTCCTTCTAGTTCCATATGGAAACCATCTCAAAATTAGGCTCTGACAACCTAATCAAAAACTTAATGTCATCGATTAAATAGTACATACCTACAACTAATTACAATACTTGGGCAACATACATGATATTATATCCGTAGCTATTCAACAAAATATCCTCAATATTTATTCTTTTTTATTATAACATCATGCCACAGACAACAGGATGGATCAGTAATTGTATGGGATACTAGAATGCAGTTTAGTCCTAAACATTTAAGCTTATAGAATAGTCGATTGTATAAATTCAATGTTGAAGGGAATCTCTATTGAATATTGTAACTTCTAAGAGTATTATATTTGTACATTATTATTCCGGAGATGTTTCATCCTTCCAAGGTGATTCTATTATGTAGCCGGAGATGTTTATTCCTCTGATGATTTGTGGTAACTAAGGTTATTAAACCCACCATGTGGGGGTTGGCCCTGAGTTTATATTTTAGGGGTTATTAGACTTCTCTAGGAGAGGTCGGCCCCATTAGGGATTTTGGTCAGTCAGGAACTAGTATAAGGAGAGGAGGAGAGCTCCTCATTTGACACTTCCACAACTCAGAAAGTAGCGCACTTGTGTCTGGGAGGTCTGCATGTGAGGTAGAGAAGAAGGACAAGTCTTGGAGCACATCTTGTATTTTGGTTGATCATCTTATTGAGGAAAGCTTTGCTGGGTTTTCTACCCCATGAGGGTTTCCCAGGGTAAATTCTGTGTCTATCTTGTGATTATGTTTCTTTCAGTGATCTTGCTAGTCTATTTTGTTTAAACTTCACATGGTTTCAGAGCTAACTTGAATAGAACATCTTTCACAAGGAGAAATGATATTTCTCTGTCTCTCCCAAAATTAGGGTTTCTACAAAAGTTAGTATTTTTGGATTCTGACTGCATGGCTGAATAGCCCTTCTAAAGATATATCTTTTAAGCCTTGGATCGAGGGTTTTGGTTGGGTATAACTCTGAGAAATTCAAACCCTAGTTTAACCAAAAGTGTGATAAACCAGAAATTCTGTTGCAGATCCGAAAAAGTAAAATGTTAAAGTTTCCGAATAAGTACTATTCTATCTCTTGTCTCTTGGACTCCCTCAAGAGAAGATGGCTCCAAGCACTAAGCTTGAAGACAAGCTAAAAGGTATAGAGAATTTTCGGGCATGGAAATACAGAATTGGTCTCATTCTTGAAGAGAATGATCTTGCTCAGTATATCAAGGATGAAGTTACAGAACATGAAGGAGATGAAGCCAAAGAGAAGCATAGGAAAGACTTGATTAGGGCAAATAGAATCATAGCTGATTCTATTAAAGACCACTTGATTCCCCAAGTGGCTTCCAAGAAGACTCCAAAGGAAATGTATGATGCCCTAGGAAGAATGTATGAAGGAAAGAACATCAATAGGAAGATGAACCTAAGAACTCAGTTGAAGAGTACCAAGATGCACAAAGGAGAATCCATTTAAGACTACTTCTCAAGGGTCTCCCAAATCAAGGAGAAACTAGATGCCATTGGTGATACTCTTGATGAAGATGAACTTGTGATGACTGCTCTAAATGGTCTCACTAGACCTTGGGAGTCATTTATACAAACTATGTGTGCCAGAAAAGAAAATATGAAGTTTGATGTAGTATGGGAGGATTGTGTTCAAGAAGAGGCTAGGGTAGCCAATAGAGAAGCCCTCCTCAAGGACGATGACCAAGCCTTGGCTACTCACACCAAAAGAAGAAGAAAGGGTCACTTCAAGAAAGTTGACCACAAAGGATCTCAACCCTTCTCTAGAGAAGGGAAGAGGACCCAACCCAGAAAGAGATCTCTCCACAGTCCAGTGTTACAATTGTCTTAAACTAGGACACATTTCCATATTTTTTCGTTCACAAAAGAAGAAGAAGTTTGTCTACAAAAGACACCCTGCACATATGGCAGAAGATGATAGTGAAGAAGAAGAAGAAGAAGAAGAGGGAGAGGAAAGGCCTTGAAGCAAACGATCTAAAGTAAAGAAAGAAGATCCAGAAGAATATGTTCTATTCTCTGCACTCTTTGGATCTGTATCTCCTGGAGAAGATACATGGCTCATTGATAGTGGTGCTTCAAAGCACATGGCAGGTCAAAGGAAGACTCTCTCAAAACTTGAAGAAAAGTATTCTCCACAAAAGATATCTCTAGGAGATGATTACCAATATCCCATCAAGGGAATTGGTGAAGTAAGATACAAGCTTGATTCTAGAACACCCTTGAAGATGAAAGAAATTTTATAGGTACCAGGTTTGAAGAAGAACCTACTCTCTATCTCAGCACTAGATAAGAAAGGTTTTAGAGTTGCTTTCAAAGATGGTCAAGTACTTATGTGGCCCAAAGGAAAATCAATTGAAGATGCAATTGTCATTGGTGAAGAGGAAGGAGGTCTCTATAAGATTAAGGGACATCCAGAAGTTTCCCTTGCTCATGAAACCTCTAGCCCCAGTGATCTATGCCATAGAATATTAGCTCACATTAACTATAAAGCCCTACCCTATGTAAGCAAGGTGGTCATAGGATTACCGGACTTGAAGGTTGATCATAATGGCTCATGTAAAGGATTTGAAAAAAGAAAGAATGTCAAGATTCATTTTCTATAGAGTGAAACAAAGACTTGGAACATTTTGGAGCTAATACACTCATATGTATGTGGACCAATGCCCACGACTTCCCTAAGTGGGTTTGAATACTCTCTCATTCATTGATGACTATTCAAGGAAGACTTGGATATACTTTCTAAAAGGTAAGAATGAAGTCTTTGGAAAATTCAAAGAGTTCAAGGCCTTAATAGAAAATCTCTCAAAAAAGAAAATCAAGATTCTCAGAACAGGTAATGGCGGAGAATATACTTCAAAGGACTTTGAAGACTTTTGTAAGGAAGCTAGAATCAAGAGGGAACTAACCACTCCCTGCAATCCCCAACAAAATGGGGTTGCTGAAAGAAAGAATAGAACCATCATGGAAGCTATAAATACCATGATACATGATCAAGACCTACCCATGTATTTATGGGCTGAAGAAGCTAGGACAACAGTCTATGTGCAAAATAGACTATCCCATAGTGCTCTTGAATTCAAATCTCTAGAAGAAGTTTTCACAGGAAAGAAGCCTGAGGTAAGTCATCTCAAAATATTTGGTTGTCATGTGTACATTCACATTCCAAAAGAAAAGAGAACCAAGTTGGATCCTTTTGGTAAGAAGGGAATATTTGTTGGATATTGTGAATCATCCAAAGCCTTTAGAATTTACATACCAGGTTTTCATCATATGGAAATAAGTAGAGATGTGACATTTAATGAAAAAGTAGCTCTCAAGAAATCCAGGAAGTGTCAACTTGAAGAAATCTATGAAGAAGATACACCTCCTAGAATCACAGAAGTTGTGCACATTCCTGAAGATGATACACCAGAGGACCATGACATGATGGAACCACAAGAACTCCCTATTACAAACTTATCTAGGAAAAGAAGGCCAGCATGGGCTAGAGACATTATTCAAGGAGTTGAAAGATATGGAGCTCCTGAAGGCTCCACTAGAGAAAGAAAGAAACCAAATCTAGTATCCAACTATGTGGCCTTGATGTGTGATCTTGTGGATCAACACCCTACTAGCTATGAAGAGGCAGCTTAGAAGAAAGAATGGGTAGAAGAAATGATAGAAGAATATCAGTCAATAATGAAAAATGATGTTTGGGATATAGTTCCCAAACCAAAAGATAAAAGTGTGGTTTCTTCCAAATGTATTTTTAAGATAAAACATGCTGCAGATGGTAGCATTGAAAAATATAAGGCAAGATTTGTAGCCCGAGGATTCTCTCAAAAAGAGGGAATTTACTATGAAGAAACCTTTACACCAGTTGCTAGGTATACTTCAATTAGAACTATCATGGCACTTGCATCTATGATGAAGTGGAAATTACACCAAATGGATGTTAAGACAGCTTTTCTGAATGGTGTAGTTGAAGAAGTGCACATAAAGCAACCACAAGGGTTTGAAGTTAAAGACGAGAGAACTCATGTATGCAAACTAAAAAAGGCATTATATAGATTGAAGCAAGCTCCCAGAACTTGGTACGGAAGGATTGACAATTTCTTAACAAGCATGGGCTTTACCAAGAGTAAAGCTGACCCTAATCTTTATCTCAAGGTAATGGATGATGAACCATTTATATTGTTGTTATATGTAGATGATCTATTTCTAACCGGAAATGAGAAAGAAATTATTGAATGCAAGAAGAAGCTTTCTTCAGAATTCGAGATGAAAGATCTCGGATTAATGCACTACTTCTTAGGTCTAGAAGTATGGCAAAAACCAAAAGGAATCTTTCTAAAGCAAGGTAAGTATGCTGTGGAGATTCTAAAAAGATTTGATATGTTGAAATGTAAAGCCATGGCCACTCCCATGGACTCCAACTTGAAGTTATTAGTTAATGACTCATAAGAATTAGTGGACATAACTCTATACAAATCACTGGGTCTTTGATGTATTTAACAAATACTAGGCCAGATATATGCTTTGTTGTAAATACCCTGAGTGAGTATCTAGTAGAACCTAGAAAGGTTCACTTAATAGCTGCAAAGCATGTAATGAGGTACCTAAAGGGTACATTAGATTTTGGTCTATATTATCTTGGAAATCATGAACTCAGATTACATGGTTACTCAGATTTTGATTGGGAAGGAAGTATCTCAGACAGAAAGAGTACATCAGGTGGATGTTATGGTCTTGGATCTGCCATGATCTCGTGGTTCAGCAAGAAACAATCTAGTGTGGCTCTCAGTACTGCTAAAGCAGAATACATAGTTGCCTGCTCTGCTAGCTGTGAAGTAGTGTGGCTTCGGAAACTATTATCTAGAGTGTTTGACTTAGAGATGGATCCCACTGTGATCATGTGTGACAATCAAAGTTGTATCAAAATGATAGAAAATCTTGTATTCCACGATAAGTCAAAACACATAGAGATCCGATACTTTTATATACGAGACATGGTGCAGAGAGGAGCTATCAAACTCGAGTATGTGAGTACTGAGGAACAAGTTCCTGATATATTAACCAAACCCCAATCTCGTGTGAAATTTGAATACTTCCGAGACAAGCTTGGTGTAGCTCAAAAGGACCCTCCTCGAAAGGGGGAGAATTATCGTCACTGATGATGAGGATACATGTTTACCACTCTTAGATATTTATGCTTATTTAGATTTAGATTTCTTACACTTAGAATACTTATATTACTTTTCCTTTACTTTGATGATATGTATTGATGAGGATACATGTTTTGATAATATATGTACAGATTAGGATACATGTTTTGATGATATATGTATTGGTGAGGATACATGCTTTGATGCATTGATGAGGATACATGCTTTGATGATGATACTTGTATTATTACATATTGATGTATTGATGAGAATACTTGTATTGATGATATATGCACATACATTAATGTACTTGTATGGATGAGGATACTTGTACCTGTATTGATGAGAGGGTTGGATCATCCTTGGACTTCAGTCCTAAAGAGAGCCGTAGACATGATGTCTCCGAGAACGAGGGTTGGATCATCCTTGGACTTCAGCCCTAAAGAGAGCCGTAGACATGATGTCTCCAAGAACGAGGGTTGGATCATACTTGGACTTCATCCCTAAAGAGAGCCGTAGACATGATGTCTCCGAGAACGAGGGTTGGATCATCCTTGGACTTCAGCCCTAAAGAGAGACGTAGACATGATGTCTCTGAGAACGAGGCTTGGATCATCCTTGGACTTCAGTCCTAAAGAGATCCGTATACATGAGGCCTCCGAGAATTGAATGATAGGATTGGATTGTCCCTGGACCTCAGTTCAAAAGGTACATGATAGGACTGGATCGTCCCTGGACCTCGGTTCAAAAAGTACATGGTAGGACTAGATCGTCCCTGGACCTCAGTTCAAAAGGTACATGATAGGACTGGATCATCCCTGGACCTCGGTTCAAAAGGTACATGATAGGACTGGATTGTCCTTGGACCTCGATTCAAAAAGTACATGACAGGATTGCATCATCCATGGACCTATGTCCTAAAGAGAGCAGGATTGATCATCCTGTAATATGATCATGTGTATTGTAGGGTATACGATGTTGATGATCGTGAGATGACGATGCTGATGATCGTATGATGATGATGCTGATGATCATATGATGACGATGCTGATGGTCGTGAGATGACGATGCTGATTATTGTGAGATGACGATGATCGTGTGATGACGATGCCGATGATCGTGAGATGACGATGCTGATGATCGTATGATGACGATGATGTTAATGTTCCAGTAACTAGTTAAGTTACTGATGATGATGTATTAAAGAAAGCTTCCGATGATATATAGATGTATCATGTATGATGTAGTCGATGACTCCTTGCTCCTACAGATGTTGTTATAATATCCTTCTCATTAACGGGAAGTGTTGAATATTGTAACTTCTAAGAATATTATATTTGTACATTATTATTCCGGAGATGTTTCATCCCTTCGAGGTGATTCTATTATGTATCTAGAGATGTTTATTCCTCTGATGGTTTATGGTAACTAGGGTTATTAGACCCACCATGTGGGGGTCGGCCCTGAGTTTATATTTTAGGGGTTATTAGACTTCTCTATGAAAGGTCGACCCCATTAGGGATTTTGGTCAGTTGGGAACTAATATAAGTAGAGGAGGCGAGCTCTCATTTGACACACTTCCACAACTCAAAAAGTAGCGCACTTGTGTCTGGGATGTCTGCATGTGAGATAGAGAAGAAGGACAAGTCTTGGAGCACATCTTGTATTTTGGTTGATCATCTTATTGAGGAAAGCTTTGTTGGGTTTTCTACCCCATGAGAGTTTCCCAAGGTAAATTCTGTGTCTATCTTGTGATTATGTTTCTTTTAATGATCTTGCTAGTCTATTTGGTTTAAACTTAACAATCTCTCCCATATGGTTGATTGTATAAAAAGTCTCTGATAAGAACACTAACCCCAATCCAACAAGAAATACTTAAGTTATAAGTATGCATCACAAGAGTCTTCCATCAAAACATACATATTGATCCATTTGTTCATTTAAAGACCTCTTAGGAAAACAAAAAACGTACAAAAATTTAAAACTTTTATAGTCATAAATGTTATTAGGGATGGTCCATGTCAAGCTATTTTCCTACACATCGCTGCATAATACATATGAAAGTCTTTTATCAAAAACATTTGAGCAAACACCAATAATTATTTAGGTAAACTCCCTTAATGCACTAAAATTGCTACATCAAAATGGCATTTTAAAAAAAATCATATCTACTCCAGAAGACTAAGTTGCAAGAAACGGGGAAACAGAGACAAGTTTCCGAAATGGGGACACATAGGAAACGTGACCCCAAAGAATTTAGGAAACGAGGAAACACAATATATATAGAAATATGGGACATTTAAAAAATTGAATGTGAAATCTAAAATGATTTACAAATTAAATCCAACACAATTAGAATCATACTGACATAGTCATATTCATATGATGATATATGTAACATCACATTTTAGTTGTACATCGCCACTCCCATGAGCCACCATTATACTAAGATTTGTAGAGAGTACATCGCCACTCCCATGAGCCACCACCTCCACATCTTTAAATATTTTTAACATGAGCCCAAAGAGTATAGCATTCAACGCTCTTGTTGAGCTTAGGCGCTGAACCAGTAGCTTGGTTGGAAGCCATTGTTGATGCAAAAAAAAATTGAAAAAAATTAGCCATTAAAAACTGGACATGTGAAGCATAATCCATGATAAAAATAAAAAAAACAATAGAAAACAAGGGAAATAAAGCATGCTTCTCACCACAAAGTGTTTTATGTAGGTGAAGAGGCTCCAAAACACTGAAAAAGGGACCAAAACAAAGTTATCGCTGCTCCAAAAAACCACGAAATACTGTTGTCTTTGCTAAGTAAAAAAGAAATCTTCCTTGACGCTCGTCAAATCTGCAAAATAACCCCATGCTCCTCACTTCTTCTCGTTGATCCTCACCGTCCTGAAATCGTTGCTCCAATCTACATACAAACTCACTCTCTCACACTCCAATTGCTGAGAAAAAATTCGTATAAGGAAAGAAAGAGGCCGATGTTATTTTATAATGCTTGGATGGACTCTAGAAGCTTCCGGAAGTTACCTAAACCCCTAGTCAGATATAAAAACTTCATAAAAATTTTAAAAATTAACTTTGACCAAGTGTTAACGGGCTTCCAAGAAGGAAACACGATCCAAGATGGAAACTCGATTTGGATCGGTTTCCTTCCAAGTGAAACTCGTTTAATAAACGCAAAACATGTTTCCCAATTATGAAACCCGTTTCTTTGGCATTCCATTCGCGTTTCCTCATTTTCGTACGGAAACAGACATGGGATGTGGGGGGGGGAGTTTCCTGCAAATTAGCCAAAAGAAAAATGTATTATGACTATCAAGAGAGGGAGTTCCAACAAAGAAGTTACTTTCCAACAGCATGGAAATTATAAGAAAATGCTAATTTAGAAAGAAGCTCCAAATCTAGTTAGCATAAAGAAGGCAATAGCATTGTTACAATACTCATTAACTTGAAAGCTACTCCAAAACTATTGAATCACGAACAAGGAAATGATAGCATAATTTAATTAAAAGGGAAAAATAGTGATACTCTCATAAATGATTCAGAGAATTACAAAAATTGCAAAACTTCATTCCAATAAGATGTACCTAGGGATCTCCCCACTTAATTGATTATGTGACAAATCCCTTGAGACAATACAAAATCATTGTTAAGTGAAAATCTCTCCACAATTTTGTTGTTGTAAATGTAACTTCGGAAGATATTCTTTTGTATATTATTATTATATTATTATTGTACTTTTATTGTACCTTCGTCAAAAATGTTTTTCCTCCGTTCAGGGATGTCATTATTGTATTTGGTCATGTAATAATATCAAGGTAAAACCTCCATTGTAAGCAGGGCAATAGTCCCCAAAAGGTTAAATGTAAAATGTATTTTTGAGTCTCTCTAGGAGGGTCGGTCCACTTAGTTGAGGAAGTTGGCCCCATTGGAGATTTATGTCCATCACACATAAGGTATAAATAGGGAGGCACCCTCCTGTTGATGTATATGTAACTTCGGAATGTATTTCACATATATGTGTATTGTATTCCTATAGAGATTTTATTATTCCTCTATACGGAAGTGTCGTTATTTATATTGTAAGTGTCATAACTTATACTTGATGGGTTATTAGACCACCTTGTTGGGGTCGGCCCTATATAAGTCATGTGGGTCAAAGGGTTATTAGACCACCCTATTGGGGGTCGGCCCACTCAGCATTATGTTATGTGGTTAAGTTCGAGCCTACATGAGTTAGGTAAAAAGGCAAGTCAAGTCAAGTATAAATAGAGTGTGGGAGGCACTCTATTTACTCACTCACTTCTCACACATGCACTCAAGGAGGAGTGGCGCACTTATGGAGGAGGAGGATCTGCTGCTAGGTTATGTCTATCTCTCATGGTTGGTTGTATCATTGCTATATCTATCTCTGAGGAAGTTATTGGGGTTTTTCACCTTTATGGTTTTCCCCAAGTAAATCTTTGTGTCTCTTGTGTGCTTGCATTATTGTCTCCATGATTGATATGCTGTAGATATGCTGTACATGTTGTTATCTCAGTTAAGATCCTAGATCATATTGAAGTAAATTCAGAAAATTTAACATGGTATCAGAGCTAGCCTGAAAGAAGGCATGATATGGCATGTATGGCACTTGTTGCACTTACGATGCTAGGGCTTGATATAGAAAAAACCAGTCATCATAGAACTTTCGCTATAAATCCGTTTTGGCGAAGTTTTCGGATCTAAAATTGTTACAGGACGCAGAATAAATCTCCAGGTACCTTGTATCCAAAGGGCAACCTCTAATTCGTTGTACTTTGTGATTTATGATCTGTGCAATATAGGGTTTCTGCCTCTTCCAGATCTGAGTTAAAATCAGGTGACCTTGGGAAAAAGGTCATAACTTGGGCTAGGAAGCTCCAAATGAAATTTCGTAAAACGTGACAGGTATTACACATACTGTACTATCTTAGAAAACGTTTTCAGAGGCCGAAGGTGAACCAGTGACACGTGGCACGCCGTACAAGTTCGCTCTCCTATATTATCCCATAAACAGGTCACGTTGTGACACTTGGCATAACTCTCTCTCAGAGAATCCAATTGAGGTCAGACCTATCAGGATGGAAAGATAACAGGCCAAGCTATCTCAAGAAAGGTTTTCAGAGGCCTAAGTTGAAACAGTGACACGTGGCACGCCGTACAAGTTCACTCTCCTGTATTATCCCAAAACAGGTCACGTTGCGACATTTGGCATAGCTCTCTCTCAGAGAATCCAATTGAGGTCAGACCTGTCAGGATGGAAAGATAATAGGTCAGGCTATCTCAAAAAACGTTTTCAGATCCTGTGGATCAAGAATTTCAGAGTTACACCAGAAACAATCAGGTACATATTTCTGTCAAAACATAATTATTTTTTGGTACCTTCATTCATGGCTTCCGGAAATTAGGGCTTTGGAAAAAGTTGGAATTTTTGTAATCGGAGACCATGGCTAAATGTTAATCATCAAAATAGAAATTTAGAGACCAAGATCAGTATTTTTGGTTGGGCAGAAGGCCGGGCTTGATCAAACCTTAGTTCGGGACTTTGATCAGAAAAGTGGAAAATTAGGGCTTCTGTAAAAATGGGAATTTTTGAAATCTGTGACCACGGCTGCAAGCTCCTCAGAAAAATAGAAGCTTAGAGATTTGGATCAAACCTTTTGATTGGGTAGAAGAGTGGGCTTTATCAAACCCCAGTTCAGGGTCACGTCCAGTGAATCCGAAAGTTTCAAAGGAAAAATTGAGGAGTGAAACTTTGAAGTTTACAAATTCTAAATATACTAGCTTGATCAGCTCATCAAGGCGCATATTTCTATCCTTTCGGAAATTTGAAATTCAAAGTTTGAATTTTTGGGGTTTCTCTGACAAACCCATATCCAGCTCCAGGTCCAGTTCTTGCAAATCAAGTGGTGGTTTAATCCTAGAAGAAGATGGATTGGTCACCTGCATAAGTGAAGAAATTCCTGTTTCAGAGGGAGATGAGGCTAAGGCCTTACATAAGAATATTACAAGCGATCTCGACAGGTATGACTCATCGAGGTATGTTTCGATATTTTTTCATGATTAAGTTTATGGTATGTTTGTCTTTATGTTATTATGGTTAGTACAATCTTGATTTTAGATTTGTCGTATCACCTTAACAAAATTATGAATGCATGATAGAAGATATTCATTGATTAGGGTGTTGACACTTATGATTGTACTAATGCATTATGGTGTTGTATGAGGTGTATATTGTCTACTAACATGAAAGGTACACCAAGAAAGACAAATCATGTTCTGGTTCAAGAACATATGATCATGATGACACGAGGACAAAGATTCATCCATTGTCATGGATCTCATAGAAGATCCATTTACGAGGTATGTATAACTTGGTTTTATAATGGTTAACCTATGAGATATACAGGTTACTAGCACAAGTCATTGAAGAAGAACAAGAAGACATCATGTGAGTATGTTAGACATAACTAGCTTAGGTATGTTTTTCCTATATCAAGATAGAATCCTACCTTGGGTTAGGATTTTATACTATTGTTGATAATGATTATTCATGAAGTCATAGGTTTGAATAATCATGGTTGTATGCATATTATGTTTCTTACCATAATTGATGATATGACTAACCAGAAGAATCATGAAGGTATAGGTTTGAATAATCACAAGTTTTATGCATATTGTATCTCTTATCTTGTTTGATGATTCAACTAACCCGAAGAGTCATAGGTTTGAGTAATTACAGGTTTAGACATGTTATGCTTCTTATGATTTGACTAACCATAAGAATCCTACATAAACCTTGAATGATAATGATTATTATTTCTGTTTGAAATGATCATGTCTATACATGCTTGAGATTATTGTGTTTTAATAGTATACTAATGAATGTATGATTTTATATGAGATCACAAGGATAACACAATCATGATACTAATAAGCATGCATAGGAACCAAGGATGAATATGAGTTCAAGAACAGGTAATCCAGGAAGCAAAGATCAAGAGGGAGCACACTCCAGTTGTTCCTGCAAGAAAGCAAAGGAACACACTTCAGTAGTTTCTGTAAGGATGCAGATATTCAGAGGGAGTTGACCATCTTTTCACAACAGAAAGGTGTAGAAGAAGCTACTTCAAATTAGGACTCCAGCATCTCCTATAAGGAAGCAAAGACTCAGAGGGAGTCCACCCAACAAACAAAAAAAGATAAGTATTTTAATTTCTTGCATATTTGTTTGTTTAAATAAAATTGTTCAATGATGTATATGCTCATGTTCCTAGACTTGGGATATGTATTGTGCATATTAGAATAGTTGCATTGATGAACAGTATATTACTAATATACATGGGTAAGTGGCCTATGGTACTGTACAACATTCCATTGCTACTTATCTAGAATGAAACCTCTTTGCTGACATGTTGGGAGTTGTGCACACTCTTAACAATGTTCTGGTAGAGATTGGAAGGCATCTAGAAAGTTACGGGATATGGATAAATATTGTATTGAAGCATTGGCTAAGATAATTGCATGACTGTATGACATATTTCTTTATGTGTAAGAATTTGTTCTGAAAATTATGAGATGTTTCCAATCATGCAATTTAACCTGTTTTGTAGGAAAGACCGTATATCTTCACCTACAAAAGGACTACAACATTTGTTCCAGCAACAAAGATATCTATTGAAGATATTGAAGTTCCCAGGATCTGGGACGAAGAAATGGAATGCCATGATCCGTCGATCATGAAGAATGATGTTTGGGATGCGATCCCAAGAGCTAAAGGGAAGTCTGTTGTGACTTCCAAATAGAACTTTCAGATCAAGCATGTTGCAGATGGCAGCATAGAGAAATATAAAAGTGATGAAATAGAAGATACACCAGATGGATTCAAGACAGTTTCTTGAATGGTGTAGTTGAAGAAGAAGCAGCCACTTGGTTCTGAGACACATGATAGGAAATCATATATGTGCAAAACTTGGTATGGTGAAGATAGATTGATTGCCGACACGCAGCGGAAGCTTACTACCAAGTTCGAGATGAAGGACTTGGGGATGATGCACTATTTGTTTTTGGCATGGAGGTGTGGCAGAGTGTAGATGGAATCTTCCTTGGACAAGGGAAGTATGCATTAGAGATCCTGAAGAGGTTCAGGATGATGGACTACAAGGCCATGGCCACACTTATGGCATCAAATCTGAAGCTTCTATGTGATGCTTCATCTGAGCCAGTTGATGTCTCTATGTATTGTTAGATGATTGGGTCCTTGATGTACCTGACGAACACGAGACCGGATATTTGCTTTGCTGTGAACACATTGAGCCAGTTCCTGACGAATCCGAGGAGTGTTCACCTGGTTGCTGTAAAGCATGTTCTGAGGTACCTGAAGGGTACAGTGGATTTTGGGCTCAAGTATGAAGCGAATCAAAAGTTTAACCTGCAGGGTTATGTTGATTCAGATTGGGCTTGCAGTGTTGCAGATAGGAAGAGCTCATCTGGGTGTTGCTTCAGTATGGGATCAGGTGTGATCTCTTGGTTTAGCAGGAAGCAGTCCTGCGTAGCACTGAGTACAGCTGAGGCAGAGTATGTTGCAGCCTGTTCAGCTAGTTGTGAGGCAGTATGGCTACGGAAGCTACTGTCTGAGCTATTTGATCTCCCGTTGGATGCTACTGGTATCTTCTGTGATAACCAGAGTTCTGTGAAGTGTCCGAGAACCCAGTGTTTCATGACAAGACGAAACACATAGAGATCAAATATCACTATATCAGGGATATGGTGCAGAGAGGAGCTGTGAAGCTCCTGTATGTTGCGACAGACAAGCAGATTGCAGATGTGCTGACGAAGCCACTAGCCAGAGTGAAGTTCGAGTACTTTAGAGAGAGGCTTGGCGTTCTTCAGATTGAGGACACTTTGAGGAAGAAGTGATGGACACATTTGCTGAAGCCATTCCAAGCATGTTGGAAGGAGGATCCTTCACATGGCTGTGGATGTAAGCACTGGATAATGGGCATCAGGATGATGTTCTGGTTTCTGCTTGGATATGATCAGTTGGATCATTTTTATGTATGTATGTATGCATCATGTTGGATGCTGGATATGATCAGTTGGATCATTTTTATGTATGTATGTACGCATCTTGTTGATGCTGGATATGATCAGTCGGATCATGTGTATGTATTTTGTATATGCATCATGTTGGATGCTTGGACCATGTATCTGTATATGTATCAGGTGGATACATTGTATGATCAGGTGGATCATGTATGATTATATGTATCATGTATTTGTATTTGTATCAGGTGGATACATTGATGATCAGGAGGATCATGTATGATGATATGTATCAGGTAGATACTTGGTATGCATCAGGTAGATGCATTGATGATCAGGTGGATCAGGTATGATGACATGCAGCAGGATGTTGTAGTGATGATCAGGATGATCATAGATGATGAGCTTCAGGATGTTGCTCCAGATGACATGCAGCAGGATGTTGCAGTGATGATCAGGATGATCATAGATGATGAGCTTCAGGATGTTGCTCCAGATGACATGCAGCAGGATGTTGCAGTGATGATCAGGATGATCATAGATGACGAGCTTCAGGATGTTGCAGTGATGATCAGGATGATCATAGATGACGAGCTTCAGGATGTTGCTCCAGATGACATGCAGCAGGATGTTGCAGTGATGATCAGGATGATCATAGATGACGAGCTTCAGGATGTTGCTCCATATGACATGCAGTAGGACGTTGCAGTGATGATGATCAGGATGATTATGGATGCATCAGGATGATGTATGGTGAGTATCAGGATGATACTCTATGGCCGTGGATCAGGTTGTGCAGATAAGCATGTAATTTGTGCCCTGGGAGATTTGCAGATGGTCTTTCGAGGTTTTTCCTATGGCATGTAATTCGGTGCCCTGGGAGATCTGGAAAATGCTCTTTCGAGGTTTTTCTTGGGAGGACATATAATTTGTGCCCTGGGAGATTTGCAGATAGTCTTTCGAGGTTTTGCCTATGGCATGTAATTTGTGCCCTGGGATATCTGGCAGATGCTCTTTCGAGGTTTTGTCCTATGGCATGTAATTTGTGCCCTGGGAGATTTCAGGTCGGAGTTGTGTACCCATAACATCCTGAAATTCTCTTTCGAAGTTTTTCCATGACCACATGTAATTTGTGCCCTGGGAGATCCGATAGGTTGAGCTGTGTGCTCGTAATCAGTCCTGGGATGCTCTTTCGAGGTTTTGTGGTGACCACATGTAATTTGTGCCCTGGGAGATCCGATAGGTTGAGCCTTGTGCTCGTAATCAGTCCTGGGATTCTCTTTCGAGGTTTTGTGGTGAGGTCACATGTAATTTGTGCCCTGGGAGATCCTATAGGTAGAGCCGTGTGCTCGTAACAGCCTGGGATGCTCTTTCGAGGTTTTGTGACGCACATAATAAGTCCTGAGGATTCCACAGTATGGCCAGTGATGATGAAGACCTGCAGGTGGTGGGCCTACATACAGTATGAAAAAGGACTGGCTCTGTAGAACTTCCTATGACGAGTAGATTCAGAGATTGATTGAGATAGCAGCAGCAGTGACAATGATGATGACTCGATGACGATTATCCAGTGACGATGATCTAGAGAAGATGACTTGTGCTAGAAGAACTGTGCTGAGAAATACCTTCCTAGTTAAGAGGGAGTGTTGATGTATATGTAACTTCGGAATGTATTTCACATATATGTATATTGTATTCCTATAGAGATTTTATTATTCCTCTATACGGAAGTGTTGTTATTTATATTGTAAGTGTCATAACTTATACTTGATGGGTTATTAGACCACCTTGTTGGGGTCGGCCCTATATAAGTCATGTGGGTCAAAGGGTTATTAGACCACCCTATTGGGGGTCGGCCCACTCAGCATTATGTTATGTGGTTAAGTTCGAGCCTACATGAGTTAGATAAAAAGGCAAGTCAAGTCAAGTATAAATAGAGTGCGGGAGGCACTCTATTTACTCACTCACTTCTCACACATGCACTCAAGGAGGAGTGGCGCACTTATGGAGGAGGAGGATCTGCTGCTAGGTTATGTCTATCTCTCATGGTTGGTTGTATCATTGCTCTATCTATCTCTGAGGAAGTTATTGGGGTTTTTCACCTTTATGGTTTTCCCCAAGTAAATCTTTGTGTCTCTTATGTGCTTGCATTATTGTCTCCATGATTGATATGCTGTAGATATGCTGTACATGTTGTTCTCTCAGTTAAGATCCTAGATCAGATTGAAGTAAATTCAGAAAATTTAACACCTCCCTCATTTGTACACACACCAACAAGCAAGTTCGCTCCAAGGAAGAGAAAGACAAGTTCATTGAGGAAGAAGATGAAAGCTAAAGAATTCATCTTATCTTTCGGTATTCTATATTGGTTTGATATTGTACTAAGTGACGAATCTATTACCGAAGAAGTTGCAGGATTTACTCCTTTATGGTTTCCACGAAAACAATTCTTGTGTTCTTGTGTATTTTGTGCTTGTCTATCTTTCAGATTAAATATCTAACATAATTAAATTAAAGTGCAAACACTAACATGGTTTCAGAGCCACTTTGAAAGAAGGCATTGTGGAGCAACAGAAAGCTAGGTTTTCCAAATCCAAGGTCTCCTCTCCACGGATCATCTATAAAAAATGGCTAGGCTCACTCGCGTCAACTAGGCACATCTTTTGGTGGAGAAAGATGCCAATTTGCAGGATTTTTAGTTTTCCCCTAATTTCTGTTGGAATTGAAAAAACTAGGGCTTCTTGTTCTGGACACTTCCCTCCAAAGATCAGATTGAAAAGGAGGCCATTACAACTTGCGCTAGGAGGGTGCATCTTCATGTGGAAGCGAACTTCAAAACCGAGAATTTTAATTCTTTTCCCTATCACTACTATTAGGGGGAAAACCAGGGCATCAATTATTTTGCAATTTTGTCCACATATTTGGGAAAAGGAGTACATACCTCAACTCGCCTTGAGGAGGCACATCTTTCTATCCCAGTAGAAGTTCAAGATTCCAAGTTTGAAAAATTAGGGTTTCTCTATAAAACCCTAGGTCATCCAGCTCCAGAACCAAGTTGGGCATCTCAAATTGGTAAGATCTACTCCTTGCTATTTCCATTTGAGGTTCTCATATCAAAATGATAAATCACACCAAGCTTGAGGACAAGCTTGAAAGCGCTGATAACTTTTGGGCATGGAAGTATAGAATTTCTCTCAATTTGGAAGAGAATGACTTGGACAAATATGTGAATGAGGAGGTTCCGGAACCAGAGGGAGATGATGACAAAGCATTTCATCAGATGAACCTTACCAAGGACAAAATGATCATTGTTGACTCCATCAAAGACCATCTAATCCCTTATGTCTCATCCTTGAAAACCCCTAAAAAGATGTTCGATGCTTTGACAAAGTTACATGAAGGGAAGAACATCAACCAAAAGATGGCTATGAGGAACCAACTCAAGAATGTGAACATTCAACACTTAGAAACTATTCAATCTTATTGCACAAGAGTCTCTCGAATCAAGGAACAACTTGAGACAATTGAAGATAATCTTAAAGAATGATAGATTGTGATGACTACCTTGAATGGTGTCCCAAGATCATGGGACTCATTCATTCAAGGAATATGTGCCAGAAAGAAGCTATAATCGAGTTCAACAGATTATGGGAAGAATCTCGATTAGTAGCAAGAGAAGAAAAGATGGGAGCTAATGATGACCAAGCCCTAACTGCTCATACTAGAAAGGATCAAAACAAGAGAGAGGACCACCATCACAAGAAGTCCAAAAGATCCCAAAAGAATCATGGACTTAAAAAGAGACCTCTCAAGTATTGGGTGCTTCACATGTGATGAGAAAGGACATTATTCAAGAAATTGTCCTAGAAACAAAGGATCCTCCAACAAAATCAACAAGAAGAGGCATCATGCACATACTAGAGAAGATGATGAACCCGCAAGCAAAAGAACGAAAGAATATTCTTCTAAGTTATGAAGAATACGTATTTTAATAAATGAAAGTAACCAATTACAAGCGTTCGTTCGGAAGGTTCCACCTCATAAGGTGAAGCTAGAGATTACTTTTAGTATTCCATGAAAGGAGTAGATGAAGCTCCTACAAAGTTTGCATCCGGAAAACAAATAAAGATCAAAGCTCTATGGAAGAACCTCTCATCCATTTCAGCATTGCTTAAGATGCAGAAGAAAGGACACACAAAGTCTACTCCAGTACAAAGAACAAGTGATATACGGTGTAGAATACTTGCTCAACATTTCCGATCATGAGCAAGAAAAGCACGGGACCTCAGAATCAGACGATGAAGTAGAACACATTGTTAGACCTCAGAATCAGACGATTAAGCATGGGAAGCTCTTTCTAGTTTCTACCTTATTTTAACACTTGGATTAAGAAGTTTCATCAAAATTGTAGGGTGTGTTAATTAATCTCCTCGGAGAATCAATTTTGAGATTAGAGGTAGAGGCAAGGGCTAGAGCATAGAGGTGGGCAGACATAATGTTATTGATAAATAGGATCCCAAACATAGACAATGATTTTGAGGATTATGTTTTTTCAATTTTGATTTAGATATGTATTGCACTTGGTGCAATTTTGATAGTATTTTGTCTCTAATGGTTTGGAATCATAGCTTGGTATCTTTAAGATATTTTTTTTTCATTAAAAATGTAAAATTTTATGTATTTTTTAACAGTCTGAGTCATTGAAATCAAACTAATCCGAGATATTTGCATCCACTACATCTATATATCAGCGCTTTCTCCATATTTATGTTCCAAGGTGATTATTTGATGTTATTATTGCTTTATATGTTTAAAATTCTGAAGAAAAAAATGAATGTATTTTGTATTCTTTAATGCTTTCGTTAATGGTTGTCGACTTTTGTCGATTTTCCATATTTTTTTGCCAATGTTGCCGAAAAGTTGTATTCGGGACCCTTGCCGACTTTTTGTCGATGTAGACTTTTTCAACATTGTGCAGTACCTATACATGCGCACCTTCAGTTGTTTTTCGAAGGAGAGGTGTTGTTCCTTTTTTTAGGACCATGATGGGTGTTACCAGTACTCTCTAGGAGGTGGTTATGTCCAGACCCTTTGGTCCTATTACCAACTTAATTGCACTTAAATGGTTTCAGGCGAGCTTGCAAAGATAAAACAAGTTTACTTGGTCAAAGTTTAGAAGATCAAAATTCCTAGCAAGCCACCTTGGCGCTTTTTTCAATAAAACACATGTTCATGCCCTGTGGGGAATTGTAATAACTATTGTAGCATGATGGTTCTATAATGGACTTGACTTTCCTTGGACTTAGATATCAATCTAACTAGCCTAGAGTGTTTTTTCCTTGTTAATTATATGTGTTGAATAAACGACTTATAATTTTTGAGTTTTTCGCTCATCCCTCCAAAGTTGGGGTGGTCATCTTGATGTCTTGGCCTTAGGAGGCTATTAGAGTAAAAGTGTCAATGTATATTACCATGATAGACGTTAAAATCGAATCGTATAGACATGTGCTAAGTCATCCTAAGTTTTTTTTGTTGATGTATTTGTAACTTCGGAATGTATTTCATATATGTATATTGTACTCCTATAGAGATGGTATTATTCTTCTATACAGAAGTGTCGTCATTTGTATTTACAAGTGTCGCAAGTGTCGCAAGTGTCGCAACTTGCATGTGATGGGTTATTATACCACCAAGTGTGGGGTCGGCCCTGAGTGGAGTTACCATGGGTTGTTAGACTCCCCTTGAAAAGTTGGCCCTACTAGTTTATTAGGCAAGTCAAGTCAAGTATAAATAGAGTGCGGGAGGCACTCTATTTGATCATTCACTTACTCACTTATTCTTTCATGTGAGAGTGGCGCACAAGTGGAGGAGAAGAAGCCGCTAGAAGACAATCTCTTATGCTTGGGTTTTGTATCATTGTTCTATCTATCTCTGAGGAAATTATTGGGGTTTTTAATCTTATTTGGTTTTCCCCAAGGAAAATCTATGTCTA
The DNA here is from genome assembly GCA_027924585.1 of Larix kaempferi. NCBI lineage: Eukaryota > Viridiplantae > Streptophyta > Pinopsida > Pinales > Pinaceae > Larix > Larix kaempferi. Next base: position 8,718,804 of record BSBM01000348.1, read on the forward strand.
TTGTCTCTTGTAATTGATATGTTGTACAAGTTATTCTCTTAGATAAGATCCTAGATCATATTGAATTAATGCTCAAAATCTAACATGGTATCAGAGCTAACCTAAGAAGAAGACACTGTGCAATTGCGGAAGCTAGGGATTCTTGTTTTTTGGGTTTCTCTCCACATATATTGAAAGGTCGGAGGCTAGATTGACTCTCCTCATCAAGGCGCATATTTCTGTCCAATCAGAATTCAATTATGAGCACTTTCAACTTTTGACCTAAATTTTAGACTTTCCGCAAAAATTGGAATTTCTAAAATTTGAGACCACAGCTGGAAGCTCCTTGGAAAAATCAAATTTTAGAGCTTTGGATCAAACTTTTTGGTTGGATGAAGCTCCAGGAAACTCAAACCCTAATTCAAGGTCCTGCCTAGTGAATCCAGAAGATTCAAAAGCAATTTTTGAGGGGTGAAACTTTGCAGTTTTCAAATTCTGAGTAGACTAGATTGATCAACTCATCAAGACGCATCTTTTTATCCTTTCAGAAATTTGAAATTCAAAGTTTGATTTTTTAGGGTTTCTCTGACAAACCCTAATCCAACACCAGATCCAGTTTTCAGCAAATCAAGTGGTAAGACCTAAATATTTTCTATTTCCATTTGAAGTGCTCTTTAAGATGTCTCACCACACCAAGCTTGAGGATAAGCTTGAAAGGGCTGATAACTTCCGGGTCTGGAAGTATAGGATTGGGTTAATCCTTGAAGAGAATGAGTTGAAAACTTACATAAGTGAAGAGGTCCCTGTCCCAAAGGGAGAAGAGGCTAAGGCCTTACACAAGAGAAACTTGGTCAAGGATAAAAGGATCATTGTTGATTCTATCAAAAGACCATCTCATACCAAATGTTTCATCTCTGAAGACACTGAAGGAGATGTTTGATTCCTTGACTAATCTATTTGAAGGGAAGAACATAAATCGGAAGATGACATTGAGGAATCAATTGAAGAATATCAAGATCCAGAATGCAGAGACTATGCAGTCCTATTTCTCAATGGTCTCCCAGATAAAAGATCAACTTAAAGTTGTAGGAGAAGATATAGAAAATGGAGAAGTAGTAATGACCACTCTTAATGGCCTTCCTAGGTCATGGGATTCCTTCATCCAAGGAATTTGTGCTAGGAGGAAACTTATCACATTCAGTAGACTGTGGGGAGAGTGCTCACAGGAAGAAGCTCAGATTATAGCTCGAGAAGAAAAGATGGAGAATGAAGATTAAGCCCTCACAGTACACTCTAAGAAATATGATGGCAAGAGGGAGCACCACCACACTAAGAAAGAGAGGCGCCACCATCAGAATCAAATGGGTGACTCCAAATCTCAAAGGAACATGTCTATAGTCCGATGCTATATATGTGATGAAAAGGGACACTATTCCAGGGATTTTCCCAAAAAAAATAAAGATAGGTCCCATAAGAATAAGAACACCAAAATAAAACATCATGCTCACATTGCAGAAGATGATGAACCTCCCAAGAAGAAGGCTAGAGAAGAAAGTGAAGATTCTTCAAGTGATGAAGAGTATGTCTTAATTCCTCCTCTCACTGGTACCATTACTCATGGAAGTAATGATTGAATTATAGATAGTGGGGCTTCCAAACATATGACAGGATTCAAGGAATCCTTTATGAACCTATCTGAACATGATTCACCCCACAATGTGAAACTTGGGGATGACTTCCAGTATCCAATAAAAGGAAGTGGTGAAGCCTCATATAAGCTAGACTTTGGAAAGTCTATGAAGATGAAAGATGTACTATATGTTCCAGGTCTCAAGAAGAACCTTCTCTCCATATCTGCATTGGATGCAAAAGGCATACGGGTTTCATTTATAGATGGCCAAGTTCTTATGTGGCCAAAGGGTAAAACTATAGATGATGCAGTGGTGATTGGAGAGCAAGAGGGAGAATTATACAAGCTGAAGGGCCAACCAGAACAAGCCTTGGTCCATGACTCAGTAGAGCCAAGTGAACTTTGGCATAGAAGGCTTGCACACATGCACTATAGGGCACTACATATTGCAAACAAAGCATTGGAAGGTCTTCCTGAAATCCAAACAAAACATGAAGGCTTTTGCAAAGGTTGTGCAAAGGGAGAGAACACAAATAAGACATTTCCAAGTAGTGAAAGCAAGGCAAAAGGAATCTTGGATATCATCCACTCTGATGTATGCGGTCCAATGTCATCCAGTTCTCTGAGTGGGTATGTATACTATGTTTCTTTCATTGATGATTTCTCTAGGAAGACTTGGGTTCACTTCTTGAAGAACAAAGATGAAGTGTTTGATAAGTTCAAGGAATTCAAAGCCTTGATAGAAAATCAAACTGATAAAAAGATCAAGATCTTTAGATCCAACAATGGTGAAGAATTTACTTCAGGAGACTTCAAGAAGCTATGCAGTGATTCAGGGATTAAGAGGGAGTTGATTACTCCTTACAATCCACAACAGAATGGGGTTGCTGAAAGAAAGAATAGGACAATCATGGAAGCAGCTAGAACAATGCTTTGTGACCAAGATCTACCTATGCACTTATGGGCAGGAATAGCAAGGACAGTTATATGTGTGCAGAACAGAACGCCTCATAAGATACTTTACAACAAAAAACCAGAATAAGTGTTCACTGGTAAGAAACCAGAGGTTGGCCATCTCAGAATATTTGGTTGTGCAGTATACACTCACATTCAAAAAGAAAAAAGGACAATGCTAGATCCTTCATGAAAGAAGGGTATATTCGTGGGTTACAGTGAAAGATCGAAGGATTACAATATCTACTTTCCAGGATTCAAGGAGATTGATATCAACAGAGATGTAACATTTGAAGAAAGCTTAGCATACATCAAATCTAGGAAGACACCTGTTGAAGACAATAAAGAACCTAGAATATCCAGAACATAAGACACCACCATGAATGAAGCAATTCCTGAAGAAGATCGTGAAATGGAAGATCCAAAAGAACCTATAGATCCACCTCGTGAGAATAACTCTCACAAGAGGAAACCAGCATGGGCTAGAGAGCTCATCCAAGATGCTGAAAGGTATGGCATTCTAGAAGAAAAGCATAGGGAAAAGAAAAGGACAAGATCACACATCAGTTATGTTGCCTTACTATGTGACATTATGAACAAAGAACCTTCCAGTTATGAAGAAGCAGTGGAAAAGAAAGAATGGAAGGATGCCATGGTCAAGGAATACCAGTCGATCATGAAGAATGATGTTTGGGATGTGGTTCCAAGACCTGAAGAGAAGTTTTTTGTGACTTCCAAGTGGATCTATAAGATCAAGCATGCTATAGATTGTAGCATAGAAAAATACAAGGAGAGGTTTGTAGCTCGTGGCTTCTCCTAGAGAGAGGGGATAGATTATGAAGAGACATTTGCACCTGTGGCCAGATACACTTCCATCAGAACAGTACTTGCTCTGGCTGCAGTGATGAAGTGGAAGATACACCAGATGGATGTCAAGACAATTTTCTTGAATGGTGTAGTCGAGGAGGAGGTGTATGTGGAGCAACCACTTGGTTTTGAGACACATGACAAGAAGTCATATGTGTGCAGATTAAAGAAAGCCTTGTATGGTTTGAAGCAAGCTCCTATAACTTGGTATGGTAGGATAGACAACTTCCTATCCAGCTTGGGCTTTACTAAGAGTAAAGCAGATTCCAACCTTTGTTACAAGGTTGAGGAAGGGAATCCAGTTATACTTCTATTGTATGTGGATGACCTGTTTGTTATAGGTGAAGATAGATTGATTACCGATACGAAGAGGAAGCTTGCTGCCAAGTTCTAGATGAAGGACTTGGGGATGATGCACTAGTTTCTAGACATGGAGGTGTGGCAGAGTATAGATGGAATCTTCCTTGGACAAGAGAAATATGCAGTAGAGATCCTGAAAAGGTTCGAGATGATGGACTGCAAAGCCATGCCCACACCTATGGCATCAAACCTGAAGCTTTTGTGTGATGCTTCATCTAAGTCAGTTGATGTCATGGTGTATCGTCAGATGATTGGGTCCTTGATGTACCTGAAGAACACGAGACCAGGTATTTGCTTTGCTGTGAACACATTGAGCCAATTTCTGACGGAACCGAGAAGTGTTCACCTGGTTGCTGTAAAGCATATTCTGAGGTACAACAAGAATCTTGGAGATAGTCAATAAAGAAACTTAAATTTTAATTAAAAATCTAACAAATAACAAGAATCTTGGACACAATTATTTATAACAGTATTAAATTTTGTTTAAAATCCTAATAAAATAAAAAATTCACCATAATAAAATAAAACTTTCTACAATTTTATAAATTTTAAATTGTCTTTTATCTTATACTTCTATGAACTATTCGGATTTTTCACAACCTTTTTTTTAATGTCCCATCCTTATAAATTCTTGGAGTTTCCTTTCCTCTAGGACTCAAATAAAAGAATTCCACATTATCATCATGTTTACCAAACATAAAAATATTGTGACCTTGTTTACATTCACATGCACCAATGGTATTCTTTTAAATGCCAACATGCTCATTATTTTCAAAGAACAAAACATAACAAATCAAAAGTGTTCCTAGAAAAAAAAAAAAAAGAACATAAAATTTGTTTGTCCATTAAAATTGAAGTTAAGTGACGATAAATAGTCTTTTTTCTCCCATTCAATTGTATTTTTCACATTAAGTAAATGGGCGAAAGTAAAAAAATATATCTTATTGTTAAACAACATATTAAACATTGTCTTAAAAAGTATTTAGGCATAAGCTAATGAATAACAACTTGTGATTGGAGACATGGATTGGATGTTTTGCTGAGTCTACAACAAACATCGGATGGTTCATTCACTCTACCTTGGGCTAATTTGCAAGTACTCATTAGGGAAGGAGGGCAGGAGTGAATAACTTACTCCCTTTTTTTATTCCCTCGTAAAACTTGAAAAACATATGGAAGCTTATTCAAAATACTTTGTATTAACGATTTCATGTAAAACGAAGTTCTCTTAATAATCAAAACACTTTGCAATAACGAGACCTTTTTCATGATGGATAAATAGATGTAATCCAAAATCTTTTTCAAAAGAATGCTTTCCACCAACTTACTAACACGCGTGAACTAAATAAATGCATAATCATCTTTTACTACTCCTATTGAGGGTGCACTACTACTCCATCAAGAATCTGTTATCACGTGTGATCTAAATATTCATGGTAAATGCTAATGCAGAATATATTTTCCCAATATTCTTGCATTCTACTTTCATAAAAAAATGTGCCACATATCAACTAAATATTGATAAATGATGAAATCTCAATGCATAATCTTTTTTCAATATTGATGGTGCGTACTTACATCCACCAACTTATTATCGTTGACTAATTAAATATGGATAAAATATTACATATCAATGTGAAATATATTTTTCGAATAATATTATATTATATTTCCATCAATTTGTTACCCCAATCAACTAAATAATTTATTATCACCTATTAACTAAATAATACTGAAATACTTAAATATCAATAAAAACACCTTTCCAATAACGTTGCATCACTACTTCCACCAACTACTCAATTATATACTAAATTAAATTAACTAATATTAGTCCATTATTTATTTGAATCACCCCTCTCGAAAGGTGTAAAACCACTCATTTTGAGTTGTAAAAGCATCATACTCTGAGCTTACAAGGGCTGAATCGAGGGCGTTTAGGCACACTCCTCACACGTACGAAGGTTTGTTCTTAAAAGTATGAAAAACATCTTACTGTACTCTGGTTGAGGTTGAGGTATTTTTGCGTCAACTCGAGAAGAAGAGGGCAATAGATCGAGTTCAATGTATTTCTGCGTCTATTTCATTAAAAGTTGCTAGTAGACATTTGGACTGTGTTTTTTATCATATATTCTGTGTAAAAGAATTCCTGTGCGGTGGTGCAGTTCCTTTCCACTATGGTTCAAATATCGCTCGGATTCTGTAGTGGAGAGATGTTAGACTGCCTTGATGGGAAAACTAAGCAGCTTTTACAGTTACTAAATTACATCCTACTTCTCATACAAAAATGATAAACTGAAGGAGAACGAGTTCTTCATATTTACCAGATTCTTAAGAATTCTTATCTGTGAAAAAAAATTACAGATTCTCCGGCACTCAATAATATGTACAAGTAAATTGAAATACTCGTAATTAAATTACATCTTACTTCTCGTACTAAAAATGCTAAACTGAAGGAGAACGAGTTCTTCATATGTACCAGACAGACGGAGTATTTCATTATTATATATATATATATATATATAATGAAATACTACTAAATACTAAAAGCTGGTAACTACAGAAGTGGTAATTTCGTTGGTTAATTTGTGTTAGTGCTATGATTTTCATACCCTGCAATTTAGTATTCTTAACAAGAAATCAAAGACTAATAACGAGAAACTGTTATAATACAAAATATATAGTTAGTTAAACCACAATAAAAATCTCTGCTAGGAATGTTAAGGTTACCATTGATTCAAATATATATAAGAGTATGCAAAATATTTCCAATTACAGAAAAGAATGAGTTTGCATTTATGCAGAAGAAGTCGACTTCCAAATGCAAATACCCAAATGTATCCCTTAAGCCCTTCTGGGTTTAATCAAATTTACTTCCCATTGTCATCAAACCCTGCTAAATACATAATGATGAAAGGACCAGTGGTCTGGCCTTATGGCCTGAGAAAAACTCAGAACTTACAATTATATGAAATAAGTCGGTTGTTCCGAGAAGATATTGAAAAATGACTTCAAAATGTAATGAAGATCGAGAAACCTTTTTTTGAAATTCCTCATAAAGCCACCTCAGTTGTCCCAGGATCTTGGCTTGTGAACATTCCTGGGTAAGCGTCCCCAAGAAATTGTTGTGAAGCCACCTCAGTTGTCCCAGGATCTTGGCTTGTGAACATACCTCGGTAAGCGTCCCCAAGAAATTGTTGTAGGTGCCCAAATTCACCAATTGAGTGATTTGCACACAAAACAACAATAGAATGTTATTGTTGGCAACAAGAGGGACTGTAAATAAAACCAATAGTTTGTACGAAATAGGCCAACTCATTCCTTGTTTGTACAAAATCACTAAAGTATTTTAGTAAAAGAAGTGAACGAGCAAAAGTAAAGGATTAATTACAGAAAGACAAATTGTAGCCAGTGATAATAGATTGCCTGGAGATGATGGAAGTTGAACAGCTCCTCTCTCAGAGCTCACGCTATCCTTCTAACCATACAACGAAGACGAGGAAGCCTTCTTCAAAAAATATATACTAAGACCAGGAAGCCTTTTTCAAAAGCAATATTAACAAATTACCCCAGCACTGGTTTGAAACCAAACCCTCATCCATCACGTGAGCCAAGAAGGGCTAAAGCCCTCTCTCCCAGTAAACCAAAACTCAAATCCAAATGATCGAGCTAACCCTAGAGATCTGGCGAGAAAGTGATCATACTCCCGAGATCAATCAAAGGAGCTGTCAGTACTACTCCATTGTTTCCCACCTTTAATAAGGAGCTGTCATGTGCGGCTCCATCCTTTATCCTACTCATTCATGATGTACGCCATCGCGATTCGGGTGTATTAAAATCTACCCAAAAACTTCATAAATATCAAGTGTGAGAAGCATGTGGTAATCCATGCAGCGTGTGGAGTTTCTCGGATAACTTTTGAGGATGTGATCGCCATTAAGTACTGCAACTAGATATACGAATTATTTTCGAAACTCACTTAGCTTTGCGTCTTCCTTTGCAGGGGTGGCAGTGATCACCCAGGGTGTTCATCTCGGGCAGAACAACTGTGAGATTGGACATTCCAATTGAATGGATTTTCATTAATGGTCTGCAAGAATTGAAAATTACAAGACGTCATTGCAAGATTTAAAAACTACAAGACGTCATCCTGCAGCCCCCTTCTGCTGAGGAAAAACAAGGATGATATCACAACCTTCAATCAATTAAAATTCAGAAAATAGCATTTTTTAAAAATTTTGTTTAATAAAATATATTTTAACTATAATAAAACAATTATAAATTGACAAAATAGTTTATAGGTTATAAAGATAAATTAATAGGGGTGAATAAAACATAGATATCCCCTTTGGGGACATAAAGACAAGTTTAATGATTAATGAAATAATCATTAATATTAGGTTTCAGTTTCAAAATTGTGTAAATATTTACATTATGAATGAAACAATGGGTCATAATCAAAATGATAATATAATAGTGAACGAGATTACAGACTTTTAACGTGAAAGTTAAAAAGGATTCATAAAAATTATAACGAGTTGTCTAATTTTATTATAATTTTTCAACAAATTCTGAAATTAACAATATAAAAAGTAATTTTTTATTAAAAAAATTGATTAAATTATTAAAAATTTAGATTACAATGTAACTTTGTATAAATTAACAATATAAAAAGTAATTTTTTATTAAAAAAATTGATTAAATTATTAAAAATTTAGATTACAATGTAACTTATAAATTATTAAAAATTTAGATTACAATGTAACTTTGTATTTTTTGGTAATTTTATTTTTATTTTTAATATTATTTTTTTAATTAGATTTTATGTGTGTTATTGGATTTTTAATATAATATTTATGGAAATTAAATATACTATAATTTATAATTTATTATTATATCGTAGTTAAAAAAGAGGTTTTATATGGAAGAGGTTTGTTACTTACTTTCTAATATATGGTTTCAATTTCTTGATCCAAGTTTAAAATGGATCTATACTAGTTTATATATCTTATATGTTAGGGAAATCAAATATGTTATAATTTTATAATTTGTTATTAGTGAGATATCATTATTAAAAAAAAAAAGGTTTTATATGGAACAGGGGTATAACTTAGTTGGTTCACCGAAAAGATTTTAAAAGTTATGGATGATAAAATTTAAAAACTTTGTAAAAGGGTTTACCAAGGAAGAAAGTGTCATTATGGAGATAACAAAGTATTCATTTGGCTCATGGCTTGTATATGTTCCCTATATAGATTCATCTTAAAAGAGGATCTACCAAGCCCAGAGGGATCAATTTGCACTCTCGGCATTATTTAAGAGTGTAATGCAATGTTTATGGTTTTAAGTTATGTAATTTGTGTAGTTTTACATATATGCCGTCTTAAATGTTTTAAATTGAATTTGAACCGAGATTTTATTTTTTATAATATTATATTGTTTTTAAAAAAGGACACCTGTCAACTCCAAGGTGAGCACAAAAGGAGTTACACATCCTCCTACCGATCTAATGGACCTCTTCGACTCAACAATGTAGTATAATGTATTTAAGATTTGTGAGGATGGATATATAAGGGAGGTATGGCTAGAAGATATGGGGTTCAAGAAGTAGTTGTTGTTTTTTTTTTTTTTTTTTTTTTTTTTTCCTTTCCAAAGACAATTTGAAACACACTATTGAAGACTCCTATCTTGTTGGAGGTTCTTATATACATATGAATACTATATATTTTTAAACTTTCTCTGTACTTACTTTGTTATCTGCATATATGTACTGAGTTATCATATGTGCATTAATCTTTTTTAGTAAATCAAGCTCATGTGATCTTGTGGATTCTTGTGTAATTTGTTCAAATTATATTGTAATAGGTTTTCCCTTTCCTGTTATTGTATGATTTGTTTAAATTATCATTTTCAATATCCTTAAACGTGTGTTTATTTTGTGAAATATATGATAATGTGTAGTTTATCCTTTACACAAGTTTGAGATTACATGAATGTTAAATTTAATTGATTTTGTGTTTGGAATTTTATATATTATTCATTTCATTAGAAATTGTTATTTCCTTATGAAATGCAATAGGTTACCTTTTAGTTTAAAATGATGTCTACAATCTAAAATTTGTTATTTCCTTATGAAATGCAACAGGTTACCTTTTAGTTTAAGATGATGTCTACAAACTAAAATTTAGCTTTGAAGTCTCAAAATTATATTTTAATAGGCATTTATAACAAACCAAAGAGACTCTTTGATTGGAGAGCAAACTACATAGGTAACTGGGCCTTAATATTGTGAAAAATAACTATTCCAAACACACACAAGGTTGTGTTAAGCTTTTATGTGTGGGTTGTTTTTCCTTAGTTAGCCATTGACAGTAAATCCGACCATCAAACTTATACATCAATCCAATCATTCCATGTTTTTTTCCTTGTCAATTATGCAATGCGGAATAAGCGATGTATAATCAACGAGTTTTTCACCTGCTCCTCCAAAGTTGGAATGGTTGTCTTAGTGCTTAGGCCTTAGGAGGTTATTAAAGTTCAAGTGTCAATGTTTATGAGAATGTTATACATCAAATTGAGTCATTATGAACATGCACTAGGTCCCCTAGGAGTTTTAGACGATTCTAAGAAAATAATTTTCTCCTATAAAACGAGTCGTTCTTTAATGTTTTAATTTAAAAAAAACTAAAATATGATAAAAGTGTGGTTAGGAAGTGAAATTTTCCATGGGGGTGCTCGTTTTCTAACCCGGAGCACTCGATAAACCACCGAACCCACTTTTCCTAAGTTCTTAGTGATTATTTTTCACTTCAATAAAACTTCTCTCGAGATTATTAAAAGAGAATTAAATCATTGTCTCGTTATGAGGTAATATGTATTTATTTATTTTTGTATATCTTTGGTTGAGTGTTGGCCTTAGAAGGGGAGTTACCTCCCAGTAGGCAAGATAAATTCTAGTTTGATTTATGATCTTATTGTTTGGTTGTATTAGATCTCTTGGACATGTATGTTTAATCTAGGTTGATTACATGCTTTCTAAGTTTCTACTACAGGCTTGACACCAATGCTCGTTTTAACCATTTTGTGTGCAAGAATCTCTAAGTTGTAGGTTGCCTAGATTGGAGAAGGGGTTGAGCTCGGTTGCGTCCTCCTCGTCTTCAAGCACTTCCGAAGAAGCATAGTCTCGTCACTCTCCACCGTCAAACCCCATTTCCCAAAGTTCCTAGGCTTTGAGTTGTTTCTTTCCTCTCTTTCACCTTCAATCAAATTTATTTTCTAGTTATGGTTCTTTACATGCTTAAATTTTGTCAGATCTGGTCCCTTTTCAAGTACTTAGTTTACTGTAAAATTTATATCTTTCAAGTACTTGAAATGTTTTGTGCTTCTAATGTCTTAATTACCACATTGGGTGCAAAGTTGGTTGTTTTTTTTTCACTTTTGATGAATAGGTAGGCAAAAGTGCTGTCGAAAAATCGATGACTGGAGACATCTGAGACCCCAAGAGCACCTTTTGTGCCTTGAAGTCAATTTTTTTGTGAAACCTTATAATCCTTTGGATCCATATCTATAAGGACCAAAGGCATCCACCTTGAAATTGTAAAATAAATAATCAAGGCAAGTGGGCTACTTAGCACCCACGCCCCATCCCCCTGGGGGGATCTCGTAAGCTCGCTTTTTGTGGTTTGCTCTTTTTTCTAAATTTTCTTACTTTACTTTATCAACACATGCACACAATCCTTCCTAACGGGATGTATACTTAGTGTTAACTTTTCCTATTCACAAAATAATCAATCTCGTACTTTATTTCACATTCTTACAATTTATTTGTCACAATTTATGTACAATGTTAACAAATAATTTAGGTTGTGTATTCTCGAAATAAACTGAAAGGGTTTATCCCCAATAGGTGAAAAGAGATTCTCATCCTTTTAATAAAAATGTTTTAATCTAATTATTAAAATGAACCAAGTCTTAGCCTCCTCGTATGATCTGGATCTCTGCGGTTCGTTTGACCAGTTGATCACACCATAAAGGGAGTTAAGTGACTCTGATTAATAGGGAAATCCAAGAGTAGTTTTGTTTCAAAGAACTCGGGAGGTCGCATTGAACATATCATAGAGTCAGGGGGATACTTTAAGCAGGTTATGCCTCACCCCGTTGGACACTTGATACTGTTGCGATAAGTGCTCAGTTTAGAGAACTAAACTACCTTCAGGCCAAACCAAGAACTAACCCACTCCCTTATCCATGCATCTAATAAATCAATTAAAATAGACTAATGAGACTCTTGCAACACTTTCACGACACAACAATACTCCAAACTTATGTGACTCCATTAGGCATTGGTACAATCTGCAACAATCGCACAATTCAATTTAGTAATTTCATGTGTTAGATAGGTGTATATCTATTTCATGCTATTGATCTAAACTCTGTTTGCAATCTCTCGTTCAGTATTAAATCATATTCAAACTCCTAGAATCATTTGTATTCTCTAACTTAGCTTAAAGGCCATAGTTTTATTTTTATAGGGACCACCCCCTTGGCTTCATTAGGAGTTGGCCTAGATGGAGGATTTGAGTGTTGAGTGACATCATCTCGACTCTTTGCTTGCCCCCAAGGATGCACCCAGTGGCTTGAAAATTGTTGCCACGCTAACCCCTTTTCTCTAGGTGTGTATTTGGCAGCAACAGAACACATGAATAGTGTTGGTGGAACCATGAGCATTATTAAAGGAACCATGAGTAATGAAGGAATCCTATACATTTTTGCTGGAATCATGAATATTTGGTGGTGGAACCATGAGCATGTTTAATGGATCCATAAACAATAAGCAACCTTGAATAAAGTTAATGGCATTGTGAACATTTGGGCATATAACCATGAACATTATTTATGGAAACATGAAGAATATTAGTGTAACATTGAAGATTTGGAAAAATGATAATTGTTTATGAAACAATGAAATAATAGGGATAGCACAGGAAGCATTACATTCCATAAAAGTTAATAAATGCCATAAATAGTTCTAAAATTGGACTTATCCAAGGCATATGATACATAAAATTAGTTATACTTGATATTGATGCCAATTCACATTGGCTTTCGATATTAGTGGTTAACTAGATTATGGTTGATTGTCGGCAGTTTCTTTTGTAGTATTAGTTGATGTATCCACTTTGAGATTCTTTATTCCTCAAGGCTCTTTACACCTCAAGGCTCTTTACTCCTCAAGGCTAAGAAAATATTTCCCCTTATCTACATTACTCTTTCTATCAATAGTTGAAGGGTTGAGTACAGACATCATGAAATTTAATATAATTAGGGTTAAAAAACAATTTTGGAGGAACCATAAGCACTATTTATAGAAAGCATGCAGTAATAGGTATCACACAAGAAGTGTTGCATTCCATATAATATCAAAAGTGCCATAAATTGTTCTAAAAGTGGATTAATCAAAGGCATGTGATAGAAAAAATTAGTTATACTTGATATTAATGCTAATTCACATCGCGTTTGGATATTAGTGGTTAACTAGATTATGGTTTATTGTTCGCGGTTTCTTTTGTAGTATTATTTGATGTCTCCACTTTGAGATTATTTACTCCTAAGGATAAGAAAATATTTTTCCTTGTCTACATTACTCTTTCTATCAATAGTTGAAGGATTGAGTATGGACATTAACAATTAGGGTAAAAAAACAAGGTTCATGGAACCATAAGCATTATTTCTAAAACTAAGAGTAGTGGTGGAACCTTGAATAAAGAATGTGGATCTATGAACATTTGTTGGTGGGAACATGAGATCTATTGATCTAACCATGAGATGTTAAAGGACCATGAACAATGTTGTTGGAACCACGATCACTATTTATGGAAGCATGAACAATGGTGGTGCAACCATGAGTAATGTTTATAGAACAATTAAGGAACTTTGAGAAAAAAATCACATAATAATGGTGAACATTTGGTGGGGGAAACTTGAACACACTTTATGAAACCATGAATGATGTTGGTGGATCCATAAGTATTATTGATAGATCTCTAAGCAATTAAGGAAATTTGAACAAAGTTTGCAAAATAATGAGTATTTGGTGCTGGCACCATAGGTACCATTTAAGGAACCATGAGGAATGTTTATGGAATACATTAACATTTTTCTCTCACTAGAAACACGTTTTTTAATGTATTTTCAATTTTTCATGGTGTGGATGTTGTTAAAAGTATGCAACATGGCTACTCGTTGGATGCATAATTTAATTATGCATCCAACGAGTCCCTCCGCTTGAAATTTGAGTAAACCTACAAGGAGGTAATTTGAAAATACGATCCAAAAAAATAGTTTTTATTTTTTCCCTCCAATTTTTTTACATGCACCTTGTTTGAATTTTAAAGCATTTTGATTGGCTAATATGTGATGACAAGAAATTGTACTTTAGGGTTAAAAGGCCCATTTTTCATCCAAATTTCCTCTAATGGGGAGAACTATGCTCTACCAACGCACCCTGGACATCCACTGGCTGCAAAAAAACATCCTCGGGAAGACCCTGGCAAAGTGTGGAGAAGCTCAGACCGAAATTATGCTCCAACAAGATGAAATGGTGGGTTTTTTGAAGCAAATTCTCCACAACCAGCACCAGATAGCTCGCGGGCTCAGTATTGAGCTCATCAAAGAACCTGAGGCTCGAGAAGCCACCACCGGTTTGAATATCTAGCTAGCGTCCAGTTTGCATTTGTCTTTTTGTATAGACCTTTCAGTTTATTTCCTGCTGTAGTTTTTAAGCTGCCCTATTGTGTAGAAAGACTGAATTTCTCAGACTATGATGCCTCAATGTTTCCTTTTAGGGATGACTTATTATTTTTGACCCTAGGTCCGTTTCCCCAGTGTTGGGAGGGCCTGGCGATACAAAGTATATCTTTCTAGAAGTAATATAAGGACCTAATCTAACTTACAAAAGAAAACATTATGAAATCAAATGCCAGAAAAGAATTAAATGAAAAAGAAAAAATGAAACTAAGGAGAGGAGAGGGTTGTGAATGAGAAAGGTCAATTATCCTATCTTTCTCATCACTCCCACCTTTTCCTATATCTTATTGCAATTTCACTCAAAAAGGGGATTTTGTTGGCCAAGATGTGAGGATGCACAAGAGCTTAGCTATTCAATTTGTTGAATGGCCATAGAGCCATGGGCTACATTAACCTAAGATTGTCAAAAGGAGCTTTGAGCAACCATTCAAATTTGCTTTTCATGTTTGGGTTTCTAGGGTAAAATTTCTATGTTCATTGTGATTGACTGTCGTGTTTATCATTCTCATTTTCATTTGTGTGAGTGCTTCATGGAGTATAATTAAATTCCATTCACTTTTTATGGTGGGAAATATATTAGATGATAACACAAGAAAATGAATTCACTTCCTGTATGGAACTAACTACAATAAATAACATATTTATACCATAAAATTTCTTAACAGAGATCAATGGTTGTGAGGACAAATTTTTTATTCTTCGCTCTTTAATATATGATAAGATTTCCATTTTCATTCCACCACATTTAGCAATCAATTAGTTTTAAGTTGTTGATATTTAGAGATCTCGCACAATATCATAGTTGAGAGATCTTGTGATCAAGGCATCTAGTGAAGTGATTCCAAACCCGATCTAACCCTTCTAACAATAGGATAGAGGCTGGCTCGATATGGCATATGGTAGTGTTTGATGAACTATGAAATCTAAGTGTATTTCATGGTTTGAAATTTCTTTACAAAAACATATGGTGAATTGATTCTTGATGACGAAGAAAAAGGATGAGGTATGTGAAGGTTTCTTTCTTAGGAAACAAAACAAGGACTATTATCGAGTACGAAGATAATTAAGGGTCAAGTCACCTCTTTAGCTAGTGCATGTAGATATGTGTCCTTATTGAAAGGTGATCTTTCATTGCAACATTCAATGCAACCTTGGATCGAACTCAACCTTCAATGGAAGTCAACTTTAGATTGAAGTCAACCTTGGATCAAACTCATCCTTGAATAGAAGTCAACCTTGGATTGACGACAACCTTGGATTGATGTCAACTATGGATTGAAGTTAACCATGGATTGAAGTAAACCTTGGATTGAAGTCAACATTGACTAAAAGTCAACTACAGATTGAATTCAAGATGGCTTAAAAGGAAACTATGGATCAAAGTCAACCTTTGATTGAATTCAACTATGGTTTGAATTCAACCTTTAACTGTAATCAAACTTGGATTGAAGTTAACCTTGCTTGAAAGTCAACTATGGATTGAAGTCAACTTTGGATTGTAGTCAAACTTGGATTGAAGTCAACTCTACCTTGATGTAACATCACCAAAAACTCATACATATTTTTTTTTTAATTTAGGAACATCATCGCTTCACGACGTATTAACCTTTGGCACACTTTTTTACTAATGAATTGTATACTTTAAACATCGCTCATCTTTAATTCAACTAACTAATACAACAAGGTGTTTGAACTGATAATAGGAAGTTATCGAGTGTATTATTTGATGAAGATGATTCTTATATTTTCCTCTTGATCAAGGAATCACCATTCTTTAGTTGCATGTATTTGAAAGTTTGATTGTTTATGAATCTTTGTAAGACTGTCTAAGTCAATGACCCACCTAGTTGTAACTAGAACAAGATAATCAAATTATTTTTTTATGTTATTAGTATTTTGTTTCATCGTTTGGCCCTTAAGTTTGTTAGGATTGGCCTATGACTGGTTTCAAGGCTTACTTAGCTTTGTAGCTAATCCAAACATTGTTATTGCAAGTCTCTCATGAGCATCCATGGTTGTGAAAGGGGTGTGGAAATTCTCCCTAGGGTGTCTTGTTCCATCTCCCACCATGGTTAATACTTCATAGGTATTATTATTATTCATTGTTATATACAAAACATAGGAGAAGGGGGTCGTCCTTCCTCCTGCGTCCCTCTCACCAACCATATTAAACATGGCAAGGACTTGGAATCTATGACAATGACAATGAGTTAGGGCTCGCATGCCTCCAAGCGTCCACCTATCTCGACTAGGACATAACATTTATTCACGTACTATCAGTCTCGAGGTCTGTAAATTGGAAATGTTAATGCATTTTCCAAAACCATGTTTCACTTTGTTGTTTTGGTTGCGAGAAGAGAGTTTATGCCTCTCCATGGGCATGCAAGGATCTCATCTCCTCCTCATAGGGAAAAACATATTTCGTTTATAGTCATCATGTTGGCGTCTAGTTCGTAAGACTTATGGTCACCAGTCATTTGTTTTAATGAGGGAAATCCCTTAAATAGTGCATGCATGGGATTAGACTTGGAGCTATTAGTTTAGCACCGCTCTTCTACTCCTCATGTCAAGCAATATGTTTATATACAGTGTTAGTCATGTTGAACTTCCAAGTAATTTAATTCTTATAAGTTTACGTTTATATAAGAAAATGTATACTAACATACTCCTTGTGTTGTTGTCTCTTCGCAGGACTGGAAGGAGTGGATGCAAACCCTCAGCTGGTCTTTATGGAGAACATATGGTCACATTCCTGTTTCTCTAGACTTGACGGACCCTCAGAGTTGCATTTCTTTTACTAGCATCAATGTAAAGTTACAGTACGTTGATCTTTAGCTTGGTTAGGCTTTTGCATATATTCGACTCTCTTGACAGAGCATATAAAGGATTACTCTGTTAAAATTTTAATTTTGGTGAAAGTTTAGGGTTAAAACCCTTGATAGAATCACAACCTCTCTGAATATATTTATATATAGTTTTGGTTATGATTATGGCTTAAACTCTTGGCCTTTTACGCATTGATTATTATTTACAGTCAATAGTTTTCTCTATATTGTGAACCAAGAGTGTATATGTGTTTGACTGTCTGACTATTAAACCATGAACAATCATAGTCAACCATGGTAAACCATATTCAATCATGACCAACCAAAGTCAACCATGGTCAACTATGGTCAATTAATGTCAACTAAAGTCAACCATGGTCAACTAGAATCAACTAAATACAATTATGGAAATCCAAATTCACCTATGGTCAACTAAAGTAAACTAATATCAATTATGGCAAGCAAAAGTAAACTATGATTGACTTTGGTCAACTATGATCAATCAAAGTCAACTAATGTCAACCATGGTTAACTAAAGTCAACCATGGTCAATTAAAGTCAACCATGAACAATCATAGTTAACCATGGTCAACCAATCAAGTAGAGTTAACCATAATTAATTTTACGAATTTATTATTATTTTTATTTTTTTATAAAGCTGCATCAGTATATTATATCAGAGAGTAAAAACTTACATGTCTATCAGCAGGATGGGGTGTCCTGAGGTAGTGAAGCCACCATCCCAGGTGCTCAAAAATACTAAAAAAGCTATTTATTTGACAAAAAAAACCCATATAGGGTTGTCCATCATATCTATAGTTTTGTTTCTGATTCAGTTCATACATAACATTCATAATTATATAACTAAAAAACAAACAGTAAAATAAATTGAAACAGAGAAGATGGGTGTCACAAAGGTAAGTACCCATTTCCACAACGTCCATTCTAGGAGCTTGCTTCTGCATAAGGAGAGTAGGGTGTTTCTTCCAAGAAAGGGAGGCCACCATAAAAAGTGTCGTCCAAGCTTTGAGTAGGGAGTTTTGGAGACTGTGGCATTGTGTTTCTGCATGGAGAGGAGTTTCCCTCCTCCTACTCCCTGGTTCTCTTATGTTGTAGTGGGACCATGGTGGATGGCACCGAGAAAGCGGGAGGCTGTAAAGAGGTCCCCACGGCATCCCCGACACCAAGGTGGGAACCTTCAGTGATAGTAGGAGTACCATCGAGTGATGAACCGCTAACATGCCCAGTGTTCTCACCATTTCCTGCTTCCTGGTGCGAGCCTTTGTGTTCGTTGTTGCACCCCAAGGAGTAGTTTTCCCAGGCGAAGTTGGAGTCCAGTCGTTCAAGACGCTCCCCTAGTTTGACTAGGTTGGTCTTGATATCCTGAAGCGTGGCCCTATTGGCATTCCAATTGGTCGTCATTTACTCCACAAGGGTGCTCATCATGTTCTTTATCAACCAATAGTGATTTATTCTTCTTCCTTGCCGCCCTGAGGCCAAAATTGTCGATACTCTGCTTGCTTCCGAGCTATCAATTAGGTCATGGGTCGAGCTAGAGACACCATCAGCATAACCATCCATGGCCATCCATTTTGTGTTATTTATGGTGCTCCTGCTAGCACCACATCTGTTTGTACCCCTTCTTGGTGTCCCTCGTGGTCACATCATATGGATATATGCCAACTGAGGACAACTCTAGCCAGATCAAGTGCAAGAACTTCCAAGCTCGAACGTGAAGCATATAGTTCTTCTATCCAGATGCAAATACCATCACGGGCCATCGTGCCCTCCTTATCTTTGCAGTTGTAGTTACTACGCATGGCTTTCACATGGGGAATAAAAACGAATTAATGGGGTAGGTACCTCTCGACCCAAACTCCCATCGTTAACACGACTGCTTCAGTGTTGGGAGTGAATGCACCAGCCCGCATCCTCTATGCCTGTCTTAAACCAATGCCGTCACCTTGGTCGATGTGTTGGCTTGGGGACCCATGTTGAGTGGGATGTCCACGTGTGCCAGTCTCCATGCCACCTGCATCCGAGGGAATTTATTATTATTATTATTATTATTTGTATAGCAAATTATTAATATTTATATTGTTATTTATATAAATAAAACTACTTTATTATTAATTATATAATTATACCAATTAGTAAAATTAAACATTGATTATTTACATAACCAATGATTTATTAATATTTATATTGATTTATTATCATCCATCCATCCATCCATCCATAGTTTCTTAATGGTAATATTCTTAATGGTAAATTGATGGATAAAATTCTATTTAACTAATGCGAAATGGTAAATTGATGGATAAGATTGAGCCAATTAATATCCTAGCAATTAAAAATTTATAAGTTGGGAATTATTGAACTAAGATTTATTCATTAAAAATTATTGTTAAAATGAATAACAAGATAAATTTGCAGTGTAGCATATCCCTTCTAAAAAGATGGAACCAAAAAACATAAATAATTGTTGCAATGGCAGAAACCAACTAAGTACACAGAGATGCTGACCCAGAATGATATATATGAGAAGGCAGAGGGAGAGATGATTCCTATAGTGGGATAGGATGGCACACAATGTAACTAGTGGAGATTGACCGCGAGACTCTCATGATGTCGTCCATGCAACAAAGGATTGATACACAGCTCGATAGGTGTTTGAATGCTCACCGACAAGTACCCTTAAATAGTGTCAGGATAAGAAAAAGTACCCTTAAATAGTGTCAAGATAAGAAAAAGTCAAATCCCAAAAGTGTGGGAATAAAAAGTCTTAGAATGAGTTTAATTAAGAATAAATCATGCAAAATGAGATTAGCTTATAATCTAGGAACAACAACAACAATAATTATGTTAGAAAGAAACAGAAAGATATCTCCATGGTTTAGATCAAATATAAAGGCGATAGCAAGAGTCAAAATAAATGTAAAAAACAAAAAAATTGTTTTTGGTTTAAATCATGCAAAATGAGATTAGCGACAACATTTGATCTCATTCTGATCAAATTACTTGACGACGTGAACGATGACATTAGTTTGGATCTCAAAACAAATGAAGATAGATATATTGTTCCAAATAATGTGTGTGGGTCCTTCATCGGGAGGAGGTTGAGTTCTTGATTTCCTTCAAAACAATGAACAGTTCCAATCTATGCATATAATAGTTCATAAATGAAGAATTGGCGGAAAATTATCTATTTGAGCATGGTAGTGAATATGAAGTTTTTCTCCATCGTATCTTCTGTGATGTGTCTCAAGTCTTATTATATTGACAAAGTTGAAAAATTCTGGAAGATGAAAGACACCTCTCAATTTAAGGTTTGTTTGCATTGTTCAACCTGGAAGAAGCTAGAGTTTACCCCTTACAATCGAGTTGGTTTCCAACCTCCCTAGCCTATGCAAGTCTCCTTTATTGCTCGGTTCCCCAATAACACGTCCTCCTTTGATTACAGGGTAAGGCACACTGCTCTTACTGCAAGGCCAACTGTCATTCAGTAGGACAAAAAACTCATTTCAACTTTTAGGTTAGGGTCACTCAAGCTTAGATAGGGAGTTCCCCTTTTTGTGACACACTTCGCTTAGTGAACCAAAATGGTGTAGTGCGCATCATTTAGATAGACATGGAGATTCATTTTTTTTCTCGGATCTCACAACGGTAGGTCAGCTTGGGCTAGTTCGAATCGCCTATACCAACAAACCATCCATTTGATCATTAGCTGACTTCATTATCCGGCTCTGGTTGACTAAGGTTTGATTTGTGGCCGATAAGAGATGCAACACTTTAGTAACTCTGGCTGATGGTCTCTCAGATGTGGATCAAGAACCCTAACAAGCTTGGCTTTGGATTTTACAACATTAAACGGATTGATGGCATATCACATCAATTTTATAGTACAGGAACTTGTCGTGCAGGACAAGGATAGGTCTAGTCGTCGATGGAGTTGGAATTTGACAACCAGTCATGAGGCATTTTTCCCGTTTTTTACAATTTAAAATTTTGATTACACGGAATGAAGGGCCATAGAATAATCAAAACGTATTTTTGAATGTTTCTATTTTTTTTAAAACGTCATTATAATAAAGTTGAATGCGCAGATTTAAGTAAATGATAAATGAAGTTTAACCTTAAATACTTAATAATCCTTGATAATATATTAATTAATAAATGGAGAACAAAGACTCTTTTGGCCAGTTCGACGTTTCAGGTGAACTAGGGAACTTAAGCTCAACGAATAAAAAAAGGGTGTTGAAAGAAAGGTCGTGAAATGAAAGAGTGGTTGGGCTAGGCCCAAGTAATACCTTCTATAAACAGAAAGATCAGGTCCGGCATTTGGTTTTATACGCATCTACTTTTAGCTTTACAACGTTGCATCCACCACTTCTAGTGGCAAGTGAATCAATGGGGCAATCTCAATATCGATCTTTGAGTATGGGGTTACTTAATATTACCTTATATGATTTTTTGTTTTTTTTTAAATTAAATTAATTTTTTTATTTCTTCTTTGAACTTTTTCTTGTTTATTATCAATTATTTTTAGAGTTTTGGGTTTTTCTCTATTTTAGATGAAGAGATGTGGACTTGCTCTGCATTGTTATTCACCATCAATATTTTGGTCAGAATGCACCCCATAAAAATTATCATGTCTGTGGCAATATTTTTAACTAATTTTATTTATCCACTTATTATATTTATGATAAGTTATATTATGTGGGTGTGGATATGTATTTTTTTTTATCCAATTAACAATTATTAATAGTTATGAGGGACATGGAGTTATTATAATTCTCAAATTAATGCCACTCTTAGTAAATTGTGTTTCAAATGTAATGCCCCATATTTTGACTAGGTGTGTTTATCAGTTAGACATATCGCACTTTATTTACTTATTATCTGTTCGACTTAGCTAGACTAAGCGAACTATATTTTTGGCACATTAGACTTGATTATATGTTGTTGCTATGTTATGATGGTACTGTGCTTATGAAGATACCATGATTAGGATGTTATTATTCTCATAATGTTATTATGTTATTATGTTATAGTTATCAAGAGATTCCTTTCTTTCATACTGACAATGTATGTTTAATTATCATCCTTGATGAAATGTGATATATATGATGTAGTACGTGGATGCCAACCCATGATGTGATCGGTTCAAAAATTTTATGTGATCAAATGAAATGATGTTGATAATATGGATCAGTTGATGATCAAATGGAAATATTTGTTATGTATGTATGGTTGCAAAGTGCTAATCCGCAAGACACAAGGGCTATGTAATAGCCAGATACTTAATATGAAGTATGGTGTAGTACCTATTTTACAGAGAGCCTTGCTTACCAAAGTTGATGATACGATGACACATACCAATAATCTCGATAACAGCATAGTATGGTTTGATAGGGTATAGACCCAGGATGTTGAGAGGGATGGATGTATGTTCCACCCTATGTTTCTTAATACCCGAGGTTGTGGGAGGGCCATGCTGAGACACGCTCCCCAAGTTGTTGTGATGATAACGGTCTGATGCCTGCTAGGAGAGGATAGGTCCACCAGTTAGCCGACACTACCGCTCTTAGGTCTTATGTGGCAAGGTCAATATAGATGACATACACTTTTGTACTAGCATAGGAAGGATAGGGAGGATGTGAGTGTAAGTTAGGATGAGAGGAGATGTTAGTTAGTACTGTTGAGGGTTGGGTATCCCTTGAACCCGACTTAGTAGTAGTAGTAGGTGTCCCTTCCTTGAGAATAATCAATTTATTGATATTGTGAAACGAAAATATAATGATGATATAACTCAATTGGTTAGATTAATGATTGATAATGTTGAAATGATTATGTTGGATGTATTCTGATTTGGTTATATATGTGTGTGTGTGTTTGTGTGTGTCACGTCTTGTATGCATGGTTGCTCATTCTGCATGAAGGATTATTATTTCGTCAATTAGTATATATACATAGGTGAAATGATGCTTTATTATAGTACATATATGATCTACGTGTACGCTGGCCATGCATGCATACTTGGTACATGTACGCTAGTATTGATGTGGTAAATACCTAACATGCTAAATGATTGTAATGTTATTCGGTACAAGAGTCAGTTGTGCATTAATCAAGTTTGAATGATGATTGTTTAATTGTGTTTATATGCATAGACAGGTTAATTATGTTATTGATTAGTTATACATAAGAGATGCAGTAGTAATTAATTGTTGTTGTCAAGAAGGAATTGTCATGAGATAGTAATTGTAAATACCATAGTCTTTGTTCAGAGTACACCAATAATATTGCTATGTTTAAAAATGTTTATCATACTGTTTAAACCATTGATAGTGTTTTATTTAAAATTAACTAATGTTATGTTGTATTATGTTCCTTTCCTTTAACCAATAATAATAATATAATAATAATAATAATTGTTATTATTATTGTTGTTGTTGTTTTGTTATTTAACATGGATATTCTTTTTGTTGATGTATATGTAACTTCGGAATGTATTTCATCTGTGTATTTTATATATATTTATTGTACCCTTATAAGAGATGTGTTATTCCTCTATAAGGAAGTGTCGTCATGTGGATTGACAAGTGTCGCAAGTGTGTGTACTTGTCGATGGGTTATTAGACCACCATGTGTGGGGTCGGCCCTGAAATATATATTATAATGTGGATGTACCTAGCTAGACAAGTCAGCCCCATAAGGTCACTAGGAAAACAAATTAGTATAAATAGAGATCAGGTGATCTCTATTTAGATCATTCAGAAAAGTACATCTCTCTTACTTAGAAAGTGGCGCACTAGTGAGGAGAAGGATCATTTGCTACTAGGAGACTATCTCAGTGTATTTTGGTTGTACTTTGGTTGAGCCATTACTCTCTCTATCTCTGAGGAAGTTGTGGAGTTTTTCACCTTAGGGTTTTCCCCACGGAAACTCTGTGTCTCTTGTGTCTTATGCTTTTGATTCTTTTGATTCTTGTCATGCTTATTGTGATTGTTATGCATTGATATACTGCACATGTTATTCTCTTAGAGAAGATCCTAGAGTATTGTGAAATAATGCTCAAAATTTAATACTTTTATTATAACTATTGTCGTATAAGCATAACTTTATGATTTTAGCTTCATGGTTTTGTTTAAATAAATAAATTTATCTATATTATTCTATGCCAATAGTAAAATGAATATTATTATTATTTTAAAGGAATTGAAAGTGATTCTTGATTTCATATTAGTATATAATATGCGTATTTAAAAATTTAATTGTAAATCAAACACCATTGTTGAATATGGTTTTGGATTGAATAATTAAGACCTGTTACACCTAAAATCTCGCCATCATGAGACATATGTCAACTCAATGCCAAAATCCTTGAGGTTTCCCTGACTAGGAAGTCAAACTGGAGAAGTTGCTGACCCATTGTCATAAGGTCTAGTTGGTCTGACGCAGGTTGCTCCCTAGCAACTTGCGCCCAACTAGGTCAGGCACAGGTTGACACCTGACAGCATGCGTCATCATCCCATGTTGCCCTTGTTCATCATGCGTTGTCCCTATCAGACACAGGTTGACACCTGACAGCATGCGTCATCATCCCATGTTGCCCTTGTGCATCATGCATTGTCCCTATCAGGCGCATGTTGTCCTAATGTAGCTTGCGCTGATGTTAGTTAATGTGCATAAATGAGACCTTCGAGTGATTTCTCGAAGGTGGATGACTTGGATCTCTATCCCTATCTTGTAGGTGAGCTGGCCTTCGTTTCCCTAACCCCTTGGGAGGATCCCTTAGTCCTCTCCCACCATTTCTCAACCTATTCTATCCTCCTAGTCCTATATATATGAATCTCCTCTCCATTCTAAAGGGGGAAGGTTATTGCATCCATATGTTGGTGGAATTAGCTTAGGAGATCACCATTTCATCTCTTGGAGGCACCCATATCTCCTTAGAGGCATTGGCTTGGATTATTGGAGGAAGATTGCAACGTTAGGGATTGGTTGTAATACTCTCTCTTCTTTGTATTCCCACTTTTATACAGTAATATAAATTAGTTTCCATAAATGTCTATATGTTCATTAATATTTATAGTTTACTTCCTTAACCATTTAATTAGATCAGTTATTGTGTTGATGTATTATTATTGCTTGTTTGTCTCTTGTATGTTCTGTCAGGTCTTGCAGCTACGGATCTGACGACCGTAGAGCTTGGAGCGACAAAGGAGAAAAAGATCTACAGATATGAAAGGTAATACGTCTACGTAACTTAATCTCTAACTTGATGTAGGAAGGTAGATTTGCATTCTGTCTTGATTTGTTCTAGACTCACATTGAACTAGGGAGATCATACCTTAAGTCAGCTTTTGGTAGATTGTTCGATAACAAATTTGGCGACCATACTGGGGATAGGCACATTGTTTTTGGATTTCAACTTGAATGTCATATTCTTTGATTTCTTTATGAGCCATTTAATTTTCCTCCTAAGCCTTTTTCACCATTAGATCTTCTCTTTGAAGAGCATGTTGACCTTCTCTGAGTCTTTTTGAATCATTATCAGACCATTTATTTGTTCATTCTTGGATTTTTTTCATCCTTGCACTGAGTAATTCGCCCGATGCACCTGGGAAGTACATCCAGAGTGCCATACCCTCACGGGTGCATTCTGCTGCTCTGCATCCTACGCCTTCGGCACTCAGTCCAGATCGACATCTTGCGCTGTTGGCGCAAAACACCTGCATACAACTTGCATTGGGCGCTTTGCGCCTAACCACAGGCTGCGCCAAGAAGTCAAGCCTAGTGCTTGGCTCATCCCTTATCCAATTTTTTTTATTTTGGTTTGATCTGCATACCTCTCTGTACTGCATTTTCCAATCAGATATCTTTTGATTTAGCATTGATAGTGTTTGGACGTGTTTGGATTGGTTTTGGGTTCCATTTTGGACAAGCTTGAGACTTGGTAGTGGTGGACACTTTAGACTCCCCCACCTTCATCCACTTGACCTTGCATTCCTCCTCTCCTCACCTGATCTAGTCATTGCATTAGATCCAATTCCAGACCTCTTGCTGCACACATCATTTAGTTTTGCTTGCATCTAATTGATTCTGAGTGTTTTTAGTTCATTGGAGTGCTTGTCATTTTCTTGAGAGTTTCCGAGTGATTAGAGTGTTGCAAGTAGTCTCTTCTTTTCTGCCATTTACACTTTAAAAGCATTATTCTTATCAAGCTTGTCTTGGTACATATATTGAAAAGTTAAAAGTGCATCATTTTTACCATTTTTCAAGTTCATTTGAGAATTGTTGTAAAAATTGTTTCATGCATTGGAATTCATCATTCATTGATCTTTTGGAAAATTTAAAAAAGAAATTGTTTGTTTGTGTTTTACATGAATTATGAGTCTTTCATCTTCTTGAAAAATCCAAGTAAAGTCATGTTTTTGCAAGTGATTCCAAGCTAGAAGTGTTATATGCATTTTTGGTTTTTCATATGCTTTTAGGCTATCATTTTGAAAATTGAAGAGTTAGTGTGATCTAAGTAGAAATTCTCCTTTTTCATCATTTAGTTCCATTCTAATTGAAAAATACAAAAATAAAATACTTTGATTTGGATTTGGTGTGTTTGTTGATTTTTATGTTTTGCTTGGAAAATGAAAAGAGTCACTATAGTCATCTTTGGTGAATTTTGAACTTTTTGGGTTATTGTCGTATAAAGGTCATTGAAAAGATTTTCTCCTTCCCATACATAGATTTCATCAAACGAAAAAGTGCATTTTTTGCATGTAGTTAGGGTTGCATTCTGTTTACATTTCAGTACTCACCTCATGCATTCACCTAACTGTCCAGATAAAATTTACCGGTAGAAGTAGGTTAAAAATTTTAGTAACTTGTGTGTTAAGTTAGAGACGTGTTCTTGTGTCGTAAAATGTGGCAGCTATCGTTATTTTCCTGCACTGCATCCCGGGGGCACTGTAGTTCTTCCACGTACCAATTAGTATATCGAAGGCTCTTTCACGTACCTTAGGGTATATCGAAAGGCACTTCACGTACTCGGTAGTATATCAGAAGGCTCTTGTTGTACGGTTGTGCATTAGACAACACCACTATGGATTTGAGCTCCCACGTACCTTACGTATATCGGGAGACACTCCTAGGATTCCTAAGACCAACTGAGATAACCATTTGGCCATCTTGGCAGAGCAATACATTGAGAAAAACACTCAGGGAGATACTACGCACATGCTTCTAGCCAGTCAGGTTATACGGTCAGGGGTACGGTCCTAATCCTCCCTGGTTAGTGCTTTGAAATATTAGGCCAAGTATAACTGTTGGACCCTGGGGTATATCACGAGTTGCGAAGCCTTGAGAATCCTGTGAGGTTCCAGACTTTGAATCCACTCTTATCGCACGAGTTTGCTTGCTTCCTTAGTTTGAGTAGATTTTTCTGGACTACTTTTTCTTTTGTATTAGGAAAAATTTTGTTTTAGTCATTATGGCTGAACAACCTTTGAGAAGGTCCTGTATAATTTTAAACTTGCCACCCGAATATTCCCTTAATCATGAGGTAATTTCGAGGGTAAGCATGGCTCACCTGATTGCTGAAGCAGAACATTCCACCATGGAGATGGGAGCACGTTTGTTTCCTCTAGACTCACCAACCTATGATCCTTCAAGGTCCGAGGCCATGGAACCATCTACTTCACGAGACACATCTTTCCACCACTCGTTGGAAGGAGAACCTAGGGTCGTTGATTGGCTTAATCCATCCCAGGATGACCCCGTATCCGCACCTTTTGGACCTACTGCATCTTTTTGGGAAACTTCTCTTGGAAAACAAATGGCAAATTTTGCTATCTCGCCTCCTAGTTGGGGATCCGACGATACACTTTTGGCACCCTTTCGTGAACGCCTCGAACGGCTATGTGCCATGGGAGAGGAATTTAAAAGACACAGTCTTTCATGAAGGAACCAAGGCACTGAATCACCCATGGTTAGACATACCCCATTTCGTTCTTTATCTTATGACTTACCGGAAACATCTACACCCCATATGACCACCAGGGATAATTTTAAGGACCCATACTTATTTAAAAGTGTATAAACCTTGGCAAATCTTACCAATTCTTAAAATGTCAACTATAAAATATTTGGCGATATTTTTCTAAATCTATTTCAATTTCTAAGTATTTGATATAGTTTATATAATAATTTGGCTATTTTTAGAGTGAAAAAAGTTTACCCCCTCAAAATTGGGTGAAATGGGGCTTCAAAAAATGCAAATTGGCGAATTGTTTTTTGGAAAAAGACATGCAAAAATAGTCCATGGGCTAAATTTCACCCCTAAAATTATCCTTGATGACCACTTATGAATCTAGTCAACCCTCATTTCCTGTAGGTACTTATCCTACTCATGAGACCGGTCCTATACCCCAAATGACTCAATATGTTGAAGGACAACAGTTCAACACCCCTAACTAACTCTTTGTTCTTTCTCGTGCTTGTAAAACGATGAGAATAAGTTACCGATTTATAGTTTATCACTTTTTCGGGCTCGTTAAACTCCTACAAAAAAGGAACCTCTCAGAGTCTTTCTTTAAGCTCTTTTCAGGGTCTTTAAATACGAAAAGATCGCCAAGTGAACTTGTCATGTTCACACTTGTTAAATTATTTGAACGATCTTCTTTCTGGTGATAGTTTACCCCTTTTTCGGACCAGGAAGCACTATTTACGAAAACGGTGCACTCCATCCAATCATGGATGTAAGAGTTCTCTCTTGCATTGTTTTACCATTTTTCGGGTAGGGAGACTAACTTTACGAATAAAGGACATTTGGAGTCTTCTTTAGTCCCTTTCAGACTCTCTAAACATGAAATGGCGCCAAGTTTACCTTCTTTGGACTCGTTAAAATTCAGCATTGAAGGGCCCGTAATGGGATGAACCCCTCCTATCCTAGGTTCGCAAAACGTTTAGGATTGGACTCATCCATGGGATGAGCTATAGCGAGCATATGTTTACCCTCCTCAAGCTCGTTAAAAAACAAGTGAGGCACTCATCAATCATGATGGGGAAAAAGGAAAGATTTTTATGTTACACTTTAATTTGTGGCAATACTTAGTTTCTCCTGAACATGGCACTCATTTGAACATGCATTCAATACTTGGGTAATCAGTGTGTCCTCAAGTCCTGCTAACTTCATGAGTCTTGTCACTCCTTTGGGTCATCCAAAGAATGATTCCACCATCAGTTGCATTAGGGGTTGGTGTCATTCTCGTCATGTCAATACTGCCAAGTCATGCCATGCCCATGTTCAAGAGAAATTGACTACTCATCATTTGCAGTCAGTACACCTTCCAAAATGTTGGTCTACTCTGAGTCAGTCTTGCATGTTACTTTACCATCCGATCTACTCCAAACATATTTTATCGAGTTTCGTGTCGATGATGGGGGATTCATCATGGCCCTCCTTCAACGAATTCATCCTTTTCGACTTCAACACATCATCCGAGGACTGGATCTAGAAACCAATAGAGTACCTTGGGCCTGCATGCCTCAATGGTAGGTTACCTCGCTTTTGACATGAGTTTACATCATTGACTCTTGATTAAGAGATCCCTTCGAGTGTTTAACCTCATCTCATTGATTCACGCTCGATGGTATGTACTGTGATACCTTGGGAATCATTGACATTAATGATGATATCTCTCGTGCTTGTTAACAGTATACATCAATGACTGGTAATAAAGTGGTTTCTACCATGTTCGATGCCAAGACATTTGTAATCACATGGATAGATTCATATCATTGCGGGTTCAACTTGAAGACCCTGGGAAGTCATGTTTACCCAGGTTGTGATGGAGATTGTTTGAGTCATGTTACACGGATCCACTTTGTATTGGTCATGGTTGTGTTATCATCTCATCATGGACCTACACTTGTTTCTAGTAGCCATGATTGTGTTCAGTTGGTATTTACTACCATGGATCTGCATTGTATTGGTTGACAGGTATGTTGTGAGTCGTGCGAAACTGTGTTCTCAGAGTCAGTTGTACTGCAACAGCATCTTCCATCCCACAAGTCCTTGCCATCTTTCTATCAAAGCATTATAGAAAGTTGAGTACCTATGTAGTTTTATCAACTTCATGCTTTGGAGGGCATTCTGTTACACCTAAAATCTCACCATCATGAGACATATGTCAACTCAGTTCCAAAATCCCTGAGGTTTCCCTGGCTAGGAAATCAAACTGGAGAGGTTGCTGACCCATTGTCATATGGTCTAGTTGGGCCGGTGCAGGTTGCTCCCTAGCAACTTGCGCCCAACTAGGCCAGGCATAGTTTGACACCTGGCAGCATGCGTCGTCGGCCCATGTTTCCCTTGTGCATCATGTGCCGTCCCTATCAGGCGTAGGTTTTCCTAATGCAGCTTGTGCCGATGTCAGTTAATGTGGATAAAGGGGTCCTTCGAGCGATTTCTCGAAGGTGGATGACTTGGATCTCTATCCCTAGATTTTAGGTGAGATGGACTTTGGTTCCCTAACCCCTTGGGAGGATGCCTTAGTCCTCTCCCACCATTTCTCAACCTATTATATCCTCCTAGTCCTATATATATGAAGCTCCTCTCCATTCCAAAGGGGGGAGGGCTATAGAATCCATATGCTGGTGGAATTAGCTTAGGAGATCACCATTTCATATCTTGGGGGCACCCATCTCTCCTTAGAGGCATTGGCTTGACTTGTTGGAGGAAGATTGCGACGCTATGGATTGGTTGTAATTCTCTCTCTTCTTTGTATTCCCACTTTTATACAGTAATATAAATCTATTTCCATAAATGTCTATATGTTCATTGATATTTATAGTTTACTTCCTTAACTGTTTACTTAGATCAATTATTGTGTAGATGTATTATTACTACTTGTTTGTCTCTTGTATATTCTAACAAGTCTTGCAACAATAGATCTGACGACCGTGGAGCTTGGAGCAACAAAGGATAAAAAGATATACAAATCTGAAAGGTAATATGTCTACGTAACTTAATCTCTAACTTGATCTAGGAAGGTAGATTTGTATTTTGTATTGATTTGTTCTAGATTCACGTTGAACTAGGGAGATCATGCCTTAAGTCTGCTTTTGGTAGATTGTCTGGTAACAAGACCTCATAAACCTCCTTATGAAAAGTCAATCTTGTACTTTTATGTTGTCCTAAAAAAATTCAAAGATGAAGTTGTGGATTGAACTACCATTAATGAGATAGTCTTGTAAAAAAACGTGGTGATCATGCTTCAAATAAACATATAATAAATGTCAATTCAATGGGTAAACTTCAATGGAGCATTTAACCCTTTGGATTCTCGAGAGAACAAGAAGTCCTAGAAACTAATATTATAATTATTTGTCCTTGAATAGTGTGATTGTATTAATGGTTTAGAATCCCAAAAACATGGATGGCTAAGGCGGTAGAGTAAGAATGAAGTTTGGAGGAGGAAAATGGATATAAAGGAAAGGTTTCATGGAGAGGGGGGGGGTTGGTTTTCTTTTGGATAAGTACACTTAGTATTTTGATGAAAAGGAGGAATGCCGAGGAGGGGGAGAGCTCGAATATTTGAGGAGGTGGGAAACTCAAAGACTGAGGTGGGGGTTAACTCAGAGAAAAATTACTATTGAACTATGGAAAGGTACTAAGGAAAGCTATTGTCGAGATTGTTGGTTTGTGGGATCGAGGGATAGGAAACCCATCGGTTTCATAGGGCCAGCATGATAAGAGTTGGTTGGCAAGGTGGTTCATCCATTTTTGGTATCAAAGGCTTGGACGGGAAAGTTTGCGGGAGCAAAGGCTTGGACGGGAAAGGCTCCAGGAGCAAGGGGACAATCTACAACCTACCGGATTCAGGTATTTTACTATTGGTTAATCATTTACATCCTAATTCTATGCATACTTTAAATGGTTAGATTGATTAAATGATATGGGAAAATGTAAAGTTTATGATAGGAAAATAAGTGTACAAATGTATATTTTGGATTATTCACTCGTATGTTTGCAGAAACTAAGTAAAAGTAGTAACAAATATCAACCTGGAAATCTGATTGAAACAATATAGTTTTATTTAAACCTGTCAAAACATGCTCACAATGAGCTTAACACAGAAATTAGAGCTTAAACACAAAAATTAACACAGGAATTTGACTTGGGAACTTGTCTTAGTGCTCTGCCAGAAAAAAGGAGCACTACATTTGGTATCAAAGCGTAAGGCTAAAAAATGCAAACCTCAAGAGGCCTTCTCACACCTAAACTACCCTGAAATGTCATTGTGTTTAAGCCTTCAAAATAAAAAATAAAAAAATAGGTCACTACTCTTGGTAAATTGAACAACACCACCAAACCTTTTGGCCTATGTCTCTATAGAATCCATATTACCTGCAAGAAATAAACAAACACTTTGATAGAATTTTTGAATAAGTATTGAAGAAAATAAACAATCAATATATATATATATATAAACAAATAGGTCTATAGACCATTTTTCTCAAAAGCAACATAATAATATTTTAATAAGATGAATATATATATACAATGGAGTACACAAACAAAGTATGAAGCAAGGAAACCAATGGAGTCAAGTCTGTCTTGAAACAGTTAGCAATTTATAGGCCAAACAATGCAAAGACTTGTTATGACTAAGAAACAAATGAGAACATGCCTCTCCTGGGAAAAAGAGAAAGGTAATTAAAGAGAGCTTCCTGAAGTAGGTAGGTCATACCTTGGAATCGAATTTTCCAGAGGTTTATTTATTTATTTTCCATACTGAGTTACGTGGTACCCTATTTTGGAAAGGTGGGGGAATATAAGGTAGGGCCTTTGGTCGAGCAGTCTGGGGAGACCTCTTGTAGGGACAAAGTCCCTGCAACCTTCAAACTTGCGCCCCCAAAACAAACAAACAAACAAACAAAATTGGTCAACTTCAAGAAATCCTGACCTCTTGAGCAACCTTGGATCTCCTTTCTCCAAAGCTGAAACTAAATGACAATTGTGGTTTTCCTTAGTCCATTTCAAAGGTAGCACGCGAACGCAAGACTTTTAACTTACACTGGAGCTGAGTATGATGAAATGATAAATTTTAAGAAGGTCAACCAGAACCAACCCCAGCAAAAAAAGGTGAGAATTTAATTTTCCTATACAAGCATAGAATCATATTCTCTCCGAGAAAGAATAAAGGGAGTGGGAGGTAACACAGCAAAACCGCACACAGATAGGATAGGTCGTGAGCATAGTAAACCTTGCTAAACCAAATTCAAACAATTACCGGTGATGTTTCGAACCACAAACTCCCAAACCCAAGCATAAT
This sequence comes from Larix kaempferi, assembly GCA_027924585.1. Classification (NCBI taxonomy): domain Eukaryota; kingdom Viridiplantae; phylum Streptophyta; class Pinopsida; order Pinales; family Pinaceae; genus Larix; species Larix kaempferi. The sequence goes on from BSBM01000348.1 coordinate 8,752,562, forward strand.
TTCAGCATAAAATCCAAAGGAAAAATAACAAATAAAAAAAAACGAAGAAAAAAAATGTTTATCTGGAAGCAGTCAACATTTATAAAGACAAAGCCGAGAATTACGTTCCCTACTTGAGGTCGAGGCCGAAGTGCCTACATCAATTGTCCCCTCCCAAATTATATCGATGTTTCCATACTATATATATTAGCCCAGGAATTTGACTTAGGAACTTGTCTTAGTGTTCTGCCGGAAACAAGAGCACTACACCAATAATATGTAGTTTTTTTTATCCAATTAACAATTATTAATAGTTATGAGGGACATGGAGTTATTATAATTCTCAAATTAATGCCACTCTTAGTAAATTGTGTTTCAAATGAAAGAAAACTCATCAATAAAAGATTAAGGATCATTAAAAGAAAATGCATTATTGAAGGGTGTATATTTCAGCTAAACGTTTTGTGATGGGAAGATAGAAATCTAAAACGTCAAAAAAAACTGCCACCAAATTCCAACCCTGGTCATCGACCACTTTGTCTCAATCATTCCACCGGTGAGCAGTCTGCTTTTCCAATACATACATACGGTTTTTCTCTTGCTTTCGACTTGCAGTTATTTGTTTATTGTATGTGTGGTTAAGAGGGTTAACTTTGTTTTAAAGATTGCATCAGAAAAAACAAGACAACATAAAAATGCTTTAAGATCTTTAAATTTGTCAATGCAGTGCAACGAAGCTAAACTACCCCAGGCCGGGGCGTTTGCCTCAATGGAAAGTAAAATTCCTTACATTTTGTTGAAATCATCCCGATAACCCATTACATTTTAAGGCCTTGCCCCATTAAGCTTCAGCAGGAGGAGCAGACTATTTTTTAAATGGAGGCAATAAAGGTCCTTTTGATTATTCAACTATGGAATTGCATCCAGATTTTGATCCTTTTGTTAATATGGAAAGAACATGAAGCAACGGTCTGTCACTCTGTGTGATATCATTGAAGCAACTCAATAACAGTGGATGAGCAGAATAGATTGTTCTACATTATATATATATATATATATATATATAATCTGGGTGCAGTTTACATCTTTGTTTTTATTATCTTCCTGGATGCTTGGATGCAATGTCGGATTTATATATTACCCGTCATGAAAGGTTTTATTTAAATTTTTACCCTTCAACAATGTTGTTTTGGGAAAAATTTACCCTTCAATAATAAAATTTTGTTAATTTTTTTTCAAAATAATATTTGTTTTCTTAACATTTTTATATTAAAATTAAAATAATCATTATTAATATCTATAATCAAATTTTGTAAATTTTTTTTCAAAATAATATTTGTTTTCTTAACATTTTTATATTAAAATTAAAATAATCATTATTAATATCTATAATGGTCAATTAACTTGATTCCTATTCATTTTATATATCATTTATATACAAAATGAATATTATATAAAAATACAGCTTAAAAATATATAAATATTAATCTTTATATTAAAATACTTTTTATTTTTTAAAACAATTTTCATATAAATATTTATGATCACATTTTCATTTTTAAACAATTGTTTATATAAATATTTATAATTCCTAATAAGTATATAAAATATATATCATTGTGTTTGTGTAACACTTGCTTTGAAACTATTTAATAATAACACTAATATATTCATAGCTAAAAAAACTAATAATAACCAATAAAATTAGATGGATCATGCTTTCATATAAGAATTATATATATATATATATATATATTGAAAACAATACATTCTAAATGTGTTTCTTATTAAAATCCTGCATGGTCTTTGGTATAATTCTTTTAAAAATTCAATCAAAATTAGAGGGAAAGTTTACGTTTAAGGATTGATCGAAATAATTATTATTATTTAGCAATCATAACAAACCTACTTTAGCCTCTTAATAAATGTACACATGTATTGTCTTAACCTCTCTTTTATCAAGTTAATAACCATATGGATTCATTGAATTGATTTCTGATGGCAGACTCTTTGATTCCTCTAATAATGTATATTATCGATTGCTCATTCTTGAAATTACATCTATAAATCACTAAATTGCTTGTCTTTCTGCAAGGGTAGGAGCAAATTCTAACCCTTGTTTTTGGAAAGGGAAATAATTTAACAATTAAATAATGGAAATTGACTTTGACTACTTCAATTCTTGCTAACTTTGGCTCTCGAACAGGCTTAGATGCTTATAGATCGGAACTCGGAACTCGGTCTTGATCATTAGCATTTGTATATGGAATTAGTTAACTAGGTAAATTTAGCACTAGATCCGAAGCAGACTTTGGTTTTGCAACTAGTTCTTAAATGCTTCCTTCTGTTGGTGATTCTAGGTAATAAATAGGTAATAAACAAGTAAATAAAAACCCGTTGTGAGGTAAATAACTGAATCTAGGAGGTTATTCTTCAACCTCGCCTAGATACAATCATTTACCTCACATCAGAGGGAGAGCTTGGATTAATTTCAAAACAATCATTCAACCCACCAACCAATGTCATTTTAAATATGCCCCACCTACTTCAAGAGGTAAAAGTCACATTACATTTGAATTGAATCAATATGCCCACTCTAAAGCTATTATATGTATACATGGTTTAAGAAAAACAAGAGCTGCATGCAGCTTAGTCCCTGCTTTTTAGGTTAAAGATAAAGAAAATAAGAAGAACAAATCATTGAATATCAATTTATTGTTGAAGGGGAAATTTTTTGACAAAGAAATTTTATTTAAAGGCATTTTTAAACAAAACATTATCTATGAGGAATATTTTAATGGGTATGGATGCAAAGAAAATTCTAACATTGATTGAAATAGTTGCAGAGAGCCTTGACAACCACCTACGAGAATGTGCCCAAAGCCATATAAGTGGAACCTAATCCAAAATATCCAAGCCACTAGTCCACTATTATCAAAACGAGATTGTAAATGTTGCATAAATACAATGTTTACAAATTTGTGTGTCTTCTGATGTCCTGAATTCTAGATGTAACAAGACTATTGTATCATTCTTTGGTTGAACGTGTCTTTATATAGAATAAGAAGTCCACAATCATTATTATGAAATCGTTTGTGTATCTATGGATATGTGTGTTATTATCATATTATTACTGTCACATATTTCTACTTGAATGTAGAATACCAATTAACGATTCCCTTAGCCATTGGGGAACACATGCAAATTTAATCCTTGATTGTTGAATGAGATTTACCAACAATAAATTTATTCCTACCATTCATACATCAAATTAAACATAACTCTTATGAATGAGAAGTTATTTATGAGAAAACTAGCAAGAATGATTATGAGATTTATAACAATCCCCATTCCATAAAATAATTCACTGAAAACAATTGAAGTCACGGATCCAATCTGGCTATAAAGGAGTTGACCAATTTTAGATTTTTTTAGATTCCATGCTGAAGTCAAATGAATCATCATGTTGTTGGCTTCACGACACATGTGATTCAATTGAATCAATGTTTGTAATATTGACTACAAGTCTGTGGATACTTTCTAATGATAAAGTCAAATGTTTCTTCAATATCAAGGTTTTCACTAGGCTTGGACACATGTTTAGAATGTAAATGTTGCAATGCATCAACAAGTGGCTACCAAAGGTGATTAGCACTTGTGAAATTAACAAACAAAAAAAAGGCTAGGGAACCTACTTTTATAATTAAGTAATTCTTAATGGACAACTAAAGTAGCTTATTTTAAATTGTGGCTCTCTTTGTTTATGTAACAATGTGTTTGATGTTCAAAGTAGGATCCTCTTGTCTCTAAGCCAATCTTTCCATCCTTTTTAAACTTATAATTTTCTTTTATTTAAATACTTATAGTCGCATATAATATAATAAATAATTTTCTTTTATAGAAGTATCTATAATCAAATATGTAGAGACTAGGTGTTACTTTTATTACTATGAATCCAACTATTTCCATCTACTTTGATAGTGTTTCATTTAAGTAAATTGCTACACATTTTATATAGTTTTTTTCAAATATATATATAATAATAATAAAATGATAAATATTTTACTTAAATAAAAAAAAAAAAATTATTCAAAAATCAACAAGTTGAATGATGATTCAAGTAGCAACATCCTCCATAAACTTTGGTCTCAAAGACTTTTCTTAATTTTCTTCACTTTTTGCAGGGAAGCTTTTGTCTTTTTTATACAAAAATTAAGTGAAAATTATTGTAGCTTCTCTACAAGCCTTGATTCTCATTATATGCATAATATAATAATTTAATGGTAAGAAAGCATATTTGGACATAACTTATGCCTTTATATGTATGAATATGCATTATATGTAGTTATAATCCTATTGAACTTGATGTATATTTGAAATGTCAGTAGTCCAAAAATCAGGGTGTTATGTCCTTCCTACTTCATAATAAAAACATTTCCAATAGAAACCAAAGTTGTTATGGGTAAAATTTATTACGGGTCACGATGCTATTGAAATTTATCTTAACGTAACTATTAGTAGGAATCGTGGAAGGCATGTGCCACATCTCCTAGTGTCTGATATGGATCTTTGATCTCTGATCTATCGTGTCAATTCCAATCGAGGGATTTGGCCATCTGACTTACAAAGATGTTTGTAAAAATTATTTGATTTTAGTTTGATTACCCATCAAACAAATAAACATGAATTCTAACGCAAAGATGAAGGATTTAATTCTCACTAAGAGATGGCATAAGTTCTAGCTTTAGATTTCTCTCTAGGCCTCACTCAAAATCTTACCCTCAATCTCATTGATTTTTCCCTTGTTGGAAAGTTCTATGGCCGCTCACCATCGGAATCCAGACTCGTTGCTTTGAGTTGACAGATAAAATTATAATTTGCATAACACAAACAACAAATAGAAGGCATATGCACCCCAAATACAAAGCATTTGTGAATGAAAAACTTCTTAAGCCATACGCCTGGAAACAGGCAGAAGAAAAATAAGCTATTAAAGGGAACGGCATTACAACTCAAATATGAAAAATTAAGGTCTCTTTGACAAACAAAAAAACCAGTGAGAATGCAGAAATGCAGCCTCTTGGACACTCAGTTTGAAGCTTAGTTTGCCATGAGCAGCTTGAAGTCTTGTCATAGGAAATTTCAGAAAAAGCACCTGGTAACTGAGGGGATTTTTCTGATAATTAAACAAAATTTTAGACAAAATGGAGGGAATCGGTCGTCTGCCTATTACAAAATTCAATTCCCGTCGGAGTACAGGCTTGTTTCTTGGGTTTGTGACATAATTGACTCATAAAGTTCAACTTGCTTAACACAAACCGCAATGGGAAGGCATCTTGCCATATACCGTGAAACAAGAAGAAGAAAGATAAGTACTATTAAAGGGAGCATCATTACAACTAGAATACTAAAATTAAGATCTCTCCAATAAACGAAAAATCCATCGAGAATGCAGAAATGCTGGACAGGTACCATGCAAACCACCGAGGTTCCATGCAAATCAACCAGGTGTCTCCAAAGAAGAATGGTAATCCACGCACAAATATTTCTATAAATTTGGTAAGGAATACTATCTAAACTATCTTTTATTTTCTTTTCAATTTTTAAGATTTCGTGCAGTGATAAAAATTGTCTAATCAATAGTTCTTGTCCAATAAACATTCAAAAAACACCTAATTAAAAAGTAACATTATTTTGATTAACCTTAATAAAGGTAATATTTTCCAGTAGATTCATTTTAACTAATAGTAAAAGGCGGAACATATAAGTGACAAACAACACTGAACCATAAGAGAAATATATCATTCAAATGAGCCATAACAAAAATATATGAGATTTTTATTTCAATTTCAATGTATGAATCTATATACATTATTGAAATTGAAATTACTCAAATTATGGGAGAAATCACAAAATATCATGTAAGAAAAAAAAATTAAGGTTACATATAAATGATGTTATTTAAAATTAAAAAAAAAAAACACACAGAACATTTTCTAACTTGTTGCACTAGATTCAAACTCCCAATTTCCAAGTTATTTAGTTGTTATAGTATGCAAATGTAATCAATGAGCATTGAGCACTGAAATTTGTAGTATCTAGATGCTTATTGCAATAATAGAAAAATAAAAAATAATGGAAAACCATGTACTTAAATGAGTTTTTCCTTTTTCTATTTTTCTATTAAAAATCAATGCAACTTCTAAAATGGGAAAGTTATGGAAAGATGGAAATAATAGTAATTTAATATAGGTTTCTATTTATTTAATGGAAATATGGTTGGAAGTTTAAATTTAGAAAGTATAATTAAATATAAGATAAAAGATATTTAGGCCGATAGACATTTATATCAAGATCAATGAAAATGTAAAAGTGTGTGATCGAGATGATCCGGATGGTCGTCGTACTTGTTAGCTGTTAAATGCATCTGATTAGGATTTGGTTAGCTCCAGTGAACATTAGTTAAGCTGAACGGAAGAGTACTCCTCCTAGATTCAAGGCCATAGTTCATCAGCTGGCTAGGCTACTTGCGTGGCAGTAGGACTCTAACAGAATGAAGGTAACGGACACTCTATACTCCATCGGTTGGTTCCGGGAAGTCGTGGGTTTTTGAATATTGTATTAGAATATCACAGAATAATATAAAAAATTTATGCGTTATAAGAATTTTATCCATTTGGATGATCATCTCCACTTTCATTTATATAATTATTTGTTTCCATGTAATTTATTTTTATGTGGCTGGTGGTCTGAGTATTATTCTGTCCAAGTTGCTTGCTTTATCATCATTCTGTATAAAGGAAAATGGCAAATGTATGATGGAATTAATTACTTGTCATGTCATTGCATTATTCATATCAGCGAGGATTTAATAAATGGCGAAATTATAGATTGAAACTCCATTATTTCTATTTCTATCTTATCGTTTTTATTTTGAATCAAAAAGTTCTTCCCACAAAAACATGATAAATATATTGATTGAATCTGACAAAAGAAAGATAAATGGAATGATCAAAGTTCTTTCCACAAAAAAGATGAATGCATTGATGAAATTAAAAAAAAGATAAATATATCGAAAGATTTTTATTTATTTTTAAATCAGTAACAAGTAATTTATATATATAAACGTTTTCAAGTAATATATCACTCATTTTTTTTTTGTAATATATGACTTCATGCATGATTAACATTTATTCTATGCTTTGTTAGCTAATTAAAAAAGAGTTGCTATCTTCATGGGCTATCAACGCTGAGAAACAATATTCCTTGAATGGATGATTTTAAAAACTTCATATAAAAATTTCACAAACTCATTGTTTTGTTCTTAAGTTTTTAATGTACACCGATGTGTAGACTGCGTTGGCTATCACAGAGGAATGGCCGCATTTTATATATCTGATTTGTCTTTGAATGGAGAAGGCCATACTACAAAGATTTGTAGTGATCGATATCCTTATTAAGTTAAGCGTCAGCCCCTTTAGTTTGGTGGTTCTCAGGTAAAGAATATAGTTATCATGTCTGGGTAATCTTGTTGAATGCTTACAGGATGGTATTATCTGTAACAATACAATAAGAAGATAAAGTCTTAGGTATTAAAAATCCTTTTTAACTCTTATTTATTTATTTATTAATATTTAAAATATTAATTGTAATATTAATTTTTAAATTTTTTATATATTTGTTAATAAATTTTATTATATTAATTGTTAAATTTTTGTATTTTAAATAATATCTTTATTAAAAATTTACAAACTCATAGTTTTGTTCTTAAGTTTTTAATTATATAAACATTAATTTTTTTATTTATTAATATAAAAAATATTAATTATAATATTAATTTTTAAATTTTTAATATGTTCGTTGTTAATTTTTTGTATTTTAAATACTATCTTCATATAAATTTTTAATATAAATCTTTAAAGATATAATTTATTTGACATATTTTTGTTTTGTATAGTTAAAGATGTGGTGAAAGGTATTTGCATAAGTATTTTGAAATAAATTATGGTTAAACATTGCCTTGTAAAGAAATTTTTAACATAATTATTATTGTTTAAATTTATTCCAAAGATCTTAAATATTAAAATAATTTATTATAATTTTAAATTAAAATTTAATAAAATTTCTTTTATAAATTTGATTGGAGTACTCTTATAATAATATAATATTTGAAAAAAAAAAAACATTATATATATATATATATAAAAGAAAACTTTATATGCAATTTTTGAATAAAAGTAGTTATTATGGTCTTCTTCTTAATAATCAATTTTTAAACATGAAATATATAACTTTCAAAATTATGATTTTTTTATTTTTATTTTTGTATATATGAGTGAAACTTTTCAAATGTACCTTTTTGTGAAATTACATCTATATGTAAATAGGTTTTGTTGTGATGCGCTATGATGATTTTCATTTTAATGTGTTAGAAATAGTTATTTAAATTAATAATATAAAAAAATAACTTATATGAATGAATAGTTATTTATATTACTTGTTGGGTTATTTATTCCAATTAACATTGGTATAACAACTCATTTTAATTATAACTTAAAAAATTTATATTGAAATGGCTAAATGAAGGTAATTTTCGTAAAACGAAGTACAGAGACGATTAACAGAATAAACCGAATGCAATGAACTTAACCTTAGGTTATGATCAAACCTTGATGAAACGACAACTCGAACTCGAGATGGAACTCGATGGGGTTAATAAAACGCTCATAATGTGACTTTACAAGCTTGTCGAAGTGATCTTATGACAACAAAATGAGGAAATGAGGTAAGGATGTGATAAACTCATTAACCTGGACATGATGATACTAACGAAGGGAATAAGAGATAAAGTTTTAATATGATCGACTAAGCCATTAAGTTCTAACCCTAGGAATCCTATCGAATTGAGAACCGACATTTAGGGATTTGGGAGTAGTCTTATGGAATTTGGTTTTTGGACTATTTGAGGGTCTCTCCTGATTTGTTAAATCTGTGATTATATCTTACCTATCTATATTTGACTGTATATCTTTTGATGTTTACCTTCTCTTCTTGGAGGGAGGATAACGAATTAGATGGGAATCCTTGCTTGGATTTGTTATTCTAAATGATGATTTGATAAACTATTGGGTGGCTATTGACGCAGTGCAACCTGTTGAAAATTTGGAAATCGTAGACCTTCGTGAATGAATAAGAGATATAGGAAATCTGGTTGGGACTAACAAATTATTGAATGTATTATCGGATTGATATTATACGAAATTACGATTGAGTTCATGAGGATGTATTAGAACCATGTTGGATGAAGAAACAAACTACTGATTAGAACCACTTGTGCTTATGGCCACGATTGTTGGAGAAAAATGAAAGGGAATGACAAGAAAATGATAATAGGAAATTAAAGTAAAGCCTAACATCGAAAGTACGAGAACAAAAATTAACTTCGGGACGAAGTTCTATATAAGAGGGGGTGTATGTAACACCCGCCTTAGTACTTTCAACTGATTAGACTATTGAGGGCATTAGTTTGAAGTGACCTAGTTTTATAAAATATGAACCATGGAATTTGCTTTGGAAATTATTGTGTGAAATGAAAAGGATTAGATAATATATGTTAGATTGAGAATTATGGAACTAAAATGATTAAATGAAAATGATGAATTAATTATATGCTCGATTGACTGAGATATATTGATGAATGATGAATATATTTTATAATGAAAATGATGAATGATCTATATGCTCGATTGATTGAGACATTATGATGGATGATGAAAATATTTCATAGTACAACGTTACTAATGTGCGCTTTGAGTGTGTGTGTAGTGGCAGGTAAGACGATTTACTGACTGACCCACAATGGAATAACAGGGATCATCAGAATGGAAAATATACATAGGGGTATGATACCAAATTGTCGACCCTGAATTAGCACTCCACGCACGGGTTGGAAGCTTGCGAGTTGGCCCGGGGAAGCATGTGTCGTACGGGCAAGACCATAACGAATTGGTCGTGTACGATGAGTTGAGGGGCACGCGATAAGAAGAACATTATCCCTCAGCCACCCTTAGTCTCCAAGAATATGTAGTCGAGAGATCGCAGTAACGACTCTCCTGTTGCTACATGATACTCCCCACAAGAAGAAAGAAAATGAATTATTGGAAGGGCCCGCAGAAGGGGTACCTAGATAGGAACATGAAGAGAATTTTAATCAATAATATAAAGTTTAAAGAAATATAATAAATAGATTTATTTTATTATATTTGGAAAAATGAGAAAACTTGAAATAGATTAGAAGTTTTAGCAAAAGAAATATTTTTAATCCATTTCTTTATTATTTTTTTGAAAAAGGAAAACTTGAAGTAGGTTGAAAGTACTGATAGAAGAATAGATATCTTGAAAAAGGAAAAATAATTAAAAGTAGATTAAATAATTTAACAAAAGAATATTCTTATTTATTTTTATTATTTTTTTAGAAAAGAGAAAAACTTAGAAGACATTGTGTCCATCTACTAGGAAACAAGTTATGAACAAAAAGTTTAATGAATAAACTTATTAGTAAGCAAAATACAACTAGGAGTCTAATAGGAACCACTCCACCTACATCCAACTAATTTAGGGATTAGAGAAATTAACTAAAGAGACTATTTAGGGATTTAGGTGCACACTTAAAGATAAAGTGACACTTGTTTTATGAGAATAAATATTAGACAATTATTAAATTAAATAATAATTTTGCATGAAGAGACACTTGGCATGGATATTTTGGTTATAAAATAAGGGAGGAGAAGAAGAAAAGATGCTCTTGCTCCCTAGTGCTGAACGAGCACTGTAATAGAGGAATTATCTTATGGTTATTGTGAGTTGGGTTGAGCTTGAGTGGGGATTGAGAGATCCCAATGGAAAGCCATGCATTCAGGGGTTCAGGGGAAAGACGAGTACCCCCGATATGGTAGGGAGGTCAACCGAGAGGTCTTCGATAAATCAGGAGATTGGATGTCTGGATCGAATGCGGCAAGGGATGTCAGCTACAACCACCTACAACTATCGAAAATAAGGTATATCATTCCATTTTATGTACAAGTTGAGGTTTAGCATTTTTATTTACGGTTTCACATTTGATTTTCAAGAATTAAAATTTTCATATTATGTTAGTATTATTTAGAAAGTGGGGTCCCTACATTTAATTTAATTTTCAATTAGAATATGTTTTTTTAAGTTCATTACAATGTTTTTACTATTAAATATAGTTAATATATATGCTTGATATGTTTTAAGATAACTTATTTAAGTTTAAAATTTATATGATATATTATAAAATATAAAAAATTAATGATATTTGTAAATAATATATATTTAATTAATGTGATATATTATAAATTATAATATACACATGGCAAACTATGGCCACATTGTTCACTAAAGTCAATCATGGGTAATTATGGTCAAACTTAGTCAACCATGGTAAACGTAGTTAACTTTGGTAAATATAGTCAACCATGGTAAATAAAGTCAATTATGGTTAACTAAAGTCAAACATGGATCACTAAAGTCAAACATAGTTAACTATGGTCAAACTAAGGTCAAACATAGTTAACCAATGTCAAACATGGTTCTACAAAGTCAACCATGTTCATCAAAGAGTATGTCACATTTTGGCATAATATGGTTTTGTCGCAATGTGACATTCATGAAGGCCTATGTTGGAATACGACATTCATCAAGGATTATGTTGGATTGCAACATTCCTCTATGATCATGTTGCATTATGTTATGTTCCTTAATATCACATTGTGTTGTTCATCAAAGAGTATGTCACATTTCAACATAATATGCTTTTGTCGCATTGTGACATTCACTAAGGCTTATGTTGGATTGTGACATTCCTCAACGATATTTTTTTATACATCAACAGTGTCCAAGATATAACACATTAATAATGTGACATTCAACATTCATCAAGGTTGTCACATTGTGATGTATATCAAGTGTTATGTTGCATTGTAGCGTTCAACAAGGGTTATGTCACATGGTGACATTGATCAAGGGTTTTATGCCTAAAATGTCAAAGGGTTATACATTCTATTGTGACATTCATTAAGGATTAAAAAATGATATACACCAACAATTCCGAAGATGTGAAACATTAATAATTTTCCATTCGACATTCATTAGAGGTTCTGTCGCATTGTGATGTTTATCAAGTGTTGAGTTTCATTGTGATACTTATTAAGGGTTATGTTGCATTGTGACATTCATTAAGGGTAATATCTCTTTGAGACATTGATCAATGGTTATGTCTAATTTGACATAAGGTTTATGTCTCATTCTAGCATTCATTAAGGATTAAAATATGGTATACGCCAACAATACCCAAGATGTGACATTAGACATTCGTCAAGGACTATCCCACATTGTTATGTATAGCATGTGTTATGTTGCATTGCTGCGTTTAGCAAGCGTTATGTCGCATTGCGACATTGATCAAGGGTTATATGTCTAATATGATAAAGGGTTATGTCCCAATCTGACATTGATTGAGGATTAGAGAATGATATACACCAACAATTCCCAAGATGTGACACATTAATAATATGACATTCGACATTCATCAATGACTATGTCACATTGTGATGTATATCAAGTGTTATGTTGTATCGCGACGTTCATCAAGGGTTTTGTAGCATTGCGACATTGATCAACTGTTATATCCCTAATATGACAAAGAGTTATGTCCCATTCTGATATTACTTAAGGAATAAAAAATTATATACACTGACAATTCCCAAGATGCGACACATTAATAATGTGACATTCGACATTCATCAATGACTATGCCACATTGTGATGTATATCAAGTGTTATGTTGTATTGCGGCGTTCATCAAGGGTTTTGTCACATTGCAACAAAACCCTTGATATACACTAACAATGATATACATCGTCAATGCCCAAGATGTGACATTCCACATTCGGGTTTTGTCGCATTGCAATATTGATCAAGGGTTAGAATTCAGGCTTAAAAAATTATATACATCGACAATTCCCAAGATGTGACACATTAATATTTTAACATTCGATGTTCATTAGGGGCTCTGTTGCATTATGATGTTTATCAAGGGTTATGCTGCACTGCGACGTTCATCTTGAGGGTTTTGTCACATCGCGCCATTGATCAATCTAATTTTCATAGGGCTATCTCACATTGTGATGTATATCAAGTGTTACATTGCATTGCAGCGTTGAGCAAGGGTTAAATGTCGCATTGTAATCTTCATCAAGGGTTATTGTCGCATTGTAACATTCATCGAAGGTTATTGTTGCATTGTGGCATTCATCAAAGGTTAGGTCGCATTTACATCGACAATGCAACACGACATAAATTCATTAATATTAAATGTCCTCATTCATTAAGAGTTATGTCACATTGTGACATTCATTAAGGGTTATGTTGGATTGTGAAATTCCTCCATGGCACATTCCTTAATGGTTTTTTCGCATTGCAACATTCATCGAGTGTTATGTTGGACCAAAGTCAAATATGGTTCATTAAAGTTAACCATGGTAATGACTTAAATTTAGCTAACGATGTTCAACCATTGTCAAATATGGTTTGCTCAAGTCAACCATGGTTTTGTCGCATTGCGACGTTCATCAAGTTTTTTTAGATTACGACGTTCACCAAGGCTTACATTGGATTGTGACATGCATCAAGGGTTATTGTCACATTGCGACATTCATCAAAGGTTAGGTCACATTTACGTCGATAATGCAACGCGACATAAATTCATTAATGTTAAATGTCATCATTCATTAAGAGTTATGTCGCATTGTAACATTCACCAAGGGTCCGATAGGTGTAAATTGGTCACATACTTTTGTCGCATTGTGACATTCATTAATTTTTATGTTGGATTGCGACATTTCTCCATGTTTATGTCAAAAAAATTATTGTTTGTTGGTTGAATTTATTGAACCATAGCCAATTATGGTTCAATAAAGTCAACCATGGTCAACAAAAGTCAGCAATGGGAAACCAAAGTCAAACATGGCTAACCATGGGTAGATGCAACATAGTCACAATGTGTCATTTGACGTTCATCAAGGTTTATGTCGCATTGTGATGTTTATCAAGGGTTACGTTGCATTGTGGCGTTCATCAAGGGTTATGCCGCATTATGAAAATGTCCAATATGTGCCACATATGCCGACACAACCCAAGATGCGACATATTCACAATGTGAAATTTGACGTTCATTAAGGTTTGTGTCGCATTGTGATGTTTATCAAGGCTTATGTTGCATTGTGGTGTTCATCAAGGGTTATGTCGCATTGTGACAATGCCCAAGATGTGAAATTTGATGTTCATCAAGGTTTATGTTGCATTGTGATGTTTATCAAAGCTTAGGTTGCATTGTGGCATTCATTGTGACAATGCCCAATATGTGACACATATGCCGACACAACCCAAGATGCGACATATTCGCAATGTGAAATTTGACGTTTATTAAGGTTTTTGTCGCATTGTGATGTTTATCAAGGCTTATGTTGCATTTTCACATTCATCAAGGGTTATGAGGCATTGCGACAATGCCCAAGATGTGAAATTTGACGTTCATCAAGGTTTATGTCGCATTGTAATGTTTATCAAGGGTTATGTTGAATTGTCGCATTCATCAAAGGTTAGATTCGACATATTCACAATGTGAAATTTGACGTTCATCGAGGTATTAAATTTGAAATTTTAATATTTTTATTTATCATCAACCTATATTAATTGTTTTAATTAAATTATAATATAATACTATAATTTAATGAATTTTTTTTAATTAATTATTATATTATAATTGATTAATATCATATTTAATTAAATTATAATAGATTTAATATCTCTATAATTTGAAATTATTTTTAATTAATTATTATATTATAATTGATTTAAATATCATATTTAATTAAATTATAATATATTTATTATCTTTTATCTATCAAGTATATATACTATAATATAATTATATTATAGTCAAATAATAATATTTTGAATTAAGCAATATTAATTTATTATTACTTTGATTATAATATTTTCGTTAAATACTATTTTCTTATCATAGAATAATATAATATAAAAAAATTAAAAGTATTATCATTATATTTAAAAATGATATTGTTATTTAATTCATTATTGAATTATAATTAATTAAATAAATATTATATTTTTTTAATATTTTATCATTTATTAATTTTATATACTAAAATATAATTAAATAATAGTTTTATTATTAATTATTTAATTAATTAATTAAAATTATCATTCACTAAATTATTTTTTAATTATTTTGTTTTTATAGCTTATTATAAAATAATAGTATTGTTTAATTAATAATATTGTTTAATTAAACAATATTATTAATCAAACAATTTATTAAAATCATTAAATTATATTAATTTATTTAAATATTATATTTAATTAAATTATAACATATTTAATATCTCTATCTATTAAATATGTATACTATAATATAATTATATTATAGTCAAATAATAATATTTTGAATTAAGTAATATTATTTTATTATTACTCTCATTATAATATTTTAATTAAACATTATTTTCTTATCATAGAATAATATAATATAATATAATATAATTAAAAATATTATCATTATATTTAAAAATGATATTATTATTTAATTAGTTAGTGAATTACAATTAAGTAATTATTATATATTTTTAATATTTTTTTTTATGTTTTATCATTTATTAATTTTATTTACTAAAATATAATTAAATAATATTTTTTATATTATAAATAATTAAATAATTTTATTTTATTAAAATTATTCTGAAAAAATCCTAATATTAATAAATATCTTCAAAATATATGAGAATATTACACATATCTCCAATATTAATAAATTGATAGTGTTAATTAACTATAATATAATAATTAATTATTTAAATAACAAATAATTATTTATAATATTGTTATTAACTAAATAAAAATATTAATTAATTAATATTATCATTTACTAAATCATTTTATAATTATTTTGTTTAATTATTATTATTATTATTATTATTTTAAGAATTGAACTTGGGTGGGGAGGGCAACAATCTTTCCTCCCAACCACCCAAGCTACAACCAATAATTACTTATTCTGAAATAATAATATTGTTTAATTAAACAATATTATTAAACAAACAATTAAAATATGGATTTCATTAAAATCATTAAATAATATTAATTGTTAATATTTTTAATTAAATAATCATTAATTAACTAATAAAATAATAATATTATTAATTAAATAACTATACTATGATTTAAATTATTTTATAATTATTATGTTTAATTAATTATTATAAAACAATAATATTGTTTAATTAAACAATGTTATTAATCAAACAATTAAATTATGTATTTCATTAAAATTACTAAACAATATTATTCTATTAATATTTCGGAGATATGTGTATGCTCACACCCGTTACTAGCAATAACCACATTAATAATATTAATGTGTATGCATCTTATTACATCTAGGGATAAGTTGAAAAGAATAATATTTGACGGGACATGGTCATTTTCCCAGTCAAATTCCATGAATGCTTGGATACATCTTATTACATCTAGGGATAAGTTGAAAGGAATAGAGTCCAAACAAAGAAAAATCATGATAGAGAATAGAGTCCAAATAAAGAAAAATCATGATAAAGCCCTTTTAAAATCATGATTTTGGTGGATCTTTCATTGTCTTCGATTAAATGAATTGAAATTTATAAAATCTTGGTGCTGTTTACATCTTTGTTTTTCTTATTCTTGTCGATGAGGTGAGACCTTTTTAAAATTATGATTTTGGTGGATCTTCCATTGTCGTCCGTTAAATGAATTAAAATTTATATATGGTGGGGAATGCATCTCGTGCACAGCACACTCACTACCTCTCTGAACAGTCTTGACCAAAGGCTACTGAAACCGGAAGCAGCTGTCTCCAAGTGTTTCATCTCTTCTTTTCATGGTTGTGTGATGCACCTCCCATGGCTATTACAAAGGGGAATGCGTCCATGAGGGGAATGTGCCCATGAGAGAAGATTTCTACAACACCATTGCTGTTGTGAACCAACTGGCTTGATATCTAGATGGACATGGTTACAGGTTAGCATATAAATCTAGCTCTATTTTTCAAAATCTTAATAATTATTACCGGTAATACCGTTTTGAAGTCGACAGATCGTTTGCTTGGGTTTGTATTGTTTTGTTTTACTTTTCCGAGAAGTCTTATAAATTTATATGGTTGTGACTAGAAATAACATGCATTATATTAGTGATTACTGCTGGAGTGTTACGAAAATATCTTCCAAATGGAAAAAGTAGTTTGAACCAGGTAAGGAAGAGAAGGCAAGAGGCTGTCAGCAGAGAAGAAGCCAAGTGGAAATAATCTAGTGAGAAAAAAAAGATTTGATATATTTACATTAATGGCATAAGCATAGGATTTCTCCCAGCGGATTGCCAGATGGGGAGAAAATCAGCTTTCAATTTTTTACTTCATTTCCAGTCTCTCCTTAGTGTTGTTGAACAGTATGATGGCAGGTGGATACAGAGCTTGTTGGCGGAAAATAATTTCACCGTTAGAAAACGATTTTGACCGAAGACAGAGATGGAAAAATCTTGTAGCTTGCAAAAATTGCAACAATCTAAAATGACTTTAACTTCTATAAGAACAGGTTGAAGGAGTTGAAAACAGCCCTGGATTCTATGAAAAAGTTTTTCAATCGTCCAATGCCATGGAAACGGAGGAACAGGCCAGATCAATGATTTGTTAGAGATAATTACTCCCTAATGACATCAGTTAGATGCCCAGTTCTTAATAAGCAGTTAGATGAGTCTTAGTTAGAACTAAGACATAGTTGCATGTAATCACATGCAACAGTCAGTTAAGTCTAAGTTAAAGAGTCTAAGTTTTAGCATGTAGAAGTGTTTAAATACAGACCTCCGGGTCTATTGTTATTATGAACTTTTATGTGAATAGAAATCCGTTCAAATTACTTGGTATCCTATTAATATATTATTAGAAGTTCAAACTACAAAGTATCCTATTTCTCCCAATCAAAGAGGCAATATAAACTATCATTGTCCATAATTGCAGTGATAATTAGATGGGGACACATCAAACCTTTGTATCAATAGGCTGATCTAGTTTGTACTATATCAAAATTTGTAGAAGCCCTAAGGTTACTTGCATGATCAAACCAAGCAATGAAGCCAATGGGGCCTTGGTTCAGTGGTTGGTGAGGTCGACAAGTAATAAGTTGTAGTGAGATTTTATGGAAAACCTTTATGCTCAAAGTATTAAGTTGTCCACTAGGGTTCCAATATTGCTTTGGTTTAACCTACTATAATTGCATGAGTTTGGAAAGGGTGAGGCTGGGTGCATGTTCAGGAAATTGTAGTAGAAGAGCTACTCCTAAAACCTAGCACTGTAGCATAAGAGCTACCCCTAAAATCTAGCACAGTAGCTGCCCCATAGGGCATGTTTCTTGAATCAGTTCAAACAAAAAAAAGGGAAAATCAAAGTAAATCCTATAGGGCATGCTGGTAATTACCAAGACTCATTATTTGACAGACAAGCATCACTTTTTGTTCACATGTGTACTTGATCACGACTGTAACAATATGGTAGAGATCAAAGTCATTCTTATGTGTTACAAACTAACTTGAATGACATAAGCAGAAATGGAAGAAGAAGAAGTTAAATGATTCAGAGGAGAGATGAATCCATTAGCTCAAGACATGCCCTTTTTTGATCGGCCATTTGTACCAAAGAAGTATGTGCTCCTAATGGATAAGTGCTTAGAATTGAGCACTGAATTATGTTCCATAGAATAATTTTTTCTATACTTCGTAGTGTTTTTTACTATATGATCAAGACTGATAGAAAATATATGTGTTGGTCCATGTGGCATGCTAACGTAATAATGTAACACTGAGCAGTCTACCGAAGACTATTGTGTTGAAAACTAGAGAAAATGGTTGCAAGAGAGATTTTTGCATGGCAATATATGAAATCCATATCAATGGATGTTTTTTAATATGTTTTGTAGAACCCATAAAGGAAACAAAAAGAAAAATAGTGGATTATGCATGTTTGATACTTGAGGAATGACAAGCATAGCCATAAGGCTCATGGTCACAAGTGCTATTATGCTTATTGGCGTCTATAGTCTACTGGTGGGAGATCATATTTTTTTTGTATTCATTTGGAAATCAATAGATGACTCGAACATCCCCTGTGTGCAATGAACATAGATTTATTACCTTAACGTAGATTCGTCTAAAGTGTTTGATTTCACTCATGCATATCATGGATATGGTGAGCCACGTGACGTTCACATTAAATCCTTCATCAAAGTTGTGTTTGATTTTAATATTTTCCATGATGATTAGTTGATGTGTATATTTTTACATACTATGGAGGAAGATGATCTAAATTGTTTTGTGGGTTTTGATTTCAAAGAAATATCTTCAATGGAAGATTTCTTCAAGAAATTTCTCCATTATTGGTATTTTGAAGACAATCCCAAGATTGAGGAGGTTATTAAAGATTTTCTTACTTGCATTCCTACAATAAAGATATCCCATTTTTATTCTAAAGAAGAAATCAAAAGTGAAAAGATCGTTCAAGATTCTATGGAACTCCTACCTAAGGAAAACAATCAAAATTCAATGAAAGAAGCCCTTGCAGAAGATCATGAATAAATTCATGTTGAGGTATGTGAGGTGCATGATCGAACTCCTCCTTGCTTTCTTAATAATGACAAGGGCTTGGTAATCTTTTCCCCTTTTCATATTTTTGAAACCGAGCATCCTAAGGATGATAATTATGAGCACAAAGAGGATAGGGGAAGCTAAGGGTATGCTAGTACTGATGAAGAATACCCCATTTTTTATAAGGATTTGGATGATAATTATTAGATATAATTAGGAAATCCCATTTTTTTATATATCTAGAGAAGGGAGTGTTGATTTTGAGACCTTTTGGCATATTGGTTTGGAGGAGGCATATTCATACTATTCCTATGATCATTCTCAACCACACATAATTACTAGTGAGACAAACTTGGGGAATAGCTTCACTTTTTCTAGTGAGATAGATTTGATGCAACCCGTGGACGGTCAGTTTAAGCCTTTGTCTTCATATACATAATTTTTCATGATTTGGAGTAGCCTAATGTGTTTTTAAGTCCTATCCAATGTTGTATAGAATAAATTTGCGGGTACACTTTCCATTCTTCACAAGAATTTGATGATATTATGCATGCTTATGATCTCCCATTTTGATTTGCCATCATGAAGTTTCCAATAGGTTTGCATTTGATGATCAATGTTTCCTTGTTTTGTTTGGTAACCAAATACAAGGGAAAAAGATTTAACATTGATAAAATTTTAAGGTGGTTATATTGGATTTACGATTTCACATAAAATTTGGCTTCATCACATATTTAGAGTAGGATAACTAAGATCCTTACAATGAGCATCTAATTTCAGTCATTTCATTTTATGTACTTATGAATGGTAGTTTTTATTTGTTAGTTAGTTTCATTTTCTAATAATGCACTTGGCATTTCATTTTGGATGACTTTTATACGAACACATGGTACTAAAGGTTTTCCTATCAAGATTGAAATGTTTGACAAGTCATAGATTGAAAATTTTGGATTCTCATCCATTTTCCAAATATCAAGCACACGTCCCCAAGTAAGAGCCAATTTTTAACACCGAGTTTGCACAACTTATTCACTAGATAGAACACTTCATCCAAATTTTAGGGGTCATTTTTTATCTTCTTTACATACAAAATGTTTAAACGATATGCATATTACTATTTTTGACAATTTGTTTTATGTCAACATCCCCGATTATTGCTTGATGTTGTTCTCAACCAATGTAAGGTTTTCCTTATTTGCATCATGCTTCTTAAAGTACATTTCCCTTTTGTAAAAGCTAAATCTGCAAACCAAATCTTCCAAAGTCATGCCACATAAAGTAGGGGAGAGCGTCAGGTGGTGGGGAGGGATACCATTGCAACCACATCAACTCTTATAAAAACCAGCAGAGCATTCATCACTGACATGGTAGTTAAAATATTTAGCACATTAATGACTTAGATTAGGGTTCAATCTCAATCATTAATCTTAAGTTGATATTCAGGTTTTGTTACAAAGCATAAATATAGACAGACAAGTGCAATATCTTAGTTTTGACCCTTGGAATGTATAAAATCATAATATGTAAACTGATGTAATATGATATTACCTAAAACCTTGTTTTATAGTAGAATTAGAATGAGACATTATTTATTGAAAGTAGAAATTTTATCTGTACACAGAATTCCAATTTTTATCTTTTGCAACTTGTTATTACACGAGCTTTAAATTGTGTTGGCCTCTTTGGTGCTCGCAGATTGGTGCAAGCATTGTTAAATGAGCTTTGAGCTACTCATTGAAATTAATTGCAAAGAATGTTGGAGTTAATGAAAGTGTTGTGGCTGAAAAGTTCAAGACAAAACCTTCCATAATTGCTAATTACTTTTGTGCTTATTAGATTGATGTTCATTTTTAATGCAGGAAAACTAACTTTTGTTGAGTGTCATCCTAATTGCAGATGGTTTTATTTGTCTATTGACTTCACTTTTTAATGTATGATAGATTTAAATTATATAATTAATTTATTGGCTTCTCCAACTTCTTTCCAGTGATAATCCCAAATATGGTCACAATGCTGCTACAAGCAAGTATGAAGATTTGATGGAAGTTGGAATAATTGATCCAACTAAGGTAGGATGTTGGATCCTTTTTGTTAGTGATATGTGGAGTTGTACTAGCATTTACATAAATATATTTGTCATGATGTATGGGTTATATTTAACTTTTAGAGTTTCGTCAATTTTATTTTGCATTTTTAGTCTTTTAATAATTTGTGTTTTTTTATATATATGAAACTTAACGTAAATGGATTCTATGAAAGTGAACTGTTCAAATTTTAGTCGCAATACAATGCATTGAAACAGAATTAACCATGATCTTAAACCTAAAAACACATAAAGGGATAATTATGTGTTGTTTGTGCATGTTGTTGGCCATCATTTATCTTTCTTTGGCCATTTGTTGGTATTTTATACTTGGTATGGCTATATGTTGTTTTTTGGTGTGTTGTTAACTACATATATGCCAAATTATGTAGTATCTTTGCTGCAAAACATTCTCAATTGTTGTGCTTGAAAGCAGGTGGTTAGGTGTTGCTTTGGGCATGCTGAATCCACGGAAAATACTTTCCTAACATCAGATGTTGTTGTGGTTGGCATAGAGGAACCAGAGCCTGCTACTTCTCCAAACCCCATGGAGAACTCAGGTCTATCATAAGAAACATTTGATTTTGTGCCTGTTTTTTCAATTACTATTTCTTCGAATGAAGGGATTGCATGGGTTTAGCCGTGAATTTTATCTAATAGTCAAAATATGATTTTGTTGCAGGTTATGGGTACTAGATACAAATATGACCAATAAGCCAAAGAAAACGATTTTTTGATGTTTTTGTTTGGAGATGAGCCCTTATTGAAGGGGGTCCTTTAATTACACAATGAATGGTGTGCATCAAAAACATGACATGAATTGTATTTCATCCAAAAGGGCTGAAATCGATATTTTGTAGAAAGGGGATGGGTAGAGTATGGCTCCTTGCATTTATTTGGAAAGTGCTTTCTATTTGAATGAAAATTGTATGGTTATAATATAGTTGGGGTATGATACTTTTGATTTTCATTGTCAAATGGAGTGTGGTTCTATTGTTGTTTTTCAATTTCATTTTTGTTTTTCAAGAATATTCCCAGAGTATGGTGAATTTCTATGTACTGTGATAATTAGAGTGAGGTACCAAACTATCACCAAAAGAGGGCTTTCTATGTGATGATTTATTAATATTTATCTCCTATTAGTAATTTTTAAATATGTTTTCCTATTACTATATATGGTTTTAAACTTTATCGAAAAATTCGCCAAGACTTCACAATATGTTATAATTTAGTAAAATATTCGCCAAGTCTTTATAAGGTTTTATGATTTTGTGAAAGATTCGCCAAGACTTTACAAGGATTTATAATTTAGTGATAGATTCGCCAAGATTTTACAACATTATATAATTCAATGAGAGATTCGCCAAAAAATTATATATAAATAATAGAACATTGATAAAATAGCCTTCATATTTTCTTGTATATCATGGGGATTCTCCCAATTATTAAATATAGAAATTTAGGGGGGTCTTAAATTTTCCTTGAAGCTATTTTATCCATTTGCATTGAACTAAAACTTCCTTCATGCATGCGTGCTCCTCTGGAAGCACACACCATAATGACTGGAAGAGATTCCTCGGTAGCACGCTCGATCAGACGGGTTATTTTCTCACCTACTACAGAGCCCATACTACCTCCCATGAGCTTAAAATCCATAACTCTGAGTGCGATAGGAATACCATTTAATTTACCTATGCATGTTTGAATAGGATCAGTCAAACCTGTCTCTATTTGATAGGAAGTTATATGATCCTTATAAGGTTCCTCCTCAGAATTAAGAGGATCAGAATTAGAAGGTTCATCCTCATAATGAAATTGAAGAACATCTAGAGTGTACATGTATTCATCCATAGGACGCCGAGTGCCACGATCAATTAAAAGTTCTAATCTATCTGAACTATTCATTTGCAGATAATATCCACATTCTTCACAAATACTTTTATTCTCTCTCAAGAATCTGATACAGTGCAAGCTCTCGCAATTATCGCATTGAACCCATAATCTATTAATTTTAATGTAATCAATACTTAGATTTTTGTTCTTATCCATCTCATTGACGTCCTTACTATCCCCTTCGACCGAATCTTTTAGTAATCTAGTTATTTTATGCTTGCCTTCAAACCACTCCCTTATAGACATAGAGTTTTCCATATAAAGGTAAAGATTGTTACTTTTCCTATCTTATTTTGTATGAGGAGAAGTCGTATAAATACACTGATTAAAATAATTAATGAATAGTGGAATGAATCATTGATAAATCATCTCCATTCATTATTGAATAGGAATCCGAAATATAGATTCGGGATTATGATAGAACCCTTTATTCTGTTACAAAGAAAGATTCTCTCCTATACCGCGATGAAAAGGAATTTTCATCCTAAATATAAAATCTTTTGGGCTAGAATGGATTTGGACCCTTGACTTCATGGTTCGGTACCATGAGCTCTGATCCACTGAGCTACCGACCCTATCGAATGATCCATAAGATCAATGTAAAGGATGAATAGGATTTGTTATTGAATGCTTGACCCCAAAATTTTCTAATTGACTCACTCTGTTTGAGATATTTGACCTCGGAAATTTCTATATATCAATATCTATTAATATCTGAAATCGCAGATCTCCGTTCACGATTTGGCCTAATATTTGTGGTAGTGGTAAAAGATTGGGCCGAGTCCGATTGGTAGAACGAAAGTCACTAGATTACTAGTAATCAACCGTATCAAATTCAAATTTGATCTCCTTCCATACTTCACAAGTAGTAGCTAGTTCAATACTCCATTTAGTAGCTTCACGGATCACTTCATTACCTTCACAAGCAAGATCACATCCTTCATTACGAGCTTGTACACAAGCTTCTAGAGCAACCCGATTAGCTACTGCACCAGGCGCATTTCCCCAAGGGTGCCCCAAAGTTTCCCCACCAAACTGTAGTATGGAATAATCCCCAAAGATCTCGGTCATAGCAGGCATATGCCAAACGTGAATACCTCCTGAAGCTACTGGCAGAACACTTGGCATAGATACCCAGTCTTGAGTGAAGTAAATACCACGGCTTCGATCTTTTTCAATAAAATCATCACGCATTAGATCAACAAACCCTAAAGTGACTTCTCATTCCCATTCAAGTTTACCTACTATAGTACGAGAGTGAATATGATCTCCACCGGACATATGCAATTCTTTAGCCAATACACGAAAATGTAGGCCATGATTTCTTTGTCTGTCAATTACTGCATGCATCGCGCGGTGAATGTGAAGAAGTAGTTTGTTGTCTTGGCAATAATGAGCCAAAGAAGTATTTGCAGTAAAACCTCCCTTCAGATAGTCATGCATAACGATAGGAACTCCCAATTCTCTTGCAAATACTTCCCTTTTTATCATTTCTTCACATGTACCTACAGTAGCATTCAAGTAATGTCCCTTAATTTCACCCATCTCAGCCTGAGCCTTATAAATTGCTTCCGCACAAAAGACAAAACGATATCTCTAGCGCATGAATGGTTGGGAATTTACATTCTCATCATCCTTGGTAAAATCGAGTCCACCACGGAGACATTCGTAAACTACTCTACCATAGTTCTTAGCCGATAGACCCAATTTTGGTTTGATAGTACATCCCAATAAAGGATGGCCATATTTTTTCAATTTATCCCGTTCGACTTGGATACCATGAGATGGACCTTGAAAAGTTTTGGAATAAGCAGGGGGGATCTGCAAATCTTCCAAACGTAGAACCCGTAGGGCCTTGAATCCAAATACATTGCCTACAATGGAAGTGAACAAGTTAGTAATAGAACCTTCTTTGAAAAGGTCTAAGGGGTAAGCTACATAGGCAATAAATTGACTCTCCTCTCTAGAAATGGCCTCGATGTCATAGCATCGTCCCTTGTAACGATCAAGACTAGTAAGTCCATCGGTCCAAACAGTGGTCCATGTACCGGTGGAAGATTCAACAGTTACTTCTCCCGCTTCCTCGGGTGACACCCCAGGTTGAGGACTTACTCAGAATGCTGCCAAAATACCCATATCTTTGGTCTGATATTCAGGAGTATAATAAGTTAATATGTAATATTTAACACCAGCTTTGAAATGACACTAGCTTTAGTCTATGTTTTTGGTGACATAAGTCCCTCCTTTATTAATAATTATTTCTCGCAAGGACGAGGTCTGCTCGACATGGATCGAATGTAAACAATCGATTTTGTTTGACAGAAATATCCTACAAAACAGTCATCCATTATTGGACAATAAGATCTAATTGATTTTGACAGAAATATCCTACAAAACAATCGTCCATTATTGGACAATAAGATCTACTACATACACTCCCATTGTATAATATTCTTTATGTATGACGCAACCCAATTTTTGCTCTTGAAGTTCTTCATTGACCCAAGCACCTTTCAGCTGTTAAACTAGTTAATTAATGAATTTAAGGAACCAAATCGACCTTTAACCATAATGGTGTGAATTGTCTATATGACAATACATATAGAATATGGAACAAATGTGCATACGAAGAGATAACGACCAATGAGAGAAAGGTCATTCATAGGGTTAAAGTTTCACATTTCACAGATGATCTGGACATAATGTTGAGTATTTTCAATTTTAGTTATGGATAAATGGGTTCTAGTTATAGAGAAATCGAAGACTTCCTCATGATCCTTATCCATATCCATCTACCTACTTAATATTCCAAATATTAATTTGAACTTTCAATAAAGTAGGGTATTACCCAGGTGGTAACTCCCATTCATTATTGACTAATCTGATCGAACCGATACGGGAGGAACCTTTTTGTTATTGATGATATTGGAAAAAACATATTTATATATATAAAATTAAAGATTTAAGGAAATTTTTTCCTTTTTGTATGAGAACCAATCCTCTTGTTCTTGGGGTTTCCGCACTTGTGGAAAATAGAGTGGGATGTATCGCTCAAATCATTGGCCCAGTACTGGATGTTTATTTTCCTCTAGGTAATATGCCTATTATTTACAATTCATTAATAGTTAAGGGTCAAGGAACAACCGGTAAGGAAATTCAGGTTTCTTGTGAAGTACAACAATTATTAGGAAATCATAAGGTTAGAGCTATAGCTATGAGTGCTACAGATGGTTTGACGTGAGGAATGAGAGTGATTGACATAGGAGCTACTCTGAGTGTTCCAGTTGGTGGAGCTACTCTCAGGCGAATTTTCAATGTTCTTGGAGAACCCGTTGATAATTTGGGTCCTGTAGATGCTCGCATAACATCTCCTATTCATAGATCTGCTCTCGCCTTTATAGATTTGGATACAAAATTATCCATCTTCAAAAAAGGAATTAAAGTAGTAGATCTTTTGGCTCCTTACCGTCATGGGGGAAAAATTGGTTTATTTGGAGGAGTTGGAGTGGGTAAAACAGTACTCATTATGGAGTTGATCAACAACATTGCTAAGGCTCATGGAGGGGTATTTGTACTTGGAGGAGTAGGAGAATGTACCCGTGAAGGGAATGATCTTTACATGGAAATGAAAGAATTGGGAGTAATTAATGAACAAAGCATCTCAGAATCAAAAGTGGCTATGGTCTATGGTCAGATGAATGAACCACCAGGAGCTCGTATGAGAGTCGGTTTAACTTCTCTAACCATAAATGAATATTTCTGAGATGTTAATGAGCAACACGTATTATTATTTATTGATAAAATATTCTTCTTTGTCCAAGAGGGGTTAGAGGTATCCGCCCTATTAGGCAGAATTCCTTCCGCCGTGGGTTATTAGCCAACTCTTGCCATGGAAATGGGTTCTTTGCAAGAGCGAATTACTTCCACAAAAAAGGGATCCATAACCTCGATTCAAGCAGTTTATGTACATGTTGATGACTTGACCGACCCTGCTCCCGCTACAACATTTTCACATTCAGATGCTACTATCGTACCATTTAGAGGATTAGCTGCCAAGGGTATCTATCCAGCAGTGCATCCTTTAGATTCAACATCGACTATGCTCCAACCTTGCATCATAGGTGAAGAACATTACGAAATTGCACAAGGGGTTGAGCAAACTTTACAACGTTATAAGGAACTTCAAGACATTGTAGCTATTCCTGGACTGGATGAATTATCGGAGGAAGATCGTTTAATCATAGCAAGAGCAAGAAAAATTGAATGTTTCCTATCACAACCTTTTTTCGTAGCAGAGGTATTCACAGGTTTCCCAAGAAAATATGTTGGTCTAATGGAAACAATTAGAGGGTTTCAAATGATCCTTTCCGGAGAATTAGATGGTCTTACCGAACAGTCTTTTCATTTGGTGGGTAACATTGATGAAGCTATCGCGAAGGCTATTAACTAAAGTTAATTTTGAAAATGACCCTAAATCTTCGTGTACTGTCTCCTAATCGAGCCGTTTTGGATTCATAAGTTAAAGAAATAATCCTATCTACTAATAGTGGTCAAATTGGCATATTACCCAATCATGCTTCACTTGTGGCAGCTGTAGATATAGGATTTATGAAAATACGTCGCAATGGGCGGTGGTCCACTATGGCTTTGATGGGTAGTAGTCCACTATGGCTTTGATGGGTGGTTTCTCCAAGATAGACAATGATAAAATAACCGGATTGGTCAATAATGTAGAGAGAGATGTTGACATCAATCTCAAAGAAGCCTAGGAAACTTTTCGAATAGCTAAAGTTGACTTAGCTCGAGCTGAAGGACAAAGACGAGCAATTGAGGTTGATGTAGCTCTGAAAAGAGCTAGAACACGATTAGAGGCTATCAATGCTAGCCCCCCTGTCTCTAATTAAAATTTTAGATATTGATTTGAAAATGGATTCAATGTTCTGTCTCGATCCAAAAAAGTGGAGTAAAACTTATTAGATGCAATCGACTCTTCAATAGTATCTAATAAGTTTACCTACTATTGGATTTGAACCAATGACTCTCGTTGTATGAAAGCGATACTCTAACCACTGAGTTAAGTGGATCATTTATTCTCATAGGTAGAGTTGGAGTCTATAAACAATTTTAAATGGAATTAAATGTATAGATAATGTGTCTCTGGCACAGATCAAACTTATTGGGACGTATTAGATCATAGTATCGGATCATGAAATATCTACCTTGAAAGAAAGTGATCCATCTGGTTACTATAGTAGTGTATCACCAAGAATGGCAAGGAAGGGCTATAGCTCAACATGGTAGAGCACCTTGTTTACACGTGCGCCAATGGTTTTCGGGAGAGTTTATCGATTCATCCAATCCACGAAATAGATTCTATGTGAAATAGTCTTACTCTATCAATTTGTTTCTTTGGGGAACAATAGCATGACAAAGATGAAGTTCGATCCGATTGGAATTACGAATCTAATTGATATGGTCAATCCCAGCTCCGTTCAATGCCAGGCATAATGAGTATAATACGAGGACGCGGGTGGAGTTGATAAGTTTTTTTAATTTATAAATTTATTTTTTAATTTTCATAATTGAGAACACTCCTCTATGGATTTATGTCTATCCAATATATACTTAGCCAATCAAAAAATTATATTATTAAATTTTGAAAAAAGTTGAAATTATTTTAATTTCAAGGATATTAAGTTTAAAAAAAGAAATATAAAACTTTCGAAAACTTTGTGTAGAAAAATGTAAATTATTACAAGTTAAAAGGCTTTGACTAACCATCGGTTAGTATATCCCTGTCTTGAGGGAATAAAAAGAGGTTTTGATATGGGGGAGGGTATAACTTAGTTGGTTTATGGAAAAGGTTGTACACATTACAATATAGTATAATGTGTTCAAGATTTGTGACGATGGGTATTCTAAGTATAATTTGTCATATTATTTATGTGTCAATATATTTTTCTTTGTGACATTGTCTATGTTAATGAGGTAATATTTTTAATAGATGTATTTATCTATGTGGCACATTTAGGAGTATTGTATTAATATAATATAATTTGGTCCACAAATTCAAAATGATGCAAAGTAATGTTTTGTTGTTTGAGGATTTCTATTTCAAATTTAAATATTTATTATTTTTATTTGTGTAAATTTATTTTGCATTTTTTTAACTTTGCAAATTTGAAGTGTCATTAAAAGTAGAAAAATTTATCATTCTTACAATTTTAAAATGTCAAGAAAAAGTTAAGCTACCTATCTTTAACATTACATTACATTTTATGTATACATGTTTATGTTATGATTATTGAGGATATTCTAAAAATGTATATAAAGAAACAAATAAGGTAACAAATGTTAGATTTCAAATGCTAAGAATATAATTTTTCGAGAGTCAAGATAGGTTTATGCTGGTTATTAAAAACCTCATTAGCCGCACATTTTATCCCACTACATATGAAGAAGAAGATATTGACACCTTGGACAAAGCTTCCATTAATAAATTTTTAGCCATAAAACCCATTGACTTATTTTTAGCCATAAATTCTAGAATTGATTATGGAATTGCCATTGAATCATTTTGGAAAGTGCTCATAGAAAATGTTGATAAGTAGGATGAAGTTAGCACATCAAGCAAGCATAAACACAGGCAATACTCTAGGAATATTTTGAATTGCACATTTGAATTCAAATGCTTATTAAAATGAAATATATTGCTACATGTGTATAGGTGAAGGTTATAAATAATTTGAATTCCAAAAAATGTAACATTATGAACACAATACTTACAATATTGTTATATAGTAGCATTGCACACAATGTACACCAAATATGAGCATGTATAATCTTCCAAAGTGATGATAATGGTGAGTAACCATGTAACATATCATGGTTACATAAATAGTTGTCATGTTCCCACTACCAATTTTTTACAGTGCCACATTCTTTATTCAAGGTTCCTTCACTACTATTAGTTCAGGAAATAGTGCTCATAGTTCCACCAACATTGTTTTCTAACCCTAATTGTTTTTATTTTCAAAATTACATACTTAATCCTTCAACTATTGATAGAAAGTGTAATGCAAACTGAGGGGAATCTTGTCTTAGCCTTAAGGAGTAAAGAATCTCAAAGTTGAGACAAATTTGCTAGTACTACAAAAAGAAATTGTGGGCAATCAACCATAATCTAATTAATCAATAATATCTCAAACCCAACATGGATTAGCATTAATATCAAATATAGTTTTAACTTTCTCAATCATATGCCTTGGATAAGTCCAATTTTAGAACCATTTATAGCATTTTATTAAATTCTATGGAATGTAACACTGCCTGTGCCACCCCTCGGGGCTAATCCCATTACTTTATGGTTTCATAAATAATTCTCATTTTTCCAAATCTTCAATGTTCCACCAATATTCTTGATACTTCAATAAATAATGTTCATGGTTAAACCCCCAAATGTTCATAATGCTATTAAATATTTTGAAGGTTCCTTATTGTTTTAAGATCCATAAACAATGCTTATGGTTCCACCAACAAATGTTCACGATTCTAATATCATTGTTCACGACTCCTTTGTTACTCACAGTTCCATTAATAATGCTCATGGTTCCACCAACACTATTCATGGATTCCTTAACAATGCTCCTAGTTACATCACCAAATGTGCATGATTCCACCAAATTTTTTAAAGATTCCTTAACTACTTGTTGCAACACCAAATGTTCACAAGTCCACCAAGTTTATTCAAGGTTTATGAATTGCTTATGACTATGTAAACATTGTTCATACTTCCACTAACATTGTTCATGGTCATCTAAATAGTATTCACTGTCCTACCACAAAAATGTCCATTGTTCCACCAATATTGTTCATAGTTATGTAAAGAGTTCTTATGGTTGCATAAGGAGTGTTCATGTTTAACCACCAATTATTCATGGTTCCTTAACTACAAGTGGTGTTGTATGCATTTCTCATGGTAACATAAACAATGCCCATGGTTCCATTACCAAATTTTTAAGGTTCCACAAACTTTGTTCAAGGTTTCTCAACTTCTCAAATTCTATGGAATTTAACACTTCTCGTGCCACCCTTATTACTTCATGTTTTCATAAACAATTCCCATTTTTGCAAATCTTCAATGTTCCACCAATATTCTTCATGCTTCCATAAATAATGTTCATGGTTACACCCCTCTATGTTCACAATGGCATTAACTTTTTTCAAGGTTCCTTATTGTTTCAAGACCCATAAACAATGCTCATGGTTCTAGCACCAAATGTTCATGATTCCAACAAAATTGTTCTCAAATCCTTCATTACTCATGGTTCCATTAACAATGTTCATGGTTCCACTAACACTATTCATGTATTCCTTAACAATGCTCATGGTTACACCACCAAATGTTCATGATTCCACCAAATTTGTTAAAGCTTCCTTAACTACTTGTTGTATGACCAAATGTTCACAACTCCACCAAATTTATTCAAGTTTCTTAAACTGCTTATGATTATGTAAACATTGTCCATGCTTCCACTAACATTGTTCATGGTCATTTAAATAGTGTTAATTGTGCTACTATCAAATGTTCATTTCTCCACCAACAGTGTTCATAGTTCTATAAAGAGTGCTTATGGTTCCATTACCATTGCATATGGTTGCATAAGGAGTGTTTATGTTTCACCACCAATTGTTCCTTAATTACACATGGGTTCCTTAACTACAAGTGGTTTTGTATGCATTTCTCATGGTTACATAATCAATGCTCATGGTTCCATAAAAAAAGTTAAGGTTCCACAAACTTTGTTCAAGTTTCCTGAAACCTCTCAAATCTATGGAATATAACACTTCTCTTGCCACACCTATTATTTCATGTTTTTAGAAACAATTCTCATTTTTCTAAATCTTCAATTTTCCACCAATAGTCTTCATGCTTCCATAAATAATGTTCATGGTTACACTCCCAGATGTTCACAACATTTGACATTAACATTTTTCAAGGTTCCTTATTGTTTCTAGATCCATAAACAATGCTCACAGTTCCACCACCAAATATTCATGATTCCAACAACATTGTTCACAACTCTTTCATTATTCACAGTTCCATTAACAATGTTCATGGTTCCACCAACTTTATTAAAGGTTAATGAACTGCTTATGGTTAGGTAATCATTGTTCATGCTTCCACTAACATTGTTTATGGTTGTGTAAATAGTGTTCATTGTCCTACCACCAAATGTTCATTGTTCCATCAACATTGTTAATAGTTCTGTCAAGAGTGCTTATGGTTCCATTACCATTGTTTATGGTTGCATAAGGAGTGTTCATGTTTCAGCACCAATTGTTCATGGTTCCTCAATTACTCATGGGTTCCTTAACTACTAGTGGTTTTGTATGCATTTCTCTTAGTTTCATAAACCATGCTCATGATTCCATGAGCAAAATTTCAAGGTTCCACAAACTTTGTTCAAGGTTCCTCAACTTCTCAAATTCGATGGAATGTAACACTTCTAGTGCCATCCCTATTACTTTATGTTTTCATTAACAATTCTCATTTTTCCAATCTTCAAAGTTCCACCAATATTCTTCATGCTTCTATAAATAATGTTCATGGTTACACCCCTAGATGTTCACAATACCATTAGCTTTATTCAAAGTTCCTTATTGTTTGTTGATCCATAAACAATGCCCATGGTTCCACTACCAAATGTTCACGATTCCAACAACGTTGTTCATAACTCTTTCATTACTCATGGTTCTATTAACATTGCTCATGGTTTCCTTGAAAATTCTCAAGATTCCCATAACAATACTCATGATTCCACCACTAAATATTCATTTTTCTAGCATCTTTGTTAAAACTTCCTTAACTTCCTGTTGCACAACCAAATGTTCACAACTCCACAGAATTTATTCAAAGTTCCTTAATTTCTTATGCTTTACTAATTCATGATTATGTAAATAATATTCATTTACCTACCACCAAATGTTCATTTTTCCACACCAACATTGTTCATAGTTTTAGCACTTTTGTTTTGAGAAATAGCTTAGAAGTCTCTACATCAATCAAATATTTGATCCATGGTTTAATCACGTGAAATGAAATCTTTATACATATATGATTTTAGTTGGACTAAACTCAATCATAGTCAAACTTACACATAAGCGTAGGTGTTAAAGTATGATATGGTGTCTTATTTGAGGCTACAACAAGTTTATGCACAAGGCCTTGAAGTTGTGTTACCTTTGTCCTAACATGAAAATTTTGTATAACTTTGTATTACACATGTAATTATACAGTTGACTTGTGGATGCTCTGCGATTACTTGGACAAGAACGATGATTCAGATGTTCTTTTAATACAGTCATGATGATGGACTGTCCTGGTAGTCGATGCTCATTATATCGACGCCACGTTAGGGGTTTTCATTTAATCGTTGAGTGCACTCGTTAACAACAATAACTTTCCCTTAACAACAATAACTTACTTATCCATTTTGGAGATATCTTAGCAGTGACTTAAAATTCTTTTGTAAATTTCAAAATAACATATTTACAATGGTGTATGGACATTTCCACGTCGTAGTTCTTGTTGAGAAAAGAAATGTCTACCCATCAAAAGAAGGTATATCTTGATTGTTTTGTGAAAATCTTTTAATTGTTCATTAAAGATAAAACATTATTTTTTATATGAAAAGTATTTTATTTGTTTAGCGAAGATAAAAAAATATTTTCTATATTATTAAAGGAAAAATAAAAATTAATATAGAAAGTTTTAGCAACTTTCCATTTGTAGCTTGGGTGGTTGGGAGGAATGTTTGTTACCCTCCCCACCCAAGTTCAATTTTTGTAAGTGACATATTGCTTTTGTTGAGCCCATATTGTAATGATTGTAATTCGTGCCACCTTGATTCTCTAGAATAGCAGGTGGTGACCATTTCCCCAGGTGGACTAGCCCTCTAACAAACAGCGAACCACCCTTTAAAAAAAAAAACTTTCCATTTCACAAAATAAGAGTTAATAAAACTATTTTATGGCATCTTGTGGAGAGTCTGGCTCAAAAAGTTGACTACAACTCACCTACCACACACTCTCCACAAGATGCCATGAATTTTCACTACGGATTCTCAGCTAATTCTAAAACTATTTTAAATTCCAAATAAGCTGTATGTAGATTATTTTGGAAGAAAAAAATAGAAACACATTTGTTTTATTGTATGTTCAATAAAAGTATCCACGGATGCGTAATTAATTATACAATCAATAAACACCACATTTAATGTATTTAGTGAACTTATAATGAAATGAATGGAAAATAAATGAACAAATGTTTATATTCCTCTAAAAACATGCCAATTCAAGTTTTAACCAATATTTTTTTTCTCAAAATTCTTTTAATAATAGTGCATTCCATGTTGAAGTTTCTACTTTGAGTTAAGTCCATGTTAGTATACACAAAACTTAATCTTGCTTCTTTGTTTTTTTCAAGCCGGAAAAAAAGGTAACTTGTTATTCTTAAGGAATCAAAGTTACATCAAGAGTTTGCATAGTCTGTTGACTAATAAAAAGTATGATGTTACAATACAAAAACCAAAATTTCAGAGTTTTCAGATATACAATCTCAAGTAGGTGCAGAAGAACCATATGCCCCAAGTGTGCCCAAATATCCTTTCCCAAAAAAGGAACAGAAAATAACATACTACATCACCCGAAAAATATTGCCCAACTCATACCAATGCACAAACAAGGCCCAATCTAGAAAAGATGGTAGGATCCAACATCAATAGAGACGTGATCCACAAACTCTCTGGTAGGAAGCCATCCATTTGTCCAATAGCCAGCTTTGATAACTGATCAACCTCCTTATTGAAGTCTCGGAAGATATGAGTAAAAGTGAGTTGTTTAAAGGCCTCCTTTAACTCTAAAATTCTAGACATCCATTGACGAAGATGAAGGATGTTCAAGGAGGATTTCCTAGCAATCCAATGGATGATAACCTGTGAGTCACCTGCCACATGTAACCTAGGAAGACCTTTCTTCCTAGCAATCCACAGAAGACCCCAAAGGGCCATCAACTCCGCCCGAGTGTTTGTTCCCAAGACAGCACTCATCCAAATAAACATATAGTGCCCCATCCTGATGTGTAACACTATGCCAGCCCCACATAAGTTGTTTCAATGTGCCCATCAAAATAGCCAATCGAAAAAGAAGTATCAAAGCAGGGAGGAATAAGTACTCGAGAACTAGATTTGAGCTTGCTTCTTTCATCAATTGTAATATAGGCATGAATATTCCCCTTATAACATATCAATTCACATTTATATGAGAAAGACACTTTTTCTCAAATTTTTCTAGTAATACATTTCACAATGAATTTTCGACCTTGTGTGTTTAGTCAAGTTCGTGTTAGCATAAGAAAAACTTAAAAAAGGAGTTGATTTGATCATTTATAAGGGGAATATATGCATCATAATAGTATTTAGACTCGTGAAATAGTAATATAAGTTTAGTGGGTTATAAGTGACAATATTATAATGAATTTAATTAAAGTTTAGGCCTCATCGACATAATAGACAAGAGCATGAAGGGGCTCAATTAGGAACCCAATTTATTAATACACTCGACATTTATGAATTAGGAACCTAATTTATTAGTAGATTGGACATCTCCTAACTATGCCTCTAGGGAATTATTCATTAAATATTATAATGAATTTAATTAAAGTTTAGGCCTCGTCGATATAATAGACAAGAGCATGAAGGGGCTCAATTAGGAACCCAAATTATTAACACACTCGACTTTTCTCAATTAGGAACCTAATTTATTAGTAGACTGGACATCTTTCAATTAGGAACCTAATTTATTAGTAGACTGGAAATCTCCTAACTAGGCCTATAGGGAATTATTTATATAACCTTCATACGTCTCGTTTTGCTCTCTTCATTCTTAGAATATTTTTATCTATGGTAAATAGTTATTATGAGATATATTTTAGTCGCCATTCTTAAGGTGTGCAACATCCCATTCCAAGTAGGAACTTTCTCTTTTCTTAGATGACTTTGCTTCTTCCTTCTTTTTTTAATAACAACTTAATCTAAGACACCACATGGTTTAAAGAGAGCATTTTTGTCTTAAAAAAATATTTGATGGTTGGTTATTAAGAAATAGTAGTTTGAAATGTATTAAGAGTTAAGGAATATAATTTTAAATTTTTATTAATAAATTATATGTAAATTATTATTTAAATTATATGTAAGTTATTGTTGGATATCTAATTTTTAGGGATTATTATTTATGGTTAATATTTGTATTTTTTTTAGTTTTTTTTGAAGGCCAAGAGTCATCCACCTAACTCTGTAATTCTTAGAATGTGAAAACCAAAAGTCACATTCACAATTTATAAATAAATGATTGAAATCAATAAAATGTAATCAGCTTGTAGTTTTTCACAAAGCCTAACAATGGGGTATCCAAGCATTGGTTTGTCATAAACTCCATGTTTTTATCCGGTCTTCCCTTCCTTGGCATTTTCTTGCACCACTGCTTGCATGCAGTGGTGATGGAGTAGAAACAATAGTGGAATTCTAAAAACAAAATAATTTCATCACAAATGGTTCTGTGGGTAATTACAAGCCTTTGATACAAATATGATAACCATTTCTAATATTTCCATAGTAGCACTACAAGGAGAACACCTTCTAGTGGAGGTTGAAGCGCCCCCCCCCAAAAAAAACACATCCCTTCTCCTTTTATAGCATATGTTTCTAGCAGATCTAGGAAGGCAGAGGCTTTAGCAAATGTTTTTTATTGGCGCACCTAAAACATTATGGTGCACTGGTGTTGTTTTTTGGTATTTGTGCAACAATGCTCCTCATTGGTTTAGGAGCACTCGTGCTCTATGACCCATGTGCACCGATGTGATTTTAGCAAAAAAAATATCGATGCTCCACTTTTGTAATTGTGCACCGCTACTCGTCTTTGGATAAGGCACACCGATGTCGGTGCTCCTCTTTGGCGAAGGTGCACCGGTGTCGGTGCTCCTCTTTGGCGAAGGTGCACCGGTGCTCTTTTAAAGGTGTGGGTGCATTGGTGCTCCATGACCCATGTGCACCAATATTCTTTGTCCAAAAAAAACATTGCCGCTCTACTTTTAAAATGACGCATCGATGCTAATCTTTAGTCAAGGCACATTGGTGTCGATGCTCCTCTTTGGTCAAAGCGCATCAGTGTCGGTGCTCCTCTTTGGTCAAGGTGCATTGGTGTCAGTGCTCCTCTTTGGTGAAGGTGTACTAGTGCTCCTTTTACAGTTTGGGAGCACCGGTTCTTCTATTAAACAAAAGTACCAAACATTAAGTCATTTTTTTAAAACTTATTGAAAAATGCATGAATTTTTAAATGCTTTAAAGAAGCAGGAAAATTGTCTTAAAAAGAGGAAAAAAAGAGGGTTTGTTTCATTTATTCATTTCACATGATTTTATTAGAGAGAAGAGGAAGAGGAAGGGAAAGAGAAAGAGTATTGCATACAAGCAACCAATTTTTTCACTCTTTGTTGTTTCATTTCTTCCCATTATTTATTTTATTTATATTATTTTGCATTTCTCACTATTGTTCCTAATTTCTTATTTGGATTTGTTGTTTGATTTTGTTGGTTTGAGGGCTTTTCCTCTACTTTACAGGTTAATGGGGGATTTATTTTAGGGTTTTACATCAAAATATATGGTTTTACCCCACTTATTGAAAGAAACAGGATTTTATAAATTTTGAAAGAAGAAGAAAAAATGCCTTTAGAGGGGAAAAAAGAGGGTTTGTTTCATTTCTTCATTTCACATGGTCCTCCAAGATAGAAGAGGAAGAGGAAGCGTATTGCAACCAAGAAACCATTTTTCCCTCTTCATTGTTTTATTTCTTCCCATTATCTATTGTATTTCTATTATTTTGCATTTCTCACTATTGTTCCTAATTTCTTATTAGGTTTTCATCTTCATTTTTGTTGGTTTGAGGGTTTTTCCTCTATTTTGCAGGTTAATGGTGGATTTATTTTAGGATTTTTCTTCAAAACATATGGATAGAAAATGAGAGGAAAGTTTAGCAAAGAAAATGGTACATTTTTTTTTATTTTTTATTTTTTTGTATTTTTTTGTATTTTTTTTCCCAGTATGGTTGCATATCCATAAGGGTTTTCAACTACTTTTATTTGCAGGTTAACAAGGTTTCTGTAAGCATGGAAAACTATTTTATGTTCACAACATTCTATTTTATGTTTGCGGCGCTCCTATTCTATGTGAACGCACCAATGATCCTATTTGGTGAAGGCCCATCGATGCTCCTCTTTGGTGAAGGTGTATCAGTTTCAGTGCTCCTCTTTGGGGAAGGCACATCGGTGTGGTGCTCTTCTTTGGGGAAGGCACATTAGTGCTCATTTTTTGTATAAGTGCACCAAAGGTCCTATTTTGAGGTGTGGGCACACTAGTGCTCTTCTTTGGTATGAGATAATTGATTCTCCGCGTTAGGAATATTAACTCTAGTAGATGAGTGGTTTTGGAGAGTTCTCATCAAACATTTTTCTTGTAACAATTGAGTGGTTTTGTAATTATGAGAGATCCACTCATTAAGTGGTAAATTGAGTGGTTTGACACTCACCATGGTTTTGTATGGGTGGTTTCATTACCATTAGCGTAAATTGTAATGCTTAACATTCCAATATAAATTATAGTACATTTTCATAATATTATTTTGATGCTTATTGATAATGTCTTATTTCATATTAGCTTTTAACTATAATTTTTTTATTTCAAATTACAATCAAATTTATAATTTTTGTCTAATATTCGACATGTATTTCATTTTTAAATTGTAAATAAGCGATTCATTAATTAACAAGGGTAAGAACTAATACTTGGAATATTCAAAATAAAAGGTATTATGTCACTACATTTTAATAATCATGTATTTATTAAATCGTCTCCCTTTATTTGCACATTCATAAGGTTTTTGTACATGACATATTGTTTTTGTAATCAATGCTCCTCTTTCATATGGGCACACCAATGCTCATTGTTGGTTAAGGTGCATCGATGCTCATCTCTGGTAGATGTGCATCGATGCTTCTTTACTATCGGTGCACCAGTGCTCCATGACTATAAATTTTAACACTTAACATTTCAATATTCATTATTACACATTTTCATAATATTATTTTTATGTTTATTGATAATGTCTTATTTCATATATTTTTAACTATAAAATTTTATTTCAAACAATCAAATTATATTTTTTGTTTAATATTAGGAAAGTATTTCATTTTTAAATTGTAAATAAGAGATTAATTAATAAACAAGGGTATGAAAAAATACTTGGAATATTCAAAATCAAATTTATTATATCATTAAATTTTAATAATCATGTATTTATTAAATCACCTCCCTTTTGCACGTTCACGAGGTATGGGTGCGCAATGCTCATTGTTGGTTAACGTGTGATGGTTCTCATCGTTGGTATAATTGGATAAATGCTTCTTTATTGTAGGCATACTAGTGCTCCATTACCCATGTGCACCAGTTGGGTTTTGTCCAAAAAAACATCAGCACTCCTCTTTGGTGAAAGTGCACTAGTGTCGATGCTCCTCTTTGGTGAAGGTGCACCGATGTCGGTGCTCCTCTTTGGTTGAATCACATCGATGTTAGTGGTCCTCTTTGGTTAAATCACATCAGTGTCGATGATCCTCTTTGGTGAAGGCACATTAGTTCCAGTGCTCTTCTTGACTGAAGGCGCATCAATGTCGATGCTCTTCTTTGGGGAGGGAACATCGGTGCTCATCTTTGGTATAAGCACACTGGTGCTTATTTGCTATGGCCGCATTGAATCTTTAGTAGAAACCTCTGCTAAAAAATATAACCATCAACAAAAAACCTATGCTAAAAACCTCCATTAATACCTCCCCTAGAACCTCTGTTACCACTTGTGGAGGTTGTAGCGGAGGTTTTTTGACAATTTTCCCAAATCTTGTAACACTAAAAACCTCTGCTAGTAGGTGGTTTCCTTGTAGTGTAGGATTTTATATCAAGTTAAATTGTGGTGATGTAAAGCATCATGTTTGTCACTGAATTCCTATAGGCAGCATTTATAGGATGACACCATAAACCTAGGTACAATTCACTAATAGGATGACATCATAAACCTAGTGGTGTCACATACTCTAGTTTGTTTGCATACTCTGGTTTATCTAATCAAGTACATACTTTGGTTTTGTTCATTGCAGATTGAAAATGCTCTTTCGTGTATCGAAAGAGATTTGTGTAGATTTCCTATTAGCACATTAGAAGTCAAGACAAAAATTTGCAGAGTCGTAATGAATCAAGTTCCACTAGAGTCCTACAGTGTGGATTATCCGCCTTATGACATTTATGTTGATTCATTATATTTTCTAGTTATTCTTATAAACCATGGTGAGTGGGATAAAAAATGGAACATCATTGCAAATGAACGATGCATGAGCACATTAATAATTCCTAGATATGTCCAATCAACAAATAAAATGTGTATAAGCCTCCTTAGCACCTACTTTCCTTTGAACTACTACTGGCATAGAAAGATGAAAAAATAATTGATTGTGGTTAAGAGAACTATGGGAGAGACATGGCATCATTTCATCCTGACCACTAGTCATCCACAATTAGAAGTGGCGCAACCATCCACCGTTGTTAAGGATTTTGACAACGCACTCATAATTCTTGTGCCAGAGGATGAAGAATGCAATAGGCCATGAGGGTGCCTATATGGGGAAGATGATTGTGTATGGTTTAACGACTATCAATAGGAGTGTAAAAAACAACTTCGAATGCAAATTATAAAGTACACATTTTAATTGTTTTGTGCATGTCAATTGTTGTGTACAACACATTTTTATATTGAGCACAATGAATGTGATCTTGGGGTGTCAGTTGTTTATTTATGTTTTATGTTTGTGTATGATTGTGTTTATGATTATGTATGCTTGAATACAGATGATGGCATGATGAATTGGTGTGTGCTTTGGTAATGTGTAAGAAGATAGCAAATAGGTTGAGATCCCATTAATACAATTATTGTGTTTTAACATGTTGAAATTGAGAATGATGCCATTAATAAAATGATTGTATTTTAGCATGTTGTGTTTTAGATTATATTTCCTATGATGCTTCATTTTTTATTTCACTAAGCTGTTAAACCTTTAAACCATACACTGGAAAAATATGTTAAGTTTAAATGGGACCCTCCTACGTGTCAGGATTTTGAATATATTTCACTACCCACTAATTCATCAAATGATATTGTTTCTACAATTTTATTGTAAAAGGACAACGAATAAAATCTTAGAACAATTGTGTTTGTAAGACATAGTTTGCAAGCACATAAAGTAAACTATTTTGAACTCGAAAGACATAGTTACTCATTGTATAAATCCTTACAAATGTTTCAACGCTACATCTCAACACTACATCCAAGGCCACAAATTTAAGGTCTTTCTGCCTACACATATCTTAGTCATTACTTTCAACCAAATTGTGTTGCATAGCAAATGGTCCAAATGGATCATACACATGCAATAATATGTCGTAGACATTAAATGAACAAAGCATCTCAGAATCAAAAGTGGCTATGGTCTATGGTCAGATGAATGAACCACCAGGAGCTCGTATGAGAGTCGGTTTAACTTCTCTAACCATGGCTGAATATTTCTGAGATGTTAATGAACAAGACGTATTATTATTTATTGATAAAATATTCTGCTTTGTCCAAGCAAGGTTAGAAGTATCCGCCCTATTAGGCAGAATTCCTTCCGCCGTGGGTTATCAGCCAACTCTTGCCATGGAAATGGGTTCTTTGCAAGAGCGAATTACTTCCACAAAAAAGGGATCCATAACCTCAATTCAAGCAGTTTATGTACATGTTGATGACTTGACCGACCCTGCTCCTGCTACAACATTTTCACATTCAGATGCTACTACCGTACCATTTAGAGGATTAGCTGCCAAGGGTATCTATCCAGCAGTGGATCCTTTATATTCAACATCGACTATGCTCCAACCTTGGATCATAGGTGAAGAACATTACAAAATTGCACAAGGGGTTAAGAAAACTTTACAACATTATAAGGAACTTCAAGACATTATAGCTATTCCTGGACTGGATGAATTATCGGAGGAAGATCGTTTAATCATAGCAAGAGCAAGAAAAATTGAATGTTTCCTATCACAACCCTTTTTCGTAGCAAAGGTATTCACTGGTTTCTCGGGCAAATATGTTGGTCTAATGGAAACAATTAGAGGGTTTCAAATGATCCTTTCTGGAGAATTAGATGGTCTTACCGAACAGTCTTTTCATTTGGTGGGTAACATTGATGAAGCTACCGTGAAGGCTATTAACTAAAGTTAATTTTGAAAATGACCCTAAATCTTCGTGTATTGTCTCCTAATCGAGTTGTTTTGGATTCAGAAGTTAAAGAAATAATGCTATCTACTAATAGTGGTCAAATTGGCGTATTACCCAATCATGCTTCACTTGTGGCAGCTGTAGATATAGGAGTTATGAAAATACGTCTCAATGGGCGGTGGTCCACTATGGCTTTGATGGGCGGT
The DNA here is from genome assembly GCA_027924585.1 of Larix kaempferi. Taxonomy (NCBI): domain Eukaryota; kingdom Viridiplantae; phylum Streptophyta; class Pinopsida; order Pinales; family Pinaceae; genus Larix; species Larix kaempferi. The sequence goes on from BSBM01000348.1 coordinate 8,795,897, forward strand.
AGTCCACTATGGCTTTGATGGGCGGTTTCTCCAAGATAGACAATGCTAAAATAACCGTATTGGTCAATAATGCAGAGAGAGATGTTGACATCAATCTCAAAGAAGCCTAGGAAACTTTTCGAATAGCTAAAGTTGACTTAGCTCGAGCTGAAGGACAAAGACGAGCATCTGAGGTTGATGTAGCTCTGAAAAGAGCTAGAACACGATTAGAGGCTATCAATCCTAGCCCCCCGTCTCTAATTAAAATTTTAGCTATTGATCTGAAAATGGATTCAATGTTCTGTCTCGATCAAAAAAAGTGGAGTAAAACTTATTAGATGCCATCGACTCTTCAATAGTATCTAATAAGTTTACCTACTATTGGATTTGAATCAATAACTCTCACTGTATGAAAGCGATACTCTAACCACTGAGTTAAGTGGGTCATTTATTCTCATAGGTACAGTTGGACTCTATAAACAATTTTAAATGGAATTAAACGTATAGATAATGTGTCTCTGGAACAGATCAAACTTATTGGGACGTATTAGATCATAGTATCGGATCATGAAATATCTACCTTGACAAAAAGTGATCCATCTAGTTAGTATAGTAGTGTATCACCAAGAATGGCAAGGAAGGGCTATAGCTCAACATGGTAGAGCACCTTGTTTACACATGCGCCAATGGTTTTCGGGAGAGTTTATCGATTCGTCCGATCCACGAAATAGATTCTATGTGAAATAGTCTTACTCTATCAATTTGTTTCTTTGGGGAACAATAGCATGACAAAGATGAAGTTCGATCCGATTCGAATTACGAATCTAATTGATATGGTCAATCCCAACTCCATTCAATGCCAGGCATAATGAGTATAATACGGGGACGCGGGTGGAGTTGATAAGTTTTTTTAATTTATAAATTTATTTTTTAATTTTCATAATTGAGAACACTCCTCTACGGATTTATGTCTATCCAATATATACTTAGCCAATCAAAAAATTATATTATTAAATTTTGAAAAAAGTTGAAATTATTTTAATTTCAAGGATATTAAGTTTAATAAAAGAAATATAAAACTTTGGAAAACTTTGTGTAGAAAAATGTAAATTATTACAAGTTAAAAGGCTTTGGCTAACCATCGGTTAGTATATCCCTGTCTTTTAGGGAATAAAAAGAGGTTTTGATATGGGGGAGGGTATAACTTAGTTGGTTTATGGAAAAGGTTGTACACGTTACAATATAGTATAATGTGTTCAAGATTTGTGAGGATGGGTATTCTAAGTATAATTTGTCATATTATTTATGTGTCAATATATTTTTCTTTGTGACATTGTCTATGTTAATGTAGTAATATTTTTAATAGATGTATTTATCTATGTGGCATTATTTGATGGGCATTTAGGAGTATTATATTAATGTAATATAATTTGGTCCACAAATTAAAAATGATGCAAAGTAATGTTTTGTTGTTTGAGGATTTCTATTTCAAATTTAAATATTTATTATTTTTATTTGTGTAAATTTATTTTGCATTTTTTTAACTTTGCAAATTTGAAGTGTCATTAAAAGTAGAAAAAATTATCATTCTTACAATTTTAAAATGTCATGAAAAAGTTAAGCTACACATCTTTAACATTACATTTTATGTATACATGTTTATGTTATGATTATTGAGGATATTCTAAAAATGTATATAAAGAAACAAATAAGGTAACAAATGTTAGATTTAAAATGCTAAGAATATAATTTTTCAAGAGTCCCGCACATTTTATCCCACTACATATGAAGAAGAAGATATTGACACCTTGGACAAAGCTTCCATTAATAAATTTTTAGCCATAAAACCCATTGACTTATTTCGATAATTATGTTATTTTAAGAGACATATGAATTCAATTTATGATCTTTAATTTCAATATGAAGAGCACAACCTAAATTCATTCATGTTATCTTGAACTTCATTAGGAAATTCACTATAAATAATAAATCCTTCGAAACTATCAAGTCAACAATGAGAGTGAATTGAAAATGTTTCTCGTGAATTTCATTAGGACATGCGTTATAAATTAAAAAAATCACTTTTGTATCACTTAGTTGAGCTCATGTTGGAAGGCTTGGTTATTTATAACGCACCTCAAGACGTGGTACTATGTAAAAATGATCACAAATTGAAATCTTTCGCCTCTTAAAACAACGCGATTATCAATTTAACGCTATGCGGTTTTATGGCTACAAATCGATTAGTGGAAGCTTAATTCACATTCGCATTATGTTCTTCCTATGTAGTTGGACAACATGTGTGGGGTACTAATGAATTTTTTTTTATAAATACATTTTATAGAATGACTTAATTTTTAAAATCTTAAAATTACAACCTACGATTTAATTAAAATATATCGATATAAAATATTTAAATAATTAATTTATATTTTTAAAAAAATATTAAAGGACTTATTTATAGAAAGATGTTTCACTTCCAATATCGTATTCGTATTTGTCTATAAATATTTATTGGCACTAAGCAGTGGATTATCATAAGAAATATAGTAGCTCGATTAGTTTTATGTGGAATGTTTTTAGCTTTTAGTTTTGGAATCAATTCTATTATGCCTACTATTTTATACAATTTGCTTAAATTGAAAAATAAAAAAAATTAAACTTACATGCATCGCAGGTAAAAGAAAACACTCCACTGAGAATCGAGATAGAAGCTGTGAGTATAAACATTACTTGTGCATAGTTTATATAAGAAAATTTCATCGTCCACTACAGCTACTACACTGGTGTCGAATTTATTCACTATAAATACATGTTCTTTTATGGATATATAACAATCGAAGGTAAAAACAAATTGATCAGCGTGAGGGCAAATTCCTTGAAAATTGCTCAGCGTGAGGGGGATTTGCTTGAAAATTGCTCAGTGTGAGGGGGATTTGCTTGAGGCTAAATGGATTCTTTCAACTCTCTACTATATTTTAACTATATTTTATATGATATCTTGCTCTATAAGTATTTGGATTCTCATTAAACATTTACTTCACAACTTACATCCACTTGCAATAGAAGATGAAGGCTTGGAGACCACAAATCTGAACATCGTTTGAAGCCTGAAATTGTTGAAGTATTGAATTAAAATTTGAAATTGAAATTCATCTATATTTATATATATATATATAATGTGTTTTACAAATATATTTTTGGAGCTGACATGTGACAAATGTGACACATCTCACCCACTTGTTTTTGGAGTCGACCTGTGTCACGTCATTGTGACAAACGTGACACATCTCACCCACTTGGCTTGTAGAAAGCGTCTCTCTCGATGCAAAAATAGAGAATATGTGCAATATTTTTTTAGTTAATATAATTTTAGATCAATTTAGGTCTTATGGTTGAAATGGGTTCTTAAATAAAAAATAATGAAAAAAAGTATTATGAAGTTTGCCTTTGAGATTTGATTCAATGGTGGACGTGGCTAAATAATCCAAGGATTTAGCAACATTGTTTGTTGATGAGTTAATGAGGTCGATTAAATCCATAAATGAACTAATGCATCATGTTAGTGGACACTTCTTTTGAACATGCATTTCAATCAAAAACCAATATTCATGATGTAAAGAACCAAACACCAGAACAATTCTCGCAAGGTAAATCTTCATCATATCAAGGTTGAGATAGAGGAAGATTTAGAGGTTGAGTAAGGAGAAACATTTATGCAGTTTAATGTCATTTTAAAAAATCGTACATTCAATTCCATGATCGAGAAGTGCAAAATATGGACTTGATGAGTTTGTCTAGTCTTAAAAGATTTAAAATGAGCAACATAGTTTAATTTGGTAGTAGAAAATTAAGATTTTGAGTATGTTTTTCATTTGTAATGTCATTCTTCAGAAGTATGTTTCCCATATCTATATGCATAAAGTTAAGATAAGTAGGGGTTGATTTACCTTTTATTCTATAAACATTGTAATATTTACATTACGTTGAGAGGGTTAGGGAGGTTTCATGTGCCTCGCAAATTCTCCATATTCACTTCAACACAAAATATTAGATGTTCACATTCATATATCACTTTACACTTAGTTTAGAGTCTTACGTATGGTGTCATTTACATATAATCATCCTAAAATGCCCCTTAGCATCTCTTCCCTCAGCATCATTTATGGAACCATGAACAATGTTGGTAGAGCCATGAGAAGTTGAGGAACCTTGAACATCTGGTCATGGAACCATAAGAATTGTTTATATAACCATGATAAATGCATACAAAACCAATAGCAATTAAGGAACCCATGAGCAATTAAGGAACCATGAACAATTGGTGGTGAAACATGAACACTCCTTATGTAACCATAAGCAATGGTAATGGAATGGTGAGCACTATTTATTGAACCACGAACAATGTTGGTGGAACAATGAACATTTGGTGGTAGGACAATGAACATTATTTACATAACCATGAATTAATGTTAGTGAAAGCATCTACAATGTTTACATATAATCTTAAGCAATTAAGGAACATTGAATAAAGTTTGTGGAGTTGTGAACATTTGGTTTTGCAACAAGAAGTTAAGGAATCTTTAACAAAGTTGCTCGAGTAATGAACATTTGGTGGTGGAACCATGAGCATTGTTTAGGAAATCTTGAGAATTTTCAAGGGAACCATGAGAATTGTTAAGGAACCCATGAATAGTGTTGGTGGAACAATGAGCATTATTAAAGGAACCATGAACAATGAAGGAGTCCTCAACAATTTTGTTGGAATCGTGGATATTTGGTGGTGGAAACATGAGCATGTTTTATGGATCCATAAATAATAAGGAATCTTAAACAAAGTTAATGGCATTGTGAACAAATGGGCATGTAACCATGAACATTATTTATGGAAGCATGAAGAATATTGATGTAACATTGAACATTTGGAAAAATGAGAATTGTTTTTGAAACCATGAAGTAAAAGGGATGTGACAAGAAGTCTTCCATTGAATACAAATTAAGAAATTCCATAAATAGTTCTAAAATTGGACTTATTCAAGGCATATGATAGAGAGAATTAGTTATACTTGATATTAATGCCAATTCACATTGGCTTTGGATATTAGTGGTTAGCTAGATTATGGTCTATTGTCTGTAGTTTCTTTTGTAGTATTAGTTGATATCTCCACTTTGAGATTCTTTATTCCTCAAGGATCTTTACTCCTCAGAGATAAGAAAAGATTTATCCTTATCTACATTACTCTTTCTATCAATAGTTGAAGGATTAAGTATGGACATTAACAATTAGGGTAAAAAAACAATGTTTGTGGAACCATAAGCACTATTTCTAAAACTAAGATTAGTGATGGAACCTTGAATAAAGAATGTGGAACTATGAACATGAGAACTATTTATGTAACCATGAGATGTTAAAGAACCATGAACAATGTTGGTAGAACCACGATCACAATTTATGGAACCATGAACAATGTTAATGCAACCAAGAGTAATGTTTATAGAACAATTAAGGAACTTTGAGAAAAATTCACATAATAATGGTGAACATTTGGTGGGGGAAACTTGAACACTCTTTATGAAACCATGAATGATGTTGGTGGATCCATCATAAGTATTAGTGATAGATCTATAAGTAGTTAAGGAACATTGAAGAAAGTTTGCAAAATAATGAGCATTTGGTGGTGGCACCATAGGTACCATTTAAGGAACCATGAGGAATGTTTATGGAATAAAAAATAGTTAAGGGATATTTAGAAAAGTCGATGTAAATGTGAACTTTTGGTGGTGGAACCATGAGAATTATTTATGGAACCATGAACAATGTTGGTGGAACCATGAGAAATGCATACATAACCATGAGTGATCTATAATGGATCTAAATAAGACAAATAGTTTTAAATAAGATCAATTCTCCAATTAATGGAAGTTAAATAAAAACAAAAGACAATTCAACATTGTGACCTGATTGAAGAGACTTATTCATGCCAATTGCTGAATAGAGGAGTTTCATCTAGATAGTGAGACCTCTTCACCACATGTTGTTTTCAAATAACGTGCATTCCATCCTGACTCAAAGACAATACGAGTCTTTATTCCAAAAGAAGAGCAAACCAATTTTAATAAAAAGTATCTAAGCAACAACTAAAAACAGACTAAAAGAGATAAATAAGCAACTCCCAATAAGAACCGCTTTCTTGCTATGAACTCAAGAGCTACAAGTTCCAGAAAAGAAAATGAAACTAAGGAGGGGAGAGGGTTGTGAATGAGAAATGAAAGGTCAATTATTCTAGCTTTCTCATCACTCCCACCTTTTCCTATTTCTTATTGCAATTTCACTCACAAAAGGATTTTTGTTGGCCAAGATGTGAGGTTCCATAAGAGCTTAGCTATGCAAATTCTTCAATGGCCATAGAGCCATGGGATACGTTAACCTGATATTGTCAAAATGAGCTTTGATCAACCATTCAAAGTTGGTTTTCATGTTTGGTTTCTAGGGTAAAATTTATATGTTCATTGTGATTGATTGTTGTGTTTATTGTTATTGTTTTCATTTGTGTCGGTGCTTCATGGAGCATAATTAAATTCCATTCACCTTTTATGGTGGGAAATATATTAGATGATAACACGAAAAAACAAATTCACTTCCTCTATGGTTAACCACAACAAATACATATTTAGATCATCCATTTAAATTTCTTAAGAGAGATCAATGAATGTGACAATAAATTTGTTACTCTTCGCTCTTTAATATATAATAAGATTTACATTTTCAATCCACAACATTTAGCAATCAATTAGTTTTAAGTTGTTGATATTTAGAGATCTTGTACAATCTCATAGTTGAGAGATCTTGTGGTTAGGGCATCTAGTGAAGTGATTTCAAACCCAATCTAACCCTTCTAACAATAAGGTATATTGTTAGAGGCTGTAGATATAGCATATGGTAGTGCTTGAGGAAACTATGAAATCTAAGTGTATTTCATCGTTTGACCTTTCTTTACAAAAACATATAGTGAATTGATTCTTGATGATGGAGAAAAAGGATGAGGTATGTGAAGGTTTCTTTCTTAGGAAAAAACAAAAGGACTATTTTCTAGTAGGAAGATAATTGAGGGCCAAGTCACCTCTTTAGCTAGTGCATGTAGATAAAGGAGGGTTGATTGACTACATCTTAACACTATCATATCAATATACGTAAAGGTAAAGGAGGGTTGATTGACCTTGTCTTCTATTAACATTGTTGTATTTACATTAGGTTAATTAGGTTGATAGGGTTATAAAGGTTTCATTACCACGTAAATTCTCCAAATCCACTTTATTTCCTATGAGAATCTAGTCATTTCCACTAACATATACATAAAGGTAAAGGAGGGTTGATTGACCTTGTCTTTTATTAACATTGTAGTATTTACATTAGGTTAATTAGGTTGATGGGGTTAGGAAGGTTTAATTTCTAGGTAAATTCTCTAAATCCACTTCATTTCCTATGAGAATCTAGTCATGAGAAACTAGTCATTACCACTAACATACATCTAAAAAGTAAGTTACTAATTCCTATGAGAATCTAGTCATTACCATTAGCATACATCCAAAAAGTAGGTTGCTTTTAACATTAGCAGTGTTTAGTTAACTTTACTGACATTTTAGACATGACATGGAGATATCCTCCACCTAGTTCATTAACATAAAAACTATTTTATATTCAACTAGATAAATAGGTGAATTGTAGTTGGATTAGCCATTACAATTAATGTAGCCATATTCGGGTATTAAGACTAGGTTCACATTATGTATCTTCTATATATTTTCAACCAATCCAATGGTTGATCAAATATTCAAATAACAAACTATATTGATATTCCATATTCCTTATGATTTTTCTTTTCATATTTTAAACCACTGTAATGCGTGATCCAATACTCAATCAACAAAATATGTTGATATTGCAGCTTCCTTGTGGCATCCTAATTTTGGGAGCTTTAATGAATCTAGCAACGAACATTTTCAAGGGATTCTTTTCTTTATTTTGGCATTGTTATTACACACAACTCTATAATCATATTTTTTTGCTTGAATAATACACATATTTTGAACTAATTACACATTGAAATATATATATATATATATTTTGGTACATTGAGTATGTAACCACAGAGAAGGAAAATGGATAAAGTGTCCTCATTTGTTGTTATCTCATTTTACATGATAATGAGCATTATAAAGATAATTAAAAGTCTTGTTGCATGGTTTACTCATAAATTATGTTTCACACTATTTATATAGCTTGGATACAAATTATAATTATGCTTATGTATATATTGGTTTATGCTGGTTGAATGGATAAGAGTAATGGAGATATTGAGAAGCATTTTATCAACTTTTCTTTCAAGTATATTATCCCCTTTGTTATTAATGAAAAAAAATCTCAATATGAGCAGAGAAGATTTATGAAATTAAAATTTAAGCGTTGGCAATAACGTGCTTTTTCCATATTCAAATTATAACTTTCACATCATTAATACACATTCTGATGGGAATGGGCATCATGGAAAATTTTAAGGATCCATAATTTTCTTAAAGTGTAAAAACTCTAGTGAATCTGACTAATTCTTAAATTTCGCGATATTTTTCTAAAAAGATTCAAATTTCTAAGGATTTTATATAATTTTTGGCCATTTTTGGTGATTTTTAGAGTAAAAAAAATATCCCATGGAATTTGGGCAAATCAATTTAGAAAAAAAATGAAAAATTGGTGAATTTGTTTTTGACAAAAAAATCAAAAATTAGCCCATGGATTAAATTTCGCCCCTAAAATTTCCCCTTATGACCACATTCTGATAGGGCCCCACATCTATCATCCATGCAATTACACGTTGATATTTTGAGAAAAACTCAATTACGTATAATATCACCAAATAGGTGATGGAGGGGGATTCACACATGCATCACTTTGTTAAAGACATCTACATATTAACAATGTAGGATAATCAATACATTTATATTATTTATGATGTTCACATCATAAATTCTAGAATTGATTATGGAATTGCCATTGAATCATTTTGGAAAGTGCTCATAGAAAATGTTGATAAGTAGGATGAAGTTAGCACATCAAGCAAGCACAAACACAGGCAATACTCTAGGAAGATTTTGAATTGCACATTTGAATTCAAATGCTTATTAAAATAAAATATATTGCTACATGTGTACAGGTGAAGGTTATAAATAATTTTAATTCCAAAAAATGTACCATTATGAACACAATACTTACAATATTGTTATATAGTAGCATTGCACACAATGTACACCAAATATGAGCATGTATAATCTTCCAAAGTGATGATAATGATGAGTAACCATGTAACATATCATGGTTACATAAATAGTTATCATGTTCCCACCACCAATTTTTTACAGTGCCACATTCTTTATTCAAGGTTCCTTCACTACTCTTAGTTCAGGAAATAGTGCTCATAGTTCCACCAACATTGTTTTCTAACCCTAATTGTTTTTATTTTCAGAATGTACGTACTTAATCCTTCAACTATTGATAGAAAGTGTAATGCAAACCGAGGGGAATCTTGTCTTAGCCTTAAGGAGTAAAAAATCTCAAAGTTGAGACAAATTTGCTAGTACTACAAAAAGAAATTGTGGGCAATCAACCATAATCTAATTAATCAATAATATCTCAAACCCAACATGGATTAGCATTAATATCAAATATAGTTTTAACTTTCTCAATCATATGCCTTGGATAAGTCCAATTTTAGAACCATTTATAGCATTTTATTAAATTCTATGGAATGTAACACTGCCTGTGCCACCCCTCGGGGCTAATCCCATTACTTTATGGTTTCATAAATAATTCTCATTTTTCCAAATCTTCAATGTTCCACCAATATTCTTGATACTTCAATAAATAATGTTCATGGTTAAACCCCCAAATGTTCATAATGCTATTAAATATTTTGAAGGTTCCTTATTGTTTTAAGATCCATAAACAATGCTTATGGTTCCACCAACAAATGTTCACGATTCCAATATCATTGCTCACGACTCCTTCGTTACTCACAGTTCCATTAATAATGCTCATGGTTCCACCAACACTATTCATGGATTCCTTAACAATGCTCCTAGTTACATCACCAAATGTGCATGATTCCACCAAATTTTTTAAAGATTCCTTAACTACTTGTTGCAACACCAAATGTTCACAAGTCCACCAAGTTTATTCAAGGTTTATGAATTGCTTATGATTATGTAAACATTGTTCATGCTTCCACTAACATTGTTCATGGTCATCTAAATAGTATTCACTGTCCTACCACAAAAATGTCCATTGTTCCACCAATATTGTTCATAGTTATGTAAAGAGTGCTTATGGTTGCATAAGGAGTGTTCATGTTTAACCACCAATTATTCATGGTTCCTTAACTACAAGTGGTGTTGTATGCATTTCTCATGGTAACATAAACAATGCCCATGGTTCCATTACCAAATTTTTAAGGTTCCACAAACTTTGTTCAAGGTTTCTCAACTTCTCAAATTCTATGGAATTTAACACTTCTCGTGCCACCCTTATTACTTCATGTTTTCATAAACAATTCCCATTTTTGCAAATCTTCAATGTTCCACCAATATTCTTCATGCTTCCATAAATAATGTTCATGGTTACACCCCTATATGTTCACAATGGCATTAACTTTTTTCAAGGTTCCTTATTGTTTCAAGACCCATAAACATTGCTCATGGTTCTACCACCAAATGTTCATGATTCCAACAAAATTGTTCACAAATCCTTCATTACTCATGGTTCCACTAACACTATTCATGTATTCCTTAACAATGCTCATGGTTACACCACCAAATGTTCATGATTCCACCAAATTTGTTAAAGCTTCCTTAACTACTTGTTGTACCACCAAATGTTCACAACTCCACCAAATTTATTCAAGATTCTTAAACTGCTTATGATTATGTAAACATTGTCCATGCTTCCACTAACATTGTTCAGTCATGTAAATAGTGTTAATTGTGCTACTATCAAATGTTCATTTCTCCACCAACAGTGTTCATAGTTCTATAAAGAGTGCTTATGGTTCCATTACCATTGTGTATGGTTGCATAAGGAGTGTTTATGTTTCACCACCAATTGTTCATGGTTCCTTAATTACACATGGGTTCCTTAACTACAAGTGGTTTTGTATGCATTTCTCATGGTTACATAATCAATGCTCATGGTTCCATAAAAAAAGTTAAGGTTCCACAAACTTTGTTCAAGTTTCCTGAAACTTCTCAAATCTATGGAATATAACACTTCTCTTGCTACACCTATTATTTCATGTTTTTAGAAACAATTCTCATTTTTCCAAATCTTCAATTTTCCACCAATAGTCTTCATGCTTCCATAAATAATGTCCATGGTTACACTCCCAGATGTTCACAACATTTGACATTAAAATTTTTCAAGGTTCCTTATTGTTTCTAGATCCATAAACAATGCTCACAGTTCCACCACCAAATATTCATAATTCCAACAACATTGTTCACAACTCTTTCATTATTCACAGTTCCATTAACAATGTTCATGGTTCCACCAACTTTATTAAAGGTTAATGAACTGCTTATGGTTAGGTAATCATTGTTCATGCTTCCACTAACATTGTTTATGGTTGTGTAAATAGTGTTCATTGTCCTACCACCAAATGTTCATTGTTCCATCAACATTGTTAATAGTTCTGTCAAGAGTGCTTATGGTTCCATTACCATTGTTTATGGTTGCATAAGGAGTGTTCATGTTTCAGCACCAATTGTTCATGGTTCCTTAATTACTCATGGGTTCCTTAACTACTAGTGGTTTTGTATGCATTTCTCTTAGTTGCATAAACCATGCACATGATTCCATGAGCAAAATTTTAAGGTTCCACAAACTTTGTTCAAGGTTCCTCAACTTATCAAATTCGATGGAATGTAACACTTCTAGTGCCATCCCTATTACTTTATGTTTTAATTAACAATTCTCATTTTTCCAAATCTTCAATGTTCCACCAATATTCTTCATGCTTCTATAAATAATGTTCATGGTTACACCCCTAGATGTTCACAATACCATTAGCTTTATTCAAAGTTCCTTATTGTTTGTTGATCCATAAACAATGCCCATGGTTCCACTACCAAATGTTCACGATTCCAACAACGTTGTTCATAACTCTTTCATTACTCATGGTTCTATTAACATTGCTCATGGTTCCCTTGAAAATTCTCAAGATTCCCATAACAATGCTCATGATTCCACCACCAAATGTTCATTTTTCTAGCATCTTTGTTAAAACTTCCTTAACTTCCTGTTGCACAACCAAATGTTCACAACTCCACAAAATTTATTCAAAGTTCCTTAATTTCTTATGCTTTACTAATTCATAATTATGTAAATAATGTTCATTTACCTACCACCAAATGTTCATTTTTCCACCAACATTGTTCATAGTTTTAGCACTTTTGTTTTGAGAAATAGCTTAGAAGTCTCTACATCAATCAAATATTTGATCCATGGTTTAATCACGTGAAATGAATTCTTTATACATATATGATTTTAGTTGGACTAAACTCAATCACAGTCAAACTTACACATAAGCGTAGGTGTTAAAGTATGATATGGTGTCTTATTTGAGGCTACAACAAGTTTATGCACAAGGCCTTGAAGTTGTGTTACCTTTGTCCTAACATGAAAATTTTGTATAACTTTGTATTACACATGTAATTATACAGTTGACTTGTGGATGCTTTGCGATTACTTGGACAAGAACGATGATTCAGATGTTCTTTTAATACAGTCATGATGATGGACTGTCCTGGTAGTCGATGCTCATTATATCGACGCCACGTTAGGGGTTTTCATTGAATCGTTGAGTGCACTCGTTAACAACAATAACTTTCCCTTACCAACAATAACTTACTTATCCATTTTGGAGATATCTTAGCAGTGACTTAAAATTCTTTTGCAATTTTCAAAATAACATATTTACAATGGTGTATGGACATTTCCACGTCGTAGTTCTTGCTGAGAAAAGAAATGTCTACCCATCAAAAGAAGGTATATCTTGATTGTTTTGTGAAAATCTTTTAATTGTTCATAAACGATAAAACATTACTTTTTATATGAAAAGTATTTTGTTTGTTTAGTGAAGATAAAACAATATTCTCTATATTATTAGAGGAAAAATAAAAATTAATATAGAAAGTTTTAGCAACTTTCCATTTCACAAAATAAGATTTAATAAAACTATTTTATGGCAACTTGTGGAGAGTCTGGTTCGAAATGTTGACTACAACTCACCTACCGCACACTCTCCACAAGATGTCATGAATTTTCACTGCGGATTCTCAGCTAATTTTAAAACTATTTTAAATTCCAAATAATGTGTATGTAGATTATTTTGGAAGAAAAAAATAAAAACACATTTGTTTTATTGTATGTTCAATAAAAGTATCCACGGATGCGTAATTAATTATACAATCAATAAACACCACATTTAATGTATTTAGTGAACTTATTGTGAAATGAATGGAAAATAAGTGAACAAATGTTTATATTCCTCTAAAAACATGCCAATTCAAGTGTTAACCAATATTTTTTTTCTCAAAATTCTTTTAATAATAGTACATTCCATGTTGAAGTTTCTACCTTGAATTAAGTCCATGTTAGTATACACAAAACTTAAGCTTGCTTCTTTTTTTTTCAAGCCGAAAAAAAAACGTAACTTGTTATTCTTAAGGAATCAAAGTTACATCAAGAGTTTGCATAGTCTGTTGACTAATAAAAAGTATGATGTTACAATACAAAAACCAAAATTTCAGAGTTTTCAGATATACAATCTCAAGTAGGTGCAAAAGAACCATATGCCCCAAGTGTGCCAAAATATCCTTTCCCAAAAAAGGAACAGAAAATAACATACTACATCACCCGGAAAATATTGCCCAACTCATACCAATGCACAAACAAGGCCCAATCTAGAAAAGATCGTAGGATCTAGCATCAATAGAGACGTGATCCACAAACTCTCTGGTAGGAAGCCATCCATATGTCCAATAGCCAACTTTGATAACCGATCAACCTCCTTATTGAAGTCCCGGAAGATATGAGTAAAAGTGAGTTGTTTAAAGGCCTCCTTTAACTCTAAAATTCTAGACATCCACTGACGAAGATGAAGGATGTTCAAGGAGGATTTCCCAGCAATCCAATGGATGATAACCTGTGAGTCACCCGCCACTTGTAACCTAGGAAGACCTTTCTTCCTAGCAATCCACAGAAGACCCCAAAGGGCCATCAACTCTGCCCGAGTGTTTGTTCCCAAGACAACACTCATCCAAAGAAACATATAGTGCCCCATCCTGATATGTAACACTATGCCAACCCCACATAAGTTGTTTCAATGTGCCCATCAAAATAGCCAATCGAAAAAGAAGTATCAAAACAGGGAGGAATAAGTACTCGAGAACTAGATTTGAGCTTGCTTCTTTGATCAATTGTAATATAGGCATGAATATTCCCCTTATAACATATCAATTCACATTTATATGAGAAAGACACTTTTTCTCAAATTTTTTTAGTAATACATTTCACAATGAATTTTCGACCTTGTGTGTTGAGTCAAGTTCGTGTTAGCATAAGAAAAACTTAAAAAAGGAGTTGATTTGATAATTTATAAGGGGAATATATGCATCATAATAGTATTTAGACTCGTGAAATAGTAATATAAGTTTAGTGGGTTATAAGTGACAATATTATAATGAATTTAATTAAAGTTTAGGCCTCATCGACATAATAGACAAGAGCATGAAGGGGCTCAATTAGGAACCCAATTTATTAATACACTCGACATTTCTCAATTAGGAACCTAATTTTTTAGTAGATTGGACATCTCCTAACTATGCCTCTAGGGAATTATTCATTAAATATTATAATGAATTTAATTAAAGTTTAGGCCTCGTCGACATAATAGACAAGAGCATGAAGGGGCTCAATTAGGAACCCAAATTATTAATACACTCGACATTTCTCAATTAGGAACCTAATTTATTAGTAGACTGGACATCTCTCAATTAGGAACCTAATTTATTAGTAGACTGGACATCTCCTAACTAGGCCTCTAGGGAATTATTTATATAACCTTCATACGTCTCGTTTTGCTCTCTTCATTCTTAGAATATTTTTATCTATGGTAAATAGTTATTATGAGATATATTTTAGTCGCCATTCTTAAGGTGTGCAACATCCCATTCCAAGTAGGAACTTTCACTTTTCTTAGATGACTTTGCTTCTTCCTTTTTTTTTAATAACAACTTAATCTAAGACACCACATGGTTTAAAGAGAGTATTTTTGTCTTAAAAAAAGATTTGATGGTTGGTTATTAAAAAATAGTAGTTTGAAATGTATTAAGAGTTAAGGAATATAATTTTAAATTTTTATTAATAAATTATATGTAAATTATTATTTAAATTATATGTATATTATTGTTGGATATCTAATTTTTAGGGATTATTATTTATGGTTAATATTTGTATTTTTTTTAGTTTTTTTTATAGGTCAAGAGTCATCCACCCAACTTTGTAATTCTTAGAATATGAAAACCAAAAGTCACATTCACAATTTATAAATAAATGATTGAAATCAATAAAATGTAATCAATTTGTCGTTTTTCACAAAGCCTGACAATGGGGTATCCAATCATTGGTTTGTCATAAACTCCATGTTTTTATCCGGTCTTCCCTTCCTTGGCATTTTTCTTGCACTACTACTTGCACGCAATGGTGATGGAGTAGAAACAATAGTGGAATTCTAAAAACAAAATAATTTCATCACAAATGGCTCTATGGGTAATTACAAGCCTCTTATACAAATATGATAACCATTTCTAATATTTCCATAGTAACACTACAAGGAGAACACCTTCTAGTGGAGGTTGAAGCAGACCCCCCCAAAAAAACACATCCCTTCTCCTTTTATAGCATATGTTTCTAGCAGATCTAGGAAGGCAGAGGCTTTAGCAAATGTTTTTTATTGGCGCACCTAAAACATTATGGTGCACTGGTGTTTTTTTTTGGTATTTGTGCAACAATGCTCCTCATTGGTTTAGGAGCACTCGTGCTCTATGACCCATGTGCACCGATGTGATTTTAGCAAAAAAAATATCGATGCTCCACTTTTGTAATTGTGCACCGGTGCTCATCTTTGGATAAGGCACACCAGTGTCAGTGCTCCTCTTTGGCGAAGGTGCATCGGTGTCAGTGCTCCTCTTTGGTGAAGGTGCACCAGTGCTCTTTTTAAGGTGTGGGTGCATTGGTTCTCCATGACCCATGTGCACCAATATTCTTTGTCCAAAAAAAACATTGCCGCTCTACTTTTAAAATGACGTATCGGTGCTAATCTTTGGTCAAGGCACATCGGTGTCGTGCTCCTCTTTGGTCAAGGCGCATCGGTGTCGGTGCTCCTCTTTGGTCAAGGCACATTGGTGTCGGTGCTCCTCTTTGGTGAAGGTGTACTAGTGCTCCTTTTATGGTTTGGGAGCACCGGTTCTTCTGTTAAACAAAAGCACCAAACATTAAGTCATTTTTTTAAAACTTATTGAAAAATGCATTAATTTTTAAATGTTTTAAAGAAGCAGGAAAATTTTCTTAAAAAGAGGAAAAAAAGAGGGTTTGTTTCATTTATTCATTTCACGTGATTTTATTAGAGAGAAGAGGAAGAGGAAGGGGAAGAGAAAGAGTATTGCATACAAGCAACCAATTTTTTCACTCTTTGTTGTTTCATTTCTTACCATTATTTATTTTATTTATATTATTTTGCATTTCTCACTATTGTTCCTAATTTCTTATTTGGATTTGTTGTTTGATTTTGTTGGTTTGAGGGCTTTTCCTCTACTTTACAGGTTAATGGGGGATTTATTTTAGGGTTTTACATCAAAATATATGGGTTTACCCCACTTATTGAAAGAAACGGTATTTTATAAATTTTGAAAGAAGAAGAAAAAATGCCTTTAGAGGGGAAAAAAGAGGGTTTGTTTCATTTATTCATTTCACATGGTTCTCCAAGATAGAAGAGGAAGAGGAAGCGTATTGCAACCAAGAAACCATTTTTCCCTCTTCATTGTTTTATTTCTTCCCATTATCTATTTTATTTCTATTATTTTGCATTTCTCACTATTGTTCCTAATTTCTTATTTGGTTTTCATCTTCATTTTTGTTGGTTTGAGGGTTTTTCGTCTATTTTGCAGGTTAATGGTGGATTTATTTTAGGATTTTTCTTCAAAACATATGGATAGAAAATGAGAGGAAAGCTTAGCAAAGAAAATGGTACATTTTTTTTTTTTTTTTTTTTTTTTTTTTTTTTTTTTTTTTTTTTTTTTTTTTCCAATATGGTTGCATATCCATATGGGTTTTCAACTACTTTTATTTGCAGGTTAACAAGGTTTTTGTAAGCATGGAAAACTATTTTATGTTCACGACATTCTATTTTCTGTTTGTGGCGCTCCTATTCTATGTGAACGCACCAATGATCCTATTTGGTGAAGGCCCATCGATGCTCCTCTTTGGTGAAGGTGTATCGGTTTCAATGCTCCTCTTTGGGGAAGGCACATCGGTGTGGTACTCTTCTTTGGGGAAGGCACATTAGTGCTCATTTTTTGTATAAGTGCACCAAAGGTCCTATTTTGAGGTGTGGGCACGCTAGTGCTCTTCTTTGGTATGAGATAATTGATTCTCCACGTTAGGCATATTAACTCTAGTGGATGAGTGGTTTTGGAGAGTTCTCATCAAACATTTTTCTTGTAACAATTGAGTGGTTTTGTAATTATGAGATATCCACTCATTAAGTGGTAAATTGAGTGGTTTGACACTCACCATAGTTTTGTATGGGTGGTTTCATTACCATTACCGTAAATTGTAATGCTTAACATTTCGATATTAATTATAGTACATTTTCATAATATTATTTTGATGCTTATTGATAATGTCTTATTTCATGTTAGCTTTTAACTATAATTTTTTTTATTTCAAATTACAATCAAATTTAT
This sequence comes from Larix kaempferi, assembly GCA_027924585.1. Taxonomy (NCBI): domain Eukaryota; kingdom Viridiplantae; phylum Streptophyta; class Pinopsida; order Pinales; family Pinaceae; genus Larix; species Larix kaempferi. The sequence goes on from BSBM01000348.1 coordinate 8,813,945, forward strand.
AATTTTTGTCTAATATTCGACATGTATTTCATTTTTAAATTGTAAATAAGCGATTCATTAATTAACAAGGGTAAGAACTAATACTTGGAATATTCAAAATCAAAGGTATTATGTCACTACATTTTAATAATCATGTATTTATTAAATCATCTCCCTTTATTTGCACGTTCATAAGGTTTTTGTACATGACATATTGTTTTCGTAATCAATGCTCCTCTTTCATATGGGCACACCAATGCTCATTGTTGGTTAAGGTGCATCAATGCTCATCTCTCGTAGATGTGCATCAATGCTTCTTTACTATCGGTGCACCAGTGCTCCATGACTATAACTTCTAACGCTTAACATTTCAATATTCATTATTACACATTTTCATAATATTATTTTTATGTTTATTGATAATGTCTTATTTCATATATTTTTAACTATAAAATTTTATTTCAAACAATCAAATTATATTTTTTGTTTAATATTAGGCAAGTATTTCATTTTTAAATTGTAAATAAGAGATTGATTAATAAACAAGGGTATGAAAAAATACTTGGAATATTCAAAATCAAAGTTATTATATCATTAAATTTTAATAATCATGTATTTCTTAAATCACCTCCCTTTTGCATGTTCACGAGGTATGGGTGCACAATGCTCATTGTTGGTTAAGGTGTGATGGTTCTCATCGTTGGTATAATTGGATCGATGCTTCTTTATTGTAGGCATACTAGTGCTCCATTACCCATGTGCACCAGTTGGGTTTTGTCCAAAAAAACATCAGCACTCCTCTTTGGTGAAAGTGCACTAGTTTCGATGCTCCTCTTTGGTGAAGGCGCACCGATGTCGATGCTCCTCTTTGGTTGAATCACACCGATGTTAGTGGTCCTCTTTGGTTAAATCACATCAGTGTCGATGATCCTCTTTGGTGAAGGCACATTAGTTCCGGTGCTCCTCTTGACTGAAGGCGCATCAATGTCGATGCTCTTCTTTGGGGAGGGAACATCAGTGCTCATCTTTGGTATAAGCACACTGGTGCTTATTTACCATGGGCGCATTGAATCTTCGGTAGAAACCTCTGCTAAAAAATATAACCATCAACAAAAAACCTATGCTAAAAACCTCCATTAATACCTCCCCTAGAACCTCTGTTACCACTTGTGGAGGTTGTAGCGGAGGTTTTTTGACAATTTTCCCAAATCTTGTAACACTAAAAACCTCTGCTAGTAGGTGGTTTCCTTGTAGTGTAGGATTGTATATCAAGTTAAATTATGGTGATGTAAGGCATCATGTTTGTCACTGAATTCCTATAGGCCGCATTTATAGGATGACACCATATACCTAGGTACAATTCACTAATAGGATGACATCATAAACCTAGTGGTGTCACATACGCTAGTTTGTTTGTATACTATGGTTTATCTAATCAAGTACATACTTTGGTTTTGTTCATTGCAGATTGAAAATGCTCTTTAGTGTATCGAAAGAGATTTGTGTAGATTTCCTATTAGCACATTAGAAGTCAAGACAAAAAATTTGCAGAGTCGTAATGAATCAAGTTCCACCAGAGTCCTACAATGTGGATTATCTGCCTTATGACATTTATGTTGATTCATTATATTTTCTAGTTATTCTTATAAACCATGGTGAATGGGATAAAAAATGCAACATGATTGAAAATGAACAATGCATGAGCACATTAATAATTCCTAGATATGTCCAATCAACAAATAAAATGTGTATAAGCCTCCTTAGCACCTACTTTCCTTTGAACTACTACTGGCATAGAAAGATGAAAAAATAATTGTTTGTGGTTAAGAGAACTATGGGAGAGACATGGAATCATTTCATCCTGACCACTAGTCATCCACAATTAGAAGTGGTGCAGCCATCCACCGTTGTTAAGGATTTTGACAACGCACTCATAATTCTTGTGCCAGAGGATGAAGAATGAAATAGGCCACGAGGGTGCCTATGTGGGGAAGATGATTGTGTATGGTTTAACGACTATCAATAGGAGTGTAAAAAACAACTTCGAATGCAAATTATAAAGTACATATTTTAATTGTTTTGTGCATGTCAATTGTTGTGTACAACACATTTTTATATTGAGCACAATGAATGTGATCTTGGGGTGTCAATTGTTTATTTATGTTTTATGTTTGTGTATGATTGTGTTTATGATTATGTATGCTTGAATACGGATGATGGCGTGATGAATTGGTGTGTGCTTTGGTAATGTGTAAGAAGATAGCAAATAGGTTGAGATCCCATTAATACAATTATTGTGTTTTAACATGTTGAAATTGAGAATGATGCCATTAATAAAATGATTGTATTTTAGCATGTTGTGTTTTAGATTATATTTCCTATGATGCTTCATTCTTGATTTCACTTAAGCTGTTAAACCTTTAAACTAGACACTGGAAAAATATGTTAAGTTTAAATGGGACCCTCCTACATGTCAGGATTTTGAATATATTTCACTACCCACTAATTCATCAGATGAGATTGTTTCTACAATTTTATTGTAAAAGGACAACGAATAAAATCTTAGAACAATTGTGTTTGTAAGACATAATTTGCAAGCACATAAAGAAAACTATTTTGAACTCGAAAGACATAGTTACTCATTGTATAAATCCTTACAAATGTTTCAACGCTACATCTCAACACTACATCCAAGGCCACAAACTTAAGGCCTTTGTGCCTACATATATCTTAGTCATTACTTTCAACCAAATCTTGTTGCATAGCAAATGGTCCAAATGGATCGTACACATGCAATAATATGCCGTAGACATTAAATGAACAAAAACTATAAGGAGAACATGTTTGATTGAATTACTGTCTAAATATTATGTTGCAATCATAGTTGAACCGAATCAAGTAGAAAAAAATGTTTTAAAACTCAGAACCAAGAGTCGAACCAGTTGAGGGTTGACTTGAACCGAAACCAGAACCAACAATGAACTGGAGCAGTTTGATTTCAATGACTCAGACTATTCAAAAATGCATATATTTTTACAATTTTAATGAAAAAACCTAGCTTAATGAGTATTATGGTATATTTTCATTCCCATTATTCACTTTTGATCATTACCAAACATGAATATAATCATCCTTTGTTTCATTCAGGAACTTATGCCAGTTTCCATGCTTCATAGTTAACATTTCTACTTCTTACTTAGTGAATTTTTGGCTTCTTCTGCAAGCTTGAGTCTGCAATAAGTTCTTAGCCTCATCAAAAGGTGTTTTAACCATTAGAAGGTGCAAGAAGCTAACTATTAATTTACATGCATGAGATAATGGCCAAAATAGGAAGGGTTTCATAATGTAATTACTCAATAATCTTATCACTTGTTCTACTACTTTAACCTACACCCATTAAGGTGATGAGATTAGGCTCTAACAATTTGCATTGGATGTGACTCTGAACTAGATGAATAAATAAATGTACTATATCCAAAAATGCATTCCTCCAATGTGACAAGCATGTTAGATATATTGTATATTTATACAATGGAGGTATCGGCTAGAATCCTTGATAGTTGAGTCTGTTGATAGATGATTGTTTATGCACATGTGGCCAAACAAGGATGTGTTCAAGCATATCTAACCACAATCTAACTTCAATAAACAATTATGGGCATGTTGTGTGCCCATTGATCAACATTCTAAGGACAATCTTAGACATATAGTAGTGTTGGAAGGATATATTACATCATCCGTGACCCTATGGAGATTGGATTTGAGCACATAGAAGCAATTCTAGGCAGTCTATTTGAAATTTGGAAGTAACAACTGTGGTACAACCACCTCATACCTCCATCTTGGGCACATAGTAGTCACCTTCAACCAAACCGATCCCCATCTTGATTTTTGTGTCGGTTGAGTGTTTGAGGAGGTTATATCGATCAACTCGGCCGATTCCAGTTTCGAGTTGGTCAGTTTTGAAAACATTGGTTAGAAACTTGACTACTTGTGAAAAAATGACTAGGGAATCAGATTTGGCCTCTCAATCATGGCATGAACCTAATATTTATTTGTCAATCAATAGTGTTTGTCCACTAGATATATATATTGAATCCAAGAGAACACTTTTCTTACAAGTTGTATGTTATGTATTACATGGTCAATTCCTTTATAGGAGAAACATTGATGGATTTTTGTCTCATTACCTTACTCTTGATCAAGCCCAAATGGCACTTCATGACCACATTGAATGGACTACCTAGGTCATGGAACTCCTTCATCCAAGGTATTTGTGCAAGAAAGAAATTGATCTCTTTCAGTAGACTATGGGAGGAATGTTCACAAGAAGAAGCTAGACTTGTGGCCCAAGAATAAAAGATGGGAATTGAAGACCAATCTCTCACTGCTCACACCAGAAGAAGTAAGTTCAAGAGGGAGAAACCTAATACCAGGAAATCTTCTCACCATCATCAAAGGGAGAACTTTAAGAAAGACACCTCTCATGGTAGATGCCTCACATGTAATGAGAATGGACACTTTGCTCGAGATTGTCCAAAAAACAAAAGAGACTTCAAAAACAATAAGAAGAAGAACAAAAAGAAGAGATATCATGCTCATGCTGCTGAGGATGATGAGCCTCTCAGGAAGATTCTTCAAGTGACAATGAATATGATCTAATCTCTGCTCTCACAAGTACTATTACACATGGGTGTAATGATTGGATTATTGATAGTGGGGCTTCTAAACATATGACGGGATTCAAAGAATCTCTTATGGACCTATCTGAACATGAGTCACCTCATAAGGTAAAACTTGGGGATGACTATCAATACCCTATAAAAGAAAGTGGTGAAGCCTCCTACAAGTTACACTCTGGGAAGTCTTTGAAGATGCAAGATTTCCTATATGTACCTGGACTCAAGAAGAATCTTCTCTCCATATCATATTTGGATGTAAAAGGGATGAGAGTTGCATTTGTGGATGGCCAAGTACTTATGTGTCCAAAAGGTAAAACCATAGATGATGCAGTAGTGATTGGAGAGAAAGAGGGAGGATTGTACAAATTTAAGGGACAACCTGAACATGCCATGGTACATGAATCCATGGAGCCAAGTGAGCTTTGGCATAGAAGGCTTTTCCATGTGCACTATGGAGCACTACCCATTGCAAGCAAAGAAGTAGAAGGTCTTCCTGAAATCCATTCAAAGCATGATGGTGTTTGCAAAGGATGTGCAAAAGAAAAGAACACAAAGAAGGCATTTCCAAGCAGTGAAAGCAAGGCAAAAGGAATCTTGGAGATTATCCACTCCGATGTATGCGGTCCAATGTCATCTGGTTCTTTGAGTGGGTATGTATATTATGTTTCTTTCATTGATGATTTCTCTAGGAAGACTTGGGTTTATTTCTTGAATAAAAAAGATGAAGTGTTTGATAAGTTCAAGGAATTCAAAGCTTTGATAGAAAATAAAACTGATAAGAAGATCAAGACATTAAGATCCGACAATGGCAAAGAATTAACTTTAGGAGACTTCAAGAAGTTATGCAGTGATTCAGGTATTAAGAGGGAGTTGACCACTCCCTACAATCCACAACAGAATGGAGTTGCAGAAAGGAAGAATAGAACAATCATGGAAGTAGCACGGGAAATGCTTCATGACCAAGATCTACCCATGCACCTATGGGAAGAAGCAACAAGGACAGCAGTAAATGTACAAAATAGAACACCACACAAGATACTTGACAACAAGACACCTGAAGAAGTTTTCTCTGGTAAGAGACCAGAAGTTAGCCATTTCAGAATATTTAGTTGTCCAGTATATACACATGTTCCAAAATAAAAGAGGACAAAGTTATATCCTTCAGGAAAGAAGGGTATATTTGTGGGGTACAATGAAAGCTTGAAGGCATATAGAATCTACTTTCCAGGGTTCAAGAAGATTGACATCAGCAGGGATGTGACTTTTGATGAAAACTCAGCATACATCAAATCAAGGAAGAAACCTGTTGAATACTATGAAGAACCAAGGGTACCCAGAACACAAGACATCACAATGAATGAAGCAATACCAGAAGTGGTTCTTGAAATAGAAGATCCACAATAACCTATAGATCCACCCTGTGAGAAGATCTCTCACAAGAGGAAACCTGCATGGGCTAGAGAGATCATCCAAGATGCATAAAGGTATAGTATTCTAAAGGAAGAACATAAAGAAGGAAAAGGACAAGATCACACACCAGCTATGTTTCCTTACTTTTTGACATTATGAACAAAGAACATTCCATTTATGAAGAAGCAGCGGAAAAGAAAGAATGGAAGGACGCCATGGTCGAGGAATACCAGACAATCATGAAGAATGATGTTTGGGATGTGGTCCCAAGACCAGAAGGGAAGTTTGTTGTGACTTCCAAATGGATCTATAAGATCAAGCATGCTGCAGATGGCAGCATAGAGAAATACAAGGCAAGGTTTGTAGCTCGTGGCTTCTCCTAGAAAGAGGGGATAGATTATGAAGAGACTTTTGCACCTGTATCCAGATACACTTCCATCAGAACAGTACTTTCTCTGGTTGCAGTGATGAAGTGGAAGATACATCAGATGGATGTCAAGACAGCCTTCTTGAATGGTGTAGTCGAAGAGGAAGTACATGTGGAGAAGCCACTCGGTTTTGAGACACATGACAGGAAGTCATATGTGTGCAGATTGAAGAAATCCTTGTATGGCTTGAAGTAAGCACCTAGGACATGGTACAGTAGGATAGACATCTTCCTGTCCAGTTTGGGCTTTACCAAGAGTAAAGCGGATTCCAACCTTTACTACAAGGTTGAGGAAGGAAATCCAGTGATACTCCTATTGTATGTGGATGACCTGTTTGTGACAGGTGAGGATAGATTGATTATCGACACAAAGAGGAAGCTTGATGCCGAGTTCGAGATGAAGGACTTGGGTATGATGCATTACTTTCTAGGTATGGAGGTGTGGTAGAGTGCAGATGGAATCTTCCTTAGACAAGGGAAGTATGCAGTAGAGATCCTAAAGCAGTTCGGGATGATGGACTGCAAGGCCATGGCCACACCTATGGCATTGAACTTGAAGCTATTGAGTGATGCTTCATCAGATTCGGTTGATGTCACGGTGTATCATCAGATGATTGGGTCCTTGATGTACTTGACGAACATGAGACCATATATTTTCTTTGCAGTGAACATCTTGAGCCAGTTTCTAACATATCCTAGACATGTTCACTTGATTGTTGTAAAGCATATTCTGAGGTACCTGAAGGGTACGATTGAGTATGGGCTCAAGTATGATATGAATCAAAAGTTTAACCTAGAGGGTTATGTTGATTCAGATTGGGCAGGAAGTGCCGCAGATAGGAAGAGCACTTCGAGGTGCTGCTTCAGTATGGGATCAGGTGTGATTTTTTTTTTAGCAGCAAGCAATCCTGCGTAACACTGAGTACAGCCAAAGCATAGTATGTCGCAGCTTGTTCGGCTAGTTGTGAGGCAGTATGGCAAAGGAAGCTACTGTCTGATCTATTTGATCTCCAGTTGGATGCTACCTGTATCTATTGTGACAAACAGAGTTGTGTGAAGTTATCAGAGAACCCGGTGTTCCATGATAGGTCGAAGCACATCGAGATCAAATATCACTATATCAGGGATATGGTGCAGAGAGGAGCAGTGAAGCTCCAGTATGTTACGACAGATGAGTAGCTTGCAGATGTGTTAACCAAACCAATAGCCAGAGTGAAGTTCAAGTACTTCAAAGAGAGGCTTGGTGTTCTTTAGATAGAAGATACTTCTAGGAAGAAGTGATGGGACACATTTGTAGGAGCCATTCCAAGCATGGTGGTAGGAGGATCCTTCCCATGGCTGTGGATGTAAGCATTGTGTGATGAGCATCAGGACGATGCTCCAGTTACTGCTATGTATGATGATCAGGATGATCATGTGTGATGAGCATCAGGACGATGCTACAGATGATATGCATCAAGATGATGATGTGACAATAATCAAGATGATCATGCAATGATGATATGCATCAGGACGATGCTATGGCGATGATCAGGATGATCATGTGATGATGATGTGCATCAGGATGATGTACTGTATGATTATGATCAGTATGATCATGAGCATCAGGATGATGCTCCATGCGAGGATGATCAGGTGGATCATGAGTATCAGGATGATACTCCATGGCCATGGACAGGTTGTGCCATAAGCATATAATAGCGCCCTGGGAGATTTGAAGATACTCTTGCTAGGTTTTTCCTATGGCATATAATCGCTCCCTAGGAGATCTGGCAAATGCTCTTTCGAGTTTTTTCTTAGAGGGACATATAATAGCACCCTGGGAGATTTGCAGATACTCTTGCTAGATTTTTCCTATGGCATATAATAGCTCCCTGGGAGATCTGGCAAATTCTCTTTCGAGGTTTTGTCCATGGCATGTAATTTCACCCTGGGATATCTTACAGGTTGTGTTGGGCACGTAATCAGTCTTGAGATGCTCTTGCTAGGTTTTGCTTGGCAGCATATAATAGATCCCTGGGAGATCTTGCAGGTTGTGTTGGGCACGTAATCAGTCCTAGGATGCTCTTGCCAGGTTTTGCTTTCCTGGTCGCATATAATAGCTCCCTGGGAGATCTTGCAGGTTGTGCTGGGCATGTAATCAGTCCTGGGATGCTCTTGCTAGGTTTTGTGAGGTCACGTGTAATAGCTCCCTGGGATATCCTATAGGTTGAGAAGTAAGCTCGTAATCAGTCCTGGGATTCTCTTGCTAGGTTTTGTTGATGCACGTAATCTGTCCTGACATTCCACCGGATGACCGCTCACAGAGATGATGGAGACCTACAGGAGGCTAGGCCTACAACCAGCATGAAAAAGGGTTGGCTCTGTAGAACTTCCTATGACGAGAAGAATTAAGAGATAGACCAGTGATCGAGATGACGAGTACATCAGCAGTGACGATGATGCTCTGTGATCCAGTGACAATGATCCATCTCCATAATTGAAGACTTGTGATGATATGTATTGATGACCTATGTCTAGAGAATACCTTCCTAGTTAAGAGGGAGTGTTGATGTACTTGTAACTTTGGAATATATTCTTCTATGTATTACACTTGTACTTTATTATATTCATGATGGAGATGTATTATTCCTCCAATCAGAAGTGTCGTCATTTGTGTTTGTAAAGTGTCGCAAGTGTCGCAAGTGTCACAACTTATATTTGATAGGTTATTAGACCACCAGTGTGGGCTCGGTCGTGCTTGTGTCATGTGAGTGGGTTATTAGACTTCCTTAGGAAGTCGGACCAACTATATTTAAAGGCAATTTAAGTTATGTATAAATAGAGAGTGAGTGTGTCTCATTCTATTCATTCACTCACTCATCCAACTCGCATTAGTTGAGAGAGGAGTGCGCACAAGTGGAGGAGGAGTAGCTGTTGGAGTCATCTATATTTTGGGGATTGATATTTTTTATCTTTGTATTGAGGCTTATTCTATCTCTGAGGAAGTTGTGAGGTTTTTCACCTTCTTGTTTTTCCCCAAGGAAACTCTGTGTCTCTTGTGTTCATGATTGTTATGTTGTGCTTGTTATTCTCCTAGTAGGATCCTAGATAATGTTTGAATACATTTAACGAAAAATTAACATTTAGGAACTGATTAATTATGAATTTTGGATCCCATTGAAGTCCTTTATCAATTCCATTCCTCTGTTCTAAAATTTTGGAGGTTCGTACTGCATTTGGAAATCCAGTTTTGTCCCCTACCCTTTTGGGTTTTGAACCTCGAATTCACTAGTAAATTTCCCTATTTTGTCCTAATTGTAAGTGAATGTTTCAGAAGTATTTTGAGAGTGTCCAAACATACATAAGCCTCATTTTATGTCTTAATACCTTTAAAACACATTCAGACCCAATTCGGAAGCATTTGGAGCCATTTGGAAGCATTAGAGTCATTACTAGTTTAACGGTCGAATTGGCCAAAAAGTGCAATTTTTCCAATTTTTCCAAATTTATTAAAAAGGACACTACAAGTGGTATCAGAGCATGGTCCTTTCACTTGTGAATTAATATCATACCTTGAACAATAATTGGAAGCCATGTATTACTATTATGATGAATCCTATGAGTAAAATGCTTATGAGCAATATGAAGAAGAAGGGGAATGGTATGAGGAAGAGGTGTCATCATGCAACACTTCTTACAATTTCATAAGGAATGAGGAATATTCTTATGACCTTGAATCTGATGAACATGAGTGTATCACACTACCAAAGGATAATTCTATGAATGAATTACAAAGATTGAGAGCAACATGTAAAACCTTGCCCCAACAATATTAGGCATATCTTGATGTGTACAAGGGAGATACACAAAAGGCCATTCCTTTTGAAGACTTTGTTGATTGGATGTTTGAAAATAGGCCCAAAAATGAATATGTAGATTTAGTGAAGAAAGTTCTATGCCTTTCTTGCAAAAGACCTTGGAGAGAAAATCATATGTGTGTGAGTGAAAAGAACAGTGAAATATCTGAAGCTTCAGGGAATGCATTTATTTCCTACTTGAAGAGAATTTTTGGGTTTTTTTCAAAAAGATATTCCAAATATATTTATATTAAGGAAACCAAGGGGAAAAATGTATCATCTTGCTTGAAGGAGTGAAAGGAGGAGACCCATGAGCCACCTAGTTCTGAAATAGGTGAAGTAGAAGAAGTAGTACAAGAAGAGGAAGGTTTTTCCCTTTTGAGGGATGTGCATGATCTTACCCTTATGGAGCCTACAAATGATGACACTTTTGCATATTCTGATCATTTGGGTGAGTTGGTTTGTTCTCCTACATCTTACACTTCCCTATTTTGCAGCATTCATCCTAATGAAGTATGGGTGAAAAGATTATTTTTTATGGTGCCACATGAGGAGTGTGAAACTCCTAACTCTCCTTTTGATGATGACATGACTAGAGCACCTCATTATTTACATTTGCAGCAGCATCCTTTTTTACCTTATGATGATACATATCTTCATGGATGCACTTATGATGTTCACTTGAGTCACTTGAAGACTCATGATTTTCCTTGCTCCTTGCTTAGTTCAATTGATGTTGGAGGAACTTCATTAACTACTTGGGTGAAGAGATATATGATTGGGGAAAATGTTTATTGGAATCAAAATCCCTTGTTATTTATTTATGATACACATATCCATGGATGCATAAATGGTACTTATGTGATCCCCTTGAAGGCTCATTGTTTTCTTTGCTCCCTACTTGGTTCAGATTTTAATGGATATTATTCATTCACTTCTTGCATGAAAGAACACAGGGCTAATTATTTTGATCCATTCTACATATTTTTGGAGCAGCATTATAGGACATGGTATCCTCACCTATGTCATTGGAGCATATTTGATTGGTCACTTGATGATTGTATGCACTTGGAAAATGGTGGTCTACTTGCTTGGAGGTATAAGAACTTTCATGATTTTTTGATGAGGCACCTCCTTGATGTACATTTTTATTATGTTGCTATGTACTTTGATGATATATCTTTTGTACTTATGATGGTTGGAAGAATACATACAAGGAAATGGGATCTGGGAATTCTCTTTCCTGATGGTATGGGTTGGAGAGCACTCCTAATTGTTGGAGTGCAATACAAGCAATGGGACCCTGGAGTAATTTTTAGTCTCATTGGTTTCAAAAAAAATTGGGAAAGAAAGTTTTGGAAGCAAATTTTTGGAAAGAAAGTAGGTTCTTCAACATCCATGTTTGAAATTTCTTGAGGACAAGCAATCTTGGGTGGGGAGGACTGTAATGTCCCCATTCAAATAAATCTCAAAAGAGAAAATTCCACCAATCTACTAGTTTCCTAGGTTGGGGTGGAAACATTAGATTTGGAATAAGGAGACTATAAAACCCCAAATGTACATAAGCTTGAAATAAATATGTTAAAATGGGTTAAATAAATATTTATGATAGGAAAATAAGGTGGCACTTGGTCATGGAGACACATTAGTGGTGTGGGACCCACACAAAGCTAGATTCCTCATGCCACATGGAATCCTATTCTCACCCATTCGAATCCAAGGTGAAGTCGAATTTTCTTGGGGATTTGGAAGGTAAAAATACTTGGAATGAATCAATGAAGTTTGAATTGGATTGGAAGAGTAACTTCCATGGAAGAGGAAGAGGCATTTGAGAGATATTGAGACACTTGGGATAGATTCCCTAGCTTCTATGACAACAATTATGAAGATGTTATGACACAAATCATACCTGATTGCTGAAATATGACATATATGACATGTCAGGGCTAAAAATAGCCTCCAAGAGAGCGCACAAGGGATTTAGGGCAGCGAAAGAGTCATCCATTTGAATTGAGTGAAGGAGGAGGTTAGGAATGGAGGAACAAGTGGCACACATTGGAATCTCTTCCCAATTCAAGTTGGCATGAAGCTCATGGATGGAATTCGAGATAAGGAGGTCTTTGTAAGTTTATAAAATTCAAGAACAAAGAATGAGAGCATATTTTTATCATTTATCAATTTGCATATTGGAGAGCATAGCTTGTACATGCTTGTGGAGTGTTTACTCTACTTGCCTTAGTACCAATTTCGAGGGTGCAAAATTCCCATCCTAATTGGATATTAGAGAGGCCATTTAGAAATTTCATTTGAATCTAAAATGGAGTCATGTGTTTCAGGCTGAAGCTACAGGTTTTCTCGTGATATTATCTTCTTCAACTTGTTTCCACACCTTTCTCACATTTATCTCTATATTCTTACTCTTGGAGGAAGGGCACATTTGGTGAGACGATGATATATTTGGGGAATCTCTTATGGCCCAATTTATTTTTAATATGATTTATTTACTCTGTATTTCATGCTCAGAATATCCTCGGGTCGAAATACCAAGATAAACTATGTCAAAATACCAAACAATGTACAAATGGTGCCAATTTCATCATATCTTGTTATGAAAGCTTGAAGTTGCTTTATTTCGACTTGTATCAGTTCATATGTGTGATTTTTATTATGTATGGAGAGTAATTAATGTCCTGAAGAAGTTTCATATACATTACATAATCCTTTGGAACATAAATCTCGAATTTCATAACAAGTGGTGAAGCTTCCTATCATTTCCCCCTATGTGAAGTCATGTCCACAAACCTCTGATTTATGGGAGTTGCAGCAGCCTTTAGGAACTGATTAATGATGAATTTGGGAGCCATTGAATTCCTTGAAAAATTCCATGCCTCTGTTTTGAAATTTTGGAGGTTCGTATTGCATTTGGAAATCTAGTTTTGTCCCCTACCCTTTGGGGTTTTGAACCTCAAATTGACTAGTAAATTTCCCTATTTCCTCCTGATTGTAAATGAATGTTGCATAAGTATTTTGAGAGTTTCCAAGAATCCATAAGCCTCATTGTTATGTATTAATACCTTTAAAGCACATTCAAACCCAATTCGGAATCATTTGGAAGCATTAGAGTGATTACTAGTCTAAGGGTCGAATTGGCCAAAAAGTGCAAATTTCCCAATTTTTCCAAATTTATTAAAAAATGACACTACAAGTGGTATCAAAGCATGTTACTTGCACCTGTGAATTAATATCATACCTTGAATAATAATTGGCATCCATGTCTTACTATTATGATGAATCGTATGAGTACAATGCTTATGAGCAATATGAAGAAGAATGTGAATGGTATGACGAAGAGGTGGCATCATGCAACACTTCTTACAATTTCATAAAGAATGAGGGATATTCTTATGACCTTGAATCTGATGAAGATGAGTGTGTCACACTACCAAGGATAATTCTATGAATGAAGTACAAATATTGAGAGCAACATTTAAACCTTGCCCCAACAATATTAGGCATATCTTGATGTGTACAAGGGAGACACACAAAAGGCCATTCCTTTTGAAGACTTTGCTGATTCGGTGTTTGAAAATAGGCCCAAAAATGAATATGTGGATTTAGTGAAGAAAGTTCTATTCCTTTCTTGAAAAATACCTTGGAGAGAAAATCATATGTGTGTGAGTGAAAAGAGCAGTGAAACATCTGAAGCTTCAGGGAATGCATGTATTTCCTACTTGAAGAGCATTTTTGGGTTTTCTTCAAAAAGATATTCCAAATATATTTATCTTAAGGAAACCAAGGGGAAAAATGAATCAAATTTCTTGAAGGAGCGAAAGGAGGAGACCCATGAGCCACCTAGTCTTGAAATAGGTCAAGTAGAAGAAGCAGTACAGGAAGAGGAAAGTTTTGTCCTTTTGAGGGATGTGCATGATCCTACCCTTATGGAGCCTACAAATGATGACACTTTTTCATATTCTGATCATTTGGGTGAGTTGGTTCATTCTCCTACATCTTACACTTCCCTATTTTGCAGCATTCATCCTAATGAAGTATGGGTGAAAAGTTTCTTTTTGATGGTGCCACATGAGGAGTGTGAAAATACTAACTCTCCTTTTGATGATGACATGACTAGAGCACCTCATTATTTACATTTGCAGCAGCATCATTTTTTACCTTATGATGATACATATCTTCATGGATGCACTTATGATGTTCACTTGAGTCACTTGAAGACTCATGACTTTCTTTTCTCCTTGCTTAGTTCAATTGATGTTGGAGGAACTTCATTAACTACTTGGGTGAAGATATATATGATTGGGGAAAATGATTATTGGAAGCAACATCCCTTGTTATTTATTGATGATACACATATCCATGGATGCATAAATGACTTATGTGAACCCCTGAAGGCTCATTGTTTTCTTTGCTCCCTACTTGGTTTAGATTTTAATGGATATTATTCATTCACTTCTTGGATGAAAGAACACAGGGATGATTATTTTGATGCATCCTACATCTTTTTGGAGAAGCATTATAGGACATGGGATCCTCACCTATGTCATTGGAGCATATTTGATTGGTCACTTGATGCTTGTATACACTTGGCAAATGGTGGTCTACTTGCTTGGAGGTATAAGAACTTTCATGATTCTTTGATGAGGTGCCTCCTTGACGTACATTTTTATTATGTTGCTATGTACTTTGATGATCTATATTTTTTACTTATGATGGTTGAAAGAATACATACAAGGAAATGGGATCCGATAATTCTCTTTCCTGATGGTATGGGTTGGAGAGCACTCCTAATTGTTGGAGTGCAATACAAGCAATGGGACCCTGGAATAATTTTTAGTCTCATTGGTTTCAAAAAAATTTGGGAAAGAAATTTTTGGAAAGAAAGCAGGTTCTTCAACATCCATATTCTAAATTGCTTGAGGACAAGAAATCTTGGGTGGGGAGGACTGTAATGTACCCATTCAAATAAACCTCAAAAGAGAAAATTCCACCAATCTACTAGTTTCCTAGGTTGGGGTGGAAACATTAGATTTGGAATAAGGAGACTATAAAACCCCAAATGTACATTGTCTTGACATAAATATATTAAAAGGGGTTAAATAAATATTTATGATAGGAAAATAAGGTGGCACTTGGTCATGGAGACACATTGGTGGTGTGGTACCCACACAAAGCTAGATTCCTCATGCCACATGGCATCCTATACTCACCCATTCGAATCCAAGGTGGAGTCTAATGTTCTTGGTTAGTTGGAAGGTAAATATACTTGGCATGACTCAATGAATGTCGAATTGGAGTGGAATATTAACTTCCATGGAAGAGGAAGAGGCATTTGAGAGATATTGAGACACTTGGGCTATATTCCCTAGCTTCTATGACAACAATGATGAAGATGATATGACACTGATGACACAAATCATACCTGATTAGACATCTGACATATATGACATGTATGGGCTAAAATATCCTCCAAGAGAGCGCACAAGGGAGTTAGGGAAGCCAAAGATTCATACATTCGAAATGAGTGAAGGAGGAGATCAAGAAGGGAGGGACAAGTGGCACACATTGGAATATCTTCCCAATTCGAGTTGGCATGAAGCTCATGGATGGAATTAGAGATTAGGAGGTATTTGGAAGCTTATACAATTCAATAACAAATAAGGAGAGTAGATTTTGATCATTTCTCAATTTGCATATTGGAGAGCATAGCTTGTCCATGCTTGTGGAGTGTTTACTCTACTTGCCCGAGTACCAATTTCGAGGGTGCAAGATTCCCATCCTAATTGGAAATTGGAGAGGCCATTCAAAAATTTAATTTGGAGATACAATGGAGTCATTTGTTGCAGGTCGAAGCTATAGGGTTTCTCCTGATATTCTCTTCTTCAACTTGTTTCCACACCTTTCTCACATTTCACTCTATATTCTTGCTCTTGGAGGAAGGGCGCATTTGATGAGATGTTGATCTATTTTGGGAAGATATTGTGGCCCCATTTATTTTTAATATGATTTATTTACTCTTTATTTTATGCTCATAATATCCTCAGGTCGAAATACCAAGTGAAACTGTGTCAAAATACCAAACAATGTACAAATGGTGCCAATTTCCTCATATCTTGTTATGAAAGCTTGAAGTTGCTTTATTTCGACTTGTATCAGTTAATATATGTGATTTTTATGATGTATGGAAATTCATTATTGTCTTGAATAATTTTTATATACATTACATAATCCTTTGGAACATAAATCTCGAATTTCATAGCAAGTGGTGAAGTTTCCTATCATTTCCCCCTATTTGAAGACATGTCCACAAACCTATGATTTATGGGAGTTTTAGCAGCCTTTAGGAACTTATTAATGATGCATTTTGGAGCCATTGAAGTACTTTAACAATTACATGCCTCTATTTTGAAATTTTGGAGGTTCGTACTACATTTGGAAAGCCATTTTTGTCCCCTACCCTTGGGGGTTTTGAACCTCGAATTGACTAGTAAATTTCCCTATTTTATCATGATTGTAAATGAATGTTGTAGAAGTCTTTTGAGAGTTTCCAAGAATCCATAAGCCTAATTTTTAAGTCCTAATACCTTCCAAACACATTCATACCCAATTTGGAAGCATTTGGAGCCATTTGGAAGCATTAGAGTCATTACTAGTCTAAGGGTCGAATTGGCCAAAAAGTGCAATTTTTCCAATTTTTCCAAATTTATTAAAAAGGGACACTACCTGGGTAGGGTCAACACTCTTATGGAATACTTTCCCATCCTTTCTCCCTAGATCCTACATCACTAAATCATAGACTAGTGATGTGGAGGGTGGGAGGTAGAAGTGTTCATCCACAACCTATTCATTCTTGTATCCTTGCCTCTCACATCACTAAGTCATATACTATCAATTTGTAGGGAGGAGGGTTGAAGTGTAAATTTGCATCCCTCGATTGTTGAAAATCTCCCTATCTTCCACATTCTGTGTTGCTTTACTTTTCGATGTTGAAACTTAAGAATTTCATGTTGGTTTGACATGGAAATATTTCTCTTCACTCCTGTGGATAAACTTAATGTATGGATTTTCAAGTCTTAACCTAAACATAACTTCAATTTACCAATATTTCAACCCAATCATTTACTTGAACCGCCTTTGATTCTTGGTGTATTTAAAATGGGTTTCTAAGTGAGCTCATCCACTGATCCTTGGTTTTTGGAACCATCCATAACCAATCCATTTCATATGTTTTCAATCCTTCATGGATTATTCCTCCCCAATGGGAGTATTTTGGTCCCCAAAAGCATAATGAATACAATGGATTTTTTTTAATCAATTATGCATTACTCATATCATATTTCCCTCTTCAAGTTATACCTTTTAAGTCCAATCTACCATATTTCCTATTGTCCTCTAAGTATTTTGGACCTTCTTGTGAACCATAGTATCATCCTTTAGTTCTTCAAGTGCACTCACTATGAAATCTTCAACTATAGGTAAAAATTGCTCTTCTCCTTCCCCATCCAACAAGTATGACTCATACAAATGCAAATTCTCCACATTTACCATTGAATACATTCTCATGTATGGACTAAGTTTGAATGCAGTTCCACTAACCTGCTTAGTGGTTTCAAATAGTTGGTATCTGAACAAATTCAATTTTGTGGTTTCCCCTTGCATATTCCCTTTACTATGATAGAGCCAAACCATCCAAGCCTCATTTCCAACACAAAATTTATGATCAATCCTATGTTGTCATAGAAAATTTTCTAACTAATATTGCACTTTCAATGAACCTATTTGATCCTATCTTTGAACCTCTCTAGTATATTTTCTTCCTCATGCATTTATTGCTTAGTCTCCTTTTTCTTCCCATACAAGTCATAAAAAGGTGTAAGTGGAAAATACCATAACAAGCTTCAAACCGATATTTTTGGGTGAAAGAATGCACTACCTTTGTCATAAGAGTAGTTAATCTATTCCAATTTTCCATCTTGGGTCTTCAAATGTTTTTTGTTGTAGCCTCTCAACAACTACACCAATTTTTTGTTAACTACCTTGTTAGGAATAATAACAAAAATTACATATAATAAGAAAGAACACACAGTGAAGAATAATATTTTTACCCTTGAAACACAAAACCAAGAAAAATAAATATAAAAATCATTCTATTACCCTTGACCACTTCAGCTAAAGCATGGCTAATATGACCATCACTGACCACTCTTAGACAATCTGCAATGGACTTACTCAAGCCCTTACTAGGATTCATCACATGCTAATACCATGGTACACCCAAAGCCATGGGCCCATAAACCACCAATGATAAACCCATCTTTGACTCTTTAACCAAGTCAAGATTAACCTAACATTCCCCCTTTTAAACTTTACTTGGGAAAAAGACCAACCCCCTCAAATTTTTAATGAAGTATTCAAGAATAAAACATTACTCCCCTATTTAATCAACCTAAATCCACATCTAGAATTTTCATAGGTGACCCACCAATCCATGGGTGTGTATGCCTAAACAAGTCTTACATTCATATTCCCATTTACTTTATGATTAATTCCAAGTCCATAAAATTTACGAGGAATTTAGTTTATTACATCTTCCTCTATCTTCCATGTGCTTCTTATGATAATGTTTCATGTCAATCCATGCCATGCATTTTTTCATTTTCCATTATGACTATATGCCATTTCCTAGCATGAGAGTTCATCCCAAATTCTCTATCCATGGCTCCAAGCATCATAACACTTTTTTCGCAAAGTCCAGGTCTTCACAGCTCTGATACCAATTGTTAGGAATAATAATGAAAAAATGTGTATAATAAGAAATCACCCATTATGATGAAGAATATTTTTACTCTAGAAACCCAAAACTAAGAAAACTATCAACAATAGATCTATTGCCCTTTACCACTTTGGCCAAGGCATGGTCAATCTAGCCTTCACTGGCCGCTCTTAGGAAACATACAATGTATTTACTCAAGCCCTTAAATAGGCTTCATCACATACTAAAACCATAGGAAAATACCATGGGACACTAAAAACCATGGTCCTATAAATCACCAATGGTAAACCCATATTTGACTATTTAACCGAGTCAATATTAACCTAACATACCTTAGTTTTCCAATTGGTTTAGGGATGTAAGGTTGTAGAATGATTCTACTTCATATATATTATTTCCCATAACTGTCAGACAATTTATTTTCCTAAATTCTATTACATTTAATTATCAACCCAAATTTTGTAAACTTGCGAGATGGCATGCACTATATGTGCAGGCTTACAATATTGTAACTTGCACTAGTTTACTTAATATGCTTCTAAGAAATGAAAATGCATCATAAATCTACAAATTTAGAAAACACACCATACTTCATAAATAAAAAAAATTAACTCAATCACCATTGGAAATGATCACGAACTTTGATCTCCAATCATGCTACTAGGACCCTACTATCACGAAGTTATCTCTTTGCATGATTAAGGCAGTTCTCATTTTCATAAATCCTCATTGTCGTTATTGACAAGTTCTAATAAAAGCTAAATTACATTGTGTGAAAAGAAACATACCATGCTTACAACAATGCAAAATCTAACTATGAAATAAAATAAGTAAAAATGTATTATAAAATAAAAGAGTACCATGTTCTCATGGAGCGAGATCCATCTCCTAAGAATTAATGGCAGCAAACTAACTACAACATTATAAAATTAAAGAAAATCACGCTACACATAAAACTATAAACTTACAATCTACGTGAGAGAAAATCTCGAGAAGTTTTTTATATTCCATGATCCATCATAAGTTGGACATATGCTCCAAGAGTCCTCCTCTATAATGGATAAGTCACTCTTTTTTATACATGAACCTTCCTATAAACTAAAATAACAAATAATAAATTCAGATCCACAAATCTATCATGTGGTTACAACCATTTGCTAAAAGTCAACGGCTAAAAATTATCTCATAATATCTCCAAGATCTTTACTAACAAATAGTATTCAAAGCTCTAAATTTATTCTTTATCCAAGATATTTGAATGATGATGCCAAATACATAGAAAATATTCAAAGGATGAAAAGAAAATTTGGATATGATCCATGAATTTGGAGTAAGACCAAAAACTACACAGTTACAAAAATTTGGGTTCCTATAACAACTAGTACAATTCTGGTAACAACTAGTAAACTAAACTAGTTTTCAAAGATAAGTGAGAATATGTTATTTTTTAATGTGTTATCATAAATTCACATGAAATACTAAAATAAATTCATTTGAAAACCTTTAAACCTAAAATACCACCTAAGCATTAAAATGAAATAAAACAGGATTACGGGAAAGCGAGGAGGAGTTAAAAAATAAAGAGAAAAAGATGAGAAAGGATGGTAATTTGGTGACTCAACATATCCACCCAACTGAACATGTTTCATCTCCTCATGCAACCCTGAAACTGAATTTGTGCGAATAGATCTTCTCCCTTCGAAAAATTGGGCAGTAAGTTGTCTTCATTTGATTTAGAAAATAAAACCTTGAAACCTTGGAGAGAAACATTGTTAAAGAGACTGAAGTTACAATTAAGCATCCCATGGTTGGTTCTTGTGTTACAACCACATGTTTTGTAAGTGTTGGTTCTTGTGTAGTAGCACTTACCTTTTGAAATTGTTCTTCTTTTACTGCAACAAAAAGAATCTCACCCTTTTATGTCAATTTATGTTGTTGTTTGTGGTCGGATATGAAGTATTTATACCTTTAATACTACCTCAATTCTATCTTGAATGGTTTTAAAACTATGTTATCTTTGTTTGTCATTTTTTATTCAGTTTCGTATTATGTGTTTTCCTCCTTGGAAACTATTATATGTGTGATATGCACCACTAGTTATAAAGCTACCACTGGTTTTTGGCTCTTGCATATTCTCTGGTATACATAGATCCACCATGTTTCTAGGTTCCTCCTCATATACAGTGATTCGATGAACACCCTTTTGAAATAGAATAATAATAACCAGCTTGAATATAGCTAGGCATAAGGAACAATGCATAGTAACTGAAGGAAATGAAGTTAATACATATCCCAAGATATGCAAGCAATCTAAAGACAAGGGATAATTGATACCTACCATGGATGCTATAGGGGATGTGTCTCCTTGTTACAAGTTTTGCACCATTCTCTCTCACTTAATATTCATTAAACTGGTCCTAACCAATCTAAGGACTTTGCTTGATTCCTTTTCTAAAGGGATCACCAACAAGATGAATTAAACACCATGATTTTATCTTTTCTACAAATTTATCATGGATACTCTTATGAATAAAGGTCTGTAACCCAACACATTAGCAATGACCCATTTTGAAAAAAAAGGTGAATTGTGCAATCTCTATAACCTAATTAACATCAGTGTATTCATCTATACACAGGCTCCCTTGCAATGTTACTTTTCATTTCATTTCTTCCTTACCCCATAGATTCCATCTGATTTAACAAGATCGACATCAATTGGTGTTGTAGTAATTCCCAAAACTAGACCTCTTTCAGAGCTAGGTCTGATATATTAATAATTTTCCATGACATCCTTGACATCTTGATTTAGAATTGCTTCCATTCTCCCTGAGTTTTCAATAATACCGCTCATTGGAAAAAAAATTGAATCTATCAAACAACTTGTCATCATATCCCGGTATCGAATTTATGCTTAAAGGGTATAAGTTGTTTCTTATGCATGTTCCATGAACTTTGTATTTCTTATTCATTGATAGAATTATAAAAAAATATATTTCAACCTTCAATTCAGATGCATTAATTGATTACCCATGATTTGAGATTTTAGAATATGCAAACCGAATTTTTTACATTCAACTCATATCATTTGTGTTGTGTGATATATTGTTGATATAGTTTGCTTAATATCTTGCTATATCTTTCACCATTTTTCAACCTAATTCATGTCAAATATTTCATGACATGATACCTTCAAAAAACGAATTGGATAAGATCATGCCCCATAGTTAGAATACATGAATTCGCATGTATGCTATTTAGAGTGCATTCAAAAAAATTAGAAAATGAAACAACTTTCACATTCCTATAATCATGTGATTTGGCTATATCAAACATGGTTTATCATGGGACATATAATCTTCCTTAATGTGCTCTATGATTTCATGACACTTGTGCATAACATCATGGTCTTCATAAACTTGAAATTTTTCTACTGGTTGATCATGGAACTTTGATGTTGTTTTCTATTACCCTGCATTGACCAATATCCTTTGCTTCATCGAGTGGATATCTCAGTCATCCAAAAGGTACTTGGGCATCTGTAGAACATCTAAAACACCCTCCAAGTGGTCAAATTTGAATAATCTCTATGCTTCTAGGAAAACCAATGACAAATACAGGAATTGAAATGCTCTGAAGTAATAATATCCTTTCAAAGCATATGCCTACATTGTTGGTTAGATTCCATAATAAATGAACCCCTTGTCTTCATAAATAATCATCAACTTTACTGTATGATATTTAGTAGCATGTTAAGCTTCTCGTTTTTCTTTTGGATAAATATCTCATCTCAAACGTGTCTTTGGAATAGACCCATAGTTTCCAAACACCAAGGTTCCAGATATGTATCATAAACATCTTGTATCACGCATGAGAGAAAAACACATGTAAAAGGGATTAAGCCTGGAAACAACCTTACTCTCCTTGATGGAACAAGAGATTTCACCCTTCAACTTATCAATAAGGGATGCCATCTCTTCCACACTTCTTTTCATCTTAAATACAAGTCCTCTTTCCTTGGTCTTCTCTACAACCCATTTGAGGCTCATGGGTTAGTGGTTTTAATGGTTTATTCATTTTTCCCAAACTAGCCTTGAAAACAAAGTGTGAATCAACATAATTAGCCTTAGAAAGATGCATGTCAAAGCTTGTATATGTTCTCTCTTTGGAAAGTGAGACATTCTTGGTTGAATATCATCACTTTTTGGACAAAACCCAGGTCAGAGAACTTGTCATATCTTCTTCATTCACATGTATAGAATCCATCAAGTTGGCCATTTTTTCCTTTTTGCTTGTTTTTTTCACAAGCATGTGCACAAAAACGCACGTCCGTGACCCATTTTAAGGCCAAATTGAGTGATTTAAATGGGTGAGGGTGTGTTAACTTTTATCATTCCCCACCTTAAAGCAATTCCATATTTTCATTTTTACGAAGAAAATCCCCCACTATGCAAAAAATACTTGAATTCTAGATTTCTTTTACACAGTGGTCGAAGTATGAAACTACCTTAAAAACATGTCTGCACAAACCTCCTTGTGCATTTTCTAATAATTTTGAAAGCATATATACCTAAATAATTATTTTGAGCGCAAAATCCATGTCTTGATTCTTCTTGATTTGGCCACAAATGCATGCAAATGCTGTGCACAAAGTGTTATCATAACATATTTGACAATTTTGACTTTTGGTTTGGCCACCTTCCCACGAACACAATGTTTGGTATTTTCAACATCTGATGGGTGTTGAAGCATTCCCAAGATGTCTAGAACATGATCCAAATGGCTACTTTCAATTTGAAGTTATGCTAGTATGAAAACCAATGATGGTTACAGGATTTAGGTTTCCTATAACACACAATTTTAAAATAGATTTGTACATTGTCCAGCTTTGGATGACATCAAAAAATTCCTTTATTGATACTTGACAACTCTTGAAGAATCCCCATAGTATCTAAATTATCCTCCAACCACCATATTTTGATTCAAAGTTGTGCTCATATGTAAACCAATGAGGGTTGCAAGAATAGCAATATTCATGTGTGGGGAAAATCATGTTTATCACCATTGTTTCACAAGGGAACCCTTCCAAGGAGTCAAAAGGAAGTATGAGAGCATGGGGTATGTATTAAAAGGTTTCATGAATGTCCACCCCCACCAACTAAATTTGTTTTCTATCCTCAAAAAATGGAAAGTAGGAAGGTCGTAGGAGAGAAGGAAAAATATTATAGTATGCATAAGGTAGTTTTCCAAGTATATTTCTATAGCATTCAGTGAATTCTTGATTAAATAATAGAAAGAAGAAAAATACTTGAACCTACCTGAGAATTCCATGAGATATGCAACAAGTACATGACATATTGAGAGGAAAGAGAGATAATATGGTCCACAATGGTATCAAATGTAGAAAGAAAGAACAATGTGGAACTTGAAACTTGTAGTATGATGAGTTGTAACTGAGATTTGAAATAATCCTCTGATGGAGCAACAAATTTGTAAATTTGTGATGCAAAGAACAATTGAACTTGGATGGAACTTTATTTGCAAATATTGTCCACCAGCAAGCTAGTTTTCAAAAAAAATCCATCTAACTATGCCTAGATCGTTTTCACAGTAAAAAATTATTATACCCAAGGAATGCCCACAAACAAGCTAGTTTTCAAGAACTCCAAGGTATGATGGCATCTAGGACAAGTTTTTGCCATCAAATTGTATTTCAGAAAAAGGATTAGGATCACAAGGAAACTTAGCATTGTAAGCGAGCTAAGCAACATTCTTGCATGGGTTATGGGTAAGTGTAGTAGGAAGACATGGAAAGTAAACTAGAGTTATGATGTGGTAGTAGAGGTCAAAACCAAATATTTGGTTTTAAAGTTGACCACATATGAAATTGAAACTTCATGAACTTCAACATTAGTTGTGAGTTGGAAAAATGAAAGGCATACCAGGGTATTGGTGAATGAGTAGGATGAATAGTAGGTTTGGTTTAAGGTGTTCTCTTGCATAAATGGAAGCAATGGTATTGTGGATGTGGTAATGGAATTGGATTTCTCTTTGACACTAGTCTTCATTTTGTCTTCATATAATTTATTTAGTTTGATTCATCTTGTAACTTTGATGAAGTCTTCTAAAAGGTTGTGCTTGGCAACTGGAACACTTTGTAGCAAGCTTCTCTAAACCTTGAACATGATTCATTCAACATGACATGATGTCACATTTTCTTTGTTTAGACGTATGATTACATTCCCTCTTCCATAAAAATTTGGTCTTCAAAATCACTCATCCATAAATTGAACTCATTGATCCTTTCAAGACCTGCAAAAACTTAGCTCTTTCTTGCAATTAAACATGAGATGATGGAGGGATATATCCCTTATAATATATCACAATTTTGGGTATAACGTTTTCATTTGATCATGGATTGATGTGATTCCACTTGTAGAGTAAAGTAGTGAATTGAACTCATACATCAAATTTTATGATGAAAAGTATGCAAGGGATAGTTGTTTTGATTTCCTATTTAAGACCATCAGTTACTCTTTTTTAGTAAAACTTTTCTGTATAAAGCCCAATTGACATGATTACAGTGGAACATTAAAGTATACTCATGTAGATATACATTCTAGAAACAGTTTTTATAAATACTTTGATTTGATATCCCAAAACTAATGATAAAGAGACCTAGGAGGCAAAGTTTGACAGTGTTTTTTATAGGACACGTAGTTACTAAATGTGGCATTATTTTTTTTTACTTGGAATCCAAATGAAGTAATTAAAGTTGCTTTTTCAACTATAATCTAAGGCATATATCCCTAAGAAACATGTTTTGAAGATGTAATGATTTGATATGTGAAATATGCTATTGAACAATCAGGATGCAAAATTATCACAATGTTGATCTCATGACCAGCTATTACTAAATAGGGCATAAATTTTTCATCCGACATCAAATGAGGTGATTCAAGTTGGTATGTAAACTATATTATAATGGATATATCCCTTAACAATATTTTTTTTTAAATAGATTCATTTCACCCCTTGTTGCTTGGGTTTTCACCCAAGCATGTGCTAATGAGCACCTACTAACTTGTAGTAGCAGTTTAGATTAAACAGTAAAAGTAAATAAATGTAAAAAGTAAATATTAAACTAACATATGCAAAAAAGTAAATCTAGATAAAAAAACAGTAAACAAAATAGATCCATGAGAGACATAAATAAAAACTTTAATATTTTCTATTACCTCAAGGGTGAGGATGGTTGAGCTTGAGCAGCTACAATGGTGAGGTGCTCCAAAGCCCCAATGATCTCTTCTTCTACAAGATGCTAATGGGGATATTCAAACTCAAAAAGGAGGCTAGGGCTGTCAAGAAAGAATTTGGCAGCATAAGGATAGGATGAATGTGGATGAATAGTGAGGAGCCTCTATCACCTTTGTATAGATTTTAGGTGATGAGGAATACCATTATGGTTTAAGGAAACCAATGGTATTGGTAAAAATGGTTTAGGTTTCTTTTTCCTCTTTTTCCCTCTTTTTCCTTTTTTGAATATATTTTTGAGTTTTATCCCTTTTAATTGATTTTTGAGAATTTTGGACCCTTTTTAAGGGTTTTTTGTATTTTATAAGGAAAAAAATATATATTGAGGGGAAAAAGATGGATTTTGGTCTTTTTGGTGACCTTTTGAAGGTTTTAGAGGCTAAAATGGTAGGAAAAGTGGACAAATGGGTCATGTGAATAGGGAAATGAGCTAATAAGCACTTTTTGGGTGTTAACGGATTGCCCCCTGATGTGTGAGGGCAGGAGCTCATTGTATGGCCAATAAACATCATAGTTTCTTTGTCTTTTCCCTGGGGTTTGGAGGAGAGAAGAGACCGATTGGAGACTGGAACATCGGGCCCATGCAAACTGCACAAACTAAAAATACATGTCCTAAAAAATGAGTGAGGAATAATATCTGATAATGGATGAGGCGGGCATACCCATGCTCATATCAAGACATATAAATAACAATGAGGTCCAAAAAAGGGGACCTGATCAATACATATGAACCTGTTGTGTACATCATAATGGTCCAGAGGGGACACAATGTTGGGACATACTCATGGTCTTACCATGACTGATCTGAAGAATTGATACACTGGAGAAGATAAACAACCATTCTGAATGAGGTGTTAGAAGGGTTAATGAATTGATGGATCTGAAGGTATCCAAAAACTGTAGGGACTCAATAAATGTGAGTCAACTTCTGAAGAGTATGTGAAATTGTATACTCGAGGGAGTATAACACTGTGGTACTTCCAAATACTGTTGCCAATTGCAGCCTGGATATCCATAGGAACATATAACTGGTTGTTCATAAAGTAGACTCATTAATGTGTTAGAGTCAGGTGACATCCGGGGTCTTCAAATAATAACTGAAAGGATCGATACCCTGTACAAATCTCAATGATGCGATCAATGTGTTGACGTCGAGCATGTGAGAAACAATCATTTGGAGAGGCACTAAGGACTCCTTTCAAAATTATCTGTAGGAACTCACCACTAATGGTGATGAGTCCAATTCACAGGGACCTCTGGGTCTATCATCTGGAATAGATTTGGTTCATGTCGACAGAGGGAGACCTGCAACTACCAAGGCGATGATGTTTCCTTGATAGGAGCACGAGGTGTATGACCAAGAGATGATGGTACTGATGGTGGGATTGACATGTTGTGGGGATGGGGTATAACTGGGGTCATAGACTGGGTGGACTCAAACCTCCTTTGTTCAGAGCATGATGCCATCGAAGACCTGGAAACGTATGAAACTGAATTTAGGTACGGGGATCATAGCTTAAGGTATTAGGGGTATGTACTGCAATGGTAGAGACTGAGTAGGGCAAACTGATGTATGGTATCGGGAAATTCTCAAGGTGGCATATCGCAGAATACTCTGAATAAAGGCGACCAAATTGTGGAAGTTGCCATAACAGTGTGATTATGTATGCTTTGTTGTGGCGCCGAGAGGCACCGTTGGGGCCTTCTTCATGGTTTAAGGAGCTCAAAGAAGGGATAAAAGTGTGCTAAAAAATGGTACTGTCATGCGGATTTGTACGAGCCCAGGATAGTTCATGCTCATGGTTGCTTTCAATTTTAGAGAGTCTGAAAGCAATAAGTAGACTCCAAGGGGATTCTTTTTTCGTGTGTTAGTCTTCAAGGCCCGAAAAAGCATAAAAGGATGCGATGAAGAACTCTTCTAGCCGATGTGACTAGAGTATTCCTTTTTCGTAATTAGTCTACATGGTCCCGAAAAGGGGTAAACTTATACCAAGTAGACGCCCTTTCAAATACGTTTAACGAGCATGAACGGAAGCAAGATTGCTCAGCGATCTTTTCATTATTTTAGGAATCATAAAAGAGCTTAACAGAAACTCCCTAAGTGTCTTTTTCGTAAAGGAATTGCTCGGCCCAAAAAAGGGGTAAAATTATACCGAACAAAAGTAATGGTGAGGCAAGGAGGAAGTGTTCAATCAAGGGACAAGCATGGGGATGAAGTACAGTGATAAGTGGGGAACACTGATGGGGCCTCCTTATGGGTTAATGAATGATAGCAAAACAACATCATAATTGTAGTATGGATGGAGTGGAGGGCTCATGTAGAAGTTGTGATGCATAAATTTTGTAAAATTTGACAACTGTCGATGTGGCATGCAAATCGAGACAATAACGGGTCTGTGAAAAGATGCCCGAAAAATCTGGTGGTGAGAGTGAGAAATGGTCTCAAGCATCATCACAAGTGTGGAAAACTGAATCCGGCGATACAAAATTCGTCAAAAATGGACAACGGTCGATTTGGCACGCAAATCGAGGCGACAAGGGTGTGTGCAAAAAAGCCTAAAAACAGGACCGATGAAATCGGGAAACGGACTAGACCACCGTGAATTTCTCGCCATGCTGAATCCAATGGTATCAACGGTTTGAAAAATGGACATCGTATGACTCCGGAACGGTTGACTAAAAATTGATCAAATTTTTCTAAATAGCAAGTGGACCCAATGTGACATGTGTCATTTTCACTGTTGAGTTTGACAGGAGATTTGAGTTGGTCAGAGCTATTTCTTCATTTGCGAGAGAATCGACCATCAGATTTTTATTCCGTGAGTTCCAGGTAAGCCTATAGGCCCTAAGCTTTAATTTATTTGCTTTCAAGTGGGAATTGGCTCTCGTGGATGGCATAAGTCACGTCGGGTGACCAATGTGGTTTATCACGGCTCTTGAGCCTTTTTGCGTGATCTAGATCGTGGCTATGGCCCTCACAGCCGCGATGTAGATCACAGTTGTGGCCCTCATAGCCGTGATGTGGATCACGGTTATGGCCCTCACAGACGCAATGTGGATCTCGTCTGTATGCTTCTCAGTCGCGATGTGGATCACGGTTGGGGTCTCAACAGTTGCGATCCATATCGCAGCTGTGGTATTCACAACCGTGATGTGTATCACGACTATGGTTTCCACGGCCATGATGTGGATCATAGCTATGGCTTTCACAGTCGCGATCTGGATCGCGGCTATGGGCCTCACAGCCGCGATCTGGATCGTTTGTTGGGGGGATTTTTATGGCATTATTTTAAAAAAAATCTTGTTGACTTGGCAGGATGCTCAGACGGCTAAGGGCATCATGGAGGGAGAGAGAGATTCTGGATGCTCTAATGGAGATTATCTAGGGGAACCATCATGCACAGGTGGCTTTGGCTTTGGGAGGATTGTTGAAGTTCGCTCAGATTCCCCTTATGCGTTGAGAAAATTTGTTGTTGAACAAGTTGGTTGATTTCTAGGATCCGGATATGCAGGCCTTTATGGTTCAAGGTGAGAGACTGGATCTCACCTTGAATGATGTTTATTTTCTAACTGGACTGCCCCGTTTGGGTGAGATAGGAGATACCAGCTCATGTTGATATAGAGGATCTCCTTGATATATTTTTCTGTCGGGGGTCTCGTGTGCATGCTAGCACACTCTTAGTTGTTGATTTGCAGGATCCGGAGATGTGGGCAGTGGCTGCTTGCGTACTTCGGGTACTTGGAGCACAGGCGCCCCACCGTTTGTCAGGGGGGTAGGTGTTGATGGTTCATAGGGTCATGAATGGGACATACTATGCATGGGGGCATATGTTCCTTGCTTGTGTTTGGAATGAGCTAAGCAATGTGAGGCTACAGGGAGGAGAGTTCAGTTATGCTTCATTTCTGTGTTGATTCTTTTTTGAGAGGGTACCTACACTGAGGCCTCGTGTGCCAGTTTGAGATGGTTTTATCAGCGAGCCGCAGATGGTATGGTGGGGAGAGATGATGCCCCAGAGTGGTGGTGGTGCAGTTCAACAGTTCTTTACGACAGAGATGTACGAGTAGTGGAAGCATATGCCAGTTCTATTCGATGACTATCCGTACTGGGGTATGGAATTCTGGGGAGATATCGAAATGCCTTGTGCTCCAGATCAGGCCTGGGTGCCAGATGGTACGTATTTGTTTTTTCTATATCATATCATGTTTGAATGTTTTGTTATGATGATAGCTAGAGGTTTTTTCATGGTGTTGATGTCTCCTAGTGTTGTTTATTGTAGATGTGGGTTCGCGGCCTCCACCGGATCATCAGGGTCGTAAGGGTCATGTGGTGGTGGTGGTACATCTACCGGTGGTGGCACCCCACCTCCTGTGCGAGGAGTTGTACGCCGCCGAGATGATGATGCAGAGGGCATACGTGAGACTATTGACGAGCTGTTGGATGGTGTACCAGATGATGGTTGGAGAGAGTTAGACCAGTATGTGTTAGATCGTTGTTACGATGCTCCGCATGAGTGGAGATCGATTTTGCAGTGGATAGTTGTGTTAGCAGCGGAGAGGAGGGCTAGGGACCAGTACGATCCGGAGGAGGAGGAGCTAGAGGAGGCAGTCGGCTGTGATGATGAGGATTAGGTTGTCTTTTGCTTGCCCCCAAATGTTGATGAGCATATGGGGATGTTTTTTTGGATATGTATTATGTACGGTTGATGTACTTTTTGTATATTCGGGTGCTGAGGGCACTCTTGACATTATGACTATATGATGATATATATATATATATGCACATGGATGCATTTTTTGATGTAGTCATGTATGCACGTGGATGTACATCTGTCATGGTTTTTATGTTTTGTTGCACGTGGATGCAATTGTATGTGTTTTGTATGCCCGTGGAGGCACGTTCTATGCATGTGGATGAAATACTATGTTTTTGTATGCACGTGGATGCAATACTATGATGGTTGATTTTTTTTTTGATTTTTTGATGCCTGGATGTTTTGATGTCCTACATGGTTTGGTTGATGTGCCAATCTAGAATGTTGTTAGCTATTTGGTCTACTACACTGTTGAGATTTCTTGGGACATGAGTGAATGAAATGGATTCAAAGTATCTAACCATTTGTTTAGTGTGCAGGCATTTTCTAAAGAGACAGGGATCGCGTACCTGGTAACAATTGTTGAGTTGGGAAACAAGAAGCTGGGAGTCGAGGAAGACGTGAAGGTGACTTATGCCCATCTGGAGGGCAGCAGTTAAGAGATCGGTCACAGCATCATACTCATCCTGGTTATTGGTAGCAGTGCCTATACACACTCCATCAAGGTGGATCAACTCGTGTGAGGGGGAATAGAGTACCCAAGCTACGGAGGAAAGATTTGGAGACCAGCGACTTGCATCGTCAGCGAAGCCAACATAGTAAAGTGGAACAGGATCCATCTGTGATCATGCAGGAAAAAATGAAAATGTAAGGTTTTGAAAGTTTATGGAAAAAATTAATTAAAACTATACAATATGGACTGTGGTGTCCAGAAGATTTTTATCGATAAAAGCGTTTGAGGTACAACTCGTTACGAGGGTTGCACATGGGGTTACCTTCTGAGTCGGTCAAAATGTATGCCCCATGTCCAAGACAAGTGTGTATGATGTATGGGCCTTGCCACATGGATTCAAATTTTCCTTTGCCTTTTTTGTCATGGGCTTGATCGTAAACGAGTACAAGGTCTCCTTCACTAAATGCTCGTGGGTGAACATGTTTATCGTAACTGACTTTGGATCACTTCTTTGCGGCTTCAATTGTTTGGAGAGCTCCGCGGAAATCTTCATTGGCTTGCTCTAAAAGAAGTAAGCGTTTTTGAATTGGTGAAGTATACGGGAGGAGTTCGATAGCGATATGCAATGTCGGGATCTGACACTCAATTGGGAGGATAGATTCTACGTCGTGAACCAAATGGAAAGGGGTGAAACCGGTGGCGGTTTTAGTGGACGTGCGGTAAGCCCACAATGTGGGGAAAAGCATGTGATGCCAATTGGACTTATGTCGGTCGACGGTGCGTTAGAGGATGGTCTTCAAAATTTTGTTAATAGCTTCGACTTGGCTGTTCCCTTGGGGGTAGTAGGCAAAAGAGAAATGTTGTTCAAACTTAAGGAGGGTTGATGATTCTCACCAAACAGAGTCCTCAAAGTGAGAACCGTGGTCTGAGATGAGTTGCTTTGGTACTCCAAAACGAGTGATAACATGGTTGAAGAAGAAGCGGGCCACAGTGTCGGCTTTGCAATTATAAGTAGGCATGGATTTGTCCCATTTGGTAAAGTAATCAACGGCCACAATGATGTATTTATGGCTTCCAGCTGATGCAGGATTACACTCCATGAAGTCGATGGCCCATTTGCAAAAGGGACCAATAGTGACTACTGGATGAAGGGGGGTGTGTTGATGTATATGTAACTTCGGAATGTATTTTACCCATGTGTATTGTATTCCTATAGAGATGCTATTATTCCTCTATACAGAAGTGTTTGTATTCATATAGAGATGTTATTATTCCTCTATACATAAGTGTCGTCATTTATATTGTAAGTGTCGTAACTTATACTTGATGGGTTATTAGACCACCTTGATGGGGTTGGCCTGGTGTGAGTCATGTGGGTAAATAGGTTATTAGACCACCAAGTGTGGGGTCGGCTTGGATTAAGTTAACCATGGGTTATTAGGCTAAGCTAGACAAGTCGGCTCCATTAGTTTATTGGGCAGGATAGGACAAGTATAAATAGAGATCAAGAGATCTCTACTTGATCACTAATTTTACTCACTTCTATCTCTCTCAGAAAGTGGCGCACTTATGAGGAGGATCATCTGCTAGGAGAAGACTATCTCTTGTACTTTGGTTGTACTTTGGTTGTACTTTGGTTGTATCATTGCTCTATCTATCTCTGAGGAAGTTGCAGGGTTTTTCACCTTCTTGGTTTTCCCCGGTGAAACTCTATGTCTCTTGGGTGCTTGCATTATTATGTCCATGATTGATATGCTATAGATATGATGTACATGTTATTCTCTCAGTTAAGATCCTAGATCAGATTGAAATTTCTGAAAAACTAACAGGGTGGGGGGGTTCTTGCCTTGGGGGCAAAGAGCTGGAAATTTTGGCAATGTTTGACTGCTGTGATGCAATCAGTAAATAGAGAGGACCAAAAATAACCTGTGCAGATCACCTTTTGGGCAATGGCCATTCCAGAGAAATGGCCGCCGCAGGCACCACTATGACATGTTGATGTATATGTAACTTCGAAATGTATTTCACATATATGTATATTGTATTCCTATAGAGATGGTATTATTCCTCTATAAGGAAGTGTCGTCATTTATATTGTAAGTGTCATAACTTATACTTGATGGGTTATTAGACCACCTTATTTGGGGTCGGCCCTGTATAAGTCATGTGGGTCAAAGGGTTATTAGACCACCCTATTGGGGGTCGGCCAAGTGGGTCAAAGGGTTATTAGACCACCCTATTTGGGGGTCGGCCCACTCAGCATTATGTTATGTGGTAAAGTTCGAGCCTACATGAGTTAGGTAAAAAGGCAAGTCAAGTCAAGTATAAATAGAGTGTGGGAGGCACTCTATTTACTCACTCACTTCTCACACATGCACTCAAGGAGGAGTGGCGCACTTATGGAGGAGGAGGATCTGCTGCTAGGTTATGGCTATCTCTCTTGGTTGGTTGTATCATTGCTCTATCTATCTCTGAGGAAGTTATTGGGGTTTTTCACCTTTATGGTTTTCCCCAAGTAAATCTTTGTGTCTCTTGTGTGCTTGCATTATTGTCTCCATGATTGATATGCTGTACATGTTGTTCTCTCAGTTAAGATCCTAGATCAGATTGAAGAAAATTCTGAAAATTTAACATGGTATCAGAGCTAGCCTGAAAGAAGGCATGATATGGCATGTATGACACTTGTTGCACTTACGATGCTAGGGCTTGATATAGCAAAAACCAGTCATCGTAGCACTTTCGCTATAAATCCATTTTGGAGAAGTTTTCGGATCTGAAATTGTTACAGGATGAAGCTAAGATCTCCACGTATCTTGTGTCCAAAGGAAAACCTCTAATTCGTTGTACTTTGTGATTTATGATCTGTACAATATAGGGTTTCTGCCTCTTCCGGATCTGAGTCAAAATCAGGTGACCTTGGGAAAAAGGTCATATCTTGGGCTAGGAAGCTCCAAATGAAATTTCGTAAAAATTGAAAGGTAGTACACAGTCTGTACTATCTCAGAAAACTTTTTCAGAGGCCGAAGTTGAACCAGTGACATGTGGCACGCCGTACACGTTAGCTCTCCTGTATTATCCCATAAACAGGTCACGTTGCGACATTTGGCATAACTCTCTCTCAGAGAATCCAATTGAGGTCAAACCTATCAGGATGGAAAGGTAACAGGCCGAGATATCTCAGAAAACTTTTTCAGATTCCGAAGTTAAAACAGTGACACGTGGCACGCCGTACAAGTTCGCTCTCCTGTTTTATCCAGAAACAGGTCACGTTGCGACATTTGGCATAACTCTCTCTCAGAGAATCCAATTGAGGTCAAACCTGTCAGGATGGAAATATAATAGGTCAGGCTATCTCAAGAAACTTTTTCAGACCCTGTGGATCAAAAATTTCGGAGTTACACCAGAAACAATCAGGTACATATTTCTGTCAAAACAGAATTATTTTTTGGTACCTTCATTCATGGCTTCCGGAATTTAGGGCTTTGGAGAAAGTTGGAATTTTTGTAATCGGATACCACGGCTGGATGATACTCATCAAAATAGAAATTTAGAGACCAAGATCAGAATTTTTGGTTGGGAAGAAGGCCGGTCTTGATTAGACCCTAGTTCGGGACTTTGATCAAAAAAGTGGAAAATTAGGGCTTCTGTAAAAATGGGAATTTTTGAAATCTGTGACCACGGCTGGAAGCTCCTCAGAAAAATAGAAGCTTAGAGCTTTGGATCAAACATTTTGATTGGGAAGAAGAGTGGGATTCATCAAACCCCAGTTCAAGGTCACATCCAGTGAATCCGAAAGTTTCAAAGGCAAAATTGAGGAGTGAAACTTTGCAGTTTTCAAATTCTAAATATACCAGCTTGATCAGCTCATCAAGGCGCATATTTCTATCCTTTCGGAAGTTTGAAATTCAAAGTTTGAATTTTTGGGGTTTCTCTGACAAACCCATATCCAGCTCAAGGTCCAGTTCTTGCAAATCAAGTGGATTGGGTTAATCCTAGAAGAAGATGGATTGATCATCTGCATGAGTGAAGAAGTTCCTGTTTCAGAGGGAGATGAGGCTAAGGCCTTACATAAGAAGATTACAAGCGATCTCGACAGGTATGACTCATCGAGGTATGTTTCGATATTTGTCCATGATTAAGTTTATGGTATGTTTGTCTTCATGTTATTACGGTTAGTACAATTTTGATTTTAGATTTGTCGTATAACCTTAACAAAATTATGAATGCATGATAGAGGATATTCACTGGTTAGGGTGTTGACACTTATGATTGTACTAATGCATTATGGTGTTGTATGAGGTTTATGTTGTATACTAACATGAAAGGTACACCGATAAAGAAAAATCATGTTCTGGTCCAAGAACATATGGTCATGATAACATGAGGACAAAGATCCATCCACTGTCATGGATCTCATTTACGAGGTATGTATAACTTGGTTTTGTAATGGTTAACATATGAGACATGCAGGTTACTAGCACAAGTCACTGAAGAGAACCAAAAGACATTATACGGGTATGTTAGACATAACTAGCTAGCATGCTAATCCAGGTATGTTTTTCCTATATCAAGCTAGATTCCTACCTTGGGTTAGGATCTTATACTGTTGTTGATAATGATTATTCATGAAGTCATAGGTTTGAATAATCATGGTTGTATGCATATTATGTTTCTTACCATAATTGATGATATGACTAACCAGAAGAATCATGAAGGTATAGGTTCGAATAATCACAGGTTTTATGCATATTATATCTCTTATCTTGAATGATGATTCAAATAACCCGAAGAGTTATAGGTTTGAGTAATTATAGTTTTAGACATGTTATGTTTCTTATGATTTGACTAACCATAAGAATCCTACATAAACCTTGAATGCTAATTCTTATTATTTCTGTTTGAAATGATCATGACTATACATGCTTAAGATTATTGTGTTTTTATAGTATACTAATGAATGTATGATTTTATATGAGTTCACAAGGATAACACAATCATGATACTAATAAGCATGCATAGGGAACAAGGATGAATATGAGTTCAAGAACAGGTAATTCAGGAAGCAAAGATCAAGAGGGAGCACACTCCAATTGTTCCTACAAGAAAGAAAAGGAGCACACTTCAGTAGTTTCTGCAAGGATGCAGATATTCAGAGGGAGTTGTCCATCTTTCTACTTTCCACAACATAAAGGTGCATAAGAAGCTACTTCAGCAGCTCCTGCAAAGATGCAAAGACTCAGAGGGAGTCCACCCAGCAAACAAACAAAGATAAGTATTTGAATTGTCATTGCTTGCATATTTTATTGTTTAAATAATACTGTTCAATAATGTATATACTGATGTTCCTAGAATTAGGTTGTGTATTATGCACATTAGAATAGTTGCATTGATGAACAGTATACTACTAATATACATGGGTAAGTGGCCTATGGCACTGTACAACATTCCATTGCTACTTATCTAGAATGAAACCTCTTTGCTGACATGTTGGGAGTTGTGCACACTCTTAACAATGTTCTGGTAGAGATTGGAAGGCATCTAGAAAGTTATGGGATATGGATAAATGTTGTATTGAAGCATTGGCTAAGATAATTGCATGACTGTATAACATATTTCTTTATGTGTAGGAATTTGTTCTGAAAACTATGAGATGTTTTCTAATCATGCAATTTAACTTTTTGTGTAGGAAAGATCGTATGCCATCTCCTACAAAAGGACTACAACATTTGTTCCAGCAACAAAGATATTTATTGAAGATATTGAAGTTCCCAGGATCTGGGATGAAGAAATAGAATGCCATGATCCGTCGATCATGAAGAATGATGTTTGGGATGTAATCCCAAGACGTGAAGGGAAGTTTGTTATGACTTCCAAATGGAACTATCA
Organism: Larix kaempferi; assembly: GCA_027924585.1. NCBI lineage: Eukaryota > Viridiplantae > Streptophyta > Pinopsida > Pinales > Pinaceae > Larix > Larix kaempferi. The sequence continues at coordinate 8,851,529 of BSBM01000348.1, forward strand.
AATCAAGCATATTGCAGATGACAGCATTGAGAAATATAAAAGTGATGAAATAGAAGATACACCAGATGGATTTCAAGACAGCTTTCTATCCAGTTTGGGCTTTACCAAGAGTAAAGCGGATTCCAACCTTTACTACAAGGTTGAGGAAGGAAATCCAGTGATACTACTTTTGTATGCAGATAACCTGTTTGTTACAGGTGGAAATAGATTGATTGCCGACACGTAGCGGAAGCTTACTACCGAGTTCGAGATGAAGAACTTGGGGATGATGCATTATTTATTTTTTGGCATGGAGGTGTGGCAGAGTGATGGAATCTTCCTTGGACAAGGGAAGTATGCAGTAGAGATCCTGAAGAGGTTCGGGATGATGGATTGCAAGGCCATGGCCACACCTGTGGCATCAAATCTGAAGCCTCTATGTGATGCTTCATCTGAGCCAATTGATGTCTCTATGTATCGTCAGATGATTGGGTCCTTGATGTACCTGACGAACACGAGACCAGACATTTGCTTTGCTGTGAACACATTGAGCCAGTTCCTGACGGATCCGAGGAGTGTTCACCTGGTTGCTGTAAAGCATGTTCTGAGGTACCTAAAGGGTACAGTGGATTATGGGCTCAGGTATGAGGTGAATCAAAAGTTTAACCTGCAAGGTTATGTTGATTCAGATTGGGCTGGCAATGCTACAGATAGGAAAAGCACATTTGGGTGTTGCTTCAGTATGGGATCAGGTGTGATCTCTTGGTTTAGCAGGAAGCAGTCCTGCGTAGCACTGAGTACAGCTGAGGCAGAGTATGTTGCAGCCTGTTCAGCTAGTTGTGAGGCAGTATGGCTACGGAAGCTACTGTCTGAGTTATTTGATCTCCCGTTGGATGCTACTGGTATCTTCTGTGATAACCTGAGTTGTATGAAGCTGTCCGAGAACCCAGTGTTTCATGACAGGTCGAAACACATAAAGATCAAATATCACTATATCAGGGATATGGTGCAGAGAGGAGCTGTGAAGCTTCTGTATGTTGCGACGGACGAGCAGATTGCAGATGTGCTGACGAAGCCACTAGCCAGGGTGAAGTTCGAGTACTTCAGAGAGAGGCTTGGCGTGCTTCAGATCGAGGATACTTCGAGGAAGAAGTGATGGACATATTTGCTGAAGCCATTCCAAGCATGTTGGAAGGAGGATCCTTCACATGGCTGTGGATGTAAGCGCTGGATGATGAGCATCAGGATGATGTTCTGGTTTCTGCTTGGATATGATCAGTTGGATCATTTTATGTATGTATGTACGCATCATGTGGATGCTGGATATGATCAGTTGGATCATTTTATGTATGTATGTATGCATCATGTGGATGCTGGATATGATCAGTTGGATCATTTTATGTATGTATGTATGCATCATGTTGGATGCTTGGATCATGTATCTTTGTATGATCAGGTAGATCATGGATGCTGTTGGATACATTGTGTGGATCATGTATCTTTGTATGATCGGGTAGATCATGGATGCTATTGGATACATTGTGTGGATCATGTATCTTTGTATGATCGGGTAGATCATGGATGCTGATGGATACATTGTGTGGATCATGTATCTTTGTATGATCAGGTAGATCATGTATGTTGATGGGTACATTGTGTGGATCATGTATCTTTGTATGATCAGGTAGATCATGTATGATTGATGGATACATTGTGTGGATCATGTATCTATGTGTGCATCAGATGGATGCATTGTATGATCAGGATGATCGTGGATGACGAGCTTCTCCAGATGACATGCAGCAGGATGTTGCAGTGATGATGATGAGTATCAGATGATACTTTGTGGCCGTGGATCAGGTTGTGCAGGAAAGCATGTAATTTGTGCCCTGGGAGATTTGCAGATGGTCTTTCGAGGTTTTGCCTATGGCATGTAATTCGGTGCCCTGGGACATCTGGCAAATGCTCTTGCGAGGTTTTGCTTGGGAGGACATGTAATTTGTGCCCTGGGAGATCTGCAGATAGTCTTTTGAGGTTTTGCCTATGGCATGTAATTCGGTGCCCTGGGATATCTGGCAGATGCTCTTGCGAGGTTTTGTCCTATGGCATGTAATTTGCTCCTGGGAGATCTGGACAGGATGAAAAAGGCCTCAGATGCTTCAGCTAGGTTTTGCCATGACCACATGTAATAGCGCCCTGGGAGATTTCAGGTCGGAGTTGTGTACCCGTAACATCCTGAGATGCTCTTGCGAGGTTTTGTGGTGGACCACATGTAATTTGTGCCCTGGGAGATTTCAGGTCGGAGTTGTGTACCCGTAACATCCTGAGATGCTCTTTCGAGGTTTTGTGGTGGGGTCACATGTAATGGCGCCCTGGGAGATCCTACAGGTTGGAGTTGTGTACCCGTAACATCCTGGGATGCTCTTTCGAGGTTTTGTGACACACGTAATAAGTCCTGAGGATTCCACAGTATGGCCAGTGATGATGAAGACCTGCAGGTGGTGGGCCTACATCCAGTATGAAAAAGGCCTGGATCTGTAGAACTTCCTATGACGAGTAGATTCAGAGATTGATTGAGATAGCAGCAGCAGTGACGATGATGATGACTCGATGACGATTATCTAGTGACGATGATCCAGAGAAGATGACTTGTGCTAGAAGAACTGTGTTGAGAAATACCTTCCTAGTTAAGAGGGAGTGTTGATGTATATGTAACTTCGGAATGTATTTCACATATATGTATATTGTATTCCTATAGAGATGGTATTATTCCTCTATAAGGAAGTGTCGTCATTTATATTGTAAGTGTCGTAACTTATACTTGATGGGTTATTAGACCACCTTATTTGGGGTCGGCCCTGTATAAGTCATGTGGGTCAAAGGGTTATTAGACCACCCTATTGGGGGTCGGCCATGTGGGTCAAAGGGTTATTAGACCACCCTATTTGGGGGTCGGCCCACTCAGCATTATGTTATGTGGTAAAGTTCGAGCCTACATGAGTTAGGTAAAAAGGCAAGTCAAGTCAAGTATAAATAGAGTGTGGGAGGCACTCTATTTACTCACTCACTTCTCACACATGCACTCAAGGAGGAGTGGCGCACTTATGGAGGAGGAGGATCTGCTGCTAGGTTATGGCTATCTCTCTTGGTTGGTTGTATCATTGCTCTATCTATCTCTGAGGAAGTTATTGGGGTTTTTCACCTTTATGGTTTTCCCCAAGTAAATCTTTGTGTCTCTTGTGTGCTTGCATTATTGTCTCCATGATTGATATGCTGTAGATATGTTGTACATGTTGTTCTCTCAGTTAAGATTCTAGATCAGATTGAAGAAAATTCTGAAAATTTAACATGACAGTCATTAAGGACTTGTTCTGCTTCTTCTCGAGAAAGGCAACATCGTAGGATTGTGTCGGCATTGCGTTGATAGAGGACATTGCCTAAGAGGAGATTACGGGAAGCATGGTCGCGGATGCAACAGCGTCCATCATGGTCCACATCGAGTCGAAACTTCTGTGTACGAAGGTAAACCAAAATGTCGTCATGCCAAGGTTCGTCTGACGAGATGATGAATAAATGGTCGTCATTTTTATCAGTATCAACAGTTGGTGATGACGATGATGATGGTAAATCTGTAATGAGTTGAGCAAGTGCTAAGGCTTTGGTGCTCTTCGTGGTTTTGAAAGTCAGGTCATATTCTTGTCAGGATAATCACCCATTTAGCAACACGGCCTTGTAGAAGGAGACAATTCAAGAGATAGACCATTGGGTTAGAATTTGTGACAGCTATAGTATGGCTGATAAGGATGTAATGTCGCAACTTCTGTACTGAAAAAACAACGACGAGGGCTAGTTTCTCTTCGTATGGGTACCGTAGCGGTGGGCCAAATAAGGTTTGGCTCACATAATAAATGACGTGCTCTTAACAAGTAGTGTCTTCTTGAACGAGGACTCCTGAAACGGCATAGTCGAATGTCAAAATGTAAAGAATGAAATCTTTAGAGAAATCCAGAGGGGAGATCAAGGGGGCGTTGGTGAGAGCTTTCTTTAGGTCATCGAAGGCTCCTTGCGCTTGATCGTCCCACACAAAAGGGATGTGGGTACGAAGCAAACGAAGGAAACCATGGACCGTTGTGGCATAATCAGGTACAAAACAGCGAAGGAAATTTGATTTGCCCTGAAGGCTCTGTAATTGCCGAAGCGTATGAGGTGATGGGAGGTCTAAGATGGCTTGGACCTTTAATGGATCAACTGTGATACCTTTCTGTGAAATAATGAGACCTAAAACCAACCTACTAGAACACAAAATACACACTTGAGGGGGTTCAAGCGGATTTTGTATTTGCGACAACGCATGAAGACTTGCCGGAGGTCATTAAGATGATCGGATCATTTTTTCGATTGAGCCGTGAGGTCATCAAGGTAGACAAGGATAATGTGGACCAAGTCATGGAAACAATATGTCATGGCTCACTGAAAAGTGGCTCCATTGTTTTTAAGACCAAAAGGGCATAACCCGGTAAGCAAAAGTGCCCCATGGGGTGGTGAAGGCATTTTTGTACTGGTCTTACTTACAAATGTGAATTTTGTTATACCCGGAGAAACCATCCATGAAAGATAGTACACATGCATCGATAAGTTGGTCGATAAATGGTGTTGGAAAGTTGTCTTTGGGGCAAGCGACGTTTAGGCCGCGGAATTTAGTACAGACATGGATGGTGCCTTGCTTCTTGTTAATTGGTACTGGGTTAGAAACCCAGGTGGTGTAGGCGATGGGGTAAATGACCTCATTATTCAAAGTTACTCAATTTTCGCTTTGACGGCAGGAAGCTTGGATGGATGGATGGGTCGTTGCTTTTGGCGAACAGGTGGTACGTTGGGCCAAGTGTCAATATGGTGTTCTACAATAGCGGGATCAAGACCCAGCATCTCGGTGTAGGACCATGTAAATATGTCTCGAAACTCTTGGAAGAGTTTCTTGTAATTTTGTACCTCATCCTCCGTACATGATGCGCCCAAGAAAATAAGTTCGGGTATTCTCTGTTTAATAGAGATGTCAATTTTAATAATGGGTGAAATGTTGGCCATGTTGCCTTCTTCAAAGGCATCAGGGGCTGGGATTGGGTGCTTGAACCAGTCGACCTTAGTAGGAAGGAAATCTTTGGTTTCAACGGAGAATTGATTCGCTGTGGAAGAGATAGATGCTTCAGGGATGAAGTAAGATCGATGGTTCATATCATCCCAGGGGTAGTCTAGTGCAATAAGTGCTTCAAGGATTTCTTCATCATTACAGAAGCATTGTGTTATCAAATCGGCTAATTGGGGTGCGCTAGTTGACAATATCATATAAATGGTATTGATCTCTTCCGATGAAGAATATTTTGGGGGATATATTTCCTCGATAAGTGGAGGGGATATCTCTAGGTCGGCATTATTCAATTCGTATAGAACTACTCTATAATCTGGGAGATCATGGCAATGATGTGAGTAATGGTCGTAAATGCCGCATATCGCACAAGGGTGGTTGGTACGCAACAATTTATCATGAGGCTGAGGGGGCAGTTCTAGTTTGACAACTGGGATGTTAGTGTCATCATCCAAAATTTGCATGTGTTCTTGAAGTGTCGGTAATTGTGGATATTGATGGGTAGCATGGCCTATATCATCGCATAAAGAGCACTTGGGGGGAGCACGGATTGTTGGGGGATTCTTCTCCAACTTGGGAGTTGGTGGGGCAGTGCGGGTTGTGGGTCCAGTGGTGTAGGTTTGTGGGCCTCTACCCCCATTGTAGCGAAGTTGAGGGGGAGCATTACTAGATGTTGATGCGGTGGCCCCTGTTGGGGGTGGTCAGTTTGGATGTTCGCTACACCAGGGGGTGGACGGTTAGAAGTATTGATGGGTTGCACCGGTTGTAAAACGACATTCGGTGTCGGGGGAGGGGTTGGGCCAGGTAGGTACCACACAGGTAATCCTAATGTTAACCCTAGAAGATTGAGCGTAGCCATTACTAGCGTGTTGATGACTCCTGAAGGAGGAAATAAGAATGGGATAGTGTGAATTGGTGTTGCTCCGATATGACTAGGTACTGCGGGTGGTTGCGGCAGTAATGGTGGTTGTTGAGTAGTTGGTTGTGTGTTGTACGAAAGGGTACACAAATCAGATATTTCAGTTATCCGCAAAGGGGGTGGGATAGATTGGAACGTGGAATTCATGGGAGTATATGAGTATATCCGTAGTCCGACTGAGGAGACGAATGATGCGGGTGCATTCTGAACGGGTTGTTCAATCATAGGTAGAACGTTTTCAGGTGCGGCGAGGGAATTAGGATCGTAGTATGTTATCTGATTGATTTTGACTACACGTCCTTCATGGGGAAACATCATGAGGCGGAAGACGGAAGAAGTGACAACTTTCATTTTATACATGTAACTTTGTCCTACTAAGAGGTTGTAATCAAGCTGAGCATTGATGACCTCTATGTCTATGAGAACCGTTTTACCACCTAATTGCATGGGTACGTTAGCTAAAAGGCCCTACAGTTGAGCTGAACGACCATCGTAAGCTCGTAATGCAGTAGTTGATGGCTGCAGTGTGGGGGATCCGAGTTTCTTCCAAACAAAAGTCGACATTACGCAAGTGGAGGCACCTTCATCGATGATGCATCGATTAATGACAAGGTTTTGAATGGATACAAAGACTTGAAAATCTAATGTTGAAGGAAAACGTGGTTTGGCTTGGTCTAAGTCGAATGTCATCATACGTGAGTCGTTAGGGTCTATGGCACCAATGGCGGACAACAATAATTTCCTCTATGCAGGACAGTTTTTTAGGACTTCTAGGGCGGACATAGCAGCGGGGGACTAGGCTAAGTCTTCTATAATATTATAATTTGAGGTTGCACGAGCATTAGGATTATTGTTGATCCGTCTTAGGGGAAGCGAGGGGCTTTAATACCCCTGTCCATGGGCATATTATGTATGTGTAATGGCTGATCAGTTGGGAGGGTGCTTGTGGATGGATCAGTAGGCATGGTTTTAGGGGATGAACCGTATTCGTTTCGACGAGTTTGGAGGTTGATATCATTTGATGACATCATTAGTAGATGGTGAGTGCCCGAATATTTATGTTGGTAATCAGTTGCAGCATAGGTGATTTGTTGCTGTTGTGCAGCGGATCCTTGTGGGGGATAAATTTGATGGGTGTTTACTACTCCTTGGTTGGGTAAAGGATTTTTCAATATCACAGGTTGCGGTTGAGGATGTGGCGCTGGCTATGTAGCGTGCCCTTGGTGTTGGGCGTTATCAATCCAAATTTGACATGCTTTCTCCAAATGGGGACAATTATGTGTGTAGTGGTTGTATACCGAACAAAAGGAACATGGATGTTTTGTTCTTGAGTTAGGATTTTTACCCTGTTTCGGTGGACAGTCAGGGTTTTGGTTGGCGGGGGAAACGTTATTATTATTCGGGGGATTAGGTGGCTAACCACCTTGGTTTTGGGGTTGATTGTTTCTACGATTGCGTCCTCTTCCGCGGTTTTGTTGACTTCCTTGATTACGCTGGTTGTTCTAGTTTTGGGGTTGGTTTTGCTATGCATATACTTGCCCTTGGGTAATAGGGGGGTTTTGAGGTCATGCAAGTGCTGGAGAAGGCTGCAATGGATAGTAAGCAGGTGGGTTCGGAGGTGGACCCGGTGCTTGTTGTGGTTTTTGGTAACCTTGAGCTATTGGAAGTGTTGGGGCAAAAGGAGTTTCCTATTGAAGGTAATAAGTTGATTGGGCTTGTGAATGAACCGGGGTATGATTGGCCTGTTGGCTATAATATGTAGGTGGTGCATAAGCTGAAGGTGCGTGCCCATAACACTATGGTGGACATGAGGGTCCATGAGTGTGGTGGGTGTGTGTCATTGGAGCATACAAAGTTGTAGCTCTAGAATGAGATGTAGCCCTAGAAAGGTCTAGGGAGTTGTTGGTACTCATCATGGTGAAGGGTTTATTTTGTGACATAACCTGGCCAATGATGTTGTCGGCGGCATGGGATGCCCTCGGTGCGTCATTCCGGGATGGATCACTGCGTGGGGCATCAGGTAAGATGGTGTATAAATAGCCAGACTGGGCGTAGATTAAGTCAAACTGTTGGGCTTTGAAAATGGCTTCTTCTTCCGACTGGGGTCGTTCAGAAGCCACATCCTTGGCTATGATTGGAAGGAGATATTTCAGGAACCAATCCATGAAAATACGGTCTTCAAGCTTGATCTTGCATAAACTACGGTGCTTACACCACTCATGGATATGATCTGTGATATGGGTAGTCATGTTCTGTCTACAAGACAGTAGGATTTCCACTCCCGCATCATAGCGGACAGGTAGTTGAATGAACTGTAGGAAATTCGAGGCAAGGGATGTAAATGTAGGGTGTGTCCCATGAGGTTTCTCGATATACCATTTGGATGCTAAGCCAGTGAAAGTTCTTTGTAACAGACGTAGGCGAATATAGTCATCAACAATGGAGTTTGAAGAACACCATAGATGGAATGACATGATATGATTTTGTGGGTCTTCACCAACCTTCCCTTCAAACTTAGGGATGTCGGATGGGAATTTAGTGGGCATGGGAGGCCAAGTAGGATCATGTCTAATGGGTTCATTTGTTAATCTTGCCAGGTCTTGTAGGTTAAGACTAGCCATAAATGGCAAACTGGCAGAGGGGTGTGACATGGTCACTGGGGCATAAGTGCTAGTGGTAGCATTATGGATCGGGCCACTGCCCCCAAAGGGAATATTAGTTGTAAAAGGGATGTGCCCCCCACCCAAAGGTGTGTGAGAGGGTCTTGCGCCCCCAAGTGTAACATGAGTTGCAAATGGGTTTGGATTGGGTCCAGTAGCTGTTGGGATCTGAGTAGTGGCGGGGATGGTAGGTATAGGTCCCATTGTGGGCATGCCTAGGGTAGGTGTGGGTCCCATATTGGGAATACCTAAGGGATTTGATGTAGTTGTGGCTACCGTGGTGGCCATTGTGGTGGCGGGTGTGGTTGATGTTCCACCAATAGTCCCTGTGAAGAAAGGGTCAAAATTCATACCAGCCATGGGACTAGTGGGTGCGGTGTATGTGGGATTTTCAGATTCTTCCTCAGATTCAAATGTGAAATGAGGTGCGTCAGAATCAGATGATGGGGCTCTATTTCGATGACGTGTGGATTCAAGTGAAAATGCTCTTCATTTATGACGAGTGGTGTCAAGTGAACCGTACTACGAGGGTTCACTTCGGAAGCATTGAGAACTTCTCGGGGACTCAATGGTGACAGTCGGCTAGTAAAACCAATGGGTGGTGGTGAGTGGAAAGGTGAAAAACCCTAATGCAATCGTGTGTGCAGGAGGGGAGCAAAAAAACAATGGCACTCAGGCCAACAACCAAACTCAAAACACTTACTATAAAATTTGTGCTATAATAAGTGGAGTAATCAAAAAATGTGGTCAAAATACCAACAAGTAAACGACTCCTAAAAATGAAAATGGTGGACTCACTAAACCAAGGGGAGGTAGGAGAGCATGCAAGCACCTAACTAAAAAGGTGTTATGGTTCCAACAAGACGTATCCTCTGCAAGGTGATGAAATCCAAGTCAGATAATACGAAACATGGACCCAAAGGCTAATGATAGCCTCCTACCAGGAGGGACACCGGGTAGACAATCCTAGAAGAAAGGCCACTAAGATACCTCATTCATGACACGTCCAAAAAGGTGAATCTACAGCTCTTGTTCTATCGTCGTTGTACTCCCATACGGGTAGTACACCGAGAACAACAAGTAGGTATCTTTCGGTGATTGAATGGATTGCGGTAGTCCACTCAGGCCTCCAGAACCAGTCTTGCTACTTCAAACCTCCTAAGGGAGAGACCTTTCCGACAAGTTGGTGTATAACCATGCCAATAACTACTAAGGGATTTTGGTACCTTAAATGTCAACCACTATGTCTCAAATGAAAGTGAGTGAGGGGTGTTTATTTGGATACCTATCCCCTCAATCTTACCTAACTACAATATTCTTTTGATGTTCCCCAAGTGGGGTTAGAATGTTGGTTGAATTAAATAGATTTTAAGGCTCACTTTGATTTATGGTGACAGAGTGTGTGTAGGAGTGGTTATGTACCAAAAATAAAATGCTCCGCTTGGGCGAAATATCAAGTAAATTAAAATTTTGATTTCAACTTGCAAAATAAAATAAAAAATTAACTAAAAAAATGCTTTAAAACTTTTTCTTTCAATAAACTAATTTTTTTTTAAATGATGTAGTAAAGCAAATAACAGAAAAGGAAAATGAATCTCAAAGGCTGCAAGTAAGACAATGGGCTGTAAAATTACAGGGGAGATGGCTGGAAAAAAAAAATGGGCCGAAATGGGTGACGAAAAGTCAAACGGAAAATTGATGATTTCAGGACGAAATCGTGACTGTCTGTGACAAATCCCGCGATCCAGATCGTGGCGATCTGGGAAAAACTTGTGATCTGTGTCGTGGCTGGGGAGCTGTAAGCCGCGATATGGAATCATGGTTGTGGGTCAAAACCCCGTGATGTGGATCGCGACTGTGGGTTGAAAACACGCAATCTGGATCACGACTAATAGGCAAAAACCCGCGATATTGAGGGAAAAAACAGATTTTTTAAATCGCAGCTTTCGGAGGAAAACCCGTGACGTGGATCATGGCTGCAGGTGTAAAAACTTGCAATTTTCGGGAAGGAAAAATTCGCCGAAAATGAAATCCAAAAATCAAATTTTTGGACTCTGTGGGCTGTAGAAAGGGCCAATGGCTAGGGCAGTGAGCTATGGGCTTAGTAGCAGGCCAGATCTACAATATTAAATTTAAATAACAACAAAAACAATAAGAAATCTAGATCTAAAGAAAGATTCAAATATTCGAAATACATCGGAGTCGCCAAAAACTGTTTCTTGGGTTTTCACCCAAGCATGTGCTAATGAGCACCTACTAACTTGTAGTAGCAGTTTAGATTAAATAGTAAAAGTAAATAAATGTAAAAAGTAAATATTAAACTAACATATGCAAAAAAGTAAATCTAAATAAAAAACAGTAAACAAAATAGATCCATGAGAGACATAAATAAAAACTTTAATATTTTTTATTACCTCAAAGGTTGAGGATGGTTGAGCTTGAGCAGCTACAATAGTGAGTTGCTCCAAAGCTCCAATGATCTCTTCTTCTCTAAGATGCTAAGGGGGATCTTCAAACTCAAAAAGGAGGCTAGGGCTCTCAAGAAAGAATTTGGCAACATAAGGATAGGATGAATGTGGATGAATAGTGAGGAGCCTCTATCACCTTTTTATAGCTTTTAGGTAATGGGGAATACCATTATGGTTTAAGGAAACCAATGGTATTGGTAAAAATGGTTTAGGTTTCTTTTTCCTCTTTTTCCCTCTCTTTCCTTTTTTGAATATATTTTTGAGTTTTATTCCCTTTTAATTGATTTTGGGAATTTTGGACCCTTTTTTAGGGTTTTTTGTATTTTTTGAGGAAAAATAAAGATTTTGAGGGGAAAAAGATGGATTTTGGTCTTTTTGGTGACCATTTCCATAAATCTTCATTCTTGTTATTGACAAGTTCTAATAAAAGTTAAATGACATTGCGGGAAAAGAAACATACCATGCTTGCATCATTGTAAAAACTAACTATGAAATAAGATTACATAAAATAAACAAAAGCATATAAATAAAAGAGTACCACATTCTCATGAAATGAAATATGTCTCCTAATAATTCATGGTTGAAAACTAAATACAACATTAAAAATTTAAATAAAATATGCATGATGCACATAAAACTATAAACCTACAATCTATGTGGGAGAAAATCTCAAGAAGTTTTATTCTACTCCATCATAAGTTGGGCATATGCTCCAAGAGTCCTCCTAGAGAATGTAGAAGAAACTCTCTTTTATACATGAACATGTATAGAAACTAAAATAACAAATAACAATTTCATATCCACAAATCTCTCATGTGGTTACTATTGATGTTGGAAATGATTTGTTCCAAACCAAATATTTTCGACTTCAAAGTCGTCTAAACTATGAAGAGATGAGAATGAACACCTTGATTTTAAATCCTATCAAAGAAGAGTTCACATAATCCACACCTTCATGTTGATATTAGGGGAGACATGCTATGCATTTTTATTTTTATTTTTTTTTAAATATTAATGAGTAAAGGATGAAACAAAAGATACGGCCTTGACAGTACTAAAAGTAAACAAAATCTGAAAAATATTAGTATTAAGTTGCAAATGTTGATTTTTAATATTAATTGTGGAATTACAATAGTAATTGAAAACAATGAATAATCAGAAGCATAAACATCCATAGTCAACACAGAAATTTACCCTAGGGAAACCCTCTATAACTTGAGGGAGAAAACCCCGGCAAAATCTTCCATAGTATATTGATAGATAGCATAGAATGTTTCCTTTACAATGAGCAGATTACATCAATAACCCCTGGTGAAATCTCAGAGAGAAATACCAAGCACCCCTGGTGCAATTACAGAGAAAGAGATATAGAAGAAAAATAGAACTCATAATAATATTCTACACTAAACCAATTCATTGATTTGGTCACATGCACAAAAGTTGTGAACTGCCTTCAAGACAGGATTCACTATGACATTGGTTTTATCAATCCTGCATGACAAGTTGCACCATATTTCTCATGCTTTGGATTTTATCTTTGTCTCCTTACTTAAGGATGAACTCACCCTTCAACTGGACGCTAGATCACTTAGTTAGGTGGCTAACTCAATTGTCACCATGCAAGTGTCATAACTCAAGTGTCACAACTCAAGTGTTGTAACTCAAGTGTCACAACTCAAGTGTCGTAACTCAAGGGTCATCTTTTACTTTAACTCAAGTTTCGGCATGCAAGTGTTCTCTTTTAGTTTAACTCAAGTGTCATCATATATAACACTTAGTTAACTAAATCTTCTTTGTTAACACTTTAGTTAACTCTTTTACTGAAGTCTTCTTGTTAACACTTTAGTTAACTGTTTTAGCACACTTGATAACAGAAGTATTTCATGTTAACACATAGCTAACTCTTTTAGCACATTGATCACTGAAGTCAACAAATTCGAGTTCTCTCTTATCTTAAATCATGTTATCTTTATCTCTTTTCTTATCTACATGGTCCACTTGTGACAACTTAATTATTTATAATATCAAATATAATAAGGATATTTTTCCAATGATGTGATCATTTCATTCTACTCTAGTTGCAAGTGGTCATATGCTAAAGTAATTCACTCTAGAGGTGGCCAATCCTTGTTGAGATATTGTAACTTCAAAGAATATTATATTTGTACTTTATTATTCCGGAGATGTTTCATTCCTCCGTGAAGATCTTATTGTATATCCGGAGATGTTTATTCCTCCGTCGGAATGTGGTAACTCGGGTTATTAGACTTCCCTAGTAGGGGTCGGACCTGTATGTGTTATGTGGGTCAAAGGGTTATTAGACCACCCTAGAGGGGTCGGCCCAGTTAGTTGTAGTGGGGTATTTAACCTATTGGTTAAATACGAGCCTACGTGTACTTGTGTAAAATACATATCAGAGTAGTGTATAAATAGAGGAGGTGTGTTCCTCATTACATACACTCACTCACTTGAGAAAGGCGCATTTGTGGAGGAGAGGTCTGCTATGGAGGAGAAGGAGCTTATGCTCAGGGTTTGCATCTTTGTATATTGTTGGTCATCTATATTGAGGAAGCTTTGCTGGGTTTTCTACCCCATGAGGGTTTCCCAGGATAAATCTCTGTCTCTTGTGTTTATGCTATGCTTGCTGTTTCTTCAGTGATCCTGTATATGCTATTATTGTGAAATGGAATGTAATGCTGCTATTTTCTGTCTTAGCATATTGAATTTTAACATGGTATCAGAGCTAACCTGAAGGAAGACAAGGTATGGCACTAAAGACACTTGCTTTACTTACGACAATTTGAAGGTTAGGGTTTTACATAGCAAAAACCAGTCATCGTAGCACTTTCGCTATAAATCCGTTTTGGCAAAGTTTTCGGATCTGAAATTGTTACAGGACGAGGATAAAATCTCCAGGTACCTTGTGTCCAAAGTACAACCTCTCATTCGTTGTACTTTGTGATTTATGATCTGTACAATATAGGGTTTCTGCCTCTTCCAGATCTGAGTCAAAATCAGGTGACCTTGGGAAAAAGGTCATATCTTGGGCTAGGAAGCTCCAAATGAAATTTCGTAAAACGTGACAGGTAGTAAACAGTCTGCACTATCTCAGAAAACTTTTTCAGAGGCCGAAGTTGAACCAGTGACACGTGGAACTCCGTACAAGTGCGCTCTCCTGTATTATCCCATAAACAGGTCACATTGCGACACTTGGCATAACTCTCTCTCAGAAAATCCAATTGAGGTCAGACCTGTCAGGATGGAAAGATAATAGGCCGAGCTATCTCAGAAAAATTTTTCAGAGGCCGAAGGTCAAACAGTGACACGTGGCACGCCGTACAAGTTCGCTCTCCTGTATTTTCCCAAAACAGGTCACGTTGCGACATTTGGCATAACTCTCTCTCAGAGAATCCAATTGAGGTCAGACCTATCAGGATGGAAAGATAACAGGTCAGGCTATCTCAGAAAACTTTTTCAGACCCTGTGGATCAAAAATTTCGGAGTTACACCAGAAACAATCAGGTACATATTTCTGTCAAAACAGAATTATTTTTTGGTACCTTCATTAATGGCTTCCGAAATTTAGGGCTTTGAAGAAAGTTGGAATTTTTGTAATCGGAGACCACGGATGGATGCTACTCATCAAAATAGAAATTTAGAGACCAAGATCAGAATTTTTGGTTGGGCAGAAGGCCGGGCTTGATTAGACCCTAGTTCGGGACTTTGATCAGAAAAGTGGAAAATTAGGGCTTCTGTAAAAATGGGAATTTTTGAAATCTGTGACCACGGCTGGAAGCTCCTCAGAAAAATAGAAGCTTAGAGATTTGGATCAAAATTTTTGATGGGGCAAAAGAGTGGGCTTCATCAAACCCCAGTTCAGGGTCACGTCCAGTGAATCCAAAAGTTTCAAAGGCAAAATTGAGGAGTAAAACTTTGCAGTTTTCAAATTCTAAATATATCAGTTTGATCAGCTCATCAAGGCGCATATTTCTATCCTTTCGGAAGTCTGAAATTCAAAGTTTGAATTTTTGGGGTTTCTCTGACAAACCCATATCCAGCTCCAGGTCCAGTTCTTGCAAATCAAGTGGATAGGGTTAATCCTAGAAGAAGATGGATTGGTCACCTACATAAGTGAAGGAGTTCATGTTTCAGAGGGAGATGAGGCTAAGGCTTTACATAAGGAGATTACAAGCGATCTCGATAGGTATGACTCATCGAGGTATGTTTTGAGATTTGTTCATGATTAAGTTTATGGTATGTTTGTCTTCATGTTATTACAGTTAGTACAATCTTGATTTTAGAATTGTTGTATCACCTTAACCAAATTATGAATGCATGATAGAAGATATTCATTGGTTAGGGTGTTGACACTTATGATTGTACTAATGCATTATGGTGTTGTGTGAGGTTGAGGTTGTCTGCTAACAAGATACAGGTACATCACAAAAGACAAATCAGGCTCCATGACCATGAAAACATGAAGACAAAGACTCATCCATAATCTTTGTTCTACTTACGAGGTATGTATGACTTTGTTATATTATGCTTAACCTATGAGACATGCAGGTTCTAGCTCAGGATCTCTAAATCATTGAAGAGATTGTTTAGGTATGTTGTACATAACCAAGTAGGTATACTAATCCAGGTATGTTTCCCATGAATCTTACCTTGTGTTAGGATCCCTTATATTGGAATGATTGGTTATGCTTATTCATAAAGTTAGTAATCAAGGGATTATGCATATTATATCTTTTATCAATGATATGCATGAGTAAAAGAAGACTTCCCTGAAATCTTGAATACTAATGTTTATTAACTATAATCATGACTATACGTTTTCAAGATTATTTAGTACTATAATGTTTTGATAGCATATACTAATGAGTGTATGTTTGTGTATGAGATCATGAGGATGACTCTTGAGCATGCACAGTGGTACAGAATGAATAGAAGTTCAAAAGACATACAGAAGATCAAGCGGGAGGCAGCCACACAAACATAAAAGATAAGTATTTGAGTTGCTATTTGAAATAGTAATGATATTGCCTGCATGCATATTTGTATTCCTAGAATATATAATGCTGAGTGTAAACATTCATAGAGCATTGAACAGTATACAACTAATGTGCATATGTTTGGACAAACATTCCATTGTTGCTTGTCTAGAATGAAACCTCTTTGCTGACATGCTGAGAGTTGTGCACACTCTCGATAGTATGTTCTGGTAGAGATGGAAGGCATCTAGATAGCCACTGTATGCATACAGGATATGGGAAAGTGTTGTGCCAAAGTATTGGTCAAAATAGTTGCATCACTATGTAAATGATATCTGTATGCATAATGGGTTATCTTTTGATGATTATGAAGTATTACTAATCATGTACTTAATTTTGATTTGTAGGAAAGGTTATGAAGAATGATGGACACCGTACAAGTGGTGGATGTTCAAACAAGAAGATTTACAAATCAAACAAAATATAGAAGGCTCATGGCTAGAAGATTCTCTTAGAAAGGGGAAGAGAATCACGACAAGATGTTTGCTCCAAGTATGGTGTAATTAAAGAAGAAGTATGAATCAGGTTCTGTATAGGTACCTAGGATCGATAATAATTTGATAAGCTTAATGATCACCATGGGTGATGTGGATCTCAACCTTTGCTACAAGGTTGAATATGATACACATATGACATGGATGCAAGAAGGAACTCACCACAGAGTTCGAATGATATTGAGGCTCATATCAGTAGACCCATCTAACGAGAGATGGCACAGATAGATATGCAGAAGATCATTCAATGCAGAAATGAAAAATGAAAGATCTCAAATTGATGCTTTACTTCCTAGGTCTGGAAGTATGGCAAGGCTCAGAAGGAATATTTCTCAACCAGGGAAAGTATGATGAGAAATATGACTTGAGGTGTTGGAATGGCCACTCTTATGGATTCCAACTTGAAGCTGTTAGGGGATAACTCATCAGAGTTAGTGGATATAACTCTGTACAGTCAAATTATTGGGTCTTTGATATATCTAACATATACTAGGTTAGATATATGCTTTGTTATGAACACCTTGAGTTAGTATCTAGTGGAAACTAGATGTGTTTACCTGATAGTTGCAAAGTATGTGATGAGGCACATAAAGGACATGATAGAATTTGATCTATGCTATCTTGAAGATCATGACTTCAGATGGCTATTCAAATTCTGATTAGGCAGGAAGTGTATCAGACAAGAAGAACACATCGAGAGGATGTTATTGTCTGGGTTTAGCCATGATCTCGTGGTTTAGCTGGAAGCAGTCTAGTGTGGCTCTCAGCACAAGCGGAATATATGGCTGCTTGCTCTGCTAGTTGTGAAGAAGTTTGGCTTTAGGATTGTTTGACTTAGAGATAGAACCAACTGAGATCCTATGTGATAATTAGAGTTGTATCAATATGACATAGAATCTAGTGTTCCATGATAAGTCAAAGAACGTAGGGAACTAACAAGATATGACGCAGAAAGGAACTCTAAAAGTTTGAATTTGTAACAAGTTACCGTTGTACTAACCAAACCTCTACATCAAGTGAAGAAGTTACCAACCAAACCTCTGTCTCGAGTGAAGTTTACTTCCGAGACAAGCTTGGTGTAGTTTAAAAGGACCCTCCTCGAAAGGGGGAGTAGTATAGTCACTACTGATGAGATTGTCTCATCGAACAACAAGGTCATTGATGAGGTAACCTGTTCTCTACACCCAGTTACTTAGAATTATTTAGATTTAGGACCATTATACTTAGAATACTTAGCTTTACTTATACATGCTAGTTGTGATGTATACATGCTAGATGTGATGTATACATGTTTTGATGTGTTAGTAAGAATACATGCTAGTTGTGATGTATACATGTTTTGGTGTGATGTATACATGTTTTGATGTATTGGTGAGAATACATGCTAATGTGTTAACTGCTCTTGTATAGATGAGAATACAGAAAGGGATTGGATCATCCCTGGACTTTTAGTCCTAAAGAGAGCCGTAGACGTGAGGTCTCTGAGAATGAAGTCCTTGGTGGACTTGAGGGGATTGGATCATCCCTGGACTTTCAGTCCTAAAGAGAGTCGTAGACGTGAGGTCTCCGAGAATGAAGTCCTTAGTGGACAGTTGAGGGGATTGGATCATCCCTGGACTTTCAGTCCTAAAGAGAGCCGTAGACGTGAGGTCTCCGAGAATGAAGTCCTTGGTGGACTTGAGGGGATTGGATCATCCCTGGACTTTCAGTCCTAAAGAGAGCCGTAGACGTGAGGTCTCCGAGAATGAAGTCCTTAGTGGACAGTTGAGGGGATTGGATCATCCCTGGACTTTCAGTCCTAAAGAGAGCCGTAGACGTGAGGTCTCCGAGAATGAAGTCCTTAGTGGACAGTTGAGGGGATTGGGATCATCCCTGGACTTTCAGTCCTAAAGAGAGCCGTAGACGTGAGGTCTCCGAGAATGAAGTCCTTAGTGGACAGTTGAGGGGATTGGGATCATCCCTGGACTTTCAGTCCTAAAGAGAGCCGTAGACGTGAGGTCTCCGAGAATGAAGTCCTTAGTGGACAGTTGAGGGGATTGGGATCATCCCTGGACTTCGGTCCGAAAGAAGAGCCGTAGACGTATGTCTCCGATAATGAAGGGATTGGGATCATTCCTGGACTTCGGTCTGAAAGAAGAGCCGTAGACGTATGTCTCCGATAATGAAGGGATTGGGATCATTCCTGGACTTCGGTCCGAAAGAAGAGCCGTAGACGTATGTCTCCGATAATGAAGGGATTGGGATCATTCCTGGACTTTGGTCCGAAAGAAGAGCCGTAGACGTATGTCTCCGATAATAAAGGGATTGGGATCATTCCTGGACTTCAGTCCGAAAGAAGAGCCGTAGACGTATGTCTCCGATAATGAAGGGATTGGGATCATTCCTGGACTTCTGTCCGAAAGAAGAGCCGTAGACGTATGTCTCCGATAATGAAGGGATTGGATCATTCCTGGACTTAAGTCCGAAAGAAGAGCCGTAGACGTATGTCTTCGATAATGATAGGACTGGATCGTCCCTGGACTTCGGTTCAAAAGGTACATGACTGGTTTACATCATTCCTTGACGATGTCGATGATCATGTGATGACGATGCTGATGATCGTATGATGACGATGCTGATGATCGTATGATGACGATGCTGATGATCGTGCGGTGATGATGCTGATGATCGTATGATGACGATGCTGATGACGATGCTGATGATCGTGTGATGACGATGCTGATGATGATGCTGATGATCGTATGATGACGATGCTGATGACGATGCTGATGATCGTGTGATGACGATGCTGATGATGATGCTGATGATCGTGTGATGACGATGCTGATGATCGTGTGATGACGATGCTGATGATCGTGTGATGACGATGCTGATGATCGTATGATGACGATGCTGATCGTGTTGCTGTTGATAGTGTGATGATGATGCTGCTGATCGTGTGATTACGATGCTGATGATCGTAATGCTGATATTGATGTTGACATTGATGTACCAGTAACTGTTTGAGTTACTGATGAAGACAAATTGAAGAAAGCTTCCAATGATTTATAGATGTATCATGTATGATGTTGATGACTCCTTGCTCGTGCAGATGTTGTTATAATATCCTTCTCGTTAAGGGGGAGTGTTGAGATATTGTAACTTCAAAGAATATTATATTTGTACTTTATTATTCCGGAGATGTTTCATTCCTCCGTGAAGATCTTATTGTATATCCGGAGATGTTTATTCCTCCGTCGGAATGTGGTAACTCGGGTTATTAGACTTCCCTAGTAGGGGTCGGCCCTGTATGTGTTATGTGGGTCAAAGGGTTATTAGACCACCCTAGAGGGGTCGGCCCAGTTAGTTGTAGTGGGGTATTTAACCTATTGGTTAAATACGAGCCTACGTGTACTTGTGTAAAATACATATCAGAGTAGTGTATAAATAGAGGAGGTGTGTTCCTCATTACATACACTCACTCACTTGAGAAAGGCGCATTTGTGGAGGAGAGGTCTGCTATGGAGGAGAAGGAGCTTATGCTCAGGGTTTGCATCTTTGTATATTGTTGGTCATCTATATTGAGGAAGCTTTGCTGGGTTTTCTACCCCATGAGGGTTTCCCAGGATAAATCTCTGTCTCTTGTGTTTATGCTATGCTTGTTGTTTCTTCAGTGATCCTGTATATGCTATTATTGTGAAATGGAATGTAATGCTGCTATTTTCTGTCTTAGCATATTGAATTTTAACAATCCTTAGAGGATACTTAAGAGCTTCTCCATCTCTAAGACCATGGTTAGTAGTATGTCACATAGCATTCATGCTTCGACAAGTAAAGCATCACCTCAATACATGAGGCCCCACCTCAACACATGAGTATCTTTCCTGACACACAAGACCTTAGTATTGACAAACAAGATTGTACAACACCCTCACTTTGACATACAAAGCACTTATGACTCCACATGAGGCTTTAACTTTTACACATAAGGCTTAGTCATTCTTGATTCCAACTTAAGATTCTACTCCAAGTTTCCCAAGTCTAACTCAAGATCCTATAAGGTACTACCTAGACACACAAGGCTCAATCTTGGTGCACAAGTTTGACTTGGAGAATGACTCATGATGCTATAAATTTAACACTCCCTCTCAGTGAGAGAGGAATTCTCTACCATGCCAAGATTATCTCGGAAGTAGCTATACTTCATCAAGGGCAAAGGATTAGTCAACATATATTCTATCTGCTCATTAGTAACAATGTACTAAAGTCTTATGGCACCTCTATGGACCATGTCTCTGATGTATTGAAATTTCATCTCAATGTATTTTGGCCTATCATGAAACATGGAATTTTCTAAGAACTTAATGCAGCTCTGATTCTCAGAGCGAATGATAGTATTCTCAAGCTTCTCACCAAACAACCCAACAAGTATCTTCCTAACAACACACCTTCTCGACAAGCATTACTAGCTGCAATATACTTTTCTTCTATAGTACTTTGGGATATGGATCCTTTCTTCCTACTGGACCAAGGGATCATAGTTAATCCCAGTATAAAATAATATATGGATGTACTCTTTCGATAAATTAGTACTACCACCCTAGTCAGATTCAGCATATCCAAGTAGCATCACTCCACCACTGGAAGCATATATGAATCCATAAGAAATAGTACCTCGAAGGTATCTAAGCACATGCTTGGAAGCAACCCAAATTATATGTCTTGGATCATACATGACTGACTCAAGATACTCATAACATAACATATGTATGGTCGATTATGTATCAAATACATCAAGGAACCAATGACCTATCTATACATGGTAGGATCCACTAGGTTTGATCTAGAATCTAATTCATGTAGTTTCTTTAGATTACACACCATTGGTGTGGACATGAATTTACAGTCCATCATACCAAATATATAAAACACATCAACTGTGTACTTTCCTTATGAAATAAAGATCTCATCTTTCTTTTGCTAAACTTCTAAACCAAGAAAATAGTCCATAAGACCTAAGTATTTCATTTTGAACTCAAAAGTGAGCTCCGTCTTGCACCAAGCTATGTATTGTTCCTCTCCAGTAAGGAACAAGTCATCAACATAGAGAACCAAGATCAGTGCTTGGTTCTTCACAACCTTGAAATACAAGTTGGGGTCAGCTTCACTTTTGGAGAATCCCAAGCTCTGAAGATAGTTGTCAATCCTTGAATAACAATCCCTTGGGGCCTGCTTAATCCCATACAATGATTTCTTAAGTTTGCATACATGGGAATCCTTCCCATGAACTACAAACCCCTCAGGTTGTTGTATGTATACTTCTTCCTCAACTTCACCATTTAGAAAGGAAATCTTCACATCCATTTGGTGAAGTTTCCACCCCATAATTGAGGCAAGGGAAATGATGGCTCGAATACTGGTGTACCTGGACACAAGAGCAAATGTCTCATCATAATCTATCCCTTCTTTATGTGAGAAACCACGAACCACAAATCTTGCTTTATATTTTTCAATACTTCCATCAGCTACATTTTGATTTTATACAGACACTTGGAAGTTACTACAGACTTCCCTTCCATTTTAGGAACCACTTTCCACACATCATTTTGCATTATGGATTTGTATTCTTCCACCATGCAATCTTTCCATACCTACTGCTTATCAACTTCCTCATAGGTGGTGGGTATTGAATCACTGATGTGACTCATCTGAGCTACATATCTTAAATATCTTTCAAGTCTCCTTCACTCCCTGAATGTGTTTGGTGGTGCTCCATGTTTTTCTACCTCTTGCAAAATCTCTCGACACCAGGAAGATCTCCTCTTAGCAAGAGGCTCATCAAGAAATTTTTCTACCAATTCTACTGGCTCTTCGGGATCAAGCAGATCTAAGGACTCTTCTGGACTCTCCCTCTAAACATATGAATGGGGAGAATCAGAAGCTAGATCCTCCATGATGGGAGTCTCATGCTCCTCCATATCTTAATCACATTGAATTTCTCCAGAGCACTTGAAAGTAGCCTCTTCACGAAATGTTACATCTCTATTGACTTCAATGTGCCTTTGTCCTAGAACATATATTCTATAAGCTTTGAAGGATTCTATATATCCAACAAATGTGCCTTTATTTTCGGATGGCTCCATCTTTGTCCTATTCTCTTTTGGCACATGAATGTAGACATGAAAACTGAAAATCTTCAAGTGTCCAACATCTAGTTTTTCACCAGTGAAAACTTCTTCAGGATTCTTTTCTCCCAGGATAGCATGAGGACTTATGTTATGTATATAAATAGTAGTGTTGGAGGCTTCTTCCCATAAGGAAGTAGGAAGGTCCTGATCACACATCATAGTTTTCACAACCTCACAAATTGTTATGTTCTTTCTTTCAACATCCCCATTTTGTTGGGGGTTGTAAGGTATAGTTAGTTATCTTCTTATCCCTACCTCTCAACAAAATTCATTAAATACATGAGACTTGAACTCTCCTCCATTACCAAATCTCAAAGCACAGATATGCTTTCTAGTTCAATTGTCAACCAATGCTTTAAACTCTTGAAACTTGTTGAAAGTTTCACTATTTTCCTTCAGAAAATAGATCCAAGACTTTGTGCTTCCATCTCCACTTGGATCCCATCATTTCCATGGACCCATAGAGTTTCCTTGACATGTACAATTTTGCATCTCATGAATTTCACCAGTTTGCAGGGTCCCTCTCTCCATGACAATTGTTGACATTTCATTAGCACAAGGTTGTAAGGTGTACACGCCTTTGACAAGGGACTCATAAACCTGCAGGAATGAGGTTCATTTGATTTATCACAAGATATAGAATGGCATGGATGGTCCAATCTAACCCATCTCCATATCACCTCCACATGTTTGAGGTGGGACAATGATTGGGCAGGGTCTACTACCCTATGGAATCATTTTCCTTCCATTTTTCCCACCTCCTCAATCATTAAATTATAAATCAGTGATGCAAAGGGATAAACATGAAAGAGTTCCTCCATAGATTGTTCCTTCCTTTATACCCGCATCTTGCATCACTAAGTCATAGATTAGTGATGAGGAGAAAAGAAGGAAGAAGGATAACTATGCTTCCTTTGATTGCTTCCATGCTCCCTACCCTCTACACTCCACATTTGTTTCATTTTTAGGGGTAGAAGGTGAGAAAATAATGAGGGTTCAAAATGGACCTTCATTATTTTACTCTTGTGTGTGAACTAGGCATATGGACATGTAAGTTTTGAACTCGACTAGAACTTCAAGTTACCAATATGACCCAATCATCCACTTGAACTACCTCCAATTGTTAGTGGATTCAACATAGGAGCTCAAGCACTTGTGCTTGGTCATTAGAGCCATCAATAAACAATCCATTTCATTTACTCTTAGTCCTTCATGAAACAATAAAATATGTTCATGGACTAAATGAAAGATCGCTATGCAGCTCAAAGTCAATAGGACATTTTGATGGCAAGAAGGCCCAACCTTGGAATATCAAGAATGGTGTTATCCTCTTTGAACATCACATCTATTTTTGACCTAGATATCCCCTTATTACATAGGCTCTTTCTCGCAAACATGAACCTCCCTTGGCTAGTCATGTGGGTTTCAACAACATCAATTGCAATGTATTCTCTTGACCATAAGTGAATTATTATGTGAGTGGTTTCTGGTTGTATGAGGAACTTACCAATGCAACAAGGTGGAAATTATTCCTTATCTTGGTCTTATCCAACCTAATTACATCCCCATCCAAGAGTGGGAAGAGGTATCGATGGAATTCATCATTGCTCTAACACTCTGTGAACGTAAGAACATTACCTTTGTGGTGGTTGATCATTTGATTGACTACCAAATTTATAGGTATTGAAGTTGTTAATTTATTATTTAGCATTGTTTATACAATCCATGGGTCTTCCCATTGTATCATTTTTTCTAAAGATCCCAACTTTGTCGATAATTTTTTGCCTCCAAATTGATGGATAAATTAAGTTGGTTCGCAACTCTTAGAAGGATACCTTTGAATGTATATAGATGATAAGAAAGTGAAATGGGAATAATGGTTACATCTTGAAAAATACTAGTATAACACTACCTATCACTCTTCTACCAAAATGACCCTCATGAAGGCATTAATGGCTATGAAACCCATTACCCAAGGATTGGGTCATTCAAACTATTTGTGTAGCTACTTGCACTTTATAGGGGATACAAACCATTCCTCACGGATAACTTGTCCATGTTAACCAACTTAAATGAAACAAGTTGATCAACACCTCTCATGATGTTCATTTGTTCTTGGAGATATAGAGTAGGGAACCTTAAGGAAATGGAGTAAGAACAAGCTTCAACTGAGGTTCTATGGCCATAGAGTGTATAACGGTTGGGGAGGTTGCATATGTTCTTGAGATTCCCAACCAGGGGAGACTTCATGATGTTTTTCATGTCTCTCATTTAAAGAAGGTTGGCCTTAAAGTGGTCACTCAAACAAATATTATGATGACAAATAAAAAAGGCAAACTCACTTCAGAGCTTGAAGAAATTATGGAGGTAAGCATGAGGAATATTACAAGAAAGCAAATTCCTAAATATAAGATAAAGTTGAAGGGTTTCCTAGAAGAGGAAGTAACATGGGAAGCATAAAGTTTTCTAGAGGAGCACCCAAGTTTTCAAATGTTGAAATTCTCTAGCATCTTGGATAGACTTTGACTATTAAATAAAAGAAAAAAAGGCACCTTCCTCTTTTTATGCTTTACATATAAACATGTTTTAGTTCATCTAGTTGAAGTAATATTTTTTTATATAAGTGATTTGAAGTTCGATGGGTTTTTCCACTAGTGGAGTAATTTAATGTTGTACAGGGATCTAAATGCATGTTTTTTTTGAGCTATTATATGACATACTTTGTAATTTTCATGGGGTGCCAATGCATCTTTTCAATTTTTGAGCAATTTTTCAGCATGTGGCTCTTATTGTTTGATTTCTCAACTTCAAGGACAAAGTTATTTTAAGATGGTGGGAGTGTTGTATACTTAATCATAACATATTTGTTAGGTGTTAGACTATATGTAAATACATTATTTTGTGTAGTAGCTCATGATTTTGTTGCGCCGAGAGGGGTTCTACAGCCCAATATGAGGGAGGGAGATGTTGTCACGTAACGTAGCGTTATGCACACCAATAGAAAAAATTAAATTAAACTAAAAAATATATTTATGTTGGCTTAATTTAAAAAAAAATCAAAACTCCAACATGGTGGAGATGTTGTCACGTAACATAGCATTATGCACAAAAAAATCAAAATTAAATTGATGTTGGCTTAAATAAACAAAACTTTAAAATAAAATTTAAAAAGTAAGTAAATTGATGTGGGCTTAAATTTAAGAATATATACAGTTACCCCAATTCTCATTTATTACTATCATAAATTTTTACAAATATATGAGTATATATGAGAAAGTTTTACAAATATATGAATATATATGATAATTATCAATGTGCATTCAACAATTAAATGTTTCTTTAATAAATCAAATATAATTAGAACTTAATAATTTTTTAAGTAAATTTTAGTCATTTAAAAAAAGTTTGTATATACTCTTAACTTTAAGTTGCTAAATTAAGATTTATAACAGGTGCTTCTCATACCTATTGGGTAAATGTTTAGTAGCAAATGCTTCTCCTACAGATTGGGTAATTGTTTAGTAGCAAGTGCTTTTGGTACATATTGGGTAATTGTTTCTTTAAAGGCACATTCTCACCAAAAGGATCTTGTACAGATTGGGTAATTGTTTCTTTAAAGCCACATTCTCACTAAAAGGATTTTTTTACGTGATACTAACCTTTGTAAAAATTATTTATTTTTACTTTCCCTTTGTATATTGTTCTTTACTAAATTTAAATGACAACTACAAAAATATAGATTAAAGATAGATTAAAATAAAATTAAAATAAATTAAGAGTAATTAAATTGATGTAATTTGAACAAATAAAATTAAAGAAAAGTTTAATTGTTCAATGATTAGTAATGCTTCTCATTTATTTCCTAAGTTAATTTTAGTCATTTAGAAAATGGATTGTATATATTATTAAGTTGCTAAATTAAGATTAATAGCAAGTGCTTCTTGTACATATTGGGTAATTGTTTAATAGCAAGTGCTCTTTTTAATTATTTATTTAAATGCACATTCTCACTAAAAAGATTTCTTTAACCTAACCTTTGTAAAACCTATTTATTTTTACTTTACTTTGTATATTATTCTTTACTACTCAATCTAAATGGCAATTACCAAAAGTCAGAAAAAGATAGATAAGATGGCAATATGGTTATACTATAATGTTCTTTAGATGGATTAGAGGTAAGATGGCAATATAGTTATACTATAATGTTTTTTAGATGGCCATTGGAATTGGGTTACGGCAAAATTTACTAAA
This sequence comes from Larix kaempferi, assembly GCA_027924585.1. Classification (NCBI taxonomy): domain Eukaryota; kingdom Viridiplantae; phylum Streptophyta; class Pinopsida; order Pinales; family Pinaceae; genus Larix; species Larix kaempferi. The sequence goes on from BSBM01000348.1 coordinate 8,878,664, forward strand.
ATTAAGGATGTTTGTAGGAGTGAGTTAAGCATGTATTTAGTTATGGATTGTAATAGAAGTGAGTTAAGTATTTAGATATGGATTGTAATAGGAGTGAGTTAAAAGTTTAATAATATTAGGGTTATGCTAAATATATATATACAATATTAAGGTTAATAATATTAGTTGGTACTAAGAGGGTTAATAATATTAAGGTTATATGGTCGATAATATTAATTTATTAGTCAACAATATTATGGTTAATAACATTGGTCCACAATAATATTATAACTCTTGATTAAGTACAGTGCATTGAATTTAGTGTTATCTCATTTACTTCAATTGAATATGGCTCTTGATTGAGTACAGTGCATTGATTTCAATGTTAGCCGATTCATTTCAATTCGCTATGGATCTTGATTGAGTACAACACATTGATTTCAGTGTTATCCAATTCAATTCTATTGACTATGGCTCTTGATTGAGTGCACTGCATTGATTTTAGTGTTATCCGATTCAATTCAATTGAATATGGTTCTTGATTGAGTACAGTGCATTGATTTTAATGTTATTCGATTCAATTCAATTGATTATGGCTCTTGATTGAGTACAATGCATTGATTTCAGTGTTATTCGATTCAATTCAATTGATTATGGCCCTTGATTGAGTACAGTGCATTGATTTTAGTGTTATTTGATTAAATTCAATTGATTATGGTTCTTGATTGACTACAGTGCATTGATTTCAACGTTGTCTGATTCAATTCAATAGACTATGGCTCCTGATTGAGTACAGTGCATTGATTTCAATGTTATTCGATTCAATTCAATTGACTATGGCTCTTGATTGAGCACAATGCATTTATTTCAGTTTTATCTTATTCAATAAAGTTAAATATGGTGTTTGATTGTTGTACAATCATTCATGTTATCATGTCTTCTCATAATGGAGATATGGGTGATTTGCATGTTGAGGAAGTAAGAACATAGACATGAGAACATTTTAGGTGACATAGAAAGAAGTTAGCAGATATCATTAATGAACAAAAGGAAGAATGAAGAAGGGAAAAAAATGAACAACAAAAAGCATGACAATAAGTTCAATCACAACAAATGACACTTGACTAAAAGCAAGAAGAGAGAAAAAGAAATTATGTGAAGCAAAGAGAATTTTTCCAAAACATATCACAATAAATAGAAGTTGACCAACAACAAGAACACAAAATGATAGATTATGATATATATGCCAAAGTTGAACATGAAATTGTTAGACAAGATACTGATGCCAGAAATGTTGAGATAGCACCAACAATGTATATTCAAAATAAGGGTAATATATCGGTAGCATTTGCATATATGCGACTTGTAGCATTTGCAAATAATCTATTTCTCATTGATTATACATGTTATCACTCGGAATTTACCTTTGGCTGTATCAAGGAAACCCCGAGGTAACCTCAAAACAATCTTTAGACTTAACATTGGCCTCTTTCAGTCAAAGAGGGATCTCTCTATAAATCTACTATCCAATGTAACTATGATAGCAGCTTGACAATAAAATCAATGGCCAAATATGTAAAATAACAATAAAAACGTAGACTTTAAATGATATGGTTAGACAAACAAAAGAAAGATACCATTGGGCAATGGAGTCAAGATCATGAAATATGAAAGATGTACAGAGCTTTGGAAATTATGGTTTTCATTAGAGGCAAGATAGTTGTATTTTTACAGTCAAGTTCTTGATTTCTGGTGGTTATAGAGGAAAAGATGAACAATCCATTAATATGGGCATCAAACTAGGATGAATCCAATATTAACTTGAGAGGAAAATTTTGGTGAATACTTGAACATGATGAACCAAAGAATATGAGTATGAATTCCAATTCACTATAACCTTCTTTCCTCACTTTTTCTTTTAGCATCTTTTCTTCACTTGGCAAATTTTCTTCTTTTGGTTTAATCAAATCTATTTTTTCTTTAGTTTGAACATCATTGTAAAAAATGGAAGATCCCAAATCTGTATCCACTGCATATATGGAATGAGTTCTAGGTTCATCCCTATCACTTACCACATAATGAAGTCTTTTGTCAGAATATAACCTCCTATGTTCCCCAAGAACTAGAATAGTAGCGAAAGACATATCCATCTGCAAGGTTCCTTTGAGTTTTGATGCCCATGATCTGGATAACAACATGCCAAACTTGGGTGGAATATCAGCAACAACCACATCCATAACAACTCCCTTAACTGGCATTTTAGTAAGATTCACCACCAAATCTTTAATTAATCCCAAGCATTTTACTTTCTTTGAATCAAAAGAAAATAAGTCCTTATATGGTCTTGTTATCTCTAAACCCAAACTTTCTACTACAACTTTACACATCAAATTATGTGAAGCACCGGAATCAAGCATACAATTATGCAAAACCTTATCATGAATATTCAGGTTTATATAAAAAGGTGGTATAGCATCCACACTATTGTCTTCCATCTTTGAACCCATATGAATAATTGGAGTGTCATCATTTAATTCTAATGTATCCAGTTCCATTTGCATTTGAACTCCAACCATTTTAGAAATATGTTCTTCATATTCAGTGTTTTTCAAATTTTCATTAAAAGGTATGGAGATTTTGATTTTAGCTATCTCATTCTGCAAACTAAAAGGAACAAGATTCTTATCACTTTCTTTAATCATTTCTTTCTTGTTCTCTGGGACCTTTTTCATTACATCTTCATTTTCTTTGTTCTTTTTGTTCTGACTAGTAGAGGGTTTATCTATTTGACCTTTGCCTTTATCCACCGTTACATTCCTATTTCTGAGACTTATCTTCCTATGAAGATCATCTATTGCATTTTGATATCCAATCTGATACAGTTCAGTTTCTGACTCCAAAATGTTGTATTTCACTTTCTACTAACTCTGTTTCATCCCTTTCATCTACATAATTCTCAGGCAATGGAGGCCTCACTGGATTATCTTCTGCATTTCTTGGATTCCTTCTGATCTCTTTGATCTCTTTGTCTAATTTGTGGGGGAATAGGTCTTCTGAAATTTAGGTTTCTTATGGGTGCTTCTTGTTGTTCTCTATTTTGACATATGTTGTGCAATGCCAGTCTATCTATTAATCTTTCCATAGTTCTCATCATGACTTCAAATTTGGCATCAGTAGAAGAAGAGGTTGAAGGTTGATTATCTTCTTTAATCTTTTTCCTATCCATGTCAATTTTTTGTTTTATCTTTCAAGAAGCCATCAGATTTTCTTCCACTACATCTCTCATCATATCTAACAAAGTGGTTGACCTCCTCTCCCTCAATGTACAAGAGAAATCACCTTCAAATGCATCTGCATAATGCAACTTGGCAGCTCCTACCAAAGGTTTAAAATTTGCAGGAATTGAATTATAAACCCTCATGAATCTAGCAAAAAATTATTGGACTGTTTCAAAACCCCCCTTCTTCAGATTATTATACTGTGTTAATATTTGTGAAGGATTCTTTTTTTCTTCCCACCGATCAATAAAAAGAGTTACAAAATCATTATATGTAGCAATTGATCCTGCACCTAAAGTTTCGAACCATTTTTTGACCTCTCCTGAAAGACTCTGGGCTAACAGTCACATTTTTGCATCATCATGGTCAACTTCTTCAAGATCTATAAAGTCACTGAATTTATCAATATGTTGTTGTGCTGTAATATCTCCCTCCCCATCAAACTGTATAATCCTTTGTGCATAATTCTGGGGAAGGTCGTGTAAAGCAGCTGGTAAGTCAAGGGGAGCAAACCTAGTGGCCATTACCACTGGTGAAACTAATGGAGGATTTTGAGTATTTGAAATATTTTGAACAACGTTCTGATTCCTTAAGGATACTCTCTGAGCCTTAGGTTTTTTAGATTCTGCTCTTTTAGACCTTTGTAAACCCTCCCAAACTAAATGTAAAGAATACTTCCAAAAACTATCTTGATCAACCTCAGTTTCTTTCAAATATGATTCTGATTTAGTTCTAAACAAAGGTATTTCACTTATATCAACATTTTCATCATCTAATAACTTTTCTTGAAAAGTAGGAAAATAATTTATTGTTTGAGAAGTACCTACTTTATCTTTTCCTTTGTTCTTCTTCAAGAGTCTTTCTGAACTTTCTACACCGGAGAACAACTATGAACCTGGATTTCCCCTCGTAGGGATTCTTTTGGAAGCCACAATGTCTTTTCTTGGAGTCACCTACTTAAAACTAAAAAATTTGAACGTGAAGTCGCCAGGAAAAAATACAACCAATTATAAATATCAAATTCCTTTGCCCACTGAAATTTGATTGCAATGTCGTTCTTCCCAGGGAAAATGAAACCTTTGTTCCTTGGCAACGGCACCAAAATGTTATCACTCGGAATTTACCTTTGGTTGTATCAAGGAAACCCTGAGGTAACCTCAAACCAATCTTTAGACTGAATGTTGGCCTCCTTCAGTCAGAGAGGTCTCTCTCTGCAAATCTACTATCCAATGTCACTAAGATAGCAGCTTGACAATAAACTCAATGGCCAAATATGTAAAATAACAGTAAAAAATTATAGACTTTAAATGATGTGGTTAGACAAACAAAAGAAAGATACCATTGGGAAATGGAGTCAAGATCATGAAATATGAATGATGTGAGTTTCCTGCTACAGGTACGAATACTTGGGGCTTGGAAAGGGGGAGAAACTTGGCCCTAATGAATCTTCCCAAAAATAAGAATCCATGCATATAAGCCAACAAAAAACCTTTAACCTGTTTTTATTTTGTGTGCAGGTCCTTGGCTCATGCGTTCTTGGCGCCAACGTTCTCGGCGCCAAGTACTTGGAGATTTGCCCAAAAATTAACTTGGGAAAATATTTTGAAACAAAAAACCTTTAACCTGTTTTTATTTTGTGTGCAGGTACTTGGCTCATGTGTTCTCAGCGCCAAGTACTTGGAGATTTGCCCGAAAATTAACTTGGGAAAATATTTTGAAAATTTATCAGGTGATAACAATACACATCCTCTTAATTTCTTACTTGGCTCATGCGTTCTCGGCACCAAGTACTTGGAGATTTGCCCGAAAATTAACTTGGGAAAATATTTTGAAAATTTATCAGGTGATAACAATACACATCCTCTTAATTTCTTACTATTCACATGTTTCATCATTCAATAATGTTATTCACCTAATTTCTCATTTAACTATTGAAGTTATCTTTTACATACTTCATATGTTGCAAGAAATGTTGAGATAGCCCCAACAAAGTAAATTCAGAATGAGGATAATATATTGGTAACATTTGCAGATATGCGACCAGTAGCATTTGTAGATAATCTATTTCTCATTGAATTGTTCAAATTACCTTTTACATACTTCTTATACATAATCATGATCATCTACAAATTTAATGTGACCTCCCCGGACTACAACCAGCCTAGATCCATCTAAACTCTGGATCTACCATGCATCGAGAGGGATCAAATCCCTTGAGGTGCAAACCTATCCAACAAGGGTTTGACAATAAAAAAATGTTTGCACCTCAAGGGATTTGATCCCTCGTGGCACATGGTAGATCCAGAGATTAGATGGATCTAGGTTGGTTAAAATGTTATACTTGTAAAAATGTTATTTTACATGATAAGAGACTAATGAGTCATATTAGTGACTAAAACACTATGTTACAATGTTTGTCGTTATGTTTGTCATTATATTAAGAACATAGGTTCCCCCTCGTTGTTATGTATCTCATATTAATTTATCAATACAAACAACTAGTACCTAGTGGTTTGTGTGTGCCCTCATTGTTTCTTGTTTTGTTTTTCTTTTTCTATTTATGTTTTGTTGTGGTAGTGGTTCTATGCATTGTATAGTTGGATGTATCCATGGAATACGTCTCTACTAGATGTGACTTTATTTTCCTTCTCTATCAAAACACAAATTTTTATTTTTTCTAATATTTATCAAAGAACTTATTGTACACTAATGGAAAAACCTCTTTTTCAAAGGAGGCTGGAAATTGATGGGAAAACATTTTTTCGAGAGAGACTGGGAACCACACCTTCACTTCAATCCCCACTCCAAAGAGTAATAATAATCATTTTTATTAATAATTGCATCTATATATATGTCTACATAACTCTAAGAAGTAGTTAGATTGAATACATAGAAAAATATGCTCTTGCATCTAGTAAATACACATGTAGACAATTATGTATGTAAAATAACAAGACACAAGATAAATATCAACAGAATATGACAAAATGTGAGAGTGAATATATAGCAAAATATGCATCTATCGGATACATTTTCCCATTGGAAATCTATTGAATGCATATATAAACCTAAGTTGCCATCCATATGAATCCAAATCATTATACACAAAAATGCAAAGTTTCTCATGTATATAGCAAGGGTGCATACTACAAAAAACATATTAAATGCAATCTATATTTGACCCAAAATACATAAACAAAGAGGCTAAATGTCCTATAGAGTACAAAAAGCTTCATGCTACAATAAATAATTACATATCAAAACAATTGCCTATATTGGGATCATATTCATCAATAGAACCTTGTGCTTCCCTCCTCTGGGCTCTAGCCCTTGCCTCTAACTTGAATCTTGAATTTGGTCCTCCAAGGACATTAGTCAACACCTTACATTTTTTATGAAACTTCCTAATCCAAGTGTTAAAATAAGATAGAAAAATCTTCATGTGCTTAAAAGGTGATTGTGCTTGAGTGAAGGGTACATTTTTGTTAAGATCATGATAGAGGAGTTCAACAATAAGCACCACCAACATCAAGGTATATAGAGAGGTTGATGTGGTTGATTAAATTACAATCCCATACCCTCATACATGATAAAATCAAGTGGAAACATTGCAATCTTGAAATCATGAAAATTGTTAAGTCTATTGGATTTTGAATGGGATCTAAAATTTCACTTATTGCATATGAAGTCCAATGAGGTTGGAACCACTCTCAAACATCCTGAAACAATTAATGGTAATGTTAAAAATTTAATTAAAAGGATATATATTACCATTTAATATTACTAATTTTAATGTCACTTGTACAAAATTGGTTGGGCTCATACAAAACTAGTCCCTAAGAGTCCCCAAACATCCCCAAAATAGGGGTACCCTATAAAAAATTGGTCCTTGGTAATCCCCAAAATAGGGGTACCTCATCCCCTCTACAATCAATATCCCTTGATTCCGTGACAATAGTCTCGAGTACTTCAACCAATTTTCACGTACGACAAGGTATACCTATGATGTCCCCAACCTCGTTTTGGGTATGTGGGTATGGGTATTTGGTATGGGTACATGTACCCTATGTTAAATTTTCAGAATTTACTTCAATCTGATCTAGGATCTTAACTGAGAGAACAACATGTACAGCATATCAATCATGGAGACAATAATGCAAGCACACAAGAGACACAAAGATTTACTTGGGGAAAACCATAAAGGTGAAAAACCCCAATAACTTCCTCAGAGATAGATAGAGCAATGATACAACCAACCATAAGAGATAGACACAACCTAGCAGCAGATCCTCCTCCTCCATAAGTGCGCCACTCCTCCTTAAGTGCATGAGTGAGAAGTGAGTGAGTAAATAGAGTGCCTCCCGCACTCTATTTATACTTGACTTGACTTGCCTTTTTACCTAACTCATGTAGGCTCGAACTTAACCACATAACATAATGCTGAGTGGGCCGACCCCCAATAGGGTGGTCTAATAACCCTTTGACCCACATGGCCGACCCCCAATAGGGTGGTCTAATAACCCTTTGACCCACATGACTTATACAGGGCCGACCCCAACAAGGTGGTCTAATAACCCATCAGGAATAAGTTACGACATTTACAATATAAATGACGACACTTCCTTATAGAGGAATAATACCATCTCTATAGGAATACAATATACATATATGTGAAATACATTCCGAAGTTACATATACATCAACACCCTACCCCAAGGTATGGGTACCCATGCTACTTAGATATAAACAAATATGTATTTAGAATATCAAGACACAAGATAGATACAATAAGAATATGGTTGTGCCTACACTGCAACCTATCATAGATATGTACACATAGTTTAGAATCAAGCATTCTATTATATTCTATGTAATACTACATATACTAGAGAAATAATGCATACACCTAAGCAATGAGAAATGACACTTACAGAGGAATATATCCATCATTGTCTCTATTGTACATAATCTAATCTCCATCTAAAAATGTATATGCACTCAAATACATCTCTCTCTAATATGCAATATTAAGAGAAGTTGTAGATAATTTAAGAAGCTGGTAAAATGACAATCAATGCATGGAGAAGGCCCTGTGACTCATATAAGATAGTAAAATGATGCGAAAGACAAAATATACACATAGCAACCCAGCCCAACATAAATAAAAATGAGCCAAATCACCATATCATATTTACGGCATGGCCTTTGGTACAAAAGCTTCATTATAGTGTCAATGTAGAGGTAATTACAAAGCAACAAATGCAACAAAATATGTTCCTTATTTAATGATGAAACTCCTCAAGCTGCAAGGCCTTTGCAAACCTAGGAAAAAAATAGAATTGCAAAACTAACAAGAAAAAGCAATAAACCTAGGAAAAACGCACACTTAAATACTTACTAACTTGGGATTATTTTATTATTGAAAAACCACATTCATATACATCCCATTTCATCGGATGAAATATGGGAACACAAGCCTCAACAGAAATCCCTCCATCCATAGGGGTAAATATCCTATTCCCTCTGCCAAAAACTCCTTCACCCAGAAAATAACCCAAAACAAAAGCCTCAAAACAAAAAAAATGGTTAGCACTCTACCCAGATTCCCCCCTAACAAATTGTGGAATTGTTCCTAGACCACCTGACCAAACTGAATCGGATCCTAGAATTTTTGAACAGTGGGCTCAAACAGAGCAACATGTAGAAGTTCTATTACGGGTTCTTTAGAGAAAGTCATTAGTTGAGATGCTACAGATCATCCTACCCTTATTTTAGAACTTTTGAACCTCTTAGTTCAAGGTCATTCGGTGTAGCCTCTTGGTTGTACTTAAGTAGGTCAACTTCTGTGATCCAAGAGTTGTAGGAAATTGGAAAATTTTCCCACTTAATCAAATATAAATTGTGTGACTTGGAGTGTGTTGTAGAAAATTTAGTGTCTAACACGTGTTCAACCTTCTCTCTCTTTTTCTTTGTCAAGTGTTTGGTCCAATCATTCTCCCTTTCATGATGATCATTAACCAACTGGTCATCGTTTGTCTCCATTGGGTGTGAATGAAGGTCATCAACATTAAAAATAGGACTAATGTCTAAATCCTCTAGAATTGTCATTTATCCTTTTCATAAATTTACAAGGCACAAATTTCTTAGGCTTTAACTTGTTGTAGTACCTTTGGGGTACCTCTCCTTGCGCAGATGTACCATGACCCTTTCTCCCTCCTAAAAGAATTTATTTCTCCTATGCAAATCAATATGTTCCTTGTATTTTTCATTCATTGACTGCAATTTGTGCTCAACTTGTTGATGTATTTCCCAAATACTCTCTACAAAAAAATTGTAGCATCCAAGTTGATATATGGGTTTGAAGGCAAATCAATTATGTCTATAATCTATTTAGTATTAGCACCATACATAATTTGGAATGCAGATTTACCTACAGATCTATTGATGTTGGAATTATAGGCGAATTCAACTTGAGTTATTGCTAAATCCCATTGGCGAGGATTGTCACCTACTAAGCACCGTAATATATTTCCCAAGATTCTATTCACCACCTCTGTTTGACCATTGGTTTGGGGGCAGTATGTTGAACTGAATTGTAGCCTGCTGTCCAATTTTTCCACAAGAATCTCCAAAAATGGCCTAAGAATTTGGTGTCTTTGTCACTGGTTATGGTTTCTGGAATACCATGTAATAATACAATTTCCTTAAAGAACAAATGTGTTACTTGGCTTGCATCATTTGTCTTTTTACAAAGTAGGAAATGGGCCATTTTGGAAAAACGGTCCACTACGTCTAAAAACAGGAATATAAAGGCCAACATTTTGTTGTCCTCCTTTTGTTGTTTGACACACCCTACAAGCAAAAACAAACATGTTTACATCTCTCTACATATTAGGCCAAAAGATTTTTTTCACTCACTATTTCAAAGGTATTATCCCTTCCAAGTGTCCGGCCAATCCGTTCAAGTGCATCTCTCTCATAATATTTTCTCATCTTGATCCAAGGGGAACGCAAAGTTGAGAACCCTTAAACAAAAATCCATCTAATAATAAAAATTCTTCAAATGATTGTAACCCAGGATGGTCTTGTCCACTTATCATTTCAATAATGTTACCAAAGCAAGGGCCATTGGAATACTAATTTTTCATTTCTTCAAACCCAACTAGTCCTTTAGTCATTACTACCAACAAATGGTCCTTTTACTCAAGTCATCGGCCATTACATTGGTTTTACCACTCCTATTTTGAACAACAAATGTATAGGCTTTCAAAAATGAATCCCATTTGGCATGTTTGTTGGACAACTTACTCTAAGAATTAGTATGCTTCAAGGCTTTATTATCAATCATAAAAATGAATCCTTTATGCATAAGATAGTGCCTCTAATATTTCAAGGCTTGCACTGATGCGTAGAATTATTTATCATAAGTGGTATACTTTTATTTAGCTTCATTGAACTTCTCACTAAAAAAATCTACAAGTCTACCATCCTGACTTAATACTCCTTCGATGCAACTCCTAAAGCGTCACATTCAAATATAAAAAAATTCTCAAAGTCTGCTATAGTAAGAATAGGGGCTTCTGTAACTCTCCTTTTGAGTTGTTCAAAAGTCCTCAATGTTGTTTCCTTTTTCTAAGTTAATATTTTCCTTCTTGTACAATCAATCAAGGGGGCACTTATACCACTAAAATTCATAGTGAACCTATTATAAAATCTTACCATCTCGTGGAAACTCTTCAATTTAGTGATACTTTAGAGATGAAGGCCACTCAAGCATGGCCTTTACCTTTTCGTGATCCATGCTCAATCCATTTGTTGAAATAACACTACCCAGGAAGCCTAATTTATCCTTGCTGAACTCACTCTTTTCAAGGTTGATAAACATCCTTTATGCTTGAAGTATGTCAAGGACCACTCTCAAATGCGCTACATTTACTCCATAGTTTACTAAAAATTAAAATATCAACAAAATAGACTATGATGAATTTTCCAATATGCAGTCTAAGTACCTAGTTCATTGTTTGCATGAAGGTAGCCATGGAATTGGATAAGCCAAATGGAATAACCATCCTTGGTTTTGAAATTGATCTTCTACTCATCACCTTCATGAATTCGAATTTGATGGCACCCACTTCTGAGGGCAATCTTGGAGAATACCTTAGAACCAGAAAAACAATCTAGTAAGTAATCAATTCTTGGTAGTAGATGTCGGTACTTCACAGTGATTTTCTTAATGGCTCTAGATTCCATGCATAACCTCCATGTTTTTCATCCTTTCTTAGGGGATATCAAAGCAGACGTGGCACACAGAATCGTGATTTCCCTCATAATCTCTTCTCCACTAATTCAGTTATTTTCCTCCTCATTTCCTCATTTTCTATAGGAGTCATCCTATAAGTAGCCTGATTTGGAAGCTTGGCACCCCAAATTAGATCAATTTTATGGGAACTGCCTCTTAAATGAGGTATACCTTTCGGTAGGTCAGATGGTTCCAAATATGGATCATGTTGAAGTAGTTTCTACACATCTAATGGGATTTTTTGTTGATACAATTGCTCCTTTGCTTAGGGGTACAACAAATAGAAAATCCCCCCCTTATATTCCTTGGAAAACTTCTTCCAACTCATTGTACTCAAATATAGAGTGTTAATTCACTTGATTTTTCTCCTTTAAAGGGCTTCAAGCTATGGCACTTTCCCTCGTGTAAAATCTCATAGGTTTTTTCTCTACCTTGGTGAACTATATCCCAACCATATTTCCAAGGTCCACCTAAGATTAAATGGAAAGCATTCATGCGAACAAAGTCACACCACACTTTTTATTTATACATACCTATCATATCCCGTAGGGGTGTAGCTCAACCGATGACTCGCTTGATATGAAGGAAATGTTGTAAATAGAGGTCATGAATCCAAATCACCCCGAGTTACTCATGCCCCATGCTTGCGGGTTGTGTGGTGCACCTAAGGGTATAGTGGTAGTGGGACTGGATCCCTAGACCCTGTGTCATGTGAGCACTAGCCCCATCCCAATTGTCAATTCCCCTAGTACAAAAAAAAATACAAACCTATCTTAAAGTTGACAATACAAGTTTGACTTCACATCACACTATGATCCTTTTTTAGCCAGGAAATGTTATAGGGACGTGATTTTGGAATGCAAACAAGTTGTAATTTTTGCACCATTTATGTACTCACAAGGTTATCAGTATATCCTCCATTTACAATCACCTTGCAAACCTTGTCCTTGCACTTGTGTTTTGTCTAAAACACACTTTTCCTTTTCTAATCAATTTCAGGGATTGTTTTTCCCCATATATCAAAGTCCTCCTCGTCATCGAATTCTCTCCTCTCTCTGCTTCAACTTCTTCTATCAAGAGCTCTTTTCCTTATCCTTCTTGGGCTATCATCGCCCTTTTTGGATTTTGGGGGCAATCTATCACCTTATGGGGTTCACAGCATATAAAACACTTCAAGGGATTCCAGCTTCCAAAATATGTTCGCCTTTGTCCCCTACTTCCGAAGGTTCCCCTCCCTTGGAAGTATGGCTTATCATAACCTCTAGGTTTTGCTTCATTTGCATATTTGGAAGAACTCCCTCTTCCTCTACTCAGATTGTTGACACCTCGTTTGATTGTTGTTTTGCTCTGCCTATTCATGTTTTCTTCTACTTTCAAGGTCATCCGATATGCACTATCCACCATGTTCAATTTGAGCGGTGCCAATTAATCCTGAAGTTGGAACCTAAGGGAATTGAAGTATCTATCCATTGAATGCTCATCATCCTCTTGCAAACCAATCCTAATTTGCAAACTCAAAAATTCTTCAATAAAATTGGGTATGAATAAGTCCTTTTTCCTTAGATTTTGATACTCTCTAAAAAGCCTTTGTTGTAATCAAAGGGCATAAATTGCACTTTCAAAAGCTTCAACATTTTCAGCCACATCCTAATCTTCTCTTTCCCTTGTCTTTTCCTAACATTTTGGAGATTCTCCCACCATAGAGTAGCATGCGACTTCATTTTTTATGCTGCAATTTTGACCCTTCATGGATTAGTCTCCTCAATCCCTTCCATATCAAAGTATTTCTCCAACTCTTGAATCCAATCCATGAATAATTTTGGATTTAGTTCCTCATTTGAATAAGGGACCGTTTGACCTTAATGTTGGTTCCTTATTTGGCTATCGCTTAAACAAGCCTCTCCATGGGGTCTACAGATCCAAACCAACCTCTTGGAACTTCCGGTTCTTCTTCAAAATCTTCATGAGGAAACCTAGACTTAATGGCCTCTAATATTCATAGCATCTCCTCACCTATGGGTTCCCTCCATCCATCATTTATCCTACCCCTTCTTCCCCAGTTCATATGGAATCCCCTCCGGGCCATCATGGTTATGCTATGATACCAAAAGGATGTAGCTCCTCAAGCTACATGGCCTTTGCAAAATTGAAGAAAAAAAAATAACAGAACTAACGGGAAAAAGTAATAAACTTGGGAAAAACACACACTTAACTACTCAGGATTATTTTATTATTGAATAACCACATTCAGTTCCATCCCATTTCACCGGCTGGAAGATGGGAATGCATGACTCAACAAAAATCCCTCAATCCACAGGGGCGAATACCATATTCCCTCTGCCAAAAAATCCTTTACATCGAAAATAAACCAAAACATAAACAAAAAAAGTGCTTATCTCTCTAGTTAGATCACCCCTTTGTAGAACTAGGTTCTCGCTTTAATTTCCCCCTAATAGATCGCAAAATTATTCCTAGTTTACCCGACCAAACCGAAATGTATCCTATAATTTATGAACATCTGGCTTGAACGAAACAACATGTATAAGTTCTGTTATGGGTTGTTTAGAGAGATTTGTTAATCGAGATGCTCTGCATCAGCTACCATTTTGAAATATGGATGCCTTACAGAAAACGAGAGATACATACAACTCACAAAAATGTTTCAGTATCGGTGATGCCTCTATAGCCTAAATCCTAGATTCCAAGTCTAATGCATTCAAGTATTGCACCTGCATAAGTAGAAACAAAAACCAGTGGGTTACTCTAAACACCGGATGACAACAGTACTTTAAACAAAAAAAATTGGCAAACATTTCTATCATGATTTAGTCTATGACTGAGACATGGAGAGAATGATGGAAATGGAAGACACCTCTCAATCTAGTCTACCAAAATAGTTCAAGTATGTAAAATGATGAGATGATGTGTGCAAAGTATGATATTTTGTGAAATTCTCACAGAGATCTAGAGACAAAGATAAAATTCACAATAAGTCTAACAAAGATCAAAAGAATTGTGCACGAAAAATAGAGAAGGAAAATTTGTGTTACAACACAAGGGAATGAAGAACAATTGGAAAACTTCCATTACCTCTATTATTCAGTAAAATGTGTACATAAATAATACATCTCCAAAGGATAAATTCGTGATCCCAAAGAGGCAGTTGGAATCCACACATGTGCTAGGATTAGTTTACATTGAAACCATCTCCTGATAAGGTCTAGTGGCCACCGATGATGAATGACTAATCAACTGGGGTGGACTGGCACATAATTGAGTCATTGGGGCTAGATATTAGGGGATGATACTCCAAGGAGGCACAATATTGACTTGTAGTGGTCAAAATAGGTGCTCTTACACTCAGGAGCAATGAAACTAGGTGTAACAATCAATTAACGGAGTAATCAAGGGGACAAGGTGCCCTAAATCATGGAACTGACTATACTGACTCCTAAAATCATGCATGAGAGAGCCTTTGGACTTAAATGATGTAACCAAGGTGGTCTAAGTGGATAAGTGGGCTAATTATGACCAAAGTTAAGCTCTACCAGGGCTAAATTAAGGATTGGGTGCTAAGAGACTCAACTGTCGATGCATGGAATGCATGTAAAGCATGCAAAACCAAGATGAGATGGTTAGAATATTCCAACACCCCCCTTAAGCCTGACTATGTGAGGAAAGATCATAAATAGGTCCCTGGTAACTGAGACCAAAGGTCACCCTTTACAAATTTATTAGTCCATTCAAGTGAGGAAAGAGGGAAAACCCCATGGGAACAAACCCCCCCTCAAGATGGACATGAAACACACCAAAAATTGCCTACTCCAAACTTCAAGTAGGTGTGATGATTGAATCAGTGTCTGGAGGTATCTTCCTATTGGGAAGAAGTGGATCATGCTCCAAAAACATGTGCTTGAATTCTCCTTCAGTGGATGCAAACGAATATGGAGGCTCTTTGAACTTGCTCTACATACCAAACATGGTGAGAACAAATCCAAAAATATGAAGATCATCCCAGAACTTCAAATTTGAACCAGCTGAGGTATGATAAACTCTAGGAATGTGTAGATGGTTCCTTGATTTATCCTTTGAACCAACATAGGTGAGATCATAGCCAAATGAACCATGACATGATGGTGGTGGCTTGGACTTCAAATCAGCTCCAAGTGAGAGGAGCAAGTGTCCAAGCAAATGCAGAGTGTCTCCAACTTCATTTGCAGCTTGAGGAAGTGTGCATTTTATCATAATGGAATGGGAAGGAGGCATGGAACCAAGGAGAGCATATGAAACAGCTCCAAATATAATCTAGCCTCCAAAACATCCAATGGATCACAATCTTGCACATCAGTAAGCTCATGGGAAGTAGAAAATTCAAAAACTTTATTCAACCTCTAGAGTAGTAAATGACATATCTTGCTCATAATACGAAATAGAAGACATTGAGAACATGTGTGAGGAATGGATAATCTCTCTAGAATGATCAACTTCATTAGTTGTATCACTTTCATCTGCATCAACTACATGGGAAGAGGACAATTCGAAATTGTCTTCAACTTCTAGAGCAACAGAGGAAGGAATGTCTTCAACATGAACTTTCTATGTTGAATTTGCAACTTCTTCTTCATCTTAAACAACTTCATCATGAGAGATACTTGAGGCCGAGACATAATTAGAAAGAACACTTGAGGAGGTATCATTGGGCTTGTTCTCCAAATGATTTGCACCAATATCTTCATTATGCTTGCCAAATGCTTTGTCCAATTGGGTCCAGAGGTCACTTGGATATTTAGCAGTTTCCATGAGGTAGCGCATACTATGAGACATAGCAAGACACATTGCTCCATAGGCTCTATCACAGTCATTTAGACAATCATTATTCTATTCATAGGAAGCATAATCTCTCATAAAACCAATGCACATCTCAAAAAGACTCTGTCTCTTTAGATATGTTATCATCTTTGGTTTCCACTCATCATAGTTGAATGGAGAGAGAGGAGGAACTGCTTTCAAATTCATGGATGCTGTTGTAGAATACCTACACAAAAAAGATATGAAAAACTCTCTGGAATATTACTTTTCTCAACAAAGCTCTGATACCATGTGAGATTTTTTGAAATTCTCACAGATATCTAGAGACAAAGATAAAATTCACACTAAGTCTAATGGATTTCAAAAGAATTGAGCAGGAAAAATAGAGAAGGAAAAATTGTGTTACAACAAGAGAGAATGAAGAACATATGGAAAGACTTCCATTACCTCTATTATTCAGTAAAATGTGGACATAAATAATACATCTCTAAAGGAGAAATTCGTGAGCCCAAAGAGGCAGTTGGAATCCACACATGTGGCAGTATTAGCTTGCATTGAAACCATATCCTGATAAGGTATAATGGTCACCGATGATGAATGTCTAGTCAACTAGGGTGGACTGGCACATAATTGAGTCATCGAGGATAGATATTAGGGGATGAGACTCCAAGGAGGTGCAATAATGACTTGTAGTGGTCAAAATAGGCTCTCCTACACTCAGTAGCAGTGAAACTAGGTGTAACAGTCAATTAACTGAGTAATCAAGGGGACAAGGCACTCTAAATCATGAAACTTATTGTACTGACACCTAAAATCATGCATGAGGGCGCCTTTGGACTTCAGTGATGTAACCAAGGCTCTCTAAGTGGATAAGAGGGCTAATGATGACCAAAGTTAAGCTCTAGGGGGGATAACTTAAGGACTAGGTGCTAGGAGACTCAACTACCAATGCATGGATGCATGGAATGCACGCATGCATGCAAAGCATGCAAACCCAAGATGAGATGGTTAGAATATTCCAACACAAAGGACTTGCACTGAGTTCCAAGATCAATGCTTTTAGTTACTTGTGACTACTAATAAGATGTGTGACGTGTGAAACAAACTAGGATAGTGACATTGGGTACAGTTTTAAGGACTTTGTATGTCCCATTTTTTACAAACTTGAGAAAATTAATTATCTTATTATGTTGTCAAAATTAATTTTGGAAACTAATATTTAATTAATTTTTATTTAATTTTAGAATGACTCAAATAAAATAATATTATAAAGTCACTTTATTAAAATATACAAGAAAATGCTTTTATTATATTTTGAAGAAAAAGGACAAAGAAGGGAGAAATAATTATAAAAGGGGGAAAGGAGGGTACAACTTCTCATTATTGTGATTTGGCATTTGAGAAAATATTCTTAGAGAGCGTGAGCTCGAGAACTGGGGTTTTGGAAACCTTTGGGATAAATCTATCTTCGGTGGTGAAATATCCACCCAGGTGGATTCATAGGGAAGACCAATCAGATTTCATCTCAGATCTTCATTGTCGTGGTTTGTAATTGGATCTGCATCTTTAGATTTATGATGTTGAGTTGATTTTGCAAACATTAGAGGAAGGGCACCCTTGTTTGGAGAGGTTGTTTGCTTCTCTTGAGAAATTGTGCCCAACTAGCCAAGGAGATAGGAGTACGAGTCCACCCATGGTGCCTATGGAAGGTCGCAATCAATGTGAAGGAAATATGAAGAGGTTTGGATCGTTTGGGATCTATGGGAGGACACACTCATAGATTTAAGTGGTAAGGACGTAACAGGGAAATAAAGGGCCAGCTTGTTCCTATCCATTGTGTCTACCTCACAATATTCTCTTATTGCAAATATGAACCATTGTAGAGGGGCATTGCTACAACATATCAGGAGACAATTAATAGGGACTCTATATCATTTGTGGAAGGAATTTTCCATATATGGGCATGATATATCTAGTGTAGAGAACGCAAAAGAAGAAAGTCAAGTTACAGTGTATGTTGGGAGACTATCTCTTGTTGCTCGACATTTTAAGAAGCACTCTCTCATCAATTATGAACATATTCTTCCATCTGGGTCAAGAAGACAATCATTATATTCAATAAAGGAAGTCTGCTAAAACCATCACCTACATGGAATTATCTACAACACTAGTACATTCATTTTATATTATTTTCCAATAGTCCACCTATTATCCACTAAGTTGCAGTTAGGTGGATTTCAAGTGAGCCGCCAAAGTTGTGAACAAGTCCCTTGTTCATTGTTAGTGTTCAGAATTCCATCATGCCTTCTAGGCCTTTTATTTTGTGTACCACATGTTCATACCCCCTCGGGGGAATTGTAAAATGTGCTAGCATGGTAGTTGTATGTAAAAGACTCAGCTTCCTATGACTTAAACATTAATCCGACTAGCCCAGAGTGTTTTTTCCCTTGTTAATTATTTGTTGTTGAATAAACGACTAATAATTTTTGAGTTTTTCACTCATACCTCTAAAGTTGGGGTGGTTGGCATGGTGTTTCGGCCTTCGGAGTTTATTAGAGACTAAGTGTCAATGTATTATACAATTTTAGACATTAAAATTGAGTCATATGGACATGTGCTAGTCCCCCCTAGTTTTTTTTTTAATTCTGAGAAAAATATTTTTATTTTTTTTCCGTAAAATTAGACTATTTTTTAATATTTTAATTGGAAAATTTAAAAATGTAATAAAAGTATAGTTTGTGGGCATAATTTTTCAATTGGGTGCTCATTCTCTAAGCCAGAGCATCCACTAAACCCATAAACCCACTTATCCTAAGTTTTAAGTATTTATCTCAAAAAATAATATTTACTCAAAAAACCAAAAAGACCAATTTAATTGGCAAAAAAAACATAATAAAGTCAAAATTGAGATCCCACTGATTAAGGAAATGTGTTGGAATCAAATCTCCTTTGAGTGGCAATCAAAATAGGGAGGATATTGAGCAAATCAATGGTGATTTGATTGGATATTGGAGATCCACCAGGGGGGCGAATTTGTAATTGGAGAGGTGTCGAGTGGAGGTTGAAAAGTGTCAAATGGTTTGAGAAAGGTTTCATTAACCTCTCACATGTGTCAACAATCCTTTTTCAAGTGTATCAACTCATTTCTCCAAGTGTCAAAGAGGATCTCTCTTGGTTTTGCTATATAATGAGGCTCCATTCTCTCATTTCACTAGTGAGATTTGGAGCATTGAGCTTAGGCTATTGTAATTTGCATATGCTATTGGTATATTCTTGCATTGATAATAAAAGAATATTTGGAGACTTGCCTGAGTACGTGGTGGATGATCATAAAAGAGTTTCTCGGCCTCTAGTAATTAGTCTCACATTTGCAATTAACCTCCCTGAAACATGAAATTCTAGCGTCTCAGTTTTGCTTCGTGTGGGAAAATCTTACAAAGAAAGCGGGAACAACTAGAGAGCGACCACAGGGCCCCGTTAGACTACACCCTAGTTTGGTGTAGTGTTGGACATTCCCCTGTGACTCCATCTAGCTCACATTTTCTTGTGTAGGGACACATTTGGTGAGTTTGGTTATATTCCCAGTATCAATTTTGGTATATCGGAAACCCTCTCCCTTTTAATCAACTCATCATTTTAATAATTAAAATTGAACAAGAGTATCAACAAAACATTATTTCAAGCATTACAACAACGCCCTTTTTTACTCCATTTTCAACACTAACCATTTACTATTACTTTGTACAAGCTTTATTTTTCTATCATGTATTAAGTGACTTTGTGATCTTTACAATATTTATGTTGTTATGACTACAATTTTTTTGCAATCTCTTGTTTCAATTTATTTTCATAAAAATCCTAAACAATTTATTCATCCACCAAAACCAATTAGCTTAATTAGCCTTAGAAAATCTAGGGTCCACACCCCTTGGCTTTGTTAGGAGTTTGCCTAAATGGAGGAGTCAAGAATCAAGTGACAGTACTTGACTCAAAGCTTGCCCCCAAGGACACACTTAGTGGCTTGAATATTTATGTCATGTTAACCCCCAGGTGTGTGAAAGGAGACAACATTTTTTGGCATCATTGCCGGGGATAATTCTTTTTATTCATGGAGTACAACTTTTTATTTTTTACCTTTTTTGTTTTCGCTTTGTTTGATGAATGTTTAGATTATATCTTTAATTTTCATCTGGAGACTCCACTACCCTTTTTCCTTTTTATAAAGAAAAGCAAAAAATAGATTACTTTGTGAAAAATTTATGATGCATATTTTTTTTCACATGGCAACTCCATTGAAGGGATAAAACCATGCTTTCTTATAAAATTGTTGAGCTTGGTTGTGTGTAGATGAGCCCGTGCAACAATAAAATGTTAAGCTCATTATTCGATAGCTCCACTTTTTCAATACTAGACGTTCTCCATGATCACTGATTTTTTATATGAATATTAAAAGGATTGAAATTGTTGCTTGGGTCTCCCGTGATTGTCCTCCCATTGATTTCTTTAAGATCTTTTTTTTCCTAATCATTTCGATGGTGATAGGACATCTTATCCCCTTCCATTCTTTCGAGGGCATGGTAATGATCACTCAGCCAGATTCGACGTTGTGATGTTCCTTTCACGTATGAGTGAATTCGACATGCGTAATGAAGATCATATGATGTCGATGTTTGCTCATTCTCTGCAAGGGGATGCTTCCTTTTGGTTTCACGAGTGCCTTCCTAATAAATCTATTACTTCCCTTGAAAATTTCGATATATTTCTAAGGCAGTATGAAAGAAACCAGGATGAATTATTCAATATTGAATTATTCATTAAGACTAATTTGAAGTACTTCCTTCCTTGGAAAGAATACCATGAGGAAGATCCTGGGCTGCCTAGTATCAACATGGTTTGCAACACTCAATTTTGAGAAATCCATGATGATCCCATTCAGATTGTGCATGAAGAGCCATTCATTGAAAATATTATTGAAGACCCTCCTCATGTTACATCAACAAAGAATATTGAAGATTGGGAATGCTTTCATGATTATTTCATCGATGATGTTCACATTGGTACCCCATATCTGTCTCAAGAATAAACCATTGCAGAGACTTATGATGAAATCTGTAATAAACATAATGATGATAGTTTGGAAGGCTTATTGCCTTGTGAAATTTTTTATGAAGAAAATGACTGTGATCAGAAGGAAGACAAGTATAGCCTGGAGCATTATGTAAGTGATGAAGGCTCTCTCATATCTGACATAGATGGGGGTGATGAATATTGGAAATTTATTGAAAATGCAACCTATGAGACCTTTGAAAATCTTATTGAGAATCCTATCTATGATATGTCCAACAAGGAGAGTGTCTATACAGAAATTTATGGAAGACCAATTTATGATTCATCCAAAGAAGGGAGTGTTGATCTCGAGACTTGGGAAAGCCTTGGTATGGAAGATGAACATTCAAAATTTTCATATGACTATTCAGAGCCATATTATTTAGAGTCACACACAAGCATCAATAATGATGATCTAGCGAAGCAGTGCAGTGAAGAGTTAGATGGGATACAGTTAATAAAAGATCAATCTCAGCAATCATCTTCACAAGCAAAGGTTCCTTACAATTTGGAGCAGCTTGGGGCTTATACAATGAGTTATTATTCGATAAGCCTTGATGTCAGTATGATGATATACCTTATCATGTTGACTTCTATATTAGTCCTATCCAATCATGGATAGATGAATCATGTGCGAGCACCTACCAATTCGGGAAGCGGTTTGATGACATTATTCATTCCTATGATTCTTCATCCAGCCTACATATTCTAGATCATCACACAAGTTTGCATTTCTTTATAAGCGTATCCTTGCTTTGGTTGGTAACCAAAGACAAGGGAAAAAAAAATTGTATTAATAAAATTCTTAGGGGGCTACATTGGATTTTTTGTTACACCTAGCTTTGTATTTCATGCATAGAGTAGGAAAATAAGCTCCTTAAAGTGAGCATTTCCTTTTTGTACTTAGGAATAAATAACCTTTTATTTGGTTAAGTTTTTGTTTTCCACATTCTTGAATAAATGCAACTTATGATTCATTTGGTTTTATACAAAACTTGTGCTACTAAGGTTTTTTTCTTTCAAGTTGAGATGTTTTTACAGATGATATAAACCAGAGATTCTAGAGTTCTCGTATCCTCTCCTTGCCTGAAGACCAGATCGAGCACACGTCCCACAGCTGGAGCCAGATTTTATCCACTAAGTTTCACTTAGGTGGATTTCCAGTGAGCCACCGAAGTTGTGAACAAGTCCCTTGTCCATTGTCAGTGCTTAGAAGTCCATCGGGCCTTCTAGGCCCTTTTATTTTTTGTACCACATGTTCATACCCCCTCGGGGGAATTGTAATAAAATGTACCAACATGGTAATTGTATGTAAAAGACTCATCTTCCTAAGACTTAAACATTAATCCGACTAGCCCGAAGTTTTTTTTCCCTTGTTAATTATTTGTTGTTGAACAAACGACTAATATTTTTTGAGTTTTTCACTCATACCTCCAAAGTTGGGGTGGTTGGTGTGGTGTTTCAGCCTTATGAGGTTATTAGATCTTAAGTGTCAATGTATTAGACCATGCTAGACATTAAAATTGAGTCATATGGACATGTGCTAGGTCCCCGTAGGTTTTTTTAATTCTGAGAAAAATAAAAAATAAAAAAATCGTAAATTAAACTATTTTTAATATTTTAATTGGAAAAAATAAAAATGTAATAAAAGTATGGTTTGTGGGCATAATTTGTCAAGTGGATGCTCATTTTCTAAGCCAAATCATCCACTAAAACCATAACCCCACTTATCCTAAGTTTTGAGTAATTACTTATCTCAAAAAATAATATTTACTCAAAAAACCCAAAAAGAGCAATTTAATTGGCAAAAAAGACATAATAAAGTCAAAATTGAGATCTCACTGATTAAGGAAATGTGTTCAAATCAAATCTTCTTTGATTAGAAATCAAATCAAGGAGAATATTGAGCAAATCAATAATGATTTGATTGGAGACTGAAGATCCACCAAAGGGAGGGGCGAATTTGTAGTTGGAGAGGTGTTAAGTGGAGGTTAAAAAGTGTCAAATGGTTGGAGAAAGGTGTCATTAACCTCCCAAACCTCTCACATGTGTCAACAAGCATTTTCCAAGTGTATCAACTCATTTCTCAAGTGTCAAAGAGGATCTCTCTTGGTTTTTCTATATAATGAGGCTCCTTTCTCTCATTTCACTAGTGAGAGTTGGAGCATTGAGCTTAGGCTATTGTAATTTGCATCAGCTATTGGCATCTTCTTGCATTGATAATAAAAGAAGCTTTGGAGGCTGCTTGTATTGCGCTTTCGTGTGTGGACCACCATTGTTATGCTTTTATGAGTTAACTTGTTTCTTTTTGCAATTTCTTGTTTACTCTTTATATAGATCTTGCTTCAAGGATTCCTTTGAATCAATAGGAATAAGAATTGTAAATAACATTACTTTCATTTTTATGTTTTCATGTATGTTTAGAGATCAAATATTTGCATGTAAAATAAGTTTATTTTCATGCTATTTTAATCTCTCTTTATATGTGTTTTCAAGATCTCACGGGTGTGCAAGTTTTGTGACTAAGTTTCAGGGTATCTAGCTTGGAGGAATTTTGGATCTAGTTTGACACCACTCCGCCTTCAACAACTTTCAATAGCATAGTCCCTCGGCATCCCACTACAAGCTTTTGGGTTGATCTTACTATCAACAAGCTCATCGTCTTCTCTTTCTTCATTTACATCAACTTCTCTCTTTGGTTACCATTTCTTGTTTAATTAGATCTATTGCACAAAAAGATAAATCAATATTTAGATCTAGTTTTCAAGATTTAAAAGCTTAGATCTTATAGTTGGTCAAACCTCATTTTTTTAAGAAGATCTATGCTTAAGAAAATTTCATTTTTTACAAGTATTTCAGGGTAGATCCAAGGCTTGCTTTAAAAGTATTTTCCTTTGAGTTTAAAGTTTAAATTTTGCAATTAAGTGCACATCATATTGGCTGCCCAAAAGCAATCCATGATCCCAAAGAAAGCTTGCTTTCTCTGGTTATTTCTATACATTTTTAATCATAGATTTACTTAGAAATTTTTTAGGAAATTTTTGTGGATATTCAAATACACTCTTAAAGTATTTTTTAGCATCTTTTAGGATTAATAGCTTGTTTTTTTTGCAGGTTTGATGAAAAAAGAGAAGGAATCTTTGGCCGATTTCCGAATATTTGAACCATTTAAATCTTAACACGACTCCCTTTCTTGTTTTAAGTCAATTTTCCATTGATTTGTAAGCCTTTGGATCCCAGTTAACAAAGACCAAAGAGCATTTCTCTTTCTCATTTTTTAATAAGGCATAATAAAGTTTTGAGTAGGCACCTATGAGCCCACTCCCCATCCCCTAGGGTGGATCCACGTTGGTGTATTTTTTCATGGATTTTTTGCTTAGTTTTATTTGGTTAAAATTAACATAGAATAATTAAAATTAACTGTCTTGGTCCAATCCAAATATTGGGCCATTGGAGTCACTTAGGACAGAGGAACCTTTAATTTTGTCTTTGCAGACCATACTTTTACAATACAATTTGATTCATCTTTTGCAAAAAGTAATCGGATACTAACCCACTACTTCGGTAGTGTAGTAATTAGTTCATATTTCCATTTTCATTCCTTGCTTTATTTTCTTTCCAAGTAATGAACTTGGTTGTGTATACCAGAAGTATGCTCTTGCCATCACATAAAGGGCTTGCCTGAGTACGTGGTGGATGATCATAAAAGAGTTTATCAGCCTCTAGTAATTAGTCTCACATTTGTAATTAACCTCCCCAAAAGATGAAAGTCCAACGTCTCAGTTTTGCTTCATGTGGGAAAAGCTACAAAGAAAGCAGGAACAAGTAAACAACGATCGTAGGGCCCTATTAAACTACACGCTAGTTTGATGTAGTGTTGGACATCCCCCTCCGACTCCATATAGCCCACATTTTCTTGTGTAGGGCCTGTTACCAACTATTTTGTACAATAGCTGAATTTCTTGTGAGCCTCCAGTTTATTGAACATGATTCATGTTCATCATCGGTGTTCAAAAGTTCAGAAGTCATTTTCAGGGCAATTTTACCTCATTTGTAATAACTGCATGTTCATACCCCCATGGGGAATTTGTAAAAAGTTGGTCTAAACGGGGTCCTTTTATAAAAGACTCGGCTATCCTTAGGTTTAGCCATTTGGGGGATACTCTAGAGTGTTTTTTCCTTAGGAATTATGCGCAACTCATCAATGGCATATAATCCCTGAGTTTTTCACTCAAACCTCCAAAGCTAGAGTATTTTCCATGGTGGTCAAAACCTAAGGTGGTTATTAGAGTCTTGTGTCTAGGATATTTTACGTGTTAGCCATTTTGATTAAGTCATATGAACATGCACTAGGTCCCCTAGGAGTTTTGTTTTATTCCAAGAATAATAAATTTTTCCATAAATTAGACCATTTTTTATGGTTTAATTAAAAAATTTCAAAAGGTGATAAAAACCTCATTCGGAGGTGGAATTGGGCTTGGGGGGGCTCGTTTTGACGCTCAAAGCATGCTATTTACCCTAACGCCAACTTTTCTAGGGTTTTGGGTGATTACATCACTTCTGGGAGCAGTTTTTCTTTATTTTGGCATTTAGTGGCCATAAAATGACAAAATAGATTATATGACAAAAAATCAAATAAATCAAAATGATTAAAAAATCATTGGAAAAAGGTGGCATATGATTTAATAGTGATGTACAACAACATTAAGTCTTAAAGCATGCCATTTAGAAGATTGAATTAATTAGAGTGGGTGACGTGAGCATTCAAGTGGGCCTCCCTCATGAGAAATCACGATTTGGTGATATGGCACTTGATTAACGCCCTTGTGGGCACATTCCTCATTTTGTGGCCACCTCATAACTTGGATCCCTATTGAAGATCGAATTATCATTAATGCAACTCAAGTCTGGATCCCCCTCATGACTCACGCATTACCTTCATGGCTCACGCATTATCCACATGTGGCTCACGTATTGGGTTGGTGTATATTACAAAGATATGGTGATAGGAACTATGTTGGGATGGGGGGCGCCTTGCCAAGGTGGAGGCCACCTCCCCATTCTCCTTTATTGCAAACTTGAGTTATGTGATGTGTCAGCTCTCCAAGCTTGGATTGATTGAGGATTCGAGTTATGTCTATTTTGCCATGGGCTCATGTCTATTGCCATTTCGAATTAGGTTATTTACTTCTTGGTTTTGTACAAAGATAGGCTCTTGGAGCTCTCTTAGGGTGGATAATTTCGGGCAAGCTTACTCTGCCAATTTCTAATTGTGTTCTAGCTTTTTACTATTGAAAATAAAGTGACTTTGGAGGTCCATATGGTGTGTTCATTCTGTCCATGAGAAGTGCTTCATCTGTATCAAGGTGATCTTGTTCTTTGTTATCACTTGCATTTCATTATTTTGATCAAATCTCTAGCTTATAATTCTTTGTTAAGTCCATAGGGTGGGAATTTGTAGTTCAATTTGTCCATTTATGCTGGGTTTTATGTGATCTAGAAGTAGTAAACTGTAGTTGGAAATACTGATACTCTTCTAATCCCATTTTATCTTGCATACTAGATTTGATCAAGATGTGTTTGTAAGTGGTTTATTATGCAGATCTCCCAGGTTTGAAGAGAAGATTGAACTCGGTTACTTCTCTCATCTCTTCAAAAGACCAAATTTTTCTAACATTTGTGCATTTCATGACCTCCTAAAGATCGATTTCAAGCTCCAAGTTGGGCATGAGAGACTAGTTCGAAGTTCCATCTCCAAATATTATTTTAAAACTTGTTACTTGGTTACTTGAGATAGGCTTGTGATCTTCACCCATAAGCCTTCTCCTATTCGCCTTCATTCCATCTTCCTTGTTTCTTCCATTCATTTACCTTCTCTTCATTTTCTGTTCACTGCCCTTTATATCAGTCCTCTTCTCCCATTTACCATTCCTCAGCTTACCATCCATTCGTTGCTCCTTTTTTCATTTTGTTGTTCATTGCCCTTCATATCAGTCAGCTTCATCCTGGGTTCCGCTGCCCAAAGCTCTGTCCTATCAGTCCTCTTTTGCTACTCCTTTTTCCAACCTTCACTCCTTTCCCTTAACTTCCTATTTGCTGCCCCAAAACACAGTTTGTTGATCATCTTCCTTTTGCATTTGTTGCCCATCCATTGCATGTTCCATTCCATGCACTAAATATTTCATAAAAAAACACTTAAAAAAGTCAAAGTTTAATTTTGTTTAGATCTAGTTTCATTTTGTACTTAGATTAGTTCATTTATGTTATAGATTAAATCTTATTTTAGGCATTTTTGGCATTAAATTTGGATAGTTTCAAGTTTAATTTCATCCTTTTTACACCTTAGACTTCATTTTACAAAGCTAAAATTCAAAGTAGTTTCAAGCTTTATCTTTGATTTTAAGCTAACATCTAATGGGTGCATGAGTGAACTATCCTTGTTGTAGTTGTTGAAGAAGATCAAAGCCAAAAGAAAAGTGGAAAACAAGAGGAGGTTGCCCAAAACTTGAAGAGGAAAATTGCAAAACCAAGAAGAACCAAATTCCAAAATCAAGCACCAAAACCAAGAAGATTCAAATATTTTGAGTTTCTTGAACTAAAGTCAATCACTCTCCTTTTGTAAAAAAAGGCCTTTAAGGCCTTTTTCCATTTTATTTCTCTAAGTCTCTTCAAAATGTTGAAAGTCCTAAATATTGTACTTAATTAATAAAGTTTCCTAAGTGGGGTTTTTAATCCCCCACACCCAACTTCCCCCATTTGGGGAAGTCTTGTAGTGTCCTTTGAAGTGGTTTGTTTTTCTAGTGTAGTTTTGGTTTGCTTTATTTAGTTTGATTTTTGCATCATTAGAACACTAATTGCTAGATTAGTTCATTTTTGCTATTTAGTATATTAATTGTTAGATCATTGTTTCATTATTTATTGATCTATAATTTGGTCTCTTTATTTACAATTGGTTTTGTCTGTCTCTAAAAGGAACCAAAGACTCTTGAACTTGTCATAAGACAAGTCAAGAGCACTCCCTATCGGAGAGCATAAGCATTTCACTTTTACTGCATTTAGCATATCGATTAGTTAAAGTCTCTTGAACCTCTGTCATAAGACAAGTCAAGAGCACTCTCTGTCAGAGAGGTTCATTGAATTAAAACACTTCCAACTCACACTCCCTTTCTAATAATTTATCTTGTTGTTTCCTTGCCAGAGTATGCTCTTACCAACCTAAAAACTGGAATACTCAGAAACGGTATTGGACTGTTCATCTCATAAGTGATAACCATAATAAAAACTTTCACCCCATAACCAACCAATCCGGAGTTGATCGATAAAGATAAGTTCAGTGGGTAATCTCCTAGTTGGGGGCACTGGGATTCCATGTTCAGCCTCTAGTTTGCTGGTTAGCATTGTGCTACTTGGATAGAGCACTCGGTGGCCCGATAGGTCCTTGAATGGAGGCACTTGATACTATCTTTTCCAGACAGACTTCCAGTACCTCGTGTATCGGTTGGAAGTACATAATAATAATCAAGAACACCTAAAATACTTCAAAATTTACCAAGAACAATTTCAAAACGATCTCACGAACATTACATTGAGACTTATTTTACATCCCAAGCACCTTTTGACTTCATTTGGCACTGGTCGACAATATTTATATGTATCACCTTGAGCTGGACCATTAGTCCTTTGGTATTTGTTTAATTATCTTGTGGGTGCTTATTTAATTTCCAAAGTCATCATATATGTTCATCTTGATATTTGTGTTTTGTAATTGCAACATGGATTGCGTATTTTATAGTGTTCTCATCATAAAAAACTCCTTAACAACACCCATCCGCATCATTTCATCACTTAAAACACTTAAAAACATAGAGCCATAGAAAACTCTTTGTTAGGGACAACCCCCCTTGGATTCGTTAGGAGTTTGCCAAAACGAAGGAGTTGGGATTCAAGTGACAGTACCTGGCTCATTGCTTGCCCCCAAGGCCACACCTTCCCCACTTGTAGTGAGGGAACAACTTTCGAAATATTTATGCTGCTGGTGTTCATCTCAACGGACAACATCTTTGGCACCGCTGTTGGGGACAAATATTTTTTGTTCCTGGACGACCTTAGTTTTTTCTAGATTTTTACCTTTTTTGATAGATTTTTTAGTTTAATCAACTCTCTGATATTAGATTTGAAATCCATCTGGCGACTCCACTGTCTTTTAATTTACCAAGGTATTCAACTAGAAGAAACTCTAAAGGCTTGCTTAGTTTCATCCCTGAGCCTGAAAAAGTTTATAGGAGGATACTAAACAAGCTAGCTTCTCGTAGGATCCTTGAAGAGCTTGGATCTCAATCTATTTCGGACATCCATAGTCTGTTTGTAGAAACTAACCTTGAAGAAAATAATACTCATATTTCCAACATCATGGGTGAGTATTTTACTCAGTTCGATTTCTCTCAGATAGCAGGTCAACCCCATTAACTTCCAAACAAAGCTATTGAGAAACTCTCAATGTTTACTGGCACTGATGCCACAACTTCTGCCATGCATCTCAGAAACTTTTCAAGATGTCTCACTGCTTATTATGGTGATCATGCAAGCCAGCATGATGATGTCTACATGAAGCTCCTTGCTCTTTCCTTGGATGGAAAAGCTAGTGATTGGTACGACAATTTTCCAAACAACTCATTCGCCACCCACACAGCTTTTAAGACTGCTTTCACCAACAAGTTTGGTGAAAAGAATGACCCTAAGCATCAGCTAGCCTCTTTGATCGACATCAAGAAGAAGGACACTGAAATGATGGACGAGTTTAACACAAGGTTCACTAAATTGTCAAATTCTATCCATGTCAATTACAAGCCTACTCCTCAAACCATTTTGCTATATTACATTGAAGCACTTAGTGGTGAAATGCAGTATCAGCTCAGAGATAAAGAGCCCACCACTCTTTTTATGGCCCAAGAAATGGCTATTAAAATCGACAGAAATATGCAAGCATCAGACGAGTCTGACATTCCTGGCTACTTAAATCCTCTAAAAACAACTGAACCTAAGGAAAAGGATTCCTTTTCCCAACAGGATATGCATGATAGAAAGATGTCAGAGATGATAGAAAACATGGAAATGAAATAGCTTTCTCAATTAGAGGAAACACAGAATCAAGTCATAGCCATGGAAAAAGCTCAAAACCAACACATTCCAAGAATTTCTCCCGCAAAACCTATTTGGCAAAGAAACGCACCCAACCGTGAATAGAGGCCTCCTCATCAAGTAGAGGCTGCTAACATGGTTGAGAACTACATACCATTTTGTAGGGCATGCAAGGACTTCCATGAATAAGACACTTGGCATCGTGCATGCTATATTCAAAAGCATGGTTTTTCTGCGGGGTTTGTTCGTTAGTCTTCATCGAGCGAGCTTGAATGCATAAACTATGTAAGTGACATCTATGATATTCCTGAAGAGAGTTGGAACTAGTTGGACCAGCCTATTACGGAAAGTATGACATTTTCCCATCAAATCCCTGATGATCCCATCGAAGAATTTTATCAAAGGACAAATTTCATTAAAGACCCTCCTCATGCCACCGAGATAAAAGACATTTGTGAGTGGGAGTTTTTTCAAGACTACGTCAGTGATGATGAACACATATGTACTCCTGATTCACCTCTAGAAGAAGCCATTACAAAGATTGATACTTGTGAAGAAATCTACGAAGTTGGTAATATGTGTGGTGACACTCCCCCTTGTTCTCCACATAGCAGTGGATATTCGGAAAGTTGGGTTCCTTGTGATATCTTTGAAACCCATATGTTTGAAGAGGATTGTTATGAAGGTGAGGAGGATAGGCATAGCTTGAAGGATGACATAAGTGATGATGAGTCCATCATGGATTACATAGATATTCGTAATGATGAATGGACCTTTTTTGAGAACCCTATCTATGCCATATCTAAAGAAATTAGTAATGAACAAAATTCTTTTGGAAATTTTGTTGATCATCCTACTTATGAGCATGAGGATACATGTGGCCAGGAATATGGTAAAATTCATGAAGACTCCCCCATATTTGATAGGAGTGTGGATTTTGAACAGTTGAACATAGAGGAAGAGCATGATATTTTTTCAGATGAGCAGTCAGTTAAGCATACATCTCATCCGTCGAAGATCCCTTGTATATTAGAGCAATTCGAGGCTTGCACTTTCACAGAGAGTTATTTTCATAAGAGCCTTTCGGATCAGTATGATGAGATACCAGAACTGCCTTGTCATCCTGAGTTTCTTCACCCTATCATGTTCTGGATAGAAGATTCCTACAAGAGGACACACTGTATTGGGAAGCACTTCAAGGAATTATCACATACTTATGATTTCCCATCCATCCCTCCCATTCAGAAGATCCAAGCATGTTTGCATTTTTTGATAAGCATGCCCTTGTTCTGGTTGGTAACCAGAGACAAGGTAAAAAATTGTTTTACATTGATTACATGCTTAGATGGTTACATTGGATTTCTGATTATACTTAATAGGTTCTTTTGTATTATGTTAGAATAGGAAAGAATAAAAATTTTTCAAAAAGATAAGCATTTATTTCTACATTTAAATTTCTTAGAATTTATTTTCAAAATAAAATATAGTTGGTAATTCATTTGGTTTTTTCATAACACATGTGCATTTGAAGGTTTTTTCTCAAGTTGAGATGTTTTTACACGTTATAAAAACCAGAGATTCTGGTTCTCCTATCCTCTCCTTGCATGAATGCCAGATCGAGCACACGTCTCGCAGTTGGAGCCAGATGTTACCAGCTATTTTATACAATAGCTGAATTTCTTGTGAGTCGCCAATTTATTGAACATGATTCATGTTCTTCATCAGTGTTCAGAAGTTCAGAAGTCATTTTCAGGGCAATTTTGCCCCATTTGTAATAACTGCATGTTCATACCCCCATGGGGAATTTGTAAAAAGTTGTTCTAAATGGGGTCCTTTTATAAAAGACTCAGCTATCCTTAGGTTTAGTCATTTTGGGGATACTCTAGAGTGTTTTTTCCTTAGGAATTATGCTCTACTCATCAGTGGCATATAATCCCTAAGTTTTTCATTCAAACCTCCAAAGCTGGAGTATTTTCCATGGTGGTCAAAACCTAAGGTGGTTATTGTTAAATTTTGAGCATTAATTCACAATACTCTAGGATCTTCACTGAGAGAATAACATCTGCATTATATCAATGCATAACATTCACAATAAGCATGACAAGCATCACAAGAATCAAAAGCATGAGAGACAAGAGACACAGAGTTTTCGTGGGGAAAACCCTAAGGTGAAAAACCCCACAACTTCCTCAGAGATAGAGAGAGAAATGGCTCAACCAAAGTAAAACCAAAATACACTGAGATAGTCTCCTAGTAGCAGATGATCCTCCTCCTCACTAGTGCGCTACTTTCTGAGTGAGAGAAATGTGAGTTTCCGAATGATCAAAATAGAGATCTCCCGATCTCTATTTATACTAACCTGTTTTCCCAGTGACTTTATGGGGCCGACTTGTCTAGCTAGGTACATCCACAATATAATATATATATATATTTTAGGGCCAACCCCACACATGGTAGTCTAATAACCCGTCGCCAAGTACACACACTTGCGACACTTGTCAATACACATGACGACACTTCCTTATAGAGGAATAACACTTCTCTTATAAGGGTACAATAAATATATATGAAATACATTCCGAAGTTACATATACATCAACACTCCCTCTTTACCAGGAAGGTATTTCTCGACACAAATCTGCTAGACAAGTCTTCTTCTCGGGATCATCGTCATCGATGCATCGTCACCATCATCATCACTGCTGCTACTATCTCAACCAATCTATAACTCTACTCGTCATAGGAAGTTCTACAGAGCCAGTCCTTTTTCATACTGGATGTAGGCCCACCACCTGCAAGTCTTCATCATCACTGGCCATACTATGGAAATCTCGGGACTTATTACGTGCGTCACAAAACCTTAAAAGAGTATCTTGACTAGCAAGAACCCTAAAGAGCATCTGAGGCCTTTTTCATCCTGTCCAGATCTCCAGGACTTATTACATGTGACCCCACCACAAAGCCTCGAAAGAGAATCCCAGGACTGATTACGAGCACAAGGCTCAACCTATTGAATCTCCCAGGGCACAAATTACATGTGGTCACCACAAAACCTCAAAAGAACATCCCAGGACTGATTACGAGCACAGGGATCAACCTATCGGATCTCCCATGGCACAAATTACATGTGGTCATGGAAAAACCTCGAATGAGCATCCTAGGACTAATTACGAGCACACGGCTCAACTTATCGGATCTCCCAGGGCACAAATTACATGCCATAGGACAAAACCTCAAAAGAGCATCTGCCAGATATCCCAGGGCACAAATTACATGCCATAGGAAAAACCTCGAAAGACTATCTGCAAATCTCCCAGGGCACAAATTATATGTCCTCCCAAGCAAAACCTCGAAAGAGAATTTGCCAGATACCCTAAAGTACAAATTACATGCCATAGGAAAAACCTCGAAAGACTATCTGCAAATCTCCCAGGGCACAAATTACATGCTTATCTGCACAACCTGTTCCGCGGCCACAGAGTATCAACCTGATACTCACCATACATCATCCTGATGTACACATGATCATCCTGATCATCATCACTTCAACATCCTACTGCATGTCATCTGGAGCAACATCCTGAAGCTCGTCATCCATGATCATCCTGATCATACAATGCATCTACTTGATACATACCAAGTATCTACTTGATACATATCATCATACATGATCCACCTGATCATACAGTGTATCCACCTAATACAAATACATGATACATATCACCATACATGATCCACCTGATACATATACAGATACATGGTCCAAGCATCCAACATGATGCATATACAAAATACATACAAATGATCCAACCAATCATATCCAGCATCCAACATGATGCGTACATACATATAAATGATCCAACTGATCATATCCAGCATCCAACATGATGCGTACATACATATACATATAAATGATCCAACTGATCATATCCAGCATCCAACATGATGCATACATACATATACATATAAATGATCCAACTGATCATATCCAGCATCCAACATGATGCGTATATAGAGCAGTAACTGGAGCATCGTCCTGATGCTCATCATCCAGCGCTTACATCCACAGCCATGTGAAGGATCCTCCTTCCAACATGCTTGGAATGGCTTCTACAAATGTGTCCATCACTTCTTCCTCGAAGTGTCATCAATCTGAAGAACACCAAGCCTCTCCCTGAAGTACTCGAACTTCACCCTGGCTAGTGGCTTTGTCAGCACATCTGCAATCTGCTCATCCGTCGTAATGTACAGGAGCTTCACAGCTCCTCTCTGCACCATATCCCTGATATAGTGATATTTGATCTCTATGTGTTTCGACCTGTCATGAAACACTGGGTTCTCAGACAGCTTCACACAACTCTGGTTATCACAAAAGATACCAGTAGCATCCAACGGGAGATCAAATAACTCAGACAGTAGCTTCCGTAGCCATACTTCCTCACAACTAGCTGAACAGGCTGCAACATACTCTGCCTCAGCTATACTCAGTGCTATGCAGAACTGCTTCCTGCTGAACCAAGAGATCACACCTAATCCCATACTAAAGCAGCATCCAGATGTGCTCTTCCTATCTGCAGCACTGCCAGCCCAATCTGAATCAACATAACCCTGCAAGTTAAACTTTTGATTCGCTTCATATTTGAGCCCATAATCCACTGTACCCTTCAGGTACCTCAGAACATGCTTTACAGCAACCAGGTGAACACTCCTTGGATCCATCAGGAACTGGCTCAATGTGTTCACCGCAAAGCAAATATTTGGTCTTGTGTTCGTCACGTACATCAAGGACCCAATCATATGACAATACATGGAGACATCAACCGGCTCAGATGAACCATCGCATAGAAGCTTCAGATTCGATGCCATAGGTGTTTCCATGGCCTTGCAATCCATCATCCTGAATCTCTTCAGGATATCTATTGTGTACTTCCCTTGACCAAGGAAGATCCCACCTGCACTCTGCCACAGCTCCATACCTAGGAAATAATGCATCATTCCCAAATCTTTCATATCGAACTCGACAGCAAGCTTCCTCTTAGTATCTGCAATCAATCTGTCATCTCTTGTTACAAATAAGTCATCCACATACAGGAGTAGAATCACAGGATTCCCTTCCTCAACCTTGTGGTAAAGGTTGGAATCCACTTTACTCTTGGTAAAGCCCAAACTAGAGAGGAAACTATCCATCCTACCATACCAAGTTCTGGGAGCTTGTTTCAAGCCATACAAGGCTTTCTTCAATCTACACACATATAACTCCCTGTCATGTATTTC
The DNA here is from genome assembly GCA_027924585.1 of Larix kaempferi. Classification (NCBI taxonomy): domain Eukaryota; kingdom Viridiplantae; phylum Streptophyta; class Pinopsida; order Pinales; family Pinaceae; genus Larix; species Larix kaempferi. Next base: position 8,914,547 of record BSBM01000348.1, read on the forward strand.
GAAATCGAGTGGCTACTTCACATATACTTTCTCTTTAACTACACCATTCAAGAAAGTAGTCTTGACATCCATCTGGTGTATTTTCCATTTCATCGTTGCAGCCAGGGCAAGTACTGTTCTGTAGGAAGTATACCTGGCTACAGGTGCAAAAGTTTCTTCATAATCTATTCCCTCTTTCTGAGAGAAGCCACGAACTACAAATATTGCTTTGTATTTCTCTACACTGCCATCTGCAGCATGCTTGATTTTGTAGATCCATTTGGAAGTCACATCAGACTTCTCTTTAGGTCTTGGGACAACATCCCAAACATCATTCTTCATTATTGATTGGTATTCCTCAACCATAGCATCCTTCCATTCTTTCTTTTCCACTGCTTCTTCATAACTGGAAGGTTCTTGGTTCATAATGTCACAGAGTAAAGCAACATAGCTGGTATGTGATCTGGTTCTCTTCTTTGCTCTATGTTCTTCTTTTGGAATGCCAAATATTTCTGCATCTTGAATGAGTTCTCTAGCCTATGCAGGTTTCCTCTTGTGAGAGTTATCCTCACGGGGTGGATCTACAGGTTCTTGCGGATATTCAAACTCACAAACAACTTCTGGAATTGCTTCAGTCATGGTAATGTCTTGAAATCTAGTTTCCTTAGGTTCTTCATAAAATAGGTGCCTTCCTTGATTTGATGAATGCTGAGTTTTCATCAAATGTTACATCCCTGCTAACATCAATCTTCTTGAACCCTGGAAAGTATATTCTGTAAGCCTTTGAGCTTTCGCTGTAACCCACAAAGATACCCTTCTTTCCTGAAGGATCTAGTTTAGTCCTCTTTTCCTTTGGGACATGAGTGTATACTCGAAAACCAAATATTTTGAGATGGTTGACTTCAGGTTTCTTACCAGAAAAGACCTCTTCTGGTGTCTTGTTGCCCAATATCTTGTGGGGTGTTCTATTCTACACATATACAGCTGTTCTAGCTGCTTCTGCCCATAGATGCATAGGTAGATCCTGGTCATGCAGCATTGCCCTTGCTGCTTCCATGATAGTTCTGTTCTTCCTTTCTGCAACTCCATTCTGTTGAGGATTATAAGTAGCAGTCAACTCCCTCTTAATCCCTGAATCACTACAAAGCTTCTTGAAGTCACCTGAGGTGAATTCTCCACCATTGTCGGATCTCAATGTTTTGATCTTCTTGTCAATTTGATTCTCTATCAAGGTTTTGAATTCCTTGAACTTATCAAACACCTCATCTTTGTTCTTCAAGAAGTATACCCAAGTCTTCCTGGAGAAGTCATCAATAAATGAGACATAGTAAACATACCCACTTAGAGAACTGGATGACATAGGACCACATACATCTGAGTGGATGATTTCCAAGATATCCTTTGCCTTGCTTTCACTGCTTGGGAAATCCTTTTTAATGTTCTTACCTTTTGCACATCCTTTGCAAACACCTTCATGTTTGGTCTTGATTTCGGGAAGACCCTCTACAGCCTTGCTTGCAATTGGAAGTGCCCTATAGTGCATATGAGCAAGTCTTCTATGCCAAAGTTCACTTGGCTCCATGGATTCATGCACCATGGCATGTTCAAGTTGTCCCTTCAATTTATACAAACCTCCCTCTTGCTCTCCAATCACTACCGTATCATCTATGGTATTTCCCTTTGGCCACATTAGGACTTGGCCATCCACAAATGCAACCCTCATACCTTTTGCATCCAATGCAGAGATGGAGAGTAAGTTCTTCTTGAGCCCAGGTACATAAAAGACTTCTTTCATCTTCAAAGATTTTCCAGAATCTAGGTTGTAGGAGGCTTCACCGCTTCCTTCGATTGGGTATTGATAATCATCCTCAAGTTTCACCTTATGGGGTGATTCATGTTCAGATAGATTCACAAAAGATTCCTTAAACCCAGTCATGTGTTTGGAAGCCCCACTGTCAATCAACCAATCATTACAACTATGGGAGATAGTACCTGTGAGAGCAGAAATTAGAACATACTCTTCTTCACTTGGTGAGTCATCATCACTATCACTTTCTGCCATAGCCTTCTTCTTTGGGGGTTCATCATCTTCGGCAATATGAGCATGATATCTTCTTTTGTTATTCTTCTTCTTGTTGTTGAAGTTGTTGGTGTTGTCTTTCTTCTTCTTGGGACAATCTGAAGCAAAGTGTCCCTTCTCATTGCAATTGAAGCATCTGAGATCTTTCTTATCTGTATGATAATGGTGGTGTGAGAATTTCCTGTTATGAGATGATTCCTTCTTGGACTTGCCTTTCCTGGCATGTGCTGTGAGATCTTGATCTTCATTTCCCATCTTTTCTTCTCGAGCCACAAGCCTATCTTCTTCTTGAGAGCATTCCTCCCACAGTCTACTGAAAGAGATCAATTTCTTTCTTGCACATATTCCTTGAATAAAGGAGTCCCATGACCTAGGTAGGCCATTCAGAGTGGTCATAACAATTTCACCATTGTCCACTACTTCATCCACATCTTCAAGTTGTTCCTCGATCTGAGATACCTTGGAGAAGTAAGATTGAATGGTTTCTCCATTCAACATCTTGACCCCTTTCAATTGATTCCGCAGAGTCATCTTCCGATTTATGTTCTTCCCTTCAAATAACTTGGTCAAAGAGTCAAACATCTCTTTGGGTGTCTTTAGAGAAGACACATGGGATATGAGATGGTCTTTGATAGAATCAACAATGATTCTCTTAGCCTTGACCAAGTTCTTCTTATGCAATACCTTAGCCTCTTCATCCTTTGGGATATGGATGTCTTCTTTTATATATGAGTCCAACTCATTCTCTTCCAGGATTAACCCAATCCTATACTTCCAAGCTCAGAAGTTATCAGCCCCTTCAAGTTTATCCTCAAGCTTGGTGTGGTGAGACATCTTAAAGAGTACTTCAAATGGAAATAGAAAAGATTTAGGTCTTACCACTTGAATTGCTGAAAACTGGATCTGGTCACGGATTAGGGTTTGTCGAAAAAAATCTAAAAATTCAAAATGTGAATTTCAACCTTTCGAAAGGATAGAAAGATGCGCCTTGATGAGCTAATGAGCCTAATGTATTTAGAATTTGAGATCAGCAAAGCTTTACCCTTCAGATTTGCCATTTTGTCCTCCCGCTTTCACCAGGGAGAGCCCTGAATTAGGGTTTGAGTTTCCCGGAGATCTACCCAGCCAAAAATATTGTTCCAAAGCTCTAAACTTCGATTTTGGCAAGGAGCGTCCAGCTATGTCTTCAGATTTCGGAAATTCCTATTTTTGTGGAAACCAAAAATTTTAGGGCCAAATCTGAAAATGCTCAAAATCGAATTCTAATTGGACAGATAGATTCTCCTTGATGAGTAGAGTCAATCTACTATACTGCTTTTCCAAAATCTGTGGAGAGAAACCCAATAAACAAGAAACTGAAGTTTCCGTCACTGCAAAATGTCTTCTTCTCAGGTTAGCTCTGATACCATGTTAAATTTTGAGCATTAATTCACAATACTCTAGGATCTTCACTGAGAGAATGACATCTACAGTATATCAATGCATAACATTCACAATAAGCATGACAAGCATCACAAGAATCAAAAGCATGAGAGACAAGAGACACAGAGTTTTCGTGGGGAAAACCCTAAGGTGAAAAACCCCACAACTTCCTCAGAGATAGAGAGAGAAATGGCTCAACCAAAGTAGAACCAAAATACACTGAGATAGTCTCCTAATAGCAGATGATCCTCCTCCTCACTAGTGCGCCACTTTCTGAGTGAGAAAAGTGTGAGTTTTCGAATGATCAAAATAGAAATCTCTCGATCTCTATTTATACTAACCTATTTTCCCAGTGACTTTATGGGGCCGACTTGTCTAGCTAGGTACATCCACAATATAATATATATATTTCAGGGCCAACCCCACATATGGTGGTCTAATAACCCGTCACCAAGTACACACACTTGCGACACTTGTCAATACACATGACGACACTTCCTTATAGAGGAATAACACTTCTCTTATAAGGGTACAATAAATATATATGAAATACATTCCGAAGTTACATATACATCAACAGTTATTAGAGTCTTGTGTCTAGGATTTTTTACATGTTAGCCATCTCGGTTGAGTCGTATGAACATGCACTAGGTCTCCTAGGAGTTTAGTTTGATCATGAGAATAATAAATGTTTCCATAAATTAGACCATTTTTATGGTTTAATTAAAAAATTTTAAAAGGTGATAAAAACCTCATCTGGAGGCGGAATTGGGCGTGGGGAGGCCCATTTTGACGCTCAGAGCGTGTTCTTTACCCTAGTACCAACTTTTCTAGGGTTTCGGTTGATTACATCGCCTCTGGGAGCAGTTTTTCATTATTTTAGCATTTAGTGGCCATAAAATGACAAAATACACTATATGACAAAAAAATCAAATAAATCAAAATGATTAAAAAATCATTGGAAAAAAGTGGCATATGATTTAATAGTGATGTACGACTACATTAAGTCTTAAAGCATGCCATTTAGAAGATTGAATTAATTAGAGTGGGTGACGTGAGCATTCACGTGGGCCTCCCTCATGAGAAATCACGATTTGGTGATATGGCACTTGACTAATGCCATGGTGGGCGCATTCCTCATTTTGTGGCCACCTCATAACTTGGCTCCCTATTGAAGATCGAATTACCATTAATGCAACTCAAGTGTGGATCCCCCTCATGACTCACGCATTACCTTCATGGCTCATGCATTATCCACATGTCGCTCATATATTGGGTTGGTGTATATTACAAAGATATGGTGATAGGAACTATGTTGGGATGGGCGGCACCTTTCCAAGGTGGAGGCCACCTCCCCATTCTCCTTTATTGCAAACTCGAGTTATGTGATGTGTCAACTCTCCAATCTTGGATTTATTGAGGATTCAAGTTCTGTCTATTTTGCCATTGACTCGTGTCTATTGCCATTTTGAATTAGGTTATTTGCTTCTTGGTTTTGTATAAAGAGAGGTTCTTTGAGCTCTCTTAGGATGGATAATTTCAGGCAAGCTTACTCTGCCAATTTGTAATCGTGTTCTAGCTTTTTGTTATTGGAAATAAAGTGACTTGGAGGTCCATATGGTGTGTTCATTCTATCCATGAGAGTGCTTCATCTGTATCAAGGTGATCTTGTTCTTTTTTATCACTTGCATTTCATTATTTTGATCAAATCACTAGCTTAGAAGTCTTTGTTAAGTCCATAGGGTGGGCATTTGTAGTTCAATTATCCATTTATGTTGGGTTTTATGTGATCTAGAAGTAGTAAATTGTAGTTGGAAATACTGATACTCTTCTAATCCCATTTTATCTTGCATACTAGATTTGATTAAGATGTGTTTGTAAGTGGTTTATTGTACAGACCTCCCATGTTTGAAGAGAAGCTTGAACTCGGTTGCTTCTCTCATCTCTTAAAAATACCAAATTTTTCTAACATTTGTGCATTTCAGGACCTCCTAAAGATCGATTTCAAGCTCCAAGTTGGGCATGAGAGACTATTTCGAAGTTCCATCTCCAAAGATTATTTTAAAACTTGTTACTTGGTTACTTGAGATAGGCTTGTGATCTTCACCCATAAGCCTTCTCCCATTCTCCTTCATTCCATCTTCCTTGTTTCTTCCATTCATTTACCTTCTCTTCATTTTCTGTTCACTGCCCTTTATATTAGTCCTCTTCTCCCATTTACCGCTCCTCAACTTACCATCCATTCGCTGCTCCTTTTTTCATTTTGTTGTTCGTTGCCCTTCATATCAGTCACCTTCATCTTGGGTTCTGCTGCCCAAAGGTCTGTCCTATCAGTCCTCTTTTGCTGCTCCTTTTTCCACCCTTCACTCCTTTCCCTTAACTTCATGTCTGCTGCCCCAAAACACAGTTTGTTGGTCATCTTCCTTTTGCATTTTTTGCCCATCCATTGCATGTTCCATTCCATGCACTAAAGATTTCATAAAAAACACTTTAAAAAGTCAAAGTTTAATTTTGTTTAGATCTAGTTTCATTTTGTACTTAGATTAGTTCATTTATGTTATAGATTAAATCTTATTTCGGGCATTTTTGGCATAGATTTGTTTGTTGGTCTGACTTTAAATTTGGATAGTTTCAAGTTTAATTTCATGCTTCTTACACCTTAGAATTCATTTTACAAAGCTAAAATTCAAAGTAGTTTCAAGCTTTATCTTTGATTTTAAGCTAACATCTAATGGGTGCATGAGTGAACTATCCTTGTTGTAGGTGTTGAAGAAGATCAAAGCCAAAAGAAAAGTGGAAAACAAGAGGAGGTTGCCCAAAACTTGAAGAGGAAAATTGCAAAACCAAGAAGAATCAAATTCCAAAATCAAGCACCAAAACCAAGAAGATTCAAATATTTTGAGTTTCTTGAACTAAAGTCAATCACTCTCCTTTTGTAAAAAAGGGCCTTTAAGGCCTTTTTCCATTTTATTTCTCTAAGTCTCTTCAAAAGGTTGAAATTCCTAAATATTTTACTTAATTAATAAAGTTTCCTAAGTGGGGTTTTTAATCCCCCACACCCAACTTCCCCCATTTGGGGAAGTCTTGTAGTGTCCTTTGAAGTGGTTTGCTTTACTAGTGTAGTTTTGGTTTGCTTTATTTAGTTTGTTTTTTGCATCATTAGAACACTAATTGCTAGATTAGTCATTTTTTCTATTTAGTATATTAATTGTTAGATCATTGTTACATTATTTATTGAGCTATCATTTGGTCTCTTTATTTACAATCTGTTTTATCTGTCTCTAAAAGGAACCAAAGACTCTTGAACTTGTCGTAAGACAAGTCAAGAGCACTCTCTATTAGAGAGCATAATCATTGCACTTTTACTGCATTTAGCATATAGATTAGTTAAAGTCTCTTGAACCTCTGTCATAAGACAAGTCAAGAGCACTCTCTGTCGGAGAGGTTCATCAGTGTGATATAATTAAAACAGTTCCAACTCACACTCCCTTTCTAATAATTTATCTCGTTATTTCCTTGTCGGAGTATGCTCTGACCATCCTAAGAACTGGAATACTCATAAATGGTATTGCACTATTAATCTCATAAGTGATAACCATAATAAAAACTTTCACCCCATAACCAACCAATCCGGAGTTGATCGATAAAGATAAGTTCAGTGGGTAATCTCCTAGTTGGGGGTGCCAGGATTCCATGTTCAGCCTCTAGTTTGCTGGTTAGCATTCCGTGACCTGGCTAGAGCACTAGGTGGCCTGACAAGTCCTTGAACAAAGGCACTTGATACTATCTTTTCCGGACAGACTTCCAGTACCTTGCATTTCGATTGGAAGTACCATTAGCCATAATAATAATCAAGAACACCTAAAATACTTCAAAATTTACTAAGAACAATTTCAAAATGATCTCACGAACATTACATTGAGACTTAGTTTACAACATCCCAAGCACCTTTTGACTCCATTTGGCACTGGTCAACAAGATTTATATGTATCACCTCGAGCTGGACCATTAGTCCTTTGGTATTTGTTTAATTATCTTGTGGATGCTTATTTAATTTCCAAAGTCATCATATATTGTTCATCTTGATATTTGTGTTTTGTAATTGCTACGTGGATTGCGTATTTTATAGTGTTCTCATCATAAAAAAACTCCTAAACAACACCCATCCGCATCATTTCATCACTTAAAACACTTAAAAACACAGAGCCATAGAAAACTCTTTGTTAGGGACAACCCCCCTTGGCTTCATTGGGAGTTTGCCTAAACGGAGGAGCTGGTATTCGGGTGACAATACCTAGCTCATTGCTTGCCCCCAAGGCCACACCTTCCCCACTTGTAGTGAGGGAACAACTTTCGAAAGATTTATGCTGCTGGTGTGCATCTCGGCAGACAACAGGGCCACATTTGGTGAGTCTGAATATATTCCAATTATCAATTTTGGTATATCGAGAATCCCCTCCCTTTTAATCAACTCATCATTTTAATAATTAAAATTGTAAATATTAGATCCAGAGATCACTACTCCCTTTGGATCGCCCTGAGATCTCAAGTGGTATGAGTCTCAATGTAAGTAAATACTCATACAAACATAAACTCGAACATTTAGATCTGCATTTACCAACTGAAATATAAATACAATCAACCACATAAACAACAAATGTACCCTGGAACCCTTGCAGGAAAAATGAGATAACCAGGGGGCTATCTTCTCTCTTGAGCCCAGAGCATATAGATGTATAAATGACAATACAATACAGGATTACCTCAGCTGGTAACTCAATCCCTCTAAAACAGGACAGACCTCAAATTTGCATGCATCCAACTAGTGCATGCACTGAAGAAGTAAGCCCTAACCGCCAAATTGGATCTGAGTGCTCTGACAGTGCCTCTAACGGATCTTCCCTCTCTAGATCTCTCTGCTCTGATCTGCTCGCTTTGAAGATTGCCCACTGATGAAATCGGCCTCTTCTCCATGCACAAGTGTGCCCTCCCCTCTGGATGTCAAATGCTCGTACTGGTCCAAATCTCAGCAGATCTGAGCTCCAATCGTCCCTAGCCTTCCTCGAATACTGAGGCAAGGCTATCCTGGAATTCATAGACTCTGAATCGGTCAATACAACTCACAATGAGCTTCTCCTCCCTCAGGAAAAACATCCTCCTCCAAGAGAACTTGACCTCCTCCAATCTCCACAGTAATCACATTGTTGAGCTCTCTCAGCTCACAGTAATGGGTGTCTAGCCTCTCTGGAACTGAAGGCCACTGATCTAGCTTAGATCTAACCTTCCTAGCTCATGCAACAACTCCTCTCTATCTCAGAAAGTCACCCCACATGTGCAGCTACGCCCTCCTCACTCTAGCAGCATCTCTCTCCGACAATGCAACTGAGTAACCTCATATGGGGACCCGATGCCTCTATAAATAATCTCACCAATGAATTTGGTTTGCCAAAACCCTAGTTCCCGGTGCATGCAAAAAGTCACTTTTGCATGCATGCATGCAAAAGGTCACTTTTTCATGCAGTCACTGAATGTTGACAAGTCATGCATGCAAAGGTCAATCTCCCCTGAAGTTCTGCATGCAACCCCCACTGGGATCATGCCACTGAGTAGAGTGCCTCTACTCCATCCTGATGCTTATGCAGCTAATGTACCTCCATGTAAGGCATCTGAACCATGGAGGACATCCCAAAGTTACCATAATCTAACAAAAATTGAACAAGAGCATCAACAAAACATTCTTTCAAGCATTACAACAACACATTTTTTGACTCCATTTTCAACACTGGTCATTTACTATTACTTTGTACAAGCTTTACTTTGCTATCATGTATTAAGTGACTTTGTGATCTTAACAATCTTTATGTTGTTGTGACTACAATTTTATTTGCAATCTCTTGTTTCAATTAATTTTCATAAAACTCCTAAACAACTTACTTATCATCCAAAACTAATTAGCTTAATTAGCCTTAGAAACTTTAGGGTCCACTGCCCCCCTTGGCTTCGTTAGGAGTTTTCCTAAACAGAGGAGTCAAGAATCAAGTGACAATAATTGACTCGAAGCTTGCCCCCAAGGACACACTTAGTGGCTTGAATATTTCTACCACGTTAACCCCTAGGTGTGTGAAAGGCGATAGCACCACCTATGTACTAGAAGTATTTTATATAGCTAATATAATCCTGTGAGTCATCCCCACTCATTAGTTAAAGAATTTTTACTTCGCTCAAATATTTGAAAGGTTGTTATCACTAGTTTTTAAGGATTGTTCATTCTTTGTGTCATTGGCATACATCTGGAATGTTGAATGGTAATGGTGAAAAGTATTGGTGAACCTGGATATGTCAAACAAAGGCTACATGAAACTCATATGAATTTTGAACCCAAATTTTACTGAGTTATTATTGGTATTATGGTTGTGAACAAATGACATGTGTTCATACTATGAAATGTAAGCTTCATTAAACATAAAATATCAGCCTCAACCAAGTTCCTAGTTTGAGTCTTCAACCTCATTAAATAACGATGATCTGTTCCACAATCAATAAGTTGAACCAATGATAATTTGAAGCAGTATTTGAGGACATTTAAATCTCAGATTTACCTCAATCTAGGATACTCCTTATTCATTCACTAGAAATAGTAAGCTATAGCAAGCTACTAGTGAAGTGTTTGATGAAACACTAAGCCAACAATCACAAAGATCAAAATAAATAAATAAAATCACTAAGCAAGCAAAGACAAATTGTTTAATGAAAGTCTGGAACCAACTCACATAAATAGTCAACAAAGATTAACTCATATTTTCTTGGGTCATTACAATGGTATCGGAGCATGATTCTCGCCATCTGTGGGCACATGTCGGATTAGGCTGAAGTGTAAAAGGTTCTTTACCGCAGTAAATACTCTAAATGCCCACAAATAATCTGAATCCCAAATTTTGATGGTAAATAAGATATTGATGAAATATGATAAGATGATAAGATGATTACAATGTAATGAGAGGCCCCGTATAATACAATTCCAAAGGGAACCTCTAATGTTTGTTCACAAGGGTTATGTCCCTTGGATAATTATTGTTAATGACTATTATTAATATTATTATGTAATATCTATATATTTTAGGTTTGTTACATTGCCTTCCCCTTAAGGGAAGCTTTGTTGAAGACAAGGGTTATGTCTGATTTTTTGTTTGAACTGTCATCTCTAGATCCTTTCTTTTAGTATTTGCGACACTTGAGGAAATGAGGCGATATGAGTTACGAATTCCACAGAAGAACTGTCCCATCGTTTCTGATGTGGTCCATCTGAGATCTATTTTTATCGGAGCTATTTGATCGCTTTGTGGGATGGGTCTTTTCATTTGTTGCTTAGTATGTTGATTTGATGTTCTTGCTTGTATGACATCGTAATTCCTCGGTGTATGTTCATTTTGACCCCGTCGTTGGTCAAAATGATGTTTATAATTGGGGTGTCAATAAGGGGTTCTTGTTATTTGTTTTTCTGTTGGTTTGAATTCTTTTTGAACTGTGACGAAGACTGAATTTGAATTTATGTCTTCTTCCTCAACTTGAATTTGTTTTTTAGAAAGCCTGGATGCTTCCTTCTGGATTTGCACTACTCTGTTTTCCAATAGATTGTTATTACTATGAATTTTCTCGAACCTTTCATCTTGCGACTTTTTGTCCTCTTTTAACTTCTTGACTTATTCCTCTAGTTCTTGATTAAACTTTCTGAGGTGTTGGTTTTCTTCTTTCTTTTCTAGTATTCTTCCTTCAAGGTCTTCATTTGAATGTTTTGTCTTTTGACTATGTTTCAACTTCTTGATTTTTGTAAGTAATGTCTTGTTATGAATTCTTAGTCGAAATAGTTCTTCGGTATTGCTTGCTAATTCGTCCTTGATTTTCTTAATTTCCAGCTTATGTGTCTTCTTAATGTTGTCATACTGTTGTTGAAGTTTTTCCTTCTGTTGTTGATGTTGACATCTCTCTGATTCTTGATTTTCTAGCTTTCTCTGGGTTTGTGTCAATTCCGTATTTTTATCCATGATGAGCATGTTTAAGCGCTTTATGTCATCTTCTAAATTGTTATTACTTCCATGCGAAGATTCTTCGACATTTTTGACGTTTCCGATTTTATCTTCCAGGTTTTGATTGTGGCTTCTTAGATGTGAAATTTCCTTATCCTTATCAATAACCTATTCTGGAGCTCTCGTTTTTTATTTTTTTATTTTTTATTCTCTTGTTCTGCTAAATGATTTCGCATTTCTTGCTTTATAATTTTGAATTGAAGATCGCTATTGGTTGCTTTAAATTTCTCTAATTCGTTCAATGCTGCTTGTAACGGCGACGCCATTTCTGATTTTGAATTCTCCATAAATCCTGACTTTGGACGATAACTGGGTCTTCTTATAACTTGATATTGTTCTTCGATGATAACCGATCTTTAACTTCTTCTACAGTGATTTTTCTCTTCCCTAATAATAATAATTATTATTGAAATGTAACAATAATAATATTATTAATATTATATATATTTCTCAAATAATTGTAATATTTTACAATTATGGAATAATATTAATTATAATACTATATTAATATTATTACTATACACACTGCCACCTTCGTCTCTAACTAGACACAATAGTCTTTTCCTTTCTCTGCATACAATGCAGGCTCACATAGAGAAAATTATGCTCAAAAGGCACTTGGATCTCCACGTTGGTTAACCTTTTGCTTTAGATTAATTTATTTGTGGATTGTGTGTAGATTACGTGGTTGGGAAGAATGATTGTTACCCTCCCCACCCAAGTTCAATTCTCACTTGAATTTTAGTTTTTATGTTATTTAGTAAGGAGAATTAAAGACTAAACTCAACCTAATTAAGGTATGAGTTATTATTTAATATCCAATAACCTTTCAATAAATAAATAACTTAATTAAAGTGTGAGTTGGTTTCTTTATAAAACCAAGGGTTGGGCTAGTTTTATAAAACCACGAACATGAGTGGTTTTATAAAACCAAGGGTTGGTTAAATAAAACCTATGTTGTGTTTCCCCCTTTTTATGGGGTCTTCTTTCTTCTTCTTCTTTTATACTTCCTTTTTATTTTCTTTTTTACTTCTTCCTTTTTTGTTTGTTTTTTACTTCTTTCTTTTTTGTTTGTTTTTTACTTCTTCCTTTTTTGTTTGTTTTTTACTTCTTCCTAGATTTTAGGGAAACCCAAATGATGGCTACAAGCCAAAAAAACCAAACAAAGTCTGAAAAATATGGCCAAAGGCTGGATCAGCCAATGAGGCTCTGATACCACTGAAGCATAAAATCTTTTTTACCACAGTAAATACTCTAAAATGCCCACAAATAATCCGAAGCCCACATTTCGATGGTAAATAAGATATTGATGAAATATGATAAGATGATAAGATGATAAGATGATTACAATGTAATGAGAGGCCCGGTATAAATACAATTCGAAAGGGCACCTCTAATGTTTGTTCACAAGGGTTATGTCCCTTGGATAATTATTGTTAATGGTTATTATTATTATTATTATTTAATATCTGTATATTTTAGGTTTGTTACATAGGCACGATGCATGTTAGTATGTATGGATTTAAAAATAGGGAGACGGTTCAAGTGACAAGTAGAGCATGATCTTTAGGCAGTAGAGTCAAGGATTCATAGATGACATGGATGATCCGTTGGTAGTGTTATCACACCATAGTGGTTGAGCTACCATTTGTTGCTGAGCAGATATCTGCACTTTTCAGAGCTTCGCCTTTACACAGTTTCAGTGAGATCAGTCATGATGAGCAGCACCATTTATGATCACTTACACATCACAGTAGCTTATATCAGACAGTGTGTAGACCTTGTGCCAAGACTGAGCCTTGAGAGCTTAGATTTGATGACCAATATGGCCTTTTGTTCTATATAGATTCAGTTCAGTGCCCAAAGTTCCGGATGTTCTTATTTGTAGCAGTGTTTCATTGGTTCTAGATGATATTTGTTGAGATATGCAGTGATATGACCATTAGACTTATGATTGTTAGCATTTGATTATTATCTTGTTATTTTAGCCATCTTGATAGCATTAACATGGTATATAACTCATGATGTGGCAGTGTATTAAAATGAACTATCTTGGTTGAAATTAAATATTAAATTGGATGTATTACTTGCACTTTAAGGTTTACTGACTATACTCATTGGTTTTCTTACCCTCTTATGAGCATGGACATGCCCTTTCCTAAAATTTATGTTTGCTAGATTAAGCACCACATTCACTTGACTCCATCCATCCATGGCCTTCCATGTTTTGGATTTCTCCTTGACTTGCCTTCTTGACTTTTGATATGGAGGACTTCTCCGCTCTTACCTCTGTGTTGGATAAAGTCCATGTTATTTTTGTGTCTCGGCTCTGAGTTGGTGACAAAACTTGCCTTTGGTGAGTTGTATTTTATGTCTTTATCACTCTAGTCGGTTGCCTCGATGTGTGGTTTAAATTTGCGGAATTCCCCCTAGTCACATGAGATGTTGGATAAAATTGGAAGCACATGTACTACTTATGGAAATGATTGGAAATCTCTATTGAAATAAATCCCATGGAAACAAATGAAATTTAAAACTGTGATTTTCATCATAATGAAAAAGGGCTAAAGTAATGAAATGCTAAAGTACCCCAATGAAGGATCCGAAAAGGTCTAAAAAGAAATGGCTAAATGAATGTGAAATCTAAAGATTGTTGACCTCAAAAGTTTATAAATGAAAGGCCAAATAAAAAGCAGTGGTTAAATGTATGCCAAATATAAAGACTTTTGGCCATGGAAATGAAATGAATGATCATAATGAACTTGGATCAACTTGATGTAGACATGATGCCAATGTTGAATAAGCACTTTCTAAACAACTTACCCATTTGTGAGGCACTGCAATCCAAGGATGATTTTAAGAACCCCCCCTATATTTATATATATAATAATTGGGCGAATCCCCATGACACAAAATAAATGTTGAGGGCTATTTTATCAAGAATATAATATGTATATATAATTTTTTGGCGATTTTTTCCATAAATTTGTGTAATCCTGTAAAATATTGGCGAATCTTTCATTAAGTTATAAAATCTTGTAAAATCTTGGCGAATCTTTCTTTGAATTATAAAACCTTGTAAAATGTTGGCGAATCTTTCATAAAATTAAAAAATCTTGGCGAACCTTTCATTAAATTATAAAGCCTTGTAATGTCTTGGTGAATCTTTCATAAAATTCTAAAATCTTGGAGAATCTTCATTCAATTCTATACTTTGTGCCTCTCTTGTAGTGCTTATGTGTTACTGAAATGGAAATGCTACTCAATAAATACTATATATTAGAGACATTCTAGTATTCCTATACCATCTAGTTTGCATGGATCACTATATAATACCTTATAAACATAATTTCACCCACCTCAGCCTTCCTTTCATTTTCTTTTAGCTAGATAAGCAGTTTACTTGTTAGCATCGATCTAAGGGATTGTTTTTTTTTAAATTATAGGAGGTAGTGCGTTTGTAAATTGTGTGCTACGCCTTATCAATCAAGAGTGAAGCTAATTAGGGAGAGTGCTTCTTCAAAAGTCAATGATACACTCTATCAACAACTTGTTAGTAGTATTATGTATTGAATTCATAGTCAACCTAATATTTCCTTTGTTATTAATGTGGTTTCTCAATTTATGAAGGATTTACAAGAAAGTCACCTTGAAGCTAGAAAGAGAATTGTTCATTATATATAAAGGAACTTACAACTTGTTATAAAGTATTGATATTATATGAGAAAGCGAACCAACTAGTTAGTTATAACAATTTAGATTAGGCAAAATATGGAGATAACAACAAGATGACATTTGGTTATTTTATTGACTTGGCTCCCAACCCATTGTCTAGTCTTGTAAAAAATAGAAGGTGCTTTTTTTATTGACCACAAAAGTAGAGTATTGTGGTGTAGTACATGCTAGAACAAAATATGTATGGATCCAACATCTCATGGGTGAACTTGGATTTCCTATGAAGACATTTCCTATGGTGTATTGTGTTAATCAAAGTGTGATACATGTTTTAAAAAAAATTGTTGCACACAATAAAATGAATCATGCGAATCTTCATGCTCACTACTTGAAACAACTAATATAATACAATGTTGTAAATATTGTTTATCACAAGACAAATGAACAAGCTTATGAGATCTATATGAAGGCCCTCTTTGAATATAAATTTCTTAAAATTTGTGTTATAATTGGGATTTAGGAAGTTGTAATTATGGGGGGATTTGTGCTCCCTTTTTAAGTGATAGCACCAATCAATCTCTAAAGAGAAAGAAAGATGATTTATTTAATCAATTGAAAAATATGATTACTAATATTCCATAGTTTTTGGCTCAACATTAGCAATGTGATGATTTTTTGTGCTATTTATATTTTTTTAGGCTCAACACTTTTAAGTGAGGTAACTCTAGTGTTATTTAGAGCTTATGCTCAACAGTTTTAAGTGGGAGTTACACTAGTGCTATTACAGAGATTGTGCTCAACACTAGTTCTAAGATGCATACAAGATACACCTAGGGATACAAAGATCAAGGATTTGATGCTCTAGAGCTTATGCTCAACATCTATAACGGTTGGTGTGCTCCGGGGCTTATTCCTAACACTTATTAATTATCTTGTGGGGTTATCTATGTGCTCCAGAGCTTATGCTCAACACATAATACAATAACTCATGTACTCTAGGGCTTATGCTCAGTGCACAACAAAATTCATCCATGTGCTCCAGGGATTATGCCCAGCACATAAAAAAAGTCATCCATGTGCTGTAGGGATTATTCCCAACACATAACAAAAGTCATCCATGTGCTCCAACGCTTATGCCCAACACATAAAAAAATTCATCCATGTGCTCGAGGGCTTATGCCCAACACATAAAAAAGGCATCCATGTGCTCGAGGGCTTATGCCCAACACATAACAAAAGTCAAAGTCTCTTGATATTACACAAGCTAGCTAAATCTAGTAGAGGTACTGATAGCTCTATGGTTGAGTTCATTATCTTATCAATTCCTTCCTTTCTATTACCCTAAGAGCTTGATAAACCCATTTTTTATTGGCTTGGCTGATATGTGATATATCCTTGGCTATATGTGATTTTGTTGTTCGCTTTTCCTTGTGGAAATCATGCCCAATTCGGGGGTTGCAGCTATGTTGAGAGATTGCCGAGCAAAGTTATCCTATGGTTGGGTGGAACATTGCATTTCCATAACCAGTTGCTCGGGACAAGTTCATATCAAGATAAGTATTCTCTTATATTAATTATGCAATATCTTTAATTGATGCGTGTGAGAATTAAGCTTGTGTATCAATGATGTGTGTGTGTGTGTGGATGGAGTTTACTTATGTTATTATTTGTATTATGCATTTATTTGTATGAATTTGTAAAATAAATATGGGGAAAAATTGGGAAGCTTGAATGTAGTGTCATGTCCCCTCCTTTAAGTCGGATTGATGAAAGGGGACGTGACAACTTAAATCACATTATTCAATATATACTCTTATATATTTACAAAAAATATATCAAACAATAATAAAAAACAATAGGTTTAATACATTGTATATGTAAAAATTATAATGAACTTTCTTATGATGTTATAAATTATGAATATGGATCCTAATTACCCAATAATCTCTTAGGAAAGGGGCTTGGTTCATGATTTCAAGGATGGTAAAAGTCAAACATAAAATCTTCTAATGAATTTAGTGACTTAGTGGCTTAAAACGATTTATTTCAATAAATAAAATAAATAATTCCAAAATAAACATTTAACAATGTTTATATTAACTAATTAATTAAAAAAAATTAATTTCATTAGAAATCAATACGATAATAATAATAAAAAATAACTTCATTAGAAATCAATACGATAATCAAAATATTTATAAATTCCTTTCACTTTATGATGGAAGAACAACAATGATATCACTACAAAAACAAAACTATCTCTTGGATACTAGTTTTGTTCAACTTGATAAAAACAAAGCAAATTTTCATAAAAACAAAGCAAATTCGTAAACCATGGAACTTAATTTTACTACGTAGTAAAGAGAGCAAGACCTGGTTGGAAGTTAGAAAAACATTACTGGATCTTTATCAGACATTAGGTATGACCCTAGATCGCAACATGTACATGATGGTACTTCCAGTTTTGGAATTGATAAATTTATCCCCATTCATGTTCCAGGACCAAAAATATAGGGCATAAGGAGTTCTTGCAAAATTTCCAGGGCCATTACCAAATATGGGGTCCCATTTCTCTGATAGAGAAACTTCAGATATCAATGGCTTATTTAGTCATTCTCTTGACATTCAGTATTCTTTTTGTGATCACTCTATGAATCAAGATACACCTTTTCCAACACCTGAAAATATGGAACCCAGGGTTCATAAAAAATGTTGTTTAAGAAAATTTATAATGTCCCCTCTTTTCCTTTTGAAGCATGAGGAGAAGATACATAGGGGACCAACCTCTGTGCACTGAAAACTTATAAAGGATTCTGCATAATAAAATAAAATCCCAAAAGTGTTCACCCTTTTAAAATATGGAGGGTTGGCTCTTTTACTCTACTCTAGAGGTGCATATCACAATTCAGGGGCAATCTTATTAACTGGGGTGGTTTGTAACTCTAGAGTAACCTACTGTGTAGGTGCCTCTAGCATAGTTTGATTATCTTGTCCTTCTGGGATTCGAGTGACTAGTTGCTTTGTGTAGATTCAAAAAGTAGCTATAACCATAAGAAGTAAAAGAAACCACCCCTAAAAATTCCACATTGTCCAACACACATTTTCAAAATATAAAGCAATTTTGTTCTCATTTCCAATCCCTAGATCTGAAATGGTTGCCTCTTTCCAGTCTAGCAACCATGGATCAAATTGAATAGTGTCGATATGTAATTGAGGACTTATATCCCACTTAACTTATCAACATAGATACTTGTGAAAAAAAACTTATTCTTAGTCTTTGTTCTCTACCTCTGATGTGAATAACTCATTCAATGATTAAACATTTGTAATCCTCAAATTTGAATATAAGAAACAATGATCTTAACTTGAAAATGATGGGGTTAAGCCGAAATACCAACAAACCAACTCTAATAAAAAAATAAATGTGATTATGTATCCGCATGAGGAAAGATATGTAGCTACACTAAGTGGCCCTCCTTTAATCATCAATCAGTGGAGAGAAAGGTTATTTATTTCCCCACTCAAATTTAGGGTTTTTGTTCAATCTCTAATTGCCTGTGAACAACCAATTAAGTAGACAATCCCACACTCTTATCCTTTCACATAGATGGGTTTTAAATATTGATTGGGCATGTATAATACTCTTGTTCTCTTTGCGTATTCCCTCCCCCAATTGTTTTAAGGACCTTCCACTCCTAGAATGGCCTTCCTCCCAATATTTATGCCCACATTCCTTTCCTCAGCAAGGCACTCGCAACAAAACACACTCACCCAATGTCCATAGGAAATACAAGGAGAAGGGATCACCCATGTACTAGGAAAATTTGCAGTGGCAATTGGCCATGTAATGTTTTTGAATATTTCCACTTATAATGCCGGTTTCCTATGTATTTCATAACAAATAAATGGCCTGAAAGGAACCTAGTGGTGATTAAAATCACCAAGGCAAGGGAGAAAAATGCTCAACAATTATATAATCATCCAAGCAATCACAAAAACGCCTCAAGCCACACAAATTGGCCCCATCAAGTGATAAATTTACCCATCACTGTTTTAAAATGCTCCAACATTATTAAAGCATCCATAATCCAAGCAATCACAAAAACGCCTCAAGCCACACAAATTGGCCCCATCAAGTGATAAATTTACCCATCACTGTTTTAAAATGCTCCAACATTATTAAAGCATCCATATATTGATAAATAACAACCTTGAGCACTTATAAATTCACCCATTGATGATAAAAACTCCCCAAGCACTTCAATACTTGCCTTAAGCACTTCAAATTCTCTCAACGATGATAAAAATGCCCCAAGCACTTCAATATTTTCCCTGACACTTCAAAATTCTCCCAACGATGATAAAAACGCCCCAAGCACTTCAATATCTGCCCGAGCCACTTAAAAATTCGCCCCAGGCACTTCAATATCTGCCCGAGCCACTTAAAAATTCGCCCCAGGCACTTCTTAAATCACCCATTGATGATAAAATTTCCCCAAGCACTTCAATACTTGCTATAGGTACTTCAAAATTATCCCAATGATGATAAAAAATCCCCAGGCACTTCAATATTTTCTCCAGGCACTTCAATATTTGCTCCAGGCACTTCAAAATTCTCCCGACAATAATATAAACGCCTCGGGCACTTCAATATTTTCCCCAGACACTTCAATACTTTCCCCAGGCACTTCAAAATTTGACTAATGATGGTAAAGACACCCTAGTCACTTCAATTTCCCCCAACAACCAATCAACTCGTCTCTAGCAAAAGAAAATTTCCCAGTTATGGTTAAAATTGCCGAGGCAAAAAGATAATAGCCCAGTGATGTAGGCAAAAATCTCAAGTAATCACAGAACAACTCAGGCAATGAAAAAATGTCCCAAGTAATGGAAAAAAACACCCAAACAAGAGAATAATTCACCCAATGAGTGAGAAACATGCCCAGGAATTCAAATATATTTAGAAATTTCAATTTAGAAACTACCTATAAAATTGCAACAGCTCTTAGATTAGAGCCATTGATTTCAAGATTCATATTGGAATGGATAGTGGTAGTTTAAGAGACTTTCCATCATTTATGGACTTAGGGTAGAGCCTTGCCTTGGAAGGCATATTTCATGGACTTCTTATCTTGTTGACTCATTCTTTCAACTAAATGTAACCTAGTTTCGTCTTCTTGGAGTTTGTGTGGGTCACACAATTCAGATTCCAACCCTCATTTCTTGGATTGGTTCAAGTTGGAGCCTTGTGCCACCCTTGTGAAGAGTACCTTGTGGATTATTCAACCCTCTTCATGGATTTCCAGCCACACATGCGACATGACAACCTCCTTCCTTGAGATCGGAACCACCTATTGATGAACTGGAGCTAGTGCTTAATATGGGGAGCCTTGTTTCATGGATCTATTACTCGCATTTGGAGGATTTTCATGAGGACACTTCACCTTCTTGTTGACATGGAGCTAGCACCCTCCTTATTTGGTGGATCTAGCCTTGTTTGAGAGGCCTTTTCATGTTGTCCTTTCATCTTCTTTGTTCATGAGTTGGAGATAGCACCCTCTTGGAAAAGGCTTGTTTCATGTGTATTGGTGTTTGACCATGTACTTTTTTTTATTGTATGAAGGAATTTAGGATCATCTATTTATCTCTATGGTTAATCTTTGAATTCACTTGCTTTACCATACTGTATGCGCCTATGTGTTTAAGAGGGAAATATTTTGCTCATTAGAAGTTGTTTATCCATGTCTATTATAGAGACAATAATCTTGCTTGATTCATAAACTTCTCAAGCTTCCTTCACGGAGTTGGCATCTTATGACCAAGTGTAACTTATAGAAATAATAGTGGCTTATGTAATGAATCTATATTGCACTTGAATACAACTATTGAAACTACTATTAGCTTGTCTATATTGGGTTGTGTCAAACATGCTTCAAATTTATTAGATTGGCTTGTCTTAGATTGTGCAATGAATGATATTTTGTTGTAATATTTTATTCTTCATGTTAGTTAATTATTTCTAGTAGAGCCGTTGTACTTAAAATTTGGGTTCAATGCTTCTTTGTGTGCTCTGTTTTAGGGTGTTCTTCTATCCTTGAACAAAGAAGTATCACACCAATGTTGATGCCTACATACTACACAGTGGAGTTTTGTGTTAAGATTGATTTCAATGTCAGTGCCTTGTTTGGTTGGTTGAGGATGTAGAATTTTGCAAAAGCAGTTGTAGATGATACTATAGTGTGAGCTACAGTATGGCACAAAGAGGAGGATTGTTTGTGTGAAGAGGTCAAAGAAGAAGAGCACCCAAAAACCACAATCAAGATGCAAATGGAGACACTGCAGAAGCTTTAAGAATGATATATGTCAGTCTGGATGCCCATGAAAGATTTCTAGAGAAGGGGATTTACTGCAGAAATATATGATGAGAGTTATGAGAGAAGTGACACAGATGAAGAATAGGTTCCTAAAAAAGAAGCTCAAAATGTAGAAGAAACGTTGATAAAAACAATGAAGAGTTTGAAGAGTGGACCCATCTACTTATTCAAGAATTTGAATCCAGAGGCTTGGATTCACTAGATTAGTGAAATAGAGAAATTATTTGACCTGGAAGGATTTGAAAACCCCAAGAGAGTAAAATTTTCATGTACCAAGCTCAAGAGGCACACATCCTTGTGCTAAGATAAACTACAGTTGGATAGACAAAATAAAGGTAAGGAAAATATCAAACATTAGAGAGGATGGTGGTCAAGATGAAGGCCATATTTTTTCTTGCGGATTTCTCTTTGAACCCACTAAAAAAGTTTCAGAACTTGAGATAGGCTTTATGAAATCATTAAGGGGTTTCCTCAGACTTAAAACTAAAAATCAAGTAGAAAATCCAGGATATTGATTACCCATGTAACTTCAAATAATCGGATGCTCTAATATGGGGTATGAATGACTGCTTGAAAATTGGCTTGAAAAGAGTTATTTTCATAGGGGGTTCTAGATTAGTCATTGATCTCACAACAATGGGAAAAACTAAAACACATCGTGTGAAACAACTAGAAAATCACATGGATCAAGATGGCCCTTGAAAACCTTGAAGATTACAAGTTCATTCCAATATAAGAATCTACTAACAAACTAGCAGTCTAGTAAGAGAACAAGGTGATCTCTGGAAAATTAGAAAAGACCATGATGTTTGGGGACCACAACCCCATAGAACAGCCCAGTTGGAAGACTACTTTGGACTTGATATCTACTAGGAAATGAGATGGCCCTTCTCAATGCTTAAGGTCACACAGACCAACGATCTTTATGACTCTTCCTACCTTTCTTAAATTCAACTTTGTCTAATTCATACCCAATGTGTGTGGGGATTTAGGATATATTTTCTCCAGCAGATTGACAGTACAATAGAATTGGAATTCCCTCCTAACAACAATGCACAATTGAATGCACCAACCCCTTCATATTCATGGGAGCAGCTTCAGCTCGCCACCTTTCATTTCTACTTTGTTAGTGCTAATTCATTGTTGCCAGGAAATCAAAGATGAAGGAACCATTCCTCCATCTGGTTAGAGAGGAAAGGGCCAAAAATAGAGCATAGGTAGAAGATTCCACTCATGCAAAAGCATATTGCCACCCAACTGATCCTTTTAATACCCAAGGATGGATGAACAGTTTCATGGATAAGCACAACCAAGAATTAAAAATCAACACTCCATAGAGAAGACCCTGTAAAGGAATCTCACATGATTAGATTCTTGAAACTGTGCATCAACATGAAAGCCTTGTCCGAGAAAAGGATGAGCTTTAGGCATAGGGATGAGCTTCTAGCAAAAGGTTTTCATATCTCTGAACTACTGAAAACAATCAAGTGCCTGGATAACAATTCCATTCTTGGCATAACGAGGAGAATTTCAAGCAAACAGTTCTCTAGTGTCTAGAAACCATGGTTGAGGACATTTGGGCCAACATATACCATCATTAAGGAGGAGCCACCAAAAACAAAAGAGAAGAACTCCCTAAAGTAGAAGATTCCATAGAGAATAGGTAGAAGATTCCACTCATGCAAAATCATATTGCCACCCAACTGATCCTTTTAATACCCAAGGATGGATAAACAATTTCATGGAGCAACACATCCCATAATTAAAAATCAACACTCCGGAGAGAAGAGCCTATAGAGGAATCTCATATGAACATACTCTTGAAACTGTGCATCATCTTGAAATACTTGTCCGAGAAAAGGATGAGCTTTAGGCATAGGGATGAGCTTCTAGCAAAAGTTTTTCATCTCTCTGAACTACTGAAAACAATCAAGTGCCTGGATAACACTAATATTCTTGGCATAACAAGGAGACTTTCAAGCAAACAGTTCTCTAGTGTCTAGAAACCATGGTTGAGGACATTTGGGGCCAACATATACCATCATTAAGGGGGAGCCACCAAAAACATAAGAGCAGAACTCCCTAAAGTGCAAGTGACACTTCAGTGCAAAATACTTACTGTCCTCTAGGAATCAGTAGTATGCCTCCAAAAACTTAAGTTGTTTTATATACTTTGATATAACTGTTTGGTTGCATCACTTAGTTTATCTATTGATAAAATGTATCCTTTCAGGAAACTTGTTCAACAGGTTTTACACCAAGGAACCTAAGAAAAATCATAATTTTACCGACATTAGTTGTTTGAACAATGTAGTTGCAAGTTTAAATGCAACTCAAGTGATGCATCCTCATTGAAATTCACTTCCACAAATTGCCTCAACAACTAAACACCTAAAATACAAAACCAAATACAACGGGTGTAAGTATGTCTCAAAACTTGATGACATGCATTTAACGTTAAACTCAATTTCTGAAAGCCACACAAGGAAGGTAGACTCCATTATAAGAGAGATCATTGCACTCACTAGAGTTAATTCATGCATCTAAGACATTAATTCATGGAAATACATAAGACAAATATAAGACAAAAATATCTAAAAATATTAAAGGAACAAGTTAACTAGATATGAGAACTACTAACAACCTTAACTTTGTAATTACCTTTGCAAGAGAAATACCCCTGTCTTTTACACAAAAAGAAATGTCATCACATAACTTTTTCCTTGCATCCTTCAAAACTTGCCAACATTATAAAAATAAGTATATAATAGAACATTAACTGGGACCATAAATTATATTTTATTACTGCTAATGTATTGATGTTGCCACTGAAAAAGGTAATTCATTTCAAACAACTGAAATGGAAAATCCAAGAAAATGCTTTCATGCAATGATAGTGACAGCTGAAATGCCAAATCCAAACTTCAAAACCCATACATATTAAATTGTAGGAAGACAGTCAATGGAAAAAAATCCAAACCAATATTCCTATATATATCAAATAGTTGGAAATCAATCAAGGACAAAACCTGCTCAATAAGATCAACCAGAATAATAATTTCGTAAAAGATGACTGCAAAAAGAATAGATGGTATATTAACTGGGGTTAAAATTATCTAGAAAGAATTTCAAAGCTGTTTGCTAGAAACAATGGTTCTTGTCTTGAAATGGGGTTCAAAAATATTTAAATAAATAATTGTGACAGAAATAAGCATAGACATTGTAAGACAAATTACTTCAGCAAATTGAGATCACTGATACCCAGTAGAACTAGACACAGTAAGACTAGTTCCTTTAGCAATTGAGATCACTGAAAACCATTAATTAAATTTATACATAGAGATATATTTTGTAATAGCTCACTGGGTTTAAAAGGAGGCAGGTGCAGGGGGTTCCTCATCGACCTTGGAGGAAATTAAGAATTAAATTTCACTTGGGGAAATGAAGAATTAAATTTCACTTGGAAAATTGGCCTTAGCAATGTGGAACAGAATCCAGTTGGAAACCAAATGAGGGATCAGAGTCCTTACTGTAGTAGGTAACACAACTATCCTTATCAGGCATATGGTGAATTGGACCCTCCCTAAATAACCCCAACTATGAAGGATGATCGAATGCACTCAAAGCATTGCCAACAGAATGGATACAATTCATTTCTTCCATACGCTTCAATCTGAGAACAAAAAGGCAGACAATTTGGAAAACCATGCAACTCTTTTGCCTAATAAAATTTTATTAAAAATGGGGATGGGTGATCATGATAAACCTAATTTGACAATATCTCTCATGACAAGCATGTTTCTCATGATCCCCAGGCTTAATTTTCTAACACAAATATTTTTGCAGCTTGGAAGAGAACACGTCATCTTACACATATGTTGAGGTGAATTACACCTATGAAGACCTTCATGTCCAACCTTCAAGCAACAAGAATGCTGCATGGATGATTTTTCAAATAAAGAACAGATCTCCATACATGTATGATTTTTCTTTTTGCAATCATGATTCCCATCAAGACCTGCCAAATTCCAACAATCATCCACATCAGTTCCTTGGTGTGATTCAAGAGAGCAATATGTGCACTTCTCATCAAAACATGGTTACCCATACAAGAGCATCGGAGGAATGGCCTTCTCCAGAACACATTGCCAAAAAGTTGTCAAAAGCATATAGAACATTTACAACCACATACAGAGTGTCCTTGCTTTCGTTCTGCAAGGGCTAGAACTGCCTCCAGTTGCAATTTTTGTACACAATTATTCCCAGAAAATTCTGCAATGTTGAATGGAAGCCACCTTTCAACGCAATCACACCGTACATCAGCCAATGCCACTAAAGAGTCCTGAAATTTAGTGTGCCAAAAATCACCATTTCTACCTCTTCTTTCCAAGATACTTGTAGAATTAATCTGACATAACACAAAGTTCTATCATGTAATATAGATTCATCTAGAGCTGCAAGCTCCAGGCATGTCCTGCAAATTGATGAGGATATCCCCAAGTTATATTGGAGAATCTCCTACTTCCTATGAGTCAAAATTCATAAGCACCTTGTTGGAACCTGCCTTAACAACACAAACCAAGTTCATGTGAAGGATCTTCACCTTCATAGCAAAACGTTTCAAGTCTACAACCATCCAATCCTTTGCTTCTATCTGAGCACTAACAAGCTTCAAATTCCTCCAAAAGGCACGACCACACTCATAATAATGTCCCAACACTTCTTCTATAGTCAAATCAATATAAGATAAGCTTTCCTGATGATTTTCCCATCGAGTGAAAGGAGACATTGCAACAAGTTCAACAATTCCTCCATACCTTAGTCAGAAGTATAAATTTGTAGAAGTTTTACACAGAATTCATCTTTTAATCATCCACGTCGGAGACATCAACATCCTTGATATCTCTGTAGAATAATCCCTGTAACAAATTTTCATCATTCTTCACCAAGCTCACCCCACTTTGGAAACGCTGGAAGATAACTTCTGTCTCTTTGTGAAAATGAATCCTGATTAAAAAGCCAAGTGTCACAACTTTTAAATTTACCTTTGAGCAGCAACATTAATATAAAGGTAAAGGTTAAGAAACTCAAATATGAGAAATTCAAGGTTCAAAGATCAAACCAGTAAAACCTAACTAATAAGACGGTCCTCAAAACAAACCTTCTTGTTGAATATTGTCAAATTACTCAAGGCAGTATTGCTCACAAGGAAAGCCAAGACAAGTTGTTTTTCAATGAACTATCCCTCTGTTGGTTATGGCTTCTTCAGGAGATTCTCTGCATCCAGTTCTTGTATCAAAACTTCCTCAATAATAAGATAACAAAATCTCATCAGTTGCTCTAAAATGCCATCGCTCAAGGAAACCCCAAAAAACAATATTTTGTGCTGGTAAACATTTTAGGAACTATTAGGTTTTATCCATTCATGGAGTGCATTGTCTGAAACTCGGATGACTTGAGTGGACCCTGATAACTTTTTGTTGCTTCCAAATTTTAGAATAAGCTGCTCAACTGGCACTACAGGGCATTTTTTTTCAGATCCATCTTTTCCAAGCAAAATTCATGCCTTTTGATCCGTCTTGTCATGGTTTCCTGTGTCCTTCAACATAATCTCTTCTTCAAACAAAATTGGGTGAGCAAAATTTCAAGACATTTCAATAATCAATGTGACCTGCACCCCATTCATGATATGAAATTTAATCTCCAAGGAAGATCAAAGTAGTTTCTCAGCATAATTATTAGATATTGTGACCCAACATAAAAGGAAAATTGAGAAGCTAGAAGCTAAATGTGACATTCTTTACCAATTGGTCCTGGGCCTATCTAGTAGTTCCCAGTCTGTGGTTTCTTATCCAAGGATGTCAATTAGGTCTGCCCCAGTTATTGCAAAAGATGAAGAAACAATTCAGCGAGCTCTAGGGGATTTGGAAATGGAACATGTGGACTAAGATCTCTAGTTACCACCTAATGTCAAGTAAGAAGCCCATAGTGAGCATGTCTGTTTCTGATTCAAGGTTTAGCTATGTTTTGTAAGTTAGTTTTGATACTAGGCAAGTTTCTTAGGATCTAGATTCTATATCAGTACATCTTTAAGCTATATCTTTCTGAA
Organism: Larix kaempferi; assembly: GCA_027924585.1. Taxonomy (NCBI): domain Eukaryota; kingdom Viridiplantae; phylum Streptophyta; class Pinopsida; order Pinales; family Pinaceae; genus Larix; species Larix kaempferi. The sequence goes on from BSBM01000348.1 coordinate 8,942,270, forward strand.
AGTTAGAACAGTTCAAACTATAGGAAACAATTTTGAATTTTGGACAACTTATGAAAGACTAGCTTATGGAAAGCCCCTTTTTGTTTGTGTTATACTTATTATGATGTACGGTGCGGCCATAGTAACTTTTTAATACAAAATATAACCATTTCAGTTTTTAAAAAAAGCATTACATCTGCACGTGGAATTTGGCTAGCATATTAATAATAACACCTCTACCTATGTTTGACCAGTCTAAAATTGAAACATCACTTCGAGTATTCAAGATGCTATCTTTGGCATTGTACCCATGTAACATGGAGAAAAGAAGGGGTTAAGACCTGTAGAAAATATCATATTTGATTTGTAAAACATTGAAACAGCACCTGGAGCTTTCCAAGATTCCACATTCCACAAATACAGACAACTTCAAGCACCTTATCATGCATGACCTGTGGATCAAAGTCATCCTCACGGTCCTCTTCATTCTGCCACAAATCTACGCCTCACATGTAGCTCCCAATGTTTGTTACAAGGACACCTTCTGCATCCTGCAATGTTACACAATATACTTAAAATCAAAACTATATATGTACATGGTTTCAGATAGATAATTTGTAGATGTCTTAGCACCCACCTCAGGAACTTCAATATCCACACCATCCACTTCTAGTCGAATTTGCCAAGGAAAATCGACACATGTTCTATCCATAATGTCCTTGGCACCTTCTTTTGCATACAAAAGTTTATTCAGAAAGTGCAGAATAATACAGATGCAAAACATTGATTAACCCATATTCATTCACAATTTGCAACAATGGCAATCACAAGCAAAATAAATCATTTTCCTAAGAAAAGTAGTAATGTAAAATTATGGCAGTTATATGACTGACAACTTGGAAGAATACCCAAATCACTCAATAACACAAACAATCTCTTATCTTGCAATAAACCACCAAAGCATAAAACATGCCATCATTATCTCTTTTGAAGTCATGCATTAACATTGTATGATACCACCAATTCCAAGCAATCTTTTACAAAACATGCATGAGGAAAGGCTGCTATTGATATTTCTATAAAGGGAGTCAAAATCTACGGCCATTTGGAGAAGACCCAACTCGCAAGCTATACTTGCCAAGATGACATAAGAACAAAATGTTAATCAACACCATTAAATGTGCCTCTGGTAGACTCAACATTGAACAATCAATATAATAAACAATTAAATATGACCACAAAAAGAAACAAATCCCCAATTCTCAAATGGCACCATAGTGCATAAGAAGCATATAAAAATGTGCCATTATTGAACAAGACATTTTGCACACCAATAACATGAGCATTTGTTTACTTTCAGATGCCCTGCTCTAGATCAACATTTAGTGGCAGAGTTTTTTAGAGGTCATTCACTTAATAGAAGCAGAAAAATAACAAGAACTTACAAAACCTGACCCGAGGAAAGTCGTTGGCATTTGACATCTAAATTAACATTCTAATATATAAATTTCATTCTCCAATAGCCATGCATCCTAAGTCATGCTCAATTCAACGACTATAGAAAAACATTTTCATTTGCCTACATATAAAATGGACGTCAAGGCTATAATTAACTAATAACAAAGCAGATAAATCTCTAAATCGTTTTGACAGTGCTACTTGAATATTTGGCATAATTCCTTAATGCAAACACCTGGAAATCACAAGTAACTTGCATGGTTTCAACAACATAAAATGTTAACATCCATCAAACCATTTTCTTATACACTTTAAAGTTTAAACAAGCATTACATGGTTATAAAACTTTTCAGGGCTTTCTTCTCTAAGGATATGAATGTCTAATGCAACCTTTGCATCGCATCCAATTCCTATTAAAAGGCAGAAAATATTTATAATCCACTTCAGGAAACTGGATAAATTGGATCGAGTTTGAAGACTTGAAACAAAAGAATGTAGACAGAACAAAAGCATACCAAGATAATTGTTCAAAACTTTCACTGTGTCATCGTTGTTCTAATAATCTTTGGGGACCGAATTCAACCAAAAACCTCGAATCCAGGGTGAAATAACCAGCGAAAATTCCCTATGGTCCATAAATCGGGGCGAACAAACTAGCAATCCCCTCTATGAATGAAAACCATGGGCGAACGAGCTGCTCACGCCTCCATGAATGAAAATTTACTGGCGAACCAACTACCTTTGGACTCCATTACGGGAATGACGGGGGCGAACCGACCATTTCCTCCATCTTTCACTAGGCTAAATCAAATTTTCCCTCTCTCGCTAGGTGGGCTATCCGATTTTTCACATTGTGGCCATTCATAAAATGTGGGCTAATTTATTCAATTTCAAAAAAATGATTTAATATTAAAAATTCGCCCAGGGTTTCTTAGTGACCCCTATAATTTTTCCCATGGGCTATAATTCGCCCCTAAAATTTTCCCTGCTGCAATCCCCTTTGTTTATCTTATCCAACACATGCTTGAGTGTGTAGCACCCTTTCCTTATCCTAAGTATCACTTAGTTAAGTTGTTCAAGTCATCCCTTCTACCTAGCCTTGTCCTTAGCCTTCACCCAATGCCTAACAGTTTGGCCATGTCCATTGATGAGTAAATCTTTGAAGCTTTGGTGCAAGTAAAATATTAAATAACATTAAATAGCTATGTATTAACTACCATTTGATTGATGTTTATACTTTAAGTTAGGCTGTCAATATGGTTAAAAGAACATGTCTTAGTCTTTAATTGTATTTGATCTAGTCAAACATAGTTTCACCATGGTCATCATTGGGATTTGTGATGAGATGGACCACTTGTGCTATATGATTTTGATCTATGGTCCTACATATACGTTTTGATGATTCCATATGTTGGACACATGCTTCAGATGATGATTGATACAGTTTTCATGGATGGTTATTGTTTACAGATCATCATATTTTTACTTGTTCGGGTATGGTGGACCCTACAGATGATCCTACATGTTATCATGAGGTGTATGAGTACTCATCTCTAATGGATTTGTGTCTTCTGGATCCATTGAGACACTTATCTTTCAGTTTCAGGCACTCCCTAGGATGATATTAGTAGTTTTTCACATGTTGACCAGATTGGCCATGTTGATGTGGCCTGTCCAACAATATCCTTGGAGGCTAGTAGTTGCCTAGGGCGCTGCAAAGGATGGGTGTGGTATAGACACTTTTTTTTACCATATTACCCCCCTTTTGGACATGATGGAACCTTCAGTTTGACAGTGCAGGCACCCCAAAGGCAGTTTGGGCACTTTCAGGGTTTTTCAGTAGATAAAAAATGGAATAAAAAGGTCATTGAGGAATTCGATTTGGGAAATTGAGGCAAGATTTTGGCACTTGGTCTGCTCAGAGGTCATCCATGGTGTATCCCCCTTCTTCCAAATCAGTTTGTACCAGTCAGTGGTGTCCACATGGGATACAAGAGGACTTTTATTGCACATCTCTCTCTAATTATGGGGACAAGATTTGATCATTTATGTGCTTGGACATGTCATAGACTCATCTTTTATATTATTGTGCCATGGGGTCATGCTATTGAAGGGGAATAATACCTCCTAACCCCACCATGTGCTCCTAGTGAGTTGTCCTTGTCTTATTAAGTGGCTCCCATGTCATTAGCCACCCCCCCATGTGTGACATCACCCCTCTTAGAGGCTTTTTAGCCATGACGTCACCCTCTAGTTGAGTGATCCATGTGTTATATTGTATTAGATCATCTTAGCCATTGATTATATTGTTTTATCTTTTGATCTCAACCACTAGTTTTCAAAAGTAGTTTAGGGTTTTGGTCTTCCTATCCTATAAAAGGAAGAGACCCTCTCATTATAAAGGCACATTTGGAGCTCTTGAAGATTAAAATATAATACTATTTTGTGGATATACTTCTCTTGTCTTGATGGATTCTTTTGCAAGTTGAATATACAATCTTTTCTCTATGTATCACTTGTGGTTCGTGGGCTTCAAGTCGTTTTCTGCAGGGAGGCCGAATTGATGAGGAGGAGGATGATTCCAAGGAAGTTATTGTTGGGGAGACCCACATACCTTGTCTTGGGTTGATCTTTGTGACAGGGAGTATCATTATTGTATCTTTGTGACATAGTCGATGCTTTCTCTTACATCATCTTTTCATCATTTTCATCATTCTTTTGCTAGGCTTGTTTCTAACTTGATCTTGTCTTGCAGAAAGAGGGCGATTTTTTCATCTTTGAGGGAGGACAATTTGGCTTGGAGCACTAGATCTCACTCTTGAATATACACATAGGGGGAAGGTTATCAATTTTCAAAGTGGCCACAAGCATTTGAGGTATGCTCTACAAGGTATGTACCTAGATCCATTCATTCTTCTTCATTGGTCATAAAACCCTCATAATCAAAACCCTCATTTTTTAAAAAAAAATTTAGATCTACTTGGATCTAGCTTGCTCTTGGGTATGAAATTTAAAACCCATCTTAATAATAATCACGACAATCCCGATCTACAATTTGGTGGTAATTGGACTTCATTTGACCCATTTCCCAAGGCACATTAGCCTCTCCAAGGGAATTCGCACCCCTTGAGGAAGGCTAGTTTTGCTAGTTCCTCAACGTGGGTAGGTGAGATTTTTGTTGCATTGAATAGATCAACCCTTAAAACCTACCCCTAGTGATTCACTTTGTTGATTTTCATCTTGTGGGCTCCATTCCTCATTTTGAGGGTTGTGCCCCACTTTGGTCACTTAGTGATGCATTAGATCTATGGAGATACTAGCCATGGCATGTACTTGGCATTGACTCCATTTGCCCCTTCATCCAAGGCACTAGTCCTCCTTGAGGCAATTCACACTCCTTGGGTAGGTCGCTTTTTGCTAGATCCCATACTCGAGTGTTGCTAATTCTTGGCCAAATCCATAGATCCATGCCATAGCATACCCCTAGTGCCATTTCATTTCAACTTTGACCTTGTGGGACCAATTTGGACCATTTTCCACTTTTCAAGGAGTGGACCCCACTTGCCAGGCTAATTTTCATGGCATTAGATCTATCTAGATCTATTAATTGAACTTCATAAGTGGCCTTTATATTTCATTAGTTGAAACATTTGTCACCTCCTAAGCCTCTTCAACCAAATCCTAACTCTTGGGTCCACTTACCATCATAGATCTAGATCTCCCATATTTTCATCATCACATTTTCCTATGAGGTCTTGATTGAGTTCGCTATCCTTCATTGGCTAAGCTAGGGTCTCCCCCTTGGTCTTGCTTAGGCTTGATCTAAAGTGAAGAGTGCCTCGGTTGGCGTGACACCCATCTTGCATTGGGAATCGTGGCATTTCTCGAGTCACCTCTTTAGTTGTCTACACCTCTACCATCCTGGATATGATACCTTCAGAGACAAATACAAGTTGTGTGATAACAGGCAGGTAGTTTCTTGAGGATCCAATAGATGTTGAAGGAGACGATGGGACAACTCATAACCATCAGTGCCGACCCCCATCTAAGTAAAATTTTAGGGAGATTTTTTTTGGAAGATTTCAAATCAGCACAGGTTGATAAACTTTGTGTGGGAATTCGACATACAAAGCCAAAGCAAAAACAATGGAATCAAGAGAAGCAAAAAATTGAGGATGTAACTTGCAGCTAGGAGGCATAAGTTTGGACAAATGATACACATGATTTTTAGTCGGATACATATACTAGATTAGCATTTGATATAGAGCATGAAATAATGAAGGAATAATTCCTTGGGTACCTTGAAGACACTATACAAAGGCATGAGGTAAGGTACAATTTTTTGTTTTGCACTAACGGTTTGTTACCTTTGCATAATCATGAATTGACAACGATCGCACATGAGGATGATAGTGGTGTAAAGACTTCTATGATTGACACTCAATATTTGAGGAAAGAGACTTGTTATCACATATGTAGTAGTCGGGCTACCACACATTTATTTTCCAGATTTCAGAGCACTCTTCAGCCAGTTCCTTTACATTGATATGATGAGATGAGCATCTATCTATGGATCACTATCAGATTTTGGACAACATATGTATTCCCCATGCCATGACTGAGTCTCGGGACACTCAGAGAGATGACCGATGTAGCCATTATACCATTTATGCAGAGCAGTCAGTAGTGCCCAGAGTTACAGTAGCAGTTTCAGAGGACAGATGATGGTTCAAAGGATGAGCATTCAGGTATATGACTCAGCAGGTATATCATGGTGTTATGGTTATATTGCTTTTATATTCATTCTTATGGTATGTCTTAGCACTTAGTGTCATGATCTGGAGATCATATAGATATGTGGACCTGGCTGATCTTATTATATATATTTACTGTCCTTACTCAGACTTAGAAGTTCACTACTCATACTCATTGGTTTTACCCTCGCTAGGGAGAATAGAGGTGATCATTCCACCATACCTTGGCTTGCTAGTGTTGGCTCCATTATTCATTGTCCTCATCCATCCATTACCTACCTTTTAGTTTATCACCCTGACTTACTACTTGACTAGTGCCATGGAGGATCTTTTCCCCACTGTAGCCTCCGTATTGGACGAGCTTCCCTGTCTATTGTGTCTCGGCTCTGAGTTGGTGACAAAACTTACCTCTGGTGAGTTGGATTGTAGGCATAAATCATTCTGGTCGGTTGTCCCGATGTTTGGCATTAGCTCGAACTCCCCCTAGTCACTTGAGATGTTGTTGGCTAAAACTGAAAGCTCATGTACTACTTATGGAAACTTATAAATTCGCCCATGGAACTAAAAAGGGCAAGAGCGATGAACTGCTAAAAAATAGTCCTCGAAGAGTATAAAAGAAAGGTCCAAAAAGCAATGATTCTTAAAAGCTATATCTAAACAATTGCTGACCTTATGTATGTATAAAAAGCATGCCCTGGATGCAATCTGCAACTAGTTGTGCTTATCAACACACCTGAGATCTGAAGGATTATGTAGGCCAAAAAGGCCACGAAATGAAATTGAATGATCCTAAGGAACCTGGATCAACTTGATGTAGACATGATGACTAAGTTGAATAAGCACTCTCTAAACAACTTATCCATTTGTGAGACACCGCCATTCCCTGTGTTGTTGCTCATTCAGTATATACTATGGTGTGTATTCCCTTTCCCATATCCAAAGTGTCACAATGTTAAGTCAGTCAGTCACCCTTTAGCCTAGACATTTTATTTTAGCCTTCACCCTTCACTAGCAAATTGATCACAACTATGAAGTGAGTATGGTCCTGAAAGTCTAGTCTAAGTCATATAAATAATTAATGACAGTATATATTTGGATTTAGATCGCCAGTGATGATTACTTTGTGTTATAATTGCTATTTGAATGAGTTGTAGAGCATGTATTAACCTTTGACACTTTGCAGCAGCTTCAGATGGTAGTCTGAGTTATATTTGGTCAATATTGACCTGGTCAAACCTAGTTTGACCAAGGTCAATCACAGGACATGAGATTATTGGACCTTATGATGACACAGGTAGATGATATATGGTCTATGTACATGTACATGATGGTTCTATGCATCAGATACAAGTTTATGATGATGATCTATGGTTTTCAGCGTTATTTCATCATTTACAGATTATTATTATTTCACTTGTTCCGGTATATTAGATATATTATATGATCATGCAGAGAGCTATATGGTGTATGAGTACACATCTTCGATAGTTTTGGACCTTCTGAGTCCAATGAGACAGTCTATTTTTTGTTCCGGGCAGTTACAGTGATGATTTAGCCTCAGTAGGTTGTCCTAATGCAGTTTTGGTCTATTGGAGACCCTGTCAGAGCATAGATGATTTTTATTTGGTTCACCTAGGGCGCTGATGATGGAGGGGGTGGTCCAGCCACTTGTTTTTACCATATTACCCCCCTTCCGGACACACTAGTGCCCTCACCTTGACAGCGCAGGCACTCCACGAGGCAGTTTGGGGCAGGTACACGCTTCCCGAGGTAATTTTGGATTGGTAGAAATGGCTACAGAGGAATTTGATTTGGGATACTGAGGCAAATTTTTGGCATGGGATGATCAGTGATGATGAGTGGGATGTCTTCCGCACCTTCTCCGACAGTTTCAGCTTCATCAAGGCCCACATCCATCACTTATGGCACTTTCTGATGATTTCTGAGGTCTTTTGAGGCCTACAATTTGTCCATAGAGGCAGGATTTGGTATATTGATGACTATTTTGTTATTATTGTGCTATGGGGATTGACCAAGGGTGGATAAAATTAACCCTTGGACCCACCATAAGCTTATTTTTATATTTTATCATCATGATTTGGTGGGATCCCCTCTCCTAGGGCGATTTTGTCCACTTATTGTTATATTTTATGGTTGATCCATGTATTTTATTGTTGAGCTCATCTCAACCATTGATTAGATCTTTTTATCTTTTAATATTAGCCACTCATGTAAAAAGTGGTTAGGATTATGCTCTCTCCCCATCCTATTTAAGGAGGGAGCCTCTCATTGTAAAATCATCTAGAGATTTTTGGCTTTTGGCTCTTGGAATAAAATTTCTATCTTTTGGAGTACATGCTTGGGTTGGAGTGGATGTTGGTTGTTTTGATTGTAAAATGCTTTTGTCCATTGCACTGGAGGATCTATTGTAGCTATCTTGCATATTTTCCATATCTTTTTACAGGTGGAGAAGACTTCTTCAACAAGTGCGAATTGGTGGGGAGGCTTGCCCTTCAAGCTTGGAGGAGGACGTTTTGGGTTAAACAGGGAGTGTTTTTGTCTTTGCACCAACTATTCTTTGCTTATCTCTTTCTTGCTTGTATCTACCTTCAACATGTTAAACTGATTGATGCTTTGCTCCTTGGTTTTGACAGGTTAGAGGGACACATATGTAGCTTGGAAAAATCGATTTGGCAAGAGGGCTTCAAAAATTCTCCATTTGATCTTTGGAAAAAGTAATCCTCATCTCAACTAGCATTCATCTCGTCATCCAGGTATGCTCCAAAGGTATGATCTTCTTCTTCTTTGAATCATCCATGATTTCTAGATCATAAAAACCTAATTAATCAAAACCCTCATTTTGGTTTTTCTTAGATCTACTTAGATCTAGCCTTGCTTTTGAAGAGATATTAAGAACCCACCTCTATAGCATCCACCCCTAGTTGGATCTATAGTTTGGTGGTGATTGGGTGAAAATTGACACACTTTTCAAGGCAATAAAGCCCTCTTGAACCAAATTGCACTTCCTTGGAGAGGCTTGTTTGGTTAGATATAGCACATGGGTAGGTGAGATCCCACTTGATTTGCAATCTATACACTTGATAACCTACCCCTAGACTCTTACTTTGGTGATTTCTACCTTGTGGGCATCATTCCACATTTTAAGGGATCAAAACCCCCTTTTGAACTACTTGGCACCTTAAAACTCAGATCTAGTAAGATCTAACCCTTGGATTGACTTGATTTTCTAAATCCACATAGATCATTTCCTAAGCTACTTGGATCTACAATTTGGTGGCCATTGGACTTGATTTGACACACCCTATCCACCTTTTAGCCCTCCTTGAGCAAGGTCACACTTCCTTGGGTGACTGAGTTTGCCCACTTCTAGGACCTGGGTAGATGATATTTCAGTGGATTTGGAACGGGCATACCTTGAAACCTATATCTAGAGTATCATTTTGTGACGATCTGCCTTGGGGGTAGCATTCCTTGTTTTAAGGGATTGTGGTCCACTTGGGTCATTTCATGAAATCCTAGATCTAGCAAGATCCAACCACTTTATCTCAATTAACCCATTTGACTTGACCTCTAGGTGTCCCGATCTACACTTTGACATATCTTTTGACTCCATTAACCCATCCAACAAGGCACTAGTCCTCCTTAAGCAAGTCGCACTCCTTGGGAATTGTGTCAAACCTTAGATCCAGTACATGGGTACTCCTGATTTCAACTTAGATCCATAGATCTACTCATTACATATCCTCTAGTGCCAATTGCATCCCTTAATTTCACCTTGTGGGTCCACATTAATCCATTTCACATATCCCAAGAAAGTAAGACCCACTTGTGTAACACATGGTACTATATCTTATCATTATAACTAATCATGTGGCCTAAATCATACATTGGTTGAAACATTAATCATTCATCAAACCATCTTCGACCATACTTTAATTTCTAGGTCCACTATACCTTGCATTGGTTTCCGTAACTTACCATTTACTCATCCCTAGGAGCCTTTGTTTGGGTCCAATCATCTTTGATTGGTTATAGGTCTCCCCCTTGGTCTTGATTCATCTAGATCTAAAGTGAAGAGTGCCTCGATTGACGTGACTCCCACCTTGCATTGGGAACCGTGGCATCTCTTGGGTCACTTCTTTAGTTGTCCATCTCCTCTACAATCCCGGATGGGATACCACTAGGGGCAACTACAAGTTGTGTGATAACAAGACTCTTATGATGGTCAAACATGAGGAGCACTCAAATTTGCATGGACATGAGGAGAAGTAAGATTCGGAAAATTCTATTAGTATACATAGTGTGTATCGTGGGGATCATGAGTTACCTATTTTGGAGAGCCCATTGAAGCCTCAAGTTATAGTTATAGATGAGATGGTTGAGCATTCATCTTTTGGCCCAACCATCAATAAAGTGCAAGCAGATATGAAGACATCCATTAGGGCTACAAGGCGTCCAAATGATAGTCACCAAAATAAGATTGAACATCTTGAAGAAGACCTTCTAGTAATGAAGGAGAGGGCCAAGATATTCTAGGACACCATATTACATCAAGATGTTGAGCTTAAGGTCCTCGGAGTAATGTGTGCAAAAGAAGCATACTCTTGCGTTTCGGATCAACACTCTTCAGAAGTACATAGACAAGGCTTGCAATACCTGGAGTCCACCTTTGTATAGTGGAGAGGAAGTCTGACATGAGGGAGAAGGATCCAAATCTTCCAGATCATTTTTACAAGTTGGCCAAGACTGAGAGATAGGACAAAAATATATGAGCATTCCAGTTGAAATTAGAATGGCACAGTGTTGGCATAGTGGGGTTGTTCTTTGTGATAATGCTTATGCACAGGGTCCTTTTTAGGTTTAGATTGGATAGAGATTAAGATTTGGTATCCTATTGAGTGGGCGATTCTTGGGAAGACATTCCTAGCCAAGGGTGTAGTACAACAGGAACCCTTGGACATTTGGGGTGAAAGATGCTCATGTTGGCATCAACGTTTTTAAAACCGACCGAGTTGGAACCGAAACCAACTGGTTTGACCGGCTAAGGGGTGTGGATGTTCAAACCGACAAACAACCTGAACCAGGATCCGGTTTGGTAATGAACCGACCGACCTGATGCCTGAACCGGCCGGTTTGTCCATGAAAAATCGGCCAGCCTGCTCCTCCTTCAAGTCCGCAAGCCCCATACAGGAAAAAACACAATTTTAAATTGTCTTAAAAAAATAACAACACCTAACCCTAATTCGCCTCTAAACAAATAAATATGTGCCCCACATCCTAAATATGAGTCATGACTCATCATTGACCATGTTTTTTGGACGGTAGAGGATATAGAGCCTCAATGATATTGTATTTTGTTTCAAAATCTGAGATATATGCTATGAGACTTTACTATGAAGTGCACTTGGTGCCATTTTGCAACCCATACATGGTTTATGGTATATATATATATGAGTAGACTTTACATATTATGTGTCTAATGGTTTGAAATCATAGCTTGGAATGTTAAATATAATTTTTATGATTAAAATTGTAAATTTTTTTGTATTTTTAATAGTCCGGTTCATTGAAATCAAACTGCTCCAGTTCATTACCGGTTTCGGTTTCGGTCCGAGTTGACCCCTGACCGGTTTGATTACCGGTTCCGAGTTTTAAAACATTGGTTGGCATTGGGATCCAGGGGAACTTTTCATCATACGTCAGTGCTTGACAAAGTGATGGCGAACACCATGGGGGGAGAGGAAGGCATTGCCAGACATTGTTTCGTGACGATGCTCTTCCATTAGTGTATTTGGTACTAAGGTAGAAGAAGAATAGTGACGCCTTCTTCATAATCATATGCGATCATCGTATTTGTGTAGGCATACAGGTGCATATGACAGCTGGTTTATTATACAAGCATAAATGGCAGATAGTTGGTACAAGCATAGATGGCATATGGTTGGTATACAAGTTTGGATTACTTGAGGACAAGCAATCACTAGTCGGGAGGACTTGTAATGTCCCATTTTTGACAGCTTGGAAGACTTAATTATCTTCTTATGTTTGCAAAATTAAATTTGGCAACTAATATTTAATTAATTATTATTTAATGTTAGAGTGACTCAAATAAGATAATATTATAAATCACTTTATTAAAATAAACAGAAAAGTGTTTTTATTTTATTTAATGAAGACAAGAGCCACGAGGTGGCAATGTCCCCGCAGTTGCTAATAGCAATAACAACTATTGCTATAAGACAAAAGCTATAGAAATATGATACTCTTGCCACAAAATTATAACAAGGAAAAATTTCTTTTGCCACAAAACTAATTAGCCATCGAACCTCAAGTTTGCTACAATGAATAAGATGACGAAACTTAAATTTGATACATTATGTAAATTTTGTTTCTTTGAAATCAATTTGTTAAACTATAATTTTGTTAAAACATACACCCACAAATAGATTATATATATATATATATATACACACACACACACCTACACTCCTATGGAAAACCCAAACGTGGCACCTCTGGAACTGAGATGGGTAGCATAGGGAATAAATGACATTGTTTCCACCCATACCAATGATCCCCACGACTTGAAGTTTTCCCCTTTGGTTCTGCGATAACACCTACTCAAACTCTTAGACCTTTTCTTCCAAACCGGCTGGATATTTGGCCATGTGGAAGTGTGTTTTCTCTAAATTTTCCACTGCATACCCACAACCTTATCGACTAGCTCCCCCTTGTCACTGGTTATTAACAATAAACATAAATACAACTACTCAGAAACAAACGTGCATGTGTATCTTTGTCAAGCCTATACCAGTACAATACTGAAAACATATAATAATACAACACTTGCACTGGTTATGGTTATCCACAAGTACTAAGAAACAAACTAATATACTCAACAGATAATACCATTTGGGTTTAGAGGTAATTTTTACATACAAGATGATTAGAATATGACCTTTAAAAGAAGTAATTAATACAAATTAAAAATTATTATAATTTGTATATAAATCAAAGTAAAATAATATATTAAAATAAACTTGTCAAACTTAGACACCGCTAAAACAATTTTTATTTTTAAAGATTAAAAGAAACAATACATTCTTTTTGGTATGAATGAGGCTTTTATGAAAAAAACGTATATTTTGTCATTAATATATATATTTTGCCTCTACTCATTTTTTGGATTTATGTTTATACATATTGAGATTGCAAGATACATTAAGTAATGAACATTTAAAGGCATGAATTGAATTATAATGAAGTGGACGCATGACTTTGAGTTGGTCAATAATTATAGATCTTGCTAAATAGTTTGCTAACACAGCAAAATTTTAAATTTATCTTCTAGTGTGTCTTGAAGGGGTATTTAAAAAAAAAATCTATTGTCTTTTACAGGTGTAATTGCCAAGAAATCAAATTGCAGCAAACTCTGCCACATTTACGTTGACTTGACCATTTCTAAACTGGGTCAATTTGTCAATAAATTTGTGATCCGGCTTGCATTTGTACTAAAAGAAGGATATTTCCATACCATTGCATCCATTGAACACTAGGTTATTGAGGGATATTAAATATCCTTTCGATTGTTGGGTTTAAAGAGGAAGATCATTGCTAAATCATGGGAATATCGTTCGCATACTTGTGTCAACATGTTAACAAAATGTTATGGATACCATTACATGAAGAAGTATAGCGTGCCTGCCTTGCCACAACATTCTCATAAAGAAAGATGCCACGAATTAGCACAAATGGATGCCACCAAGATTTTTTATTTACCAGATCATAGAGATTGTGGCTAGTTCCAGTAGTTTGTTGCAAAAAAAATGAGAAACCAGGAGAGTGTATTTAAAGAACGTTGCATCTTCATATTGATACAGGTTTAATGTCACCATTGAGATTATTAAAAAATATTGCTCACATCACTCTAAATTGATAGCGAGAGAGACCGATTTTAATGCAATAGATTACGTTCTTCACCAAAATCACTACCAGTTTGCAGGAACCCTATGCATAATAAATTATCACGAGTTCCACAGGCCAACTAAGGCACTATAATAATAAATAAGTTGCCTCGGGAAAAAATAATAAATAAGTTACCGCATTACTTCAACCTATTTTCAGTAAGAGACTGCTTCATTTTCTAGCTAAATGATAAAAGATCACGGCCAAAATTGTAAATGCAATTAGGGTTTGATTAACTAAAAATATACTCGAACTATCGGTGAACTATAGCTTTGGAACGCCACCGATGATGTAGCTGAGAGAGTTTTAACTCAAGTTCACTTAACACTATATTAATCATTGCAATGGCCGAGGTATAGTTGACAAATCAAGGTATAGCGGGGCCACAGATCAATGTTAGCTACATCCATGAGAAAATCCACAAAATCAAATGTTGAGTATGCCTCTGCAACGAAAGGGGAAAACATTGAAATTGAGCATCCGGAACAAATGATGGCAGTGAACAGAAAGCTTATTCATTCATTTACTCAAGACATTCGCATTTATTCCAGTGGTTTCAGGACCACACAATCTATTGTGTTCAATTAATTAGAAACAGTAACAACGGTTCTTATGCGTTAGTTGACACAGTTCTGGTTGTGAGACTAAGCAGATTAATAAAAGAACATGGCAATGTAGTTAATAGTGGTGGAGTTTACTGCTCCTTTGAGATGGCAAAAATATAATTAATGAGTTGGTATGCTACAACCGGAGACAAGTGACTGGCTTGCTACTAGAATCAAATAGAGGACTTAGAATTTGCTCCACTATTTAGTATTCACAGAAATGGAGTTTATGAATTTTATTATTATGCTTTTTATTTCTAAAGTTGGAGGTATGCGACTGCCACAGTGTGCCATTTGTTAAGTGAAGTGACTTTTATCGCAATTCCAAGCATTAATCACACCACTCACACTTGAACTCAGTCGTGTGCCTACCGCTAATAAGTTGGACTAAAAGTACATTGTTTACCTTGGTTTAATAATATCGGTTGGATGGATCTTACGAGATTAAACATGGAGGGACGGGCTAGGGTTATACACACTTATTGGAGTATGCAATTAACTGGCGGGTCTGTCAATGGTATCGACTGAAATATTTATGCTTATCGCACTAATAGTTCTATTAGCATTCCATGCCATTCATAAGCGGATCCCATAAGACTTGTGACTAATCTCTTCGAAGTAGGTTAGGTGCATAAACTCAACGAGGACTATATATGATCTTTTCATATAGCTAGGATATGCCACAATGCTACCCAGTACTACTGACCATCCAACATGCAGAATACCCTTCGGCCCATAGAGAGAATAAATGACAACATATTCCTCAACACTAGATTGCACTTAAATAAACATTAGATTGCACATAAATAATGTAGAGCCACGAGAATTGCCAAGCAGAACCAACGTAGGATGGAGTCTCGTTAGCAAGTGGTGGAAGCAAACCAATTTGAATGATCCGTGGGATCTCCAGAATAATCTGGTTTTAAATTGCATTTAATGCATCACGAGCTGGAGTAACGTGGCGGGAGGCCACATACTCAACTACCCCACAATCACATTAAATCTACAGTACGCATTCAATACAATAGACAAGACACAATAAAGAGTTTAATTAGATGTGGACCAGTTTTTCAGAACCCCTATTGCACGAATGAATGAAACCTGTTTGTCAGAACCCCTGCTACACGGCTGAATGTTGACGCCACCTCACCGCCCGCCCTTGGGCCACAAAATCCCAGGTTGGCGTCAGAGATAAATGCATTTTTAAATCAATTTTAAATAAGCATTAATAATGTATGACGCACCTTTCGCCGCCGAAACAGGAAGGGGTTATCGAGGTTGACGTTATCAGCTGACATCCAATCAAAACTTAACAAATCAGCATTATTTCAAAAATTTATATAAATAATTTTTTTTTAACTATATACAAATAACCAAAAACTATAGAGTGGAGGAAAAATTTATAATCCTAGGTACAAATTAATAGGGTTTGCATGATATATATATAATCCCCTTCGGGGACATAATAATAATGAACACATTATGATAGAAAGAAACATAGAAAAAATTTATAATCCTAGGTACAAATTAATAGGGTTTGCATGATATATATATAATCGCCTTCGAGGACATAATAATAATGAACACATTATGATAGAAAGAAACATATTTAACTTGCAAAAGAAAGGAACATATTGCCATGTAGGAAATATTAATAATAATGAACACATTATGATAGAAAGAAACATATTTAACTTGCAAAAGAAAGGAACATATTGCCATGTAGGAAATATTATATTATATATGATATGTAAATCTGTGGCAAGTATATTTGTCTGCTTAGCAGATGACAAAAACTATGAAAATGTTAATCAGCAAAAGTCTTAGTGTATTTTTTATATTGTCTAAAGCCATTACATGAGCAAAAAAAACAGCTTTTCGATAGTTCTGTTAATAAAGCAGAGGACAAAAAAGGAATAAGCCCAACAGGCTGAGTTCTGTTAATAAAGCAGAGGACAAAAAAAAGCAATAAGTCCAACAGACTGCAATTGTGCTTTTGCATGAGCAAATGGATCTTTGCATTTTTTTTTTTGCAAAAATGTTATGTAATATCAACTTTTGTATTGATTGTAGTCCCAGTGCCATTGTGGTAGTTTTTTACTATTGTTGCACCTGCCAATAGCATTCAAACTGTAGTCAGAATAATTGGGAAAAAGTAGAAAAAATGCAAGTATTTGTAAAGACTAGATACTATTTCAACTATAATATTGGAATTACTCATAGTTTATCTCAAATCGCATAATTTCAAAGCAATAAATCTTTAGGAACAATTTCGCAAGAGGAAAAATCTTACGAAGAGTAACAAATTATTCTATTAGGTTGTGTAATAAATTATAGTAAATTATTTTGCAATACAGCTTTTATCAATAATTAGAGTATTAAGCTACTGAAACTAGCATTTCACCAAATGTTAGTATTTAAATCGACACTATTTAAATCATGCCATTCTATCATTAGACTTTCGAAATTTGCAACACATAGTCAAAGTCAAACGTGAATCAAAACTTTGTGAAAATTGTTTAAGTAAAAACTAACTAGGAAAAGTTTATAAATTGAAAAATGATTATATGTTAAACTAGATATATACCAAATGTTTTGAAGCTGCAAACTATTAATGTAAACTGAAGAAATGGCAAAATGTTTCTGTTTGTAGCTAATGCAATCGAATACAATTTTCTGTTTGCAGACGTCAGTAATATTCTTTCCTGTACTGTAATTGTCAATGATTATGATCAGACTATATGAATACATGTTATCTCATCGAAATCCATAAATGAACTGTAATGATCTAGAATCTAGGAATCCATAAATTCAAAGTACTGTGACAACGGTATATTGGTCATGATACTTATTGTTTAAATGTATTTCAAACTTCAGGATCATATTCAAATCCCTGAAAAGATTAGCCAATGCAAACTTCAACTTGATAACATGACAAAAGAACATAGTGGCCCGAATCTGTTTGACATATTACACATTAGTATTACAATGTGACTTTCACTGCCATAAACTTCAACTTGATAATATGACAAAAGAACACAGTGACCTGGATCTGTTTGACATATTACACACTAGTATTACAACGTGACTTTTACTGCCGTAAAACATGGTTTTTACTGCTATATCAATAGCTACCTTCATAAAGGATGGCTTTTTGCTATTGATAAGTGTCTAAGATCTCTCTAGATGGCTACAATGGTGAATTTACTTAGCAAGCTGAATATATCATCATTTCAATAATATACACTTCATTATTTCTGGTTGACTTTTACTGCCATAAAAATAGCTTTTATTATTCTTAAGTGTCTAAAATCTTTATAGATCACTAAGTAAGATCTTTTTAGATCACTAAGATGGGATTAGGAATCCCATCTTCATGATCTAAAAAGATCTTACTAAGATCTTACGTAGTGATTTTGAAAGATCCTAGACACTTAAGTACAGAAACAGTGATGAAATTTGATGGGTCAATTGTTTGTCATGAATCAATTTAACAGTTAAATACAGTTAATTTCACTCTTTAGAAACTTGAACTCTTTAGAACAGAAAATAGATTTGTGTACCTGGAAGTCAGTTTCTTTTCAAGTTGATGATTCTGTTATCCAGGGCCAATGTAAATAGCCCTTGCTGTGAAAACCTTCGAAGATTGAAAATTGTTGATGATATGTTTTTTGAGTATTCTTCAAATGAAATATTTGCTACTTCTGGACAATACTCTTTTAGCTGTGGGTTGCGCAGTGTGCATTCTATCAGCCCATCATTTGTGTCCAAATTGCATTCCAGATTATGCTCATATATAATTTCCATTTCTTTTTTGCAAAATGCACAGACCGCACAGCTCTGAATCAGTGGTTGTTTACATTCAGCGCAAATGCATCGATACGGAGGTGCAAATGAATTTCTTGCTCTAAGTATTCCGTGTATCTGTCAAGGTCACACAACAAATGACCATAGAAAATGCATATAATATCAGCGTATTTTTAAATAGAATTATGCCAGTATTTCTTTTTATTTGAATAATAATTAAACTTAGATTCAAAGCACTATGACTAATTACAATGCTAATGGGCAATGTAGCCATTGGCTAACTGTTGTTAGCCAAAGGGTAAAAGCAAAGAGACATTGCAAAAACAATCCTTGGAAACTGATGAATAAGAGTGTTGTGAACAGAGTTATAGGCTTGAATATAAAATTTGTAGCAATGCGAACAGTGTTTTGAAGCACTCCTAGGAAGAGAATAAACTATACTTTCCCACCATGCAATAAATATTGTATGTGCGAAGAGGATTTTCATTTAATTGACATGCAACGTTGTATTCTCATAATTTTCCTTCTCACATTGAGAGTACAGACACACAATGCACTTTTTGCAAAAAGCAGAATATCCAAATCTCCAATGCCGCTGCAAATGCAATTTTGAGGAGTTAAACAAATATAAAACCTATCTCATGGCACTCTAAGCGTCCTGGATGTATCTTCCGATCACAAAAATCTAGTCATGCCACTGTCATCTTATTTAGCATTAATAATTTTAGATGATGTAGATAACGTGAATTAGTTGGATGTACTTTTGGTAGTTAAAAGCCTTGTTTGCAAAGAGAGCTTGATATTGATTACATCTCGAGATAAAGATGTTCTCACAAGTTGGGGAGTGGAAATGTCATCAATTTATAAAGCAACTGGCCTCAATTCATAATACTCCCGAGAGCTCTTGTGCTCACACGCCTTCAACCAGTCTTTTCCAATCATACTATTTGAATCTTTCCATAAATTCTTAGAAGCTTGTGATCGATTGCCTTTATTTTTAAAAGTATTTGGGATGCTTGTCTATGGCAAAAATGACATGTCTTATTGGGAAGACCAATTGGATAGGCTTAAACATATGATTCCAAATGAGACTCAAATAAGACTTAAAATTAGTTATGATGTGCTCAAATAAATCTAACAACTAAACTGATTTTATAGAAAACCAAATACTCTTGTCTGAATGGCCAAAAGACCTTGAAATCCATAGCTTTAAGCAGCATGTGCTTAGGAGATATAGTAGAGGAAAAGGAGATTTCTGATTGCAGGAACCAGATGTGCAGGTTTCTTTTTAAAACAGAGTTTTCAAAGTGTCCCTTTTTCAAATGGCTAAAACAACCTGAAAGAAATGACCTAGGGAAGCATGTTCTTGTTAGCCTTGAGACCAGAACTACAAATAGACGATATTCTCGATTATAGGAAAAATGTGTACTCAAGATCAGAAACACCGATACAAGAGAGAAACCATGAAAACGCAAGGAGATATGAGAGGGTTCACCAACTGGGAAGGTTTAGTTGCGAAATGTTAACCCCATATTTCTTTGCACAAATGAAGGTTAATATCTAGCTAGACTACATTATGTTGGTCCCAATACAAGTGCATGCAGACTTTCACAGTGATTAAAGCTTGTTTGAGAATCAGTTTCACCAGATTTTGAGAAACTCTTATTAACTTATTTTTAGCAATTTGCTTTTCTGGGGTCTACATGTGAGATGTTTAAATATTCTTGGTCATCACAAGCTCACGATGTCGATGAGCATATTTCAGACAACATGCAATCAAAAACCACAAAAAAGTCAAGGAGGATATATCAAAGGGTTCACCAATTGGGAAGGTCTATTTGGGAAATGTTAACCCCATATTTCCTTGCAGAAATGAAGGGCTAATATTTAGTTAGAGTACATCATGTTGCTACTAATACAACTGCATCCAGACTTTTACAGTGATTAAAGCTTGTTTGAGAATCGATTTCACCAGTTTTTGAGGAACTGTTATTTTTTGCAATTTGCTTTTCTGGGAGCTAGACTTCTAGGATTGCATGTAAGAGATGTTTATATATTTTTGGTCATCACAAGATCACGAGATGAGCATATTTCAGGCAACATATGATCAATTTCATGAGTGAATCACAACAATGGTTATTTTTAGCAGTGTGCTTATCAAGGGTTGTATGTAGTTTTTGAGCACATATTTGGGCTCCTTGTAGAAAAGTGAGCCTAATGAGATTGATTTCATCCACATGAGAGATGATGTTATTTTTAGAAGTGATTAATTTTGGACTTTTTATATTTGGCAGCAGTCTCACAGATATTATCTTCATTTTAAATATTTCCTACATTTTCCTTTTTCAGAGCTAGACTGTTTTTTTTACATATTTATATTCAGCAGTTTCTATTTGTGGCAAGGACAGGTTGTGAAGCCATGGTTCCAAGTGTGCAATGATGGAGTGATTTCATAGTGTTGGTAGGTGAAGGATGAGTAAAATGCAGACTTGAGAGAGCTAGACCGTTTTTTTGTTGTACATATCTATATTCAGCAGTTTCTATTTGTGGCAGGGACAGGTTATGATGTCATGGAGCTTCTCGTAAGAACTTTCCACTGTGGAGCTTCTCGTAAATATATATATATATATATAACCGTGTCTATCGACAATAGCGAAATTTAGGCTGCCTAAAATTTTTTTTCCAGCGGATTAGGCTATCAAAAACTTAACATACTTATGGTTAAAATAATATTTACTTAAGTTTAAACTTAACATACTTATGGTTAAAATAATATTTACTTAAGTAAGTTTATATAGATTTAACTAGTGGAAACTAAAGTAGATATTGCTTGTTTTTTATAGGATGCAAAGGTTGGTTGGGGTTTCAAAATTTGCATAACAAATGCCTCGTAGAAGTGGACAATGAAATCAAGATAAATTTGTGGCTAGCTATACAGTCAAAAGGAAATCCTATACCAGTTTCTTTGCAAAATCTATACCAGTTTTGATGATAATATTCTCAAGAGATCACAAGAATTTAAAGAAGTTTTTAACTGAAGCCTATTATAGATAACAAAGTCAATGCTACTAGACAATGAACAAGAGACAAAAAAACAGAAGAAGGTGTTAAGCAATGAAACTACTTTGCACTAAAGTAGATTGTGTTTTTGCTTTTCCTTGTTCATGAAATGAGAAAGAAGCAATTTTTCAACGGACCTGTGTCTTTGACTCAATGATTGGCAGCAAATTTTGAATTCCATAATCATCATTAAGAGGGTCAATAAAGGTAGCTGCACAGGTCCGGAGCATGTGGCTTCCTTTAGTGTCATTTCGAACAATGTTTTTAAACAGATAGAATGGAGGATTATCAGATGCAAGTTGTTCTTGAATTTGCAAGAGCAGTTCTTTGAAGCCTTCACTGACCTGTAACTGCAATAGTAGAAGACAGCAGTCAATGAGCATAGGTTGCAATTAGAAATCGTTAAATCTATTTGTGTTTGTTTTTTTTCTATTTTCTTGTTTATATAAAAGAGTGGAAATTTTATTTAGCTTTAAAAAACAGCAATTTCAAAATAACATTAGCTATGCAAATGGCCTATTTACTGTTGCATGGTCGTTTTCCGTTCCACCATCTTTGATATACAAGTCGAACTGCTTGTTGTTGTATTCACATGCAACAACGATTGCTACGACAGAGCCAACATAGTAGGAGTCGTTCGATGACAACAGATCAGCAATTGTCATATCTGGAGCTAGCTTTCTCATTTTGCAAAATCGATCAATTGTCTCAATTATTGTATGTGGGAATATGACTATTGAATACTTGGCATCGCCTCTGTCGTATTGGCCTTTTTTCTTGAGCCCAAATCGAGTGATTCTTAGACTTTTGCTGGTTGAGAAATAGCTACCAAAACGTTTGATCAAGTTGTCACTTATTCCAGTAGTGATTGTCATTAGCCCATCTCTATCAACAAAGTCTATGTGCAGTATTTGTGCCTTTACAGGAGAACTTTGGATTTTGTTCTGTTCGGGCCCATATACGGCCAAGATGTCTCCTTCGAAAACAATTTTTGGTGTTCTTGTGCATAGCTCTATAATAGTAGTTGCTTCTGGAGGTGTTTCTTTGAACCTGCTATTGTTATAGTTAGAGAAGAAGGCCAAGAAAAAATTTATCAGCAATCAATAGCAGAAAAGTTCAAACTTAGATCAAGCTTGAGAAAATATTTGTCAATGCAATAGTTATATTCTGTTGTTTTATGTGCTAGAAAATCATAAAAGAAGATGGGGAAGTTTCATGTGTTAAAAATGATGTAAAAATCAATTAGAACCAAAATAATTGCATACCTTTTTGGACTTTCAGCAGTTGACATTGTTCCCATTGTCGGGTTGTTTGGTGCTGATATTGTTTTTGTTGTGTTGTGCACAGGCAAGGAACTATTTTCCATTATTTTGCAATTTTGGATTTGAGTTTCAAAAGCTGCACATGCAAGAAGTATTAAGCAAATCAGATGTAGCTAAGATTGTTAATTAGTGTAAAGAGTAGAAGAGGTTTATAACAGATGGAAAATATGGCAAGAAACAGATAGCATAAAAACAAAGAAGCAAAAAAACAAATGTCTATAATTCTTTGACTGGATTTTCGACATATGCATAGCACAAAGTCTATGTAGCGTCAAGAATTTCAATTAAACAAGCGCTGAAAACTATGTATTAACAGCCAAATATTGAACAAATTTTCATCTAAAATTATCTTGAACATAAGCATTTGTTATTAAAACATTTTATGTAGCTTATATATGGTCTACATTATTATAAAATGGAGATAGCACGTGAATACTTTTTATAAAGAGTGTCTACATATGTTGTGGCATAATTGCTATTTTTTTAGATCTGAACTGTGGACAAAATAAAGTGTAAACAACTTTCAACAATAAAAAATAATCAAAATTTGACATCACGAAATAGATTATAAGAATATGAGAAAGTTCAACAGAATTTAAACTCATAGCTATGACATCAATGTTGCAGATGCCCAAAGCTGATCTAAATCTAGCTCACTATGAATAGAAAAAAACCAAATTGTTGTAGTTTAAAGTGCATGAAAGTTGCAGGAGAAAGATTAGTACCTGCTTTTGATTTTGTGCAAATATGCTATCATGAATCCGTTCATAGATAGAAAGACAATAAAATTAGATAATGCAAAATTGAATAGACTATGCATTTTTATCAAAGATCGATAGAAAAGTTGAATAGTGATCAGTCCAATAAGCATCTGAAATATTGAAAACAATATCTCTGTGTTTCAAATTTGTCCAAAGTGATCAAGCATTGAACCGGTGTTTGTTGTTTCCTTTGTTGTTTTCAGTGTCAAGCCTTTCATTTGCATAAACAATTGCAATTTTCTTTTCGATGTCGTTTCTTGCAACATCTCAATGTTCAGGTCACCAGCTACTAGGATTTGAGTGGTTGGTGTGCAAGTTGACAAAATGCAACTCAATATATGAAAGAGATCATCAAGCACACCACACGGTCTATTGTAAATGTTCACTACTTTCAATACATTGCAGCCTAATTCAAGATCTACGCAAATTGCTTCGGTGGAGTTTTTTGTATAGTTTTTAGAATTGATGATGGCAATTTTTTTTTAATCAATGTAAGGATTCCATGCATTGAAAATGCTGAGAAGAAATTGTATTTTTCTATCATTGTTATTTCTTTGGTAAGTGTGTGCATGTGAGTTTCTTGCAAACATAAAATGTCTGCTTGCATAAGTTCATGATCATTCAGAACATCGTCATAGTGCAAAAGAAAGCTGCGTGTGTTCAATGATGAAATGAGTAATTGCCCAGCATTTGGCATTGAATGCAGACCATATTCAAATTGCAAACTTGCATGTGTTTTTAATCTATCTATTTCAGTGGTGACTTTTGGACAAGTTATAAAATTTCTTTGTTCTAACTTGTTTAAAAGATAAAGACAATCAATATCTCTGACACGTGAGAGCGCAGTGTAAACAAGGCCATGTCTCTTAATTCCTTTTGGGTCAAATGCCAATTTGTTCATTGTCAATCCTTGTGCTCTATGAATTGTCCTTGCACATGCCAACTGAATTGGGAATTGTGTTCGCATAACATTGATTTTATTTTCAAGTGTTGTTTGTATCACAATTCTTTTGATTGGTGTCCAATTGGACTTTACGGCAGGTGTATAAAGATGTTGCATAGTTGCACGTTGCTTGTCTCCAACTTTTGGATCTGCAAACTCAATCCAAACAATATCATGGTTTGTTTGTGTATAGTGTTTAAACACACCTTCTGCACCATTAACCAATCCATCCTCAGTTGAGTAGTTGCCTCCAACTAGTTCAATAAGCATATCCTTTTTTACTACTATCATAGAGGGAAGTCGCAATGTCTTTTGTCTATGGTCATTTTTTTCAATTGAATCAATTTTGTTATCATGTGCTACAAGTGTGAATGTTTCTATTTGCATAGCTGATAACATTTTTGAGTTATGTTGTTGAACATCCTTATTACTATGGAAAAGATAAGGAAACGTTGCATCTGTTGGTGGTTGTTTGTAGCAATGTTGGTTTAAGTAATCTATGTCATCCAGTGTTTGAGAGCATGTTCTAATTCTATTCAAAATTGATATGAATGTTTGATTTCTTTGACGTACAACTGTTGTAAGTTCATAGCACTTTATGGCATCGAACCAAAATGTGTAAGGAAATGTTTGTTGTTGGAATCTTGGTCGTTCAAAAATCCAACAATCATGAACGGGTTGTGCTTGACACAAATCACCACAAAATATGACATCAAGGTTTCCAAATGCTTTTGTTGGTGTGTGCATGATTTCACGTAGTCGTTTGTCGATGTTGTATAGCATTCGAGACCCTATTAAAGAGACTTCATCAATCAACAATACTCGAAGTTGTTCATAATCTTTTGTCAAAAGATCTAGGGTGTTTGAATTTAGTGGAAGCATGTTTGAACTTAATGGTAGTCTGAAAGCAGAGTGGACTGTAATGCCACCTGCATTATATGCCGCTTTTCCAGTAAATGCAACTATAAGACCCTTTTTCTTTAAAGGATCACTACCAATTTCTTTGTCATAGTAATGTAGAAGACCATCATAGATTGCTTTTGCGGTGTAATTTTTACCTGTTCCTGCCCCTCCTGTCAGGAACAAGCGAATTGGAGTGAGGGGATTTTTTTTTTCCTTGCAATAACTTCTTTCACGATTGATTGTTGTTGAGTATTTAGGTTTCTTCGAATTGCATGGTATTCATGCATGTCCAAAAGAAATGGCTTTTCTGTCAAGTTGCACACAATCCCAAGTTTTGATGCATTGGACATTGTTTTGCGGATTAGATCATGTTGAATGTCATATTGTTCTAATCCAAACATAGTTGTTGTTTTGTCTGTTGTTAGAGGAGGCATAGCTATGTCTTGCAATTCAATTGTTTCAACGACATTATCAAGGTCACCCCACTTTGTCGTTGTTGATGCCATGAACTTTTGTTCTACAATGTCTATTTGTTCTTTGAATGCGACATATGCATCATACCATGTTTTGAAATTTCTCTTTAGCAAGTTGCAATTGTCTCTATGTGGCATAAAGAGGATGATCTTTTCTCGAAAGAAATTCTCAGGGTATTTTTGTTTGTTATAGCGAATAGATCGTATGATACATGGTCTATTTCTTTTTCTTGTAATTGAGTGCATACAAGAATAGAAAGATGCATATTCTGCCAAGGAGATGTTTTCAAGCTCAACAGGGCGTGCAATGTATTTGTCCAAAATTGATGGGCAAATAATGTCATCAGAGTCATCTGGTTCTTTTTCCAAAAGTGATGGTTTTTTCAAGACAACTATTTTTTGTCGTCTGGAGCAGTGTTAATGAAAATAGTCTTCCTGGAGGATGAATGTAGAGGTAACGAGAGTATGATATGTACTGCTTGTCTAGTAGACATTTGTTGCATGTTCAGAAGCGCATTTCCAAGCTTACGTATCATTTCAATCTTTCCATCATTCTCAATAAGACATTGTTCTTTGATCTTTTTGAAAGCATGTGTCATGGATCTATCAAATTTGGTGATGTAAGAGCTTACATATGTTGCTATAGCGTAAGCATTTAAGATATATTGTGCATCTGTATTTGCCTGCCATAACTCTGGTATCGCTTTTGCAAATGAGTTGATCCAAATGTCAACAGGATCTCTTTTTAGTATTAGGGTAGAACGAGAAAGCAAAGACCGTAGTAGCAAAATGTATTCATCTTTGGTTAGGTCTAGCTCTAGAAGCAATTGTGCAAATGACATGTTTTTAGAATATTCTTTATGTTCAATAAGAGCGATACTTTTTTTGCTCTTTGAATGAGATCATTTGAAGCATTTTCTAGTGGCTCTAGAATGATGGTACTATCCATAGGAAGCAATGGGAAATTGAATTTGCATGTGGAATGTCGATGTTTTCTACATGTTTTTGTGTGACGATGTGTTTGAATTTGAATAAGATTTTGATCAAGTAAAGACGAGTCTGTGGATATATAGCGATCAACAAAAGTAGTAATCTCCTCGTTTGAATTTTTTCCATAAACAGGTGCATTTTGAATCCAAACTAGTCCATGTTCATGCTCATTTCCTCTTTGTTGAAATTCAGTCGTAAAGAAAAAATCTTGTATTTTTCCAAACAATGTGTTGTTTTTTAACATAAGAGACTTTAGTGTTGTTATTTTGTGTCTATAGTAGCGAGTACAAAGCACTGGGTGTCTTCTTATTAACGTGTCAATATTTTCTTCCAACGCACTGTCTTGCAAGTTTCCCAAATGTTTTTCCCCAATTTGTTTCAATGCATTGCATAAAGGTGCCCAAAGGTGTTCAACACTTGTAAAGGTTAAAAAGAACGTAGGAGGACCAAGCTATCGAATCATTGCAAACAGATCTTTTTTCATATTTTCAAAGTAATCAGGTGATGTTCTGATTGCTTTCAATGTATGATACCCGATCGAAGATTGGAGTATTTTTACAATATTGTCTTTTGACTTGACATCTTTTGCCAATATTTTTTTGTCCTTTAACTCTCCCATGCGAATTGATATCCAAGCAGTGTTTTTTACTTGTTTTATTATGACTTTAATTGCTTTGAAGAAAATGTTTGTGCCATGTGTTTCAAAGTTTGTACTTTCATGTTGTAGCTCCCACTGTGATACTTGTTGATAAGAAAAGTGATCGAAAATTTCATTGGGTCGATTGAATCTGTAGAAAAGTGTAGGAAAGTTTAGCTCTTCAGAGTATTTGTCTTGGAAAATGCTCAACGGTCGAAAGCTCTCGGAAGGTGTAATTTCTATGATTTTGTTGTCTAAATCATCTATTAGATGTGTTTCTCCATATCCATGTATCAATGTTTCTGATATTGGTTCTATGTTTATTTCATTTTCATCATCATCTACTTGTTCCATTGTTTGTTGAGTATTTGATTCTTGTTTGGTTGTTTCATTAAATATTTTTTCCCAACTAGTATTGATTACAATGCCTTCAATTTTATAAAGTTCGGTTTTGCATAAATCACTCAGCACAGTCATAATGATCTTTGGGCGAATATTTCCAGATAGATATGCGTTTTTGTATTCCAATCTTCGCTTTAGCATAACTGAAACTGTCAAATTGTCATATAGACTTCTAGGCAATGCTATTTGAACTCTATCCAAGTTTGCAGGCACATTGATAATTGAGCCAATTAGCCCAATTTGTGCTCTTTTATAACCAAGTTGTCTTATTTGTGCAAAGGCTATTCTTGGTGACACCAATCATTCTTCCAAAGGAGTCAGTATAGCTACAGATGGCAATATGTTATTGTGGCGGATTCGTGTAGGCGATGTAAACATAGGCAATTTCCCATTAGCGATTGCTTTCTTGCAAGGTCTACAAATTTGAACAAGTAGCATTGGGCATGTCACAACTTCTGTATTTGCTAGAGTTTGAAAGGCTAATTTAATTGTGTTGTTCATACAACAAATGTCTTTTTTAAAATGCAATTGCTTACACATAGAACATGCATGAATAGGTGTGTCTTGAATAACTTTTAAGTATGTAACAACTGCTTTCTTTGCCTTTGAACATTCCTTTTTCTTTTGACGAATTTCCATTCCTTGTCTACGCATATTGTGTTTCAACAAGCGCAAGTTTTTTTGCGTATTGTCATCAATGCATGTTTGCATGCTGGTTTTGGTTTTTGAAAATTGCTCAGCAATGCAAGAGTTTTTTTTTCTATGTTTGTTATCTTTTGTTTTTGCCTCTTTGCTTTAATTGCATCTATGTATATTGGTTCATTCAAGGATCCCTTGTCAATGTTCTTCTCTACAATGTTTTCTTTCGCTATTGTCTGTTTGTTCTTTTCAACATTATCCATTGCAATTGCAGTAGAAGTATTTCTCTTGCAATTGAGTGAAAAGGGCATTTTATTTCCAAAGTGTTCTTGTAACAAGGGTTGGAAATGCGAATGCATTTTATCTATTACATGTTGCATTAGGCATAGAACTTTCGACGATCTATTTGTTGCATGGAATATGGCAATATTTTCTTGCAAATTATTGCTCCATAGATGTATGTTAGTGTCTAGTAGCTCACATAACCATTGAAGAGCAAATCGATCTCCTTCTATGTGACCAATGATATATGGCTCTGCCAAATGGACAATATAGGTTTCCCATCCAGAAACAAGAGATGTATCTGCTAATGTGTTTTTATCAAAATATATGTCCAAGCATTGTATTGCTCTAATATCGTTTGAAGCAATAGAGTTATAAAAGCTTTGCGCAATTGCTTTTCTAACACTTTGTCCATCAGCGAAGAGTGTCAATTTGGAGATTGATTCAAATAAGGAGTCATGGCAATTGCCTTGAAGTTGAAATGACATTTCAACTTGGTTATATACACATTGATTTACATTTGCGCTTTGAGAAAGCATATCAGTGGCTTGTCTTTTGGCTTGCATTGTTTTATATGATAACAATGGTTCGAAGTGACCAGAAGCTGGTGTGCGGTCATGGAACAATATATTGTAGCAATATTCAAATCCCCCAGAATTGAAATGAAGGTATTTTGTTCCTTTTGTTAATGACCAAACAACGACTGGAACATTCAACCATTTTGAAAACCACTTGATGCAAAATATATCACCCCATAGTCCATATACACTTTGATCATCTGGTTGCGAAGCAGATTGCGACATGCGATTGAGATATTCGTTGACATTTCCTATGTTATGCAATTCTAGCAAGTAGTCAACTGTCAATTCTGTGCGCATTGATAACAATGCAGAGGGATCTTTTTGATCTAGACAAACACAGAAATGATTCACAATCCCTTCCCTTATCTCTATTGATGTATATCGGAAATGCAATAATACTGCAAGTGCATCAAACAGGCAATTTCCTGGCTCATAGTGGAAATTGTCTAGTCGAAACAGATTGCTTGTAGCCAAAGCCTCATCAATTTGTTGCCAATTAGAATATTTGATCCCAAGACCATTTGCTCTTAAAACATAATCGCTTTTACTTTTGTCTTTTCCCATATTGCCTACAAAGACATTTGCAATAGCATATATTTTTTGCCTTTTTTGTTGTTCTTTTTTCTATGAACCTGGTTGTTTATATAGGAAAACCTGCAGGCAAGGGAAGAGAAGCAGATCCTAAGGAAAAGAAAATAAGCAAAGGGCATGGTTTTTTTTCAAATCATGATGTTGTAAACATTGTAAATTGTTCTTGTCATTGCAAATAACCAAAGCAAAGGAAGGAACATATTCACAACAAAATTCTTTCAAATGAAATGTATTTTTCCCTCCTAGTAGAATAGAAAAAAACGACATGTTGATTGCTAAGTTGAAATTATTAAATATCCAAGATTTGGTATCAATGCAAAAAGTCTTAACGTCCACAACATTAATTGATTTATTGTTATTATATATATATAATAATTAAAAAGAACATCTATAACTATAACTAAACCTTCAAACTTTTAATCATAATAATATAATGATGTCAAGTTACCGAGACCAGACACTAAATCCATCTGCTCTTAAAAGAATCGATATAAGTTTAGAAACTCTATTCAAGAATCATATCCATGTCTCCATTCACATGCATTTCACAGGCATAAGCATGTGTGCTCTGCAATGAATGGAATTGAAGAAAGATAGGGAACGAGGAAAATACCTGTTCCTGAGAAGGTTGAGATCTGGCTTTGCTAGCTATCATTGACGGAGATGGTGCGAAGTAAGCCTCTAAATCAGCACAAAATAGAAAAAGCTTTCCTGCGATGTTTTCATACAGTCGATAAAATATAAGCTGGGGCACATGTACATCATCTTACATAATATACTTATTGGATAAGCCTAGTTTAAAACGATCCTTGAAAGGTTAAATCAAGGTATATTTTTATTTTTTGGAAAGCAAAATATTGGAAACTATAATTTTGCTAAGCCAAAATTTAGAAGATTAAACAATGTAGCACTTTATATGACAGAAAGAAAGAAATGAATTGTCCAGCACAAATAAGTTTTGATGCTATAGTTCAAAAGTCATGTCTAATAAAACTATATGAGACCTTGATGAAAAGGCTTTGAAAAATAGAGAACGTGAATTAAACAATGGCTATCAGATAATGTTATAACTATGTGGATATTCTCAATGTCATGAATATATGGTATTGGAAATATATATATCTATATTCAGCACACATGAATACCTTTATAGCACCCAAACTATGCAATCTCCACAACTAATATATGTTATTCTAGCATTTTTTAAAGATTTCCAACTAACGTCTAACAAAATAAAACAAAAAATATGCTTGTATATACAAACTATTTCCTTTATGATAAGTAATTGGAAGTAAAAATCAAAATTTGGTAACTATGGAAAAAATTTGTTATAACTTACTCAAATTCAATTCTGACTAGGCTTTAGTTGATGCCAGAGCCATAACTCACTCCCATCTGGGTTTTTGTTGAATCTTCAAATCCATAACTCATGGGAGTTTTGATGCCACTGTTGCTAAGTAATGGGGCCAATGCCTTAGAGGGTAAAGTACAAAAGAAATAAAAAGATGGACCCAAACTTCAATGAGATTCTTGTAGAAGCAAGCAAAGACTAGCCAACCAACGTTAGTGGGAGGCTTCCTTCCTTTGCGTGGTAGCTTCTGGTATATAATGCGTAATGGCCCAGTATACTTTTAATTGCCCACATTTTGAAATCTCTAAAATAATTCATGTATATATTCGATGGGATGCAATAGCAGAGCAGTTATGAGCAGCCTCTCTTTTAATTATATATAATCAGAGTAAGAATCACAGATCATGGATTCAAAAGGGCATTTTTACTGGAAAATTCCGCTGCTCAAAGGCTTCTTTGAAACCAAATAACATTGACTATTAAAGTTAAAAAAATAGAAATTTTGTTCACGTTTGATACAAAAGCATGTCTTTTTAATAAGGTACTTATGTATTATGATTATCCTATTTATCCTTGTATATTACTACTATGATACTATTATTATTTACCTCTTCTTACTATGTTTAAATATATTTTGGACATTACATAAGAATATATATTCTTAATATTAAATCAAAATGATAAAACTAGATGCCAGAGCATGAAAAAAGAAACAAATTTAAGATGTACCATTATGTAAGCAATCTGAATTTTCAAGTAAACACAATTTGATTCTAAAAATCTGAGCTTCTTGTATTACAAAGTGATACAATGCCGAAATAAAACCATTTCTCAACACTTCAAAGTTTCAAAAATATGATGCTTAACTTTTGCCCAGACTGTTGCTTCCCCTCTGTACTGATCCTGGAAAATTTTGTTATTCCTCTCCATAGAAGAAAGCCTAAGAATAGTTGCCACACCTGATTCAAAAAACTACTGTGAAAGGGAGCCTCTCTCCAATCTATGATTTTTTTGCTTGGGTCACTCTTAATTTTGGAGGTTTGTTGAAAAATCATGGTAGCTTGATCCCAAAGATTCAATGCAAAAAGACAAAGATCCAAGAGATGATCGAGAGTTTCCTTGTGCTGCATGCATAAAAAGATCGAGATGGCCCTCTGAAGCCCCTAGAATAAAAGGCATATGGTAGATAGTGATAAGGTGTCTAGGGCTAAGGTAAGGGATCATAGTTGTCTTTCCTAAGATTCCTAAAAAGGCATAAGAAGGGATATGTCACTACTAAGATTCATTCAAAATTGGTATAGGGAGAACAAGTGCCAAGCCTCCCTTCTATAGGTGGGTAAAGGCACTCCGTAACCACTTGACTTCATAAAAGGGTTGGGACTCAGTCAACTAGGACGAAGGCAGTAAGTGAAAGTATGATAGAATAGGTGGATAACTATGAGATTCAAGCATGAAAAGAAAGGGTAGGTCTATTTCTAACCAATCTAGTGGATTCTAATTACTTAATTGTAGATCGGCAAGGCTCGGTCGAACCAACTCGGCCAGGGAAAAATAGCCATAGTGAGTGGTACAAAAGAAGCATCCATTAAATGAAAGCAAGCGTGCTTTCAGGAACTACGTATATAAAAGTTAAGAACGAAAACTAATAACTAAGTTTGGTGAGGCAGTCCACGTAAAGAAAACACCCTGTTCGTTCTCTTTACTAACTTAGAGCCTTGCTCCTCACTTTCGTGCCTCACCGCTTTAGATTTGAGACTTTTCTATATGCTATTTATCTATGAACACCTTTCTATTTATATACGTAATATCGGACGGGCTTTAGAGACCTTCTTTGTTTATCTTCCTTGGATTGATTCACTGCGTGTCTAGACTTCAGGAGATCTTATCGGGGTGGCCACTTAGAACATTGCCATTTACCTTTGCCTGCGGAAATACCTTTCTTTATGTTCCAACCTATATAAACAACCTAGCGTCTTAACCACCCTTTCTATACCGGCTCACTTATAAAACTTAGTTATTGGACAGGCCTTCGGTAGGCACTTTGAACCATATGTTAAGCAATTAACAGTGATAGCATCAATTTGTTATCACCTATATGTTTGGTGATGGCTATCCTTATGGTCAATACATGAGCGTGCCTAGTATAATAGTAAATCACTACAAACCCCTAAACACCCTATAGGTGCCTATCATGCCAACCAACAAGTTTTTCCTAGCATCATGTGTTGTGGTTGCAAGATAGGTAAATAGTCCTTTAATCCACGTAGCAGAGCGTAGTAGTCCTCTTACCCTTATTATCACCGATATAAAATATTGACTCTGCCTACCAGATCAGATTCTTTACCACGCCTACAATATAAATGGAACTCTTACCGAGCCGGGCAGACTTTCACTTTCCAACCAGCCCCCAGATCGAGGGTGTTTCAGAGCTATATTCCATCAAGTAGCAACATTCGTATAAGAAACTAAAATTTAATTCTAATAAATATACGTAACATTGCATTTTATTATTCTCGTCATAGCATCTCTTTCACTATTCCCTTTTTTGCTTCATCATGTTTACTTTACTTTCTATTAGTTTTATTTTTCATGTCAGCGTTTCTTTACACCTTATGGAGCAATTGCTAGTGTATAAGTGCGGAGACTTAAAGTTTCACTTCTTTTTACCTCGTTTTATAAGTACGACAACTTAAAGTTTTACTTCTCTCTACTTCGTTTTAATTTAGTAATCTTATTGCAATGCCTTTGTCTAAACAAATGCTTTTTCTTTTAACATAATAATGGGTGGCATATAAATCCTTATGCACATTTAATAAAAATATTATATTCAACAAAAATTACGAACATTTGTTATGATTGTAGATGTGGATCAACTATTATTGTCATTGCATTTCATTAATCTGTGCTCAGGTCATTGAAAGCAATAACAATGTTGAGGTACAACATTGGTTCTCGATGTTTTTATGGGTTATGTTATAAATCCATGAGATATTCTTATGCCAGGAAAAATGACTCGTTACTCTAATGGATTTGTCAATCGAGGTTGGAGGCCTCATGTTGTCAAACAAATGCATATATGTAGGCTTCGTGTTCAAGGTTGTTGACTCATGGTTCTTTTCTTTTTCTGAATAAAGTAAATATCTCCATGTTTGTATGGCTAAAATATTTATATGGTTACTTCCAAAATAATATCCTTTTTTAAAATGATGGTCCACCATTTCTTAGAGGGATACATCTATTAAGAAATTTCCAACCCCTGTTATTCCGGAGAATTAAGGTCTGACCAGCATTAAAATCATTACATAGTCAAAGTCGGTTCCCAAGGAGCAAGTGCCACAAAGCGAGATTTGAACCCGGGTGGGGAGGACAACATCATTCCTCCCAACCACCCGATCTACACTCAATTGACTATCCTTATACATTCCACCAAGGCAAGAGATAAATTATAATCAACACCTGTTATTCCGGAGAATTAAGGTCTGACCAGCATTAAAATCATTACACAGTCAAAGTCGGCTCCCAAGGAGCAAGTGTCACAAAGCGAGATTTGAACCTAGGTGGGGAGGACAACAACATTCCTCCCAACTACCCGATCTACACCCAATTGACTATCCTTATACATTCCTCCAAGCCGAGCGATAAATTATAATCAATTTCCTGATAAGTTGTTCACACATAGAAATGAATTTTTTAATTAAATGCAATGAAAAAGACAAACAATGCAAAGGCAAAATCCATCAACCTCATAGACAGGGGATTTTCCCAGCAAACATATGTTGAATTGGGGATGGTATAAGCAAGATTAGAGTATTCAACATTATCTTTTTTCTAAATTTTGAATTAAAATTTATTTATAGTTGTCAAATATGTTATCAAGGCATATTTAAGTATATGGCATTGCAAGAAAACTAACCATCAAATAGCTTCAAAATCGAAATACAGGGCTTTAAAACTATGGTTATATAAACCCTTTCGATTCAATAATATAACCTATCCCAAAAGAATAAAAAACGTTGAACAAAGAGACTATTAAATTGCAATAGAAGGAAATACAAGGGCAAAATCAGCGGTGCAAACCATCAAACATTGTACATTAAAAAAATTGCTCGAGAGCATAAAAACCGAAACCGAATAGCACTCATAAATTGTACACAGAAAACCATGGTCGCCATAAAATAGTAGAAATCGATACCACTCATATACATATTATAAGTGAGTTCAAAGCCAAAATTTCCCTCGATACTTACAACAACAACCTATGTAAAAACCCTAAATTTGAATCGTCGGAAGAGGAGTGACACCCTCCGCAATTTCAAACGTTGGTTTTAACAAAGACACAAATGATGAAGTTTGTAGCATTGAGGCCACAAGAGATCTAAGCATTCATCCTAAGAACATAGAAAGTGTCTGGGCATTCATCCTATGATGATTTGTCACTAATCATTTCAAAGTCCAAGGATTACCATGAAACTTCCCATAGAGAGAATGAGCACAACCTTGTCGCATTCAAGTAAAACTAGCGAATCAACGTTCGTACCAGATAAAAGTATATTTTTTCCTAAATATATTTTTAACAATTGAACCGAACCCACCGGTATATACAACCTACGAAAAGGAGGATAAATATTGTAACAAGTTGAACAGCTATGAATGTATTCATTGAATATAATCAGATTGAACTAATGTAAACACATGTCGTGTATCCATGTCATAGCACTAATCAAGTAGCAATGCTTCCGTGCATGTGCTACATTTGGCTGTTGGAGTTACCTTTGTTATTGAGCGTCTAAAATCTTGGACGCATTCTACCAATGCACTTACACTACCCACAATGGAAAAGTTATAAACAATTAACCTTGTCTTGCATGTAGACGCTAATTTGCCAGGTTATATGGCAGCTGTAACCACATAGTATGAGCGGTATATCTTGTTGGCACCTGTTTCTTTTTAATCGTTGTGACAGAAAAGTTATAAACAATTAACCTTGTCTTGCATGCAGACGCTAATTTGCCAGGTTATATGGCAGGTGTAAGCACATAGTATGAGCGGTATATCTTGTTGGCACCTGTTTCTTTTTAATCGTTGTGATAGATTTTTGTTTCAGGATTGTTTGAGGAGAGAGCATACCTGTGAGTCAATGTATTCGAACGAAAATGTATCTTGGAGGCAACCATTTTCTCCATGGCCAGCAATGACAATTACATTATTGAGAAGGGAATCGAGTAACCACCAAGTTCAGAACATAGACTGCGGAGACAGCTCAAATACTGAGGAGAGAATGCAGCAAATCTTAGACTATTAACTATTTTTTTCAACAATGGACTGAACATGGCATTCTATTATGCTTATTGCACAGCCTAGTTGCCACTTTTGAGGTCATCTAGGTGCACAGAGGAGGAAGGACATCTGCATTATGATGAAACTGTGTTGCCATGAATTTGCCAGAAACTCTGCATCTGAAAATGGACAGCGTTAAAGCTTTTCGATTTATATAATTTGACTCAAGGTTTAAGCTAAGAAACTTAAGAAATCGAAGGAGCTTGGAGGATGCGTGCAGCTACAGGAGATATGTTCAAAAATTCAATTGATGATTAGCCCTATTGCACAGGACGAAAACGTGAATTTAAAATGGACAATAGCTGAATTAGAGGCGGCGCTAAATCTTGAACCATTCTTTACACCTCTCTGAGCCATAAGTGGACCTGAGGAGCAGGCAGGGGAGGCCACCGAGAAATCCAACAGGATGCTAATAAATCCGTGAAAAAGAAGGAAGCCCAAGAGTTTATATATAGTGTCAGAAATCCTATGGCCAGAAATATGAAAGACAACTAATTTATTGTTTTATTTTGCAGTGTGCTACAAGACTCGATTTTCCTTTTGGAGGGTAAAGAATATCTCTAACAACTACCTAGATTTATGTTCTTCCGGACTCTGGTAAGAGATTTCTTATGCATATGCTATATTTTCCATTTTCCTCTAGATAAAAGGTTCTTTTTTCTCTCACAGTGGTTCAAGCTCAGTGAAAGCAAGAGGGGTTTAGTAGTGGCCTTCCTCTAGACAAGTAAACTCTTTCTCTTATCACCTGTGTAGTGTGCATGTTTTAGTTTGACATCCATACATTCGAAAAAAACATCAAATTAAAAAATGCAGACCAAAACAGTTTTCTTTCAATATTTATTATTATTATTAAATTTTCTCTCAATATTTATTATTATTATTTTTAATCTTTGAACAATACTTACTATTATTATTATTATTTTTAATCTTTGAACCGTGATTTGAAAATTGGAAAAAACTAAAATAGGTTTACATTGTTATAAAAAAAATTCAAATTTTTATCTCCAATCAAACCAACGATATTTAATTTCGCGAGTTTAAGGGTAACGGATGCAGAATGTATACGTATCTGCATAGTGCAGGTAGCTGCTGTTAATTGAAGGTTGGCTGGCACAGTATTGATTGATTATCTTAAACGTATTTCTCCATGCAAGCCCTCTCTTTAATTCCAATTCCAAGGGATCTCTTGGATTTGCCAACCAGGGCCAGGGCCTGTATCTAGCTATCCAAGATCTGCAGGAATTGGAAGTTTGCTCTGTCTGCCCACGCGTTTAAATTTCCTTCCTGGAGAAACAAGGTGGAGTGAGATAGGAGTTCTCAGCGCCTTTTATTTTTCAGGAATTGGCCTCTCTATCAAATGGTTGGTATTCTGCCTTTGCTTACTTTTCCTTTAAATGCTTAGAAGTTCTTCGTTTTTTTCTCTTGCCTGCTTTGTTTTTAGCGTTTCTTTGGTAGATTTGAAATGCTTTCAAAATTTCGAACATTTTATGCCATGGCGACGGTTTTCCAGAAGATTTTAATATCCAGAGTTTGTAGAAGGTTTAGCGTTTAATTTGACCTCGGAGGGTAGCATTCTGGGCATTCTGCAGTAAAATTTCTGGGCATTATGCGGTGAATCCTCGGTGAACTATACTGGGCATTATGCGCTGAACTCTCGGTGAACTATACTGGGCATTCTGCGGTGAACCCTCGGTGAACTATACTAGGCATTATGCGGCGAAACCTTCGGTGAAATGATCTCTCTGTGAAACCTTCGGTGACTAGTAACTATTCTGGGCATTCTGGGGTGAACCCTTCGGTGACTAGTAACTATTTTGGGTAAGAAATGAATACGGCGAACAACTACCTATCTAAGTCTAGAGATCGCGTTTAAGGTAGACCACAGCGAATTCTTTATCTTACCCAGCGAAGCAGCGACAAGCTGGTTAGTTTTAAGGAACCTTCGGACACTATTCCCTGCCCTCGACTCGTGGCAAAGGATAGGTTTTTAAATAACTTCTATATCATCAGGAAATCGACTCCAATTGGATTACCGCACAGATTGCTTTGAGAAGGGTCGCAACTATATTCCATCAATCATTTTTGAATTTTATTAACCAACTAACTGGAACTACTCATTGGTTTAAGCCATTCCATTCTTAGGATAGATTATACACCTAAAGGATTACAACCAACAAAGCAAGGTTTTTATACTTCCAATGAGGAAGAAAGAACCCATTATAGGCTTTCAATCTTCACGTAGACACCCTGAACAAAGCAAAGAAGAAGAATCCATTTGGGAATTCTGGGGTGAAATTACATCTTTGCCTTTGATGAAAACTCACAGGTATATTATGTGTATATAACGACTGATATGTTCGGACCAGGGTTTTGGTTAACCAAAACCACCTTGTAGAGCTTCCACTCGAAGCCATTTAATTTTTAAATGAAGTTTATTCTTCTAATGGATTTTAACCAGAAGGGCCTATCGGCCTCTCCCCTCAAATTCGCTCATGCAAAATGAATTCTAAGGAAGGAGGTCTCGACGAAAGTCTAGTAGAAGGTTAGGGTTAGTCCAAGAACCAAGCACGTCACATCTCTACGGTGAGGATTTAGCCAGCAAAGCTTACGACTTCATTTTCATCTACCACATTAATTTGCTTTTAATCATTGTCACCAACGATGAATCAAGCTTGCCAACAGTGATCCAGCTTGCCAATAAGAGATCCAGCGAGGACTTATTCTCATTAAGACTAGTAGGGCTCGACGTATCAGGTCTTGCCCAGCAAAAATACTATCAACTTAAACCGAGTAGACCATGTGATTATAGCCACAAGAGCTTCCCACCATGATCGTATTTATGGAAACTTTAATATCCAAATCTTTTGATAGTTTGTCTACCAACGCATGTCTACATGGGTATCAGAACTTAATCATTTCGACGATGTTAGCACATAAGGCATATATGTTTTAATTGCATCGACCTTTGATTTAAACCTTTTCATATGCTAATATGAGAGTTACGATAGTTAAAATCTAATAATAGTTCGACATCATCATCATCATTTTAGTGGTATTACATTTTCCTAAGGTAACCTATGTCTGAATTTGAAACGATACCATACAGCTGTACCCTTCAGGAATTTAATCACTGACAGCAGGGTTAAGAACCGGCCAAATGACCGATACCCTCATCCTTTTGTCAACATCTTAAACCAAAATTTAAAGCTTTTAGTGCCATTTAGATACATTTAAACGTCCATTACAGTTTGGGCTCATCCCCTTCCACAAACGACCGATTGATAGAACAAAACGACAGAGCTTGACATTAATTGTTGATTTCTAAGTTATCCACGACAAGGAAGACACTTATCATTCAAATTTCATGTAAAACAAGGAACCATCTCAGTAGAACCAGACTTATACTTAAAACTACAATATGTAAACCGTTATTCATATTATTCATTTTTCATCAGAAATGTCGGAGGTTGAACCTCGCAGGCAGTATCGTAAAATGTTGCGAATACAAAAATAGCACACAGATAGGACAACGCAGATTGAGAATCACGTTCTCTTCACATGCCATACTGGCTACCAACAAAAACAACTAAAACTATCTCCCAACACTTTTGACGAAAGTCTCGGCTAAGCCAGACTTAGAACCAACAGAGTCACCATAGGAACCTCCGAGGCTTACCGATTTGAATGTTTGTTCCACTGCTACTGCAAAGGAGAAAACCAGAGACATCGTTTTACCTGCCACAAGTATACGATTCTGGTTAAACCATTGAAGAAGTTAAAACGTGAAAACAAATACATTCAAACTTATATCTTTAACCTACTGAAAACCGGAGCAAGATGTGACAACTTACATTGTTGAAAGTAGACTTCGAACCAAAAGCCAAAACCTTTCTGCAACTGACGAGAACCAGGTTCAAAGCTTGCATCAACAACAACATCAGAGTGGTTCGACTCTGAGAGCCACGGTGGAGACCTGAAGCACAGGTTATGGGCTCAAACCACGGAGGGAAAACGCCATTCCTGAATCTAAAACCTAATACATCGCAGGCATGTCGACAATTCCTTCAAACCACTCCCAAACACAAAAGAAACAATGCCATTAATAAAAAACCTCGATGAATACGTAGTGGAGGATTAGGGTTTTTAAAGCACCAAAACCCAAGGGAATATAACATCAACGACGAAGATTTTGACATTATAGCACAACTGCTTACGAGGTAATGAATACATTAATATCACATTTATTATCCCTTTCTACCATGAAGTCCAGCTAGGAGAATTTCCAAGTTATTTGATAGCACAGCTCGGCATTGCGAAGACACTCACAATTTTTCATCACAGGTTACAAGCCACATTAGTCACCACCTAGATATTCCACTTAGGGAAGCCGGTAGCAGAGTTAATACTATGATGGGACACCCTTGCCCGCCAACATTCAGCCATTAAAACCTTAATTATCATGTCCTTACTGTTGTTTGTCACATTTGCCACCATTCAAACTTATATCTTTAACCTACTGAAAACCAGAGCAAGATGTGACAACTTACATTGTTGAAAGTAGACTTCGAACCAAAAGCCAAAACCTTTCTGCAACTGACGAGAACCAGGTTCAAAGCTTGCATCAACAACAACATCAGAGTGGTTCGACTCTAAGAGCCACGGTGGAGACCTGAAGCACAGGTTATGGGTTCAAACCACGGAGGGAAAACGCCATTCCTGAATCTAAAACCTAATACATCGCAGGCATGTCGACCATTCCTTCAAACCACTCCCAAATACAAAAGAAACAATGCTATTAATAAACAACCTCGATGACTACGTAGTGGAGGATTAGGGTTTTTAAAGCACCAAAACCCAAGGGAATATAACATCAACGATGAAGATTTTGACATTATAGCACAACTGCTTACGAGGTACTGAATACATTAATATCACATTTATTATCCCTTTCTACCATGAAGTCCAGCTAGGAGAATTTCCAAGTTATTTGATAGCACAGCTCGGCATTGCGAAGACACTCACAATTTTTCATCACAGGTTACAAGCCACATTAGTCACCACCTAGATATTCCACTTAGGGAAGCCGGTAGCAGAGTTAATACTATGATGGGACACCCTTGCCCGCCAGCATTCAACCATTAAAACCTTAATTATCTTGTCCTTACTATTGTTTGTCACGTCTGCCACCTGTCGGGTTATTATTATATATAAATAGGTTAGAGTTTGAAACCTCTATGCAGTATCAACTAATTATCGACATATGTTAAAGTTGTTCTATGATAACCATAACTATCGTATTGTTTCATACCTTATAATAAACATTTTCCTAAGGTAACCTATGTCTGAATTTGAAACGATACCATATGGTTGTACCCTTCAAGAATTTAATCACTGACAGCAGGGTTAAGAACCGGCCAAATGACCGATACCCTCATCCTTTTGTCAACATCTTAAACCAAAATTTAAAGCTTTTAGTGCCATATAGATACATTTAAACGTCCATTACAGTTTGGGCTCATCCCCTTCCACAAACGACCGATTGATAGAACAAAATGACAGAGCTTGACATTAATTGGTGATTTTTAAGTTATCCACGACAAAGAAGACACTTATCATTCAAATTTCATGTAAAACAAGGAACCATCTCAGTAGAACCAGACTTATAGTTAAAACTACAATATTTAAACCGCTATTCATATTATTCATTTTCCATCAGAAATGTCAGAGGTTGAACCTCGCAGGCAGTATCGTATAATGTTGCGAATACAAGAATAACACACAGATAGGACAACGCAGATTGAGAATCACGTTCTCTTCACATGCCATACTGGATACCAACAAAAACAACTAAAACTATCTCCCAACACCTTTGACGAAAGTCTCGGCTAAGCCAGACTTAGAACCAGCAGAGTCACCATAGGAACCTCTGAGGCTTACCGATTTGAATGCTTGTTCCACTGCTACTGCAAAGGAGAAAACCAG
The DNA here is from genome assembly GCA_027924585.1 of Larix kaempferi. Classification (NCBI taxonomy): domain Eukaryota; kingdom Viridiplantae; phylum Streptophyta; class Pinopsida; order Pinales; family Pinaceae; genus Larix; species Larix kaempferi. Next base: position 8,985,113 of record BSBM01000348.1, read on the forward strand.
AGACATCGTTTTACCTGCCACAAGTATATGATTTTGGTTAAACCATTAAAGAAGTTAAAACGTGAAAACAAATACATTCAAACTTATATCTTTAACCTACTGAAAACCGGAGCAAGATGTGACAACTTACATTGTTGAAAATAGACTTCGAACCAAAAGCCAAAACCTTTCTGCAACTGACGAGAACCAGGTTCAAAGCTTGCATCAACAACAACATCAGAGTGGTTCGACTCTGAGAGCCACGGTGGAGACCTAAAACATAGGTTATGGGTTCAAACTACGGAGGAGGAAAAACGCCATTCCTGAATCTAAAACCTAATACATCGCAGGCCTGTCGACCATTCCTTCAAACCACTCCCAAACACAAAAGAAACAATGCCATTAATAAACAACCTTGATGAATACGTAGTGGAGGATTAGGGTTTTTAAAGCACCAAAACCCAAGGCGATATAACATCAACGACGAAGATTTTGACATTATAGCACAACTGCTTACGAGGTACTGAATACATTAATATCACATTTATTATTCCTTTCTACCATGAAGTCCAACTAGGAGAATTTCCAAGTTATTTGATAGCACAGCTCGGCATTGCGAAGACACTCACCATTTTTCATCACAGGTTACAAGCCACATTAGTCACCACCTAGATATTCCACTTAGGGAAGCCGGTAGCAGAGTTAATACTATGACGGGACACCCTTGCCCGCCAGCATTGAACCATTAAAACCTTAATTATCCTGTCCTTACTGTTGTTTGTCACGTCTGCCACTTGTCGGGTTAAAACCTCTATGCAGTATCAACTATTATCGACATATGTTAAAGTTGTTCTATTTCGATGACATATGTTAAAGTTGTTCGACATATGTTAAAGTTGTTTCATACAGGTGATCGGAGAGACTGTCATGTTTGTCAGGCCACGGCGACTGGGCCCGCAATGGAGATATGGACGGAGAGTTGGAGAACACGGCAACGGAGACGGAGAGCTGAGTACCAAACGGAAAAGGGAAACGCCGTGACAGGGGTCTCGCTTCTCGACGGTGCATTTGGTCGAAAAATAGCCCACTTCGAAAACTTTAACAAGCTTTTTGCATACCAAGCAACCACTGATAATTGAATTATCAGAAAAACTCAACGGCAATGCAAAAACCAAACACCTTAACCCATCACTCGCCATGACTGAGGAGCAAACCTGCAACCTTTTTTTCTAGACCTACAGGTTGCGAGGTCGAACCCTCTCACCGTCGCCCCAACCTACGATTTCGGCAGCCTGTCGGCCCTCACGACCGAGACAATAGCAAGTAGTTTTCACTTTCATCTCTTTTACACAACACGACGTAGGGTTTTGATCCAACGATCAAGATCGTTGTGGATCAACGATCGAAAGGTTGCCAACGAGTTTTGCATTGAAACCATACAACGATCATATTAATTACCTACTCATTACCATAGCACGGTAGTGCTAGCATTGCACACGGTGGACAGCAGACGGCCAGCTCGGAGGACCCATTAACGAAGGAGATTTCACAACACCTTATACAGTCACCTTCTACATCATAGTTTTCATTACATGGGAGGACGCTAAGCCCCGTCAACAGGACTCATGGAGATAGCCATTACTACGAACCTGCCATTTAAACAAACGACGGCTCGTAACACTTGCCAGCGCACCACCTGCCACATCAATTAAATTTGCATGTCAACGATATTCATTACATCGACGTGATAGTCAAACGTATAGTTTGCAATTCTAAAATTGTGAACTATATTGTTATATTGCATCCGTTAGTTAATTACAAAAGAATTCAATTTATATGTGTAATAATAATGGATGACGCACCTTTCGCCGCCGAAATAGGAAGCGATTATCGAGGCTAACGTTATCAGCTCTCATCCAATGAAAACTTAACAAATTAGTACTATTTCAAAAATTTATATAAATATATTTTTTTTAACTATATACAAATAACAAAAAACTATAGAGTGGAGGAAAAAATTATAATCCTAGGCACAAATTAATAGGGTTTGCATGATATATATATGATCCCCTTCGGGGACATAAAAAATGATAAAGAAGGGAGAAATAATTTTAAGGAATGGGCTAAATTCTAGACCGTTTGCACTTTTGTCGGAGATTTTCACTGGAATCTGGCGAAGGAGAAATTGCTGAAACTGCGATTTGGGTTGCTTGAATTGCAATTTTGGTTGCCTCTTGGGGCACCCCGATTATGCAATTCTAGCAACCCAAAACTGTCATTTAAGCAATTTCAGCCAGATTTTCGCCGGAAAAATCGCGAGATTCTTGGTGCAAAAGGTCTAGAGTTTAGCTTACTCTTTAATAAGCCCAAAGAAAGGAGGGTACGCATGCTAATTATTGTGATTTGACATTTGAGAACGGATTCTTGGATAGAGTGAGCTTAAGAATTCGGGTATTTGGAAACCCTTGGGAGCTCAGATTGTCATTGTCGTGGTTTGTAATTGGATCTTCATCTTCATATCTATGATGTTAAGCCAAGACTGCACAGATAGGAATGACACACTTGTTTGGAGAGCTTGTTTGCGTCTCTTGTGAAATCGTGTCACACTAGCCAAGGAGATAGGAGGACGAGTCCACCCACAGTGCCTAGGGAAGGTCGCAGTTAGTGTGTGAAGGAAATTTCAAGAGGTTTGGACCATTTGTGATCTCCAGGTGGGTGCACTCATGGATTTCAGTGGTAAGGGCGTAACAGGGAAAGAAAGGGCCATCTTGTTCCTATCCATTGTGCCTACCTCACAGTCTTCTCTTATTGCAAATCTGAACCATTGTAGAGGGCATTGCTACAGTATATCAGGGAAACAATTAATAAGGACTCTTGATAATTTGTGGAAGGCATCTTCCATAGAGGGGCGTGATATCTCCAGGGTAGAGGACGCAGAAGAAGAAAGTCGAGTTACAGTGCATGTTGGGAGACTATCTCTTGTTGCTCAACGTTTTAAGAAGCACTTTCTCATCACCTATGAACATATTCTTCCATCTGGGTCAAGAAGACACTCATTATAATCAATAAAGGAAGTCTGCTAACACCCATCACCTACAGGAAATGATCTACAACACCGGTACATTTATTTTATATGACTATCCAACAGTCCACCTATGTACTAGAAGTATTTTATATGGCTAATAAAATCCTGTAAGTTGTCCCCACTCATTAGTTAGCGAAGTTGTACTTCACTCAATTTTAAAAGGTTGTTATCACTAGTTTATAAGGACCTCATTCTTAGTGTTATTTGCATACATCTGAAATGATGAATGGTAATGGTGAAAACTATTGGTGAACCTGGTTATGTCAAACAAAGACTACATGAAACTCATATGAATTATGAACCCAAATTTCAATGTGTTATTATCGGCATTATAGTTGTGAACAAATGTGTGTTGGTAATCTGAAATGTAAGCTCCATCAAACATAAAATATCAGCCTCAACCAAGTGCTTAGTTTGAGTTTTCAATCTCATTAAATAATAGTGATCAGTGCTTCAATCAACAAGTTGAACCAAGGAGAATTTGAATTAGTATTTGAGGACATATTAAATCTCAGATTTATCTCAATTTAGGATACTCCTTATTCAGTCACCAGAAACAGTAAGCTACAGTAGACTACTAGTGAAGTGTTTGACAAAAACACTACAACAGTCACAAAGATAAAAAAATCAGTCTCTAAGCAAGCAAAGACAAAGTGTTTGATGAAAGTCCTGAACCAATTCACATAAACAACGACCAAAGGTTAGCTCAGATTTGCTTCGGACATTACAGTGGTATCAAATCATGATTCTTTCTAGTTGTAGGCACATGTCAGATTAGGCATAGTGCATGCCAATATGTATGGATCTAAAAGCAGGGAGATGATTCCAGTGATAGGTAGATCATGATCTTAAGGCAACAAAGTCAAGGATTCATAGGGGACATGGATGATCCATTGGTAGGTAGTTTCCTGAGGATCCAACATAGGTTGGAGGAGACGATGGGACAACTCGCAACCATTAATGATGACCCCCATCTCAGTAAAATTTTAGGGAGAAATTTTTTGGAAGAGTTTAAATCAGTAAAGGTTGATGAGCTTTGTGTGGGAATTCAACATACAAAGCCAAATAAAAAACAGTGGAATCAAGGGAAGCAAAAAATTGAGGATGTAACTTGCAGCCAGAAGGCAGAAGTTAGGACAAATGATACACTTGATTTTTAGTCGAACATATCTACTAGATCAGCATTTGATATAGAGCATAAAACAATGAAGGGAGAAGTGCTTGGGGACCTTGAAGGCACTATAGAAAGGCATGAGGTAAGCTCTGATTTTTTGTTTTGTAATAACAGTCGGTTACCTTTGCATAATCATGAATTGATAGCCATCACACATGAGGATGACAGTGGTGTAAAGACTTCTATGATTGACACTCAAGACTTGAGGAAAGGGCCTCTTATGATGGTCAAGCATGAGGAGCACTTAGATTTGCATGGACATGAGGAGAAGTATGATTCATAAAACTCTATTAGTATACATAGTGTGTATCATGGGGATCATGAGTTACCTCTTTTGGAAATCCCATTGAAGGCTCAAGTTATAGTTATGGATGAGATGGTTGAGCATTCATCTTTTGGGCCAGCCATCAATAAAGTGCAAGCAGATATGAAGACATCCATTAGGGCTATAGGGCCTCCAAATGATAGTCACCAAAAGAAGATTGAACATCTTGAAGAAGACCTTCTAGCAATGAAGGAGAGGACCAAGATACTCCAGGACACCATATTACATCGAGATGTTGAGATTAAGGTCCTTGGAGTAATGTGTGCCAAGCTAGCTGCCAAGATTTCCAGTGTTGAAGAGCAGTTAGATTCCTTGATGAGGAAGCAAAAGAAGCATACTCTTGCGTTTCAAAGAAGCCCTCTTCAGAAGTACATAGACAAGGCTTGCAATACCTTGAATCCACCTTTGCATAGTGGAGAGGAAGTTTGGCATGAGGGAGAAGGAACAAAATCTTCCAGATGGTTTCTACAGGTTGGCCAGGACCAAGAGATAGGGAGGAAGTATATGAACATTCCAGTTGAAATTAGAATGGCGCAACGTAAACATAGTGGGATTGTTCCTTGTGATAATGCTTATGCACAGGGTCCTTTTCAAGGATTGGATTGGAGAGAGACTAAGAGTTGGTATCCTATTGAGTGGGCGATTCTTGGGAAGACATTCCTAGCCAAGGGTGTAGTATAGCGGGAACCCTTGGACATTTGGGATGAAAAATGTGCAAGTTGGCATTGGGATCCAGGGGGGACTTTTCACCATACGTCAGAGCTTGAGAAAGTGATGGAGCACACCATGGGGGGAGAGGAAGGCATTGGTAAGACACAGGGTCAGGCATTGTTTGGTGATGATGCTCTTCCATTGGTGTATTTGGTACTAAGGCAGAAGAAGAATATCGAAGACTTCTTCTTATGACAGCTGGTTTATTATACTTTGTACTTCTTCATATGGGATCCTGGTATTTGTGTAGGCATATAGGTGCATATGACAGCTGGTTTATTATACAAGCATAAATGGCAAATAGTTGCTACAAGCATAGATGGCAGATGGTTGTATATATGTGTGGATTGCTTGAGGGAAAGCAATCTCTGGGAGGGAGGACTTGTAATGTACCATTTTTTACAAGATTGAGAAAATTAATTATCTTATTATGGTGTCAAAATTAAATTTGGCAACTAATATATAATTAATTATTATTTAATTTTAGAGTGACTCGAATAAAATAAACTTATAAAGTCACTTTATTAAAATAAATGAGAAAATGCTTTTATTATATTTAATGAAGAAAAAGGACAAAGAAGGAAGAAATAATTATAAAAAGGGCAAAGGAGGGTGTTACCCCCCACTTTGACAGGGGTGTCCACATGTAATTTCTTTCATATCAAGATGCTGACACCTACAGGAAAGCTACAGGTCAAAGTGCATGCAAAGCTGAAATGATGTATCTGGGCCAGCGAGTTGTTTTGATGTTCAGTGTATGTCTTCCAAAGATGCCAGTCCACTGCCTCTCTTACCAGTGAATAGCATTAAGACAGGGTTCTATTTACATGAGAACAACAAAAAAGGCATCAAGGTGCACAGAAAGGTTTCGGGACAGTGTGTTTAAAAAATAAGAAGCTTTTAAAAGAAGCCCTTTGCTGTGGAAGTGAGTGAGAATCAGCTGAAGCTGGGAGTCTTTCAACCTGGGTGCTGATTAGACAGGCTTATATGTTTTACAGCAGTTCTGGGCGATCATCCAATAAACTACTATTTTCTAAACTACAGACGAAATCATGACTTTGACTGTCCTAAAGCTCTCCACAAGGATGTGTACTCTGTTCCAGGCTATGTATGGGAAATTTATCATGAACGAGTTAATGAGGGCACAAATTCCTCTAGGGTATACGAGCCACCGTGCATGTTCTTGTCTGATCTTTATTGCTGGCTGAAAACCTGTGTGAAGGAATGAAAGTAAGGCAATAAACAGTACATATGCTGTTTTCTGAGATCGGCATAGCATAACTTAAATGGTGATTTAAAGGACTCATCTGCTGATTTTGACTCAGAGAAATCTGGTCCCAAAGATTCTAAATCTGTATGGTTAGAGTCCGGTTTAGATAATGGCGAAGAGAACGAAGCCGACAGTTGTCTTCTGGAGTTGGAGGTTCCGGGCTTAATGCTTTGGCAACATTGGCAAACCTTTCATTAAATGGATCACTGTCTTGACCCTCTATCTGCCCTGATTCTCCACAACAGTTTCGGGAAGAGAAGAATGAGAATGGCTCATTCCGAGAGGCATCCCACAGAGCACATGCTAACCCCGGCTCACTGGACAAATGATTTTAAATCCTGCCTTTTTATACTATGCTTTTACTATTGCTATGCAAATTTGTGCACGCCTTGGCAGTTGTCTTCTATCAACTGGTGGCACAGCATCTGCACTACAACAAGTTGGAATACCTGTAACTAAAATGGAAGATTTACTGCACCCGATTTTGCAAGGGTTTACTGAGTTTTTTGCAAGGGATTTGCTTCCAGGTTTTTTTGCCCAGTTGCGCCTAGTTTTATGTCCAATTTTGTAAGTTCTATTAAGTTAATGATTAGTTTGATGATGACAAAGCAATGAATCCTGGAATTTTCCTTTGTCAAAGAAAAAGAAAATGATTATGAGAACACTTCACTTCTCTTGACACAAGAAGTTATATGAAAGGGGAAAAACATCAAAACCCAACATTGATTCTTGAAATAAGGAAATCATAAATTAATCCCTCTCCTTATATCATTTAATAAATTAAAATAAAACTTTATTTATCCATCCGTCCTTTTAATAATTGACTATTTAACAATAAATCCCATTATCATTAAATATGTCTTTCTTAATAAAAACAATAATTTTATCAATAACCAAATATAAAAATAATAACATATTCTTTTTATTAATACAAGTATTTAATTTTAAATCCCATTATTATCATTGCCAAAAAGTTTATACACAATAATCTTATCAAATAATAAAAATACCAAATACATGAATCTAATCCTTAATAATTTTGCTATCACTATTGAATTGCGACATTATTATTATCACTATTCATTTGCAACATTATTATTATTAATTCTTCATAGTTGATAAAACTCTGGTTTTCATATATGTTCATTTTACCTCAGTGCAAATATGTTCGTGAGGTTTGGCAGGTTATTAGAGGCTGGACTTTTGGACCGGATTTCTGGTTGGGTACTGATATGTTGGATTGCTTAAGTTACTGGTTTGGTCGAAAGGGAAACCATAACACTCTACCACTTTTTCTTATCACCGAGGTCTGGTTTGCTCGCAACATTGGAATTTTCGAAGACTCGCTGCCCCCGGTCGAGACAACAACCAAGAAAATATTATACCACTGGAATGGTCATTCAGAACAACCAGTCAAGGTCAAGCTCCGTTGAGTTACTCATACGGTCCTTGAGGAGGGGCAAATATATGGTTTTTTCGATGGTGCCTCACAGAAAGGGATATGTGGAGCAGGAATCATGTTTTATATCAGCAGGAGCCATTGCATTAAGATTCAAGTTGGTCTTGGTGGTGGCAATGGTTTGAGGGCTGAATTGCTGGCGCTGAGGTGCTTGCTATGGTTTGCCCGCAGGAGGGGATACAAAACACTCTTTCTCTTTGGGGATTCTCTTGTGATAGTTAATTGGTTTAATGGTAAGCACTTCATTAACGCAATTCTTCTAGAGCCCTGGATGGAGGAAGTATGTCGCATCTGTGATTATTTTGACATGATCACATGCCAACATATATTCAGAGAAGCAAACATCAACGCTGACCTCCTCTCAAAACAGACGTTGGGACCATTTGATGGGCATCTGCGATACTGCGAGATGCTCGATGGGGCAGTGGTGGATCAAGGGACCTTGATTACCTACTGAGCGATGGAGAGGGCACAAATGTTCTTTTTTGCTTTCACTCTTCAGATTTAGTATTTTGAGTTAAAAATGAAGAGCTCAGAAGGAAATCAGTAAAATATGATAGCTCAGTGTAAAGCTCCTCACAGTTCTAGTTGGTATATGTTGTTTTTTTGCTGTTTTTGTAATGTTCAACGATGATTGCATATGGGCATGTAACTGCAAAGATGATATATGGTTTTTTCCGCAGTACATCTGGATGTAACTTGGACTTTTATTTCTCATAATTCCAAGGCTACATATTTTTCTTTCTGGAAAAAAAAATCTTACCCTAAATATGGGCGTTTGAAGTTTGAACTTGACAAAACCCACCTATAAAGCTACAGTCCAGACAAATGGGACACCTTTCCATAGCATATCCTCCATTTACATTGTAAGCTCTGCATAACCCTTAATGATCGTGCAAAAATATCCTATATGCTCCAATGTACATGGGAACATTCTCTAGCATAATAAAATGAAAAATAACCATGATCTTTGTTGGATTAATGAAAGCTCGACTAAAAGGAGAGGGGAAGGTAAAGTAGGTTGCCGAGAAATGGAATAGTCATTTTACGAAGGGAAGTATGGATTAAACCCTAGCTCTTCAAGAAAGAATAGGTAGGGGTTAAGATAGAACCTCCCCAGCTCAATAGTAATAGGGAAATCCTATAGGTAAAGGATGCAGCAAGGAATAGATAGGGGTGAGGATAGAACCTCCCCAACTCTAAGAACAAGGGATTTAGGATTCGCCCGAAACATCGGTTCTAAATACTCTTAACCTAGTTCATATCCAGAAGAAAATTGAATGATAACTTTTTGTTGGCAGCATCGCGGTTTTTGCATCAGGGTTTTCCCTTCATAGCATCATGAATTTGCAGGGATTCGTATTCGATGGGGATCGAAGGTAGGAAGGGACTGGCAGGGGAATTTGCTCAATGGTGTCATTAATTTGTAGAAAAATATCGAGAATGGAGAGCTTAAATGCATGATTTTGATTAATGTCTTAGCTAAAGAGGTCAAACTACATTATTAGTAGCAACATCAATACGAACAATAACAATAGTGGTATAGATTCAACCATGAAGAAAACCATGTCACCGTTTGTTCTTTATTCATTCGATAAGAATGGGGTCCAAAATGATATTTCATAAGAGGACGAAATGCTGGTGCATCTGAAGAATGAAGGATCCTCGACCTCCAAAACCGCCGCCAATTTGTCAAGAAAGAAGGCCATGCATGCCCCCGCAGTCCGTCAAGAAATTGGTCATCAAACCCTTTAAAGGTAAAACTCTGTACGAGGGTTTCTTTTGAATTTTCAGTTTTAAGCAGATTGTTTTTAAGCATTTGAATGGATGGATCCAGATGGATCCACATCGTCCATTGGTATAACAGTGGAAAATTAAACTCATTTGATTGTGTTTTCATTGGTTTAAACTCAATTTATAAGGTTGTTGGTGAATCAAATTTTGTAAGCACACACACACATTTTTAGTTCCGACACTCTATCAACCACTCCCTATTCCTTCCAAGCCATAAGAATCAATATCCATGTCTTTCATCACCAGATTACCGATGACTCTTCACAAACATGACTACATATTTGTGGCAGTCTATAGATTTTCAAAGAGGGCATTATTTATTCTCTGCAGCAAACACATCACAAAACAAAAAGCAACAAAAATCCTCTTCAAATAGGTTTGGGCACACTTCGATTTACCTTTGTCAATTGTATCCAATAGAGAATCCATATTCCTCAGTCCATTTTGGAAACTCTATGGAAGCTATTAGGATGTAAGTTACAGTATTCAACAACATTTCATCCACAAATGAATGGACATACCGAAGTGATAAACCATACATTTCCACATGCACACCGCATATGGTATAGGAGCCAAAAAAGTGGAATGCCACACTGCATATTGTGCAGCATAGTTACAATAGGAAATCCACTCATCCAAGGGGTGTCTCCATTTGAGGAATGCCATTACCTCTTGCTATAACACCTGACACTTCAATAAAGCAACACATTGAAGCGACAACCTTTGGGCACAAGATTAGAAATATTCATGACTAGGTAAAGGTGGCCATGCAAATATCCCAACAAAAATACAAGTGAATTCCAGAGAAATACAAGCTCCCTTCATCATTCCACATGGGTGACAAGGTCTGGTTGTACATGCAGTAGCAACATTTCAAAGGGAAAAATCATCATAGATTAAAACCTCTAAGATATGGGCCATATATAACTCTTCAATAAATCAACAACAACATGTTCAAATTGGATCTTCCTCCCCAACTAGGCTTCCGCTTAGTTATCAATTTTAATCAACTAAATCATTGTGAACCTATAATTCTCTTAATTGATCAGTAAGTGGTGGTTCCAATGTCTCTCTGATATTTGGTATGGGTAGGGATATGGCAGGAAACTGGCCAGAGAAATGCTTTATAAGTTTATCCTCAACAACTTGTCTATTGGTTGCAATTCATCATATCTCATAACATAGTTGGTTATGTTGAAAGATAAGTTGGGCAAACAACCCTTGTATTGGATTCGAAATAATCCTCACGGTTAATTGGTCTAATTTTATTTAGTGTAGAACACATGCTAAATAAACTCAGACAAGCTTTCTATGGAGGTGTTATCACATATATAGTAGCCGGGCTACCATACATTATTTTTCTCATTCCAGTACACTATTCAGCCAGTTCCCTTACATTTGAGATGCTGAGATGAGCATCTATATTGGATCACTATCAGATTGTGGACAGCAGTTGTATTCCCCATGCCATGACTGAGTTTCAGGACACTCAGAGAGATGACCGATGTAGCCATTATACCATTGGTACAGAGCAGACAGTAGTGCCCAGAGTTACAGCAGCAGTTCCAGAGGACAGATGATGGTACAGGTTGATGAGCTTGCAGGTATATGACTCAGCAGGTATATCATGGTGTTATGGTTAGATTGCTTTTATACTTATTCTTATAGCATGTCTTAGCACTTAGTGTCATGATCTGGCGATCATATAGATATATGGACCTGGTTGACATATTATATTATATTATACTGTCCCTACTCAGACTTAGAAGTTCACTATTCATACTCATTGGTACATACCCTCCTTAGGGAGAATAGAGGTGATCATTACACCATACTTTGGCTTGCTAGTGTTGGCTCCATCATTTCACTGTCTTCATCCATCCATGGCCTACCTTTTAGATTATCACCCTGACTTACTACTTGACTAGTGGCATGGAGGACCTTTCCCCACTGTGGCCTCTGTATTGGATGAGCTTCCTTGTTTATTGTGTCTCGGCTCTGAGTTGGTGACAAAACTTACCTATGGTGAGTTGGAGTTCCTTGGAATTCCCCCTAGTCACTAAAGTTGTGTTGGCTAAACCTGAAACTTTTGGTGCTGCCATGAATACAAAATCTGGAAAAAATGAAATGTTATATCTTGTATGAAAAGCCCATTCATGCAATGTGTTTCTAAACACACATGAATGAAAGGCATGCCAAATGAAAATGGCCATGAAAATAAAATGTTATATCTTTTGGAAAAATAAATACCTAGGTAAACAAGCTGTCCATGACACACCTAGAAGTGCTCAGGTAAACAAGTGCCTTAAAAACACACCTGCAGCAGAAAGCCTAAAGAAAAAATGTAAATCTATGCAATGTGTTTGTAAACACACATAGATCAAGGCTATGGAAACTTCAGGCCCAAAAAGCAATGGAACTTAAATGCTATATCTAAACAATTGCTGGCCTTATTTGTATTATGGATTGTGCGCATCTGTGAAGGTGAATAAACCCTCTTTAAACAACTCATCCATTTGTGAGACACCGCCATTCCCTGTGTTATTGCTCATCCAGTATATACTATGGTGTATTCCCTTTCCCTTGCCAAAGTGTCACCAAGTCAAGACAGTTAAGTCATCCCTTAGCCTAGCCAGTTAATTTATCCTTCACCCTTCACTAGCAAATTGATCACAACTATGAAGTGAGTATGATCCTGAAAGTCTAGTCTGAGTAATAATAATAATTAACGACAATATATATTTGGATGTAGATCGCCAGTTATGATCATTTTGTGTTATAATTGCTATTTGAATAAGTTGTAGAGCATGTATTAACCTTGATACTTTACAGCAGCCTTGGATGATGGACTGAGTTATATTTGGTTTTGGTTGGACCTAGTTTGACCATGGAGGACCATGGGACATGAGATGTTAGACCTTATGATGATATGGATAGATGATATATGGTCTATGTACACATACAGGATGATTCTATGCAGCAGCTACAGGGTTATGATGATGATTCTTGGGGTACAGCAGTATTGGATCATTTACAGAGCATTATTATAGGCCTTGTTCCGGTATATTGGATATTTATTTTGATCATGCAGAGACTCATATGGTGTATGAGTACACATCTTGGATAGATTTGGACCTTCTGAGTCCAATGGGACAGTTTGTTTTCAGTTCCGGGCACTTACAGTGATGATTGAGCCTCAGTAGGTTGTCCCAGTGCAGTTTTGGTCTGTTGGAGGCCCTGTCGGAGCAGATGTGATTTTTATCCAGTTGACCTAGGGCGCTGATGATGGAGGGGGTGGTCCAGCCACTTGTTTTTACCATATTACCCCCCTCCCGGACACACTGGTGCCCTCACCTTGACAGCGCCAGCACTCCAGGAGGCTGTTTGGGGCAGTTTCACGCTTCCCGAGGCATTTCAGGATTGGTAGAAATGGCTATTGAGGAAATCGATTTGGGCTACTGAGGCAAAGTTATGGCATGGGATGATCAGTGATGATAGATCGGGGTCTTCCACACCTTCTCCAGCAGTTTCAGCTTCATCGGGGCCCGCATCCATCACTTATGGCATTTTCTGTGGATTTCTGAGGTCTTTTGAGGACCACGACTTCACTATGGAGGCACGATTTGGTACATTCATGATTATTTATTGGTTATTGTGCTATGGGGATTGACCAAGGAGGGATAAAATTACCCCTTGGACCCACCATAAGCCTCTTATGATATTTCATCATCATGATTTGGTGGGATTCCCCTCTTCTAGGGCAATTTTGTCCACTTACATTATATTTTATGTATGATCCATGTATTATATTGTTGAGCTCATCTCAACCATTGATTAGACATTTGTATCTTTTAATCTTAGCCACTCATTCAAAAAGTGGTTAGGGTTTTGGTGCCTCTCCTTCCTATTTAAAGGAGAGAGCCTCTCATTGTAAAGGGTCTTTGGCTCTTGGATTATTGGTATAGAAAAATATTCTTGTGGAAACTCTTGTGGTCTCCTTTGCATCTGGTGTTCTTAGATGGTGATTGGAAAGTCTATTGCAACCTAGCATTTGGAAATTGTGGCAAGATCTATCTTTTTTGGAAATCATTGTTTGTCTACAGGAGGGCGACTTCAACAAGGGCGATTTTGCAAGGCTTCTTCAAATCGACTTTCTTGGCATTCGCTTGTATCAGGGGGTTATCATTAGCATCATTGTGATCTATGCTATCTTTCTGTTACTTCTTTTGTGGCATTAGTCTTATCTCTTGATGCATCAAATCTGATATTGTTGACGTTTGTTGTGCAGGAGAGAGGGCGCATTGGCTTCTTGGACCAAATCGACTTGCATAGAAACTACCTCAAAGCTTCTCAAATTGATCGGGTTTGCATAGATCATCATCATCAAGGCATCTACAAGGTTACCCAGGTAAGATCCACAGGTTTGTTTCTCTTTCCTTTATCCAATCCATTGACATAGCTCATAAATTGTTGAAACCCTAAATATCTTAAAACCCCCATTTTACATTTTCTCAGATCTACTTAGATCTAGTGGGTTGTTGGGCATAATACTGAAAACCCACCTCTATAGCATCCAAGGCATCCCGGATCTATAGTTTGGTGAGGATTGGCTTCAATTTGATCCCCTTCCCAGGCCAACTTAGCCTCTCCCAAGCAAGGCGCACTTCACCATTTGAGCAAGTTGACCTAGATCTAGGTGGTGGGTGTTTGAGATTCCACTTGATTTGACATCTACACATCAAATAACATACACCCAGGTTGTCACTTTTCTGAAATTCACCTTGTGGGCCCCATTCCACATTTTAAGGGATTTAATCCCCTTTTTGGACCACTTGGAACCCTTAAACTCAGATCTACTAAGATCTAACCGTTGGATTACCACGAAATTATAGATCCATAACTTGACCGATCTACCCGGATCTAAAGTTTGGATGCCATCCGACTTGATTTGACCCACCTAATCCCACTTTTTAGCCTCCTTGGGCAAAGTCGCACCACCTTGGAGAAGTGAGTTGACTCACTTCCAGGAACTGGGTACTTGAGATTTTTGGAGATCTAAAACCGGAATAATTCAAAACCTAGGTCTAGACTGTCACTTTGTCAAATCTTGCCTTGGGGATTGCATTCCTTGTTTTAAGGGATTGTGGTCCACTTGAGTCAAACCTAGATCTAGATACATTCACCCATCAAGACCTCCATTGCCCACTTGTCCCAAGTACTAGGAGTCCTAAACCACAAGTCAAACCTACTTTGACTCCACTTCCCAATTCCCAAGGCACTGGTTTCTCTCCAAGTTAGTTCAACCTTCCTAGATTGTTGGATTGACTTGTGGATTGACCTATGCATGGTGGACTAAACCCTTGATGCTATCATGTATCATGGTCAAGCTTGTCATCTGTACTAGTTAGCCCCAATACAAACCTTAACTCCCCTGCATTGGACACAGTTCCCAAGGCAGTGGACTTTCCAACATTGAACTAGTACACTAGCCCTAGATCTCACTTCAAACATTATAAGTCACTATTACATCAACTATGAACCAAAGCTATACCTATTGAACCCCTCACTTGGCTTGTGACTTTACCCTTAGGTCTAGGATAAACCATACACCTAACTTCACTTAGAAATACCTTGATTTGGTGTCTTGGTTTTGATCTCTCCTGTCGGGAGTAGATCGGGTCTCCCCCTTTGTTGTCTGGGCTAGATAACATAAAGCGAAGGTTGCCTCGACTGGCGTGACAACCATACATATTTGGAGGTCGAGGTGATCGTGGTTGCACCTTTTGAGTTGCCCTTCCCTATTGCCATCCATGACTGGATCCATCCATAAGGGTAACTACAGCTTAGGTGATAACAA
Organism: Larix kaempferi; assembly: GCA_027924585.1. Lineage (NCBI taxonomy): Eukaryota > Viridiplantae > Streptophyta > Pinopsida > Pinales > Pinaceae > Larix > Larix kaempferi. Next base: position 9,000,767 of record BSBM01000348.1, read on the forward strand.
GAGGTTTTATGTAATCTCTAACCCTATAAAGAGAAGCTTACTCGGGTGCATTTTTTTTAATAGAGATTATGCCCAGCTTCCACATTGAAATATATTTTAGCAATATTTGATTTTTTGTGATATACATTGACAAAGTCATCCATTTGGTCTAGTACCAACAGCCCTCAACCGCTGGGGATTCCACATTGAAGTAATTTCTATCAATAATGGATGTGATGTTTCTCAGGTCCAGTCTGACATAGATAGCAATGGAAATCCTTACTATAATAAGTTATAACTATCGGATTTACTGTTACATTATTCAACCATTTATTTGGAGATAGATATTTATTTAATGAATGCTTACTATTAGCTCAAGAATACTCGAGATTTGTTGGTCCTCCATGGCCAAATAATCTACAAAGTGAAATCTATTTCTGCTGAGTGCCCAAATATATGCACATCTAAATAGTAGCATGCACATCAATGCGCTACCTAGAGAGTGTAGTTCCCACGCTCCAGGGATGGTGAAACTCAATGAGAAATGTTTCTCTATTCCCCCAAAAAATCAAACTCGGAAAAATGCAGTGCAAATATTTTCTCATGAAATGAGATATGTTTTTCATGTGTGGGGGATGACTGGGTGCAACTCTCAAAATTTGACTTAAAAATTGAAGTAAAAAAAATGAAAAGCCTGAAACCTAAATTATAAAACCCAAGTTGCGTCACTTTATCAAAATTTTCAAATGTTAATTGATGAAATACACTTAGATGTATCAATTTTCTTTTCATATATTTATCTTTTATTTTAGGATTTTGAAGATGGGGTCCTCTATGCAAGGGATCTCAACATCCCTTAGTGATGCTTCCTGAAATTTAGGGGTGTCTCCATAGGTTCCTTGGATGTGTATTGCCTCCGTACATTCCAAAAACTTGGTGGGGCATTGCTAAGTAGTGTGCATTATACGTGTTCTATTTAAATATCATGCTTACATTGCTCCCTTAGGCTTTGGGTGTTGATGAATGAGATCAACAATGGATATTTTATGATTTGATGTGCTATGTAGATATCTTTTTTTTTATTCTATGTGCTAGCATCTTGGTGAGTAGTTCTAGAAGTTGATGGTAGTGAAATTGTCCTAAAAACTCTTTCCATTTCAATTCTGGGCATCTGAAGTTCATAGGACATCATCCTGGGCATGTGATAAAATAATGAGGCTTGTAGGTATTCAGTATTCCTTGTTGGGAAGAACAGTCTTCATGTAGCAGCAAGTTATGGAAAACAACAGTCCCTCTTTTCAGCAGTAGCAATAACAATAAGATCAATTCTGGGTGTTGTATAGGATTTAAACAATGATATTAATAATTTGAAAATGTCACCCGCAACTGTAGTAATCCTCAACAATGAGATCCAGGTTGTCTCAAGGAGAAATTGGTGCCCTGTGGCCTATAACAATCTCTGGTTAATATTTGTAGAGAGGCATGGACTTCTATCTCAGCAACAACCTTCATATTTTGAATACTGGCCTACGTGTACCTACCGTTAGCCTAAGGAAAGGAGCAGATTGCATCTCTTTTTGTACGCCAGTCTCATCATTTGGAAGATACAAAATGGCACCAAGTGCTCTACATAGTACATATCTCATATTCTGAAACAAAATACAATATCAATGAGGCTTTATTATCTAAATAGCCTCCACAATCCAAAAAATATCATCAATGATGAATGATCAATCATCAAACTCATCACCACTACTAGAAATGGGATGCTTGACATTAACATCTGGCTCGGACTCCTCAGGGACATCTACGGGTTGCTTTTAATTTTAGGAATTTCTTTGGCACTCCTACAGTTTCTCACTACTGATTTACTTTTATGCTCCATTGACTTACGTTATTGGTCATTCGGGGACATTAATAAAATTATCTTATTTTATCTTTTTTCATCTTAATAGATTCCACATTTGCCCCTCCAGTGGAAGTAGAAACACTCAGTGAAAAGTTGGGATTTTTGAGTGAGTGGCTTGCTAAAAACGTTTATCTCTTTGGTTCTCTCCCTTATATTTTCCATGGAAAAGTATGTTGCTCAAATTTGCTAAGTGATTCCTCCTGCCTCGACTTTGTGCACATTTATGCAGTGAATACAATCAAGCAATTTAAAATTTATGACATCAACATGACCGAGAATACACTATATAGGTGACTATAAATCTTATGAACTCCTTTTTAACAGTGCCTTTGCTTTCCTTGCCTCTCATTTCATTGTTGCTTCTCCTCTGTTTTTTATTTTTTTCATGCATCCTCATGTTCTCTATCAGTCTCTTCACTTTCAAGTTGAACTTGTTGAGCCTTTTTGGTTGTTGGAGTATATTTGACTATGATATAATATACTTGTTTTAGGTGGTTTACTTAGTTATTTCCATTGAACTCTTCTTACTTCTATACATTTCGTGAGAGAATGTCCCATGCATTTTTTAAAAATTGAGTACTTACTCATACAAGGCTTCCTTCAATAAAAAACCCTTTCATAAACACACAAAACCCTTTAAATATAAAAACCCACAAGGAAGCATGATTTCACTTATGTTATAATTGAGCACTTTCAAAATTTATTTAGCTATAATCGATTTCAATTGGACTTCATAACAAGAAACATCATCTACTCGATATCAAAACAGGCTTTTAAAGATGAGGCTCAAAATCATTCTCTGTCGTGATATATGATCATAGAGATGATTTCAAATATTAATGAATCCAAATTCATATTTTCTAATGTTTTATTGTCCTCATGGGATTGTTAGAAGCTGTCATCAAGATGAACTTATGCTTAATGCTCCAACTCTGAGAACATTCCTAATTCTGGTTCAAAATTGGCTATGTCTTGACTTCATTAGTATTTTGGAAAATAATTTCATGCCCATATTTCAAGAAGTTCAATCATTATCACCCTATTTCAGTCCTTTAGCCCTGAGTATTTCTTAAGATGACCCAAGGAATCATCACCAAATTTGTGTAGAGGAGTTTTCAAGGAGAAGACTGGTGGGTGCAATCAAATTGTCACCAAACAGTTCCTACCATTTTCATTTTGAACTGTTTTCAAATACTGAGGCTATTTTCACGTACTTCTTCCTTAGCTTACATGCATTTTTAATGGCCAATGCTGCTCCAAAAAAGAGTAAGCTTGTTGCAAGGTAGGTAACTACCATATATGGTTTAAACTCATCAATTACATCTTTCCATAAAGTCTGATAGATGTTCTCAACAAATTTGGAGTGTCTTTAGGGATTCAACATCTTCTAATAGTTCTCGGATCATCACCAATTCTGATCAAACTTCTTTTCCGAGTTGATTAGGTCACTATGTGAAGCATTAAGTGAAAAATGCCACACCTCAAGCAAAGGCGCTTTGGCTCTCAAGATGATGTGTTCAATATTTGATTCATCATCCCACTTTCTCAGACATTTAGGATTTCCTCAGGGTACTTCCAGACTTGAGACTGACTTTACCCAAGCATTTCAAGGAATATGAATTCGGATCTATTCTGAGTGGCAACGACTTGGCTGATAAATCCCCCTATGATTGAGCTCTCTTCTTCATGATATTTTTTATCCAACTCCCCCATACTTCAATCTTCTCTTCTCTGTTCTTGAGGATCCTTTTTTACTGATTTCATCATCCATAAGGGCAGTGTTTCTCATTTCATCACTATTTGTCTTAGGTGTCATGGCTGCAAGTTTTGGAATACTCGGTCTTCTGTTATTCCATGCTCCCAAACAATGTCTTAGGTTTCATGGCTGCAAGTTTTGGAATACTTGGTCTTCTGTTATTCAAGACATTATTTGGGAGCATTGTTCTTAAGCTCGTGGTCTTTTGTTATAGAGCATCATACATTGTTCATAGAATGTCTCAAACAATGTCTTGAAGATGTCAATTGACAAGCTACCGTTCTCAACCTTTTAAGGTTGCCAGGCATTCATGCCTTACTACTGTTGTCCATAGTTCTTTTGAAGTCTGAAATGTGACCTTCAATGCTCTCAGACCAATATTTTGTACACAGACACACCAATATTGTTGTTACAAGTACAACCACTGAAAATTCTTCATATGCCAACCAAGTATGGAGAAATAAGGATGACAAATCCATTCTTCTTGAGATCCTTCCTTAGGGATGCAATACTCAGATTTTTGAAACTCTTCAGATCAGGCTTTGGACTTCATAACAAGAAACATCATCTACTTGATATCAAAACAGGCTTTCAAAGATGAGGCTCAAAATCATTCTCTGTCGTGATCTATGATCATAGAGAGGCCTTCAAATCTTAATGAATCTGAATTCAGATTTTCTAATGTTTTATTGTCCTTATGGGATTGTTAGAAGCTAACATCAAGATGAAGTTATGTTCAATTCTCCAACTCTGAGAATGTTTCTAATTCTGGTTCAAAATTGGCCATGTCTTGACTTCATTAGTATTTTGGAAAATACTTTCATACACAAATTTCAATAAGTTCGATCGTTATCACCCTATTTCATTCCTTTGGCCCCGAGTATTGCTTAATCTGACTCAAGGAATCATCACCAAATTTGTGTAGAGGAATTTTCAAGGAGAATACTAGTGGGTGCAATCAAATTGTCACCAAACAGTTCCTAGAATTTTCATTTTGAACTGTTTTCAAATGATGAGGTTATTTTCAAGTACTTCTTCCTTAGATTACATGCCTTTTTAATGTCCAATGCTGCTCCGAAACAGAGTAGGCTTGTTACAAGGTAGGTCACTACCATCTATGGTTTAAACTCATCAATTACATCTATCCATAAAGTCTAATAGATGTTATCAACAAATTTGGAGTGTCTTAACCCTATTTCATTGGTGACATATTTCTAATACCATCAGATGCTATAAAATTTTGAGAGATCCTCTTCTGAAGTTTCTCTAAGTGTACCTACTTCTTAGGAAGAGAGGTCACCTTAAATATAATTGTAACTAATCTGTTATTTGATCAGGTAAACTATAAAGCTTAAAGTAGTGCTAATTCAGAGTAGAAATGTTGTAGACATGCAAATCCAGGAAACCTTCCAAATGGAATATTCTAGACGGCTTAATTTGATTCATTCTTTCAACTCAATATATAGATGCATGTCTTGTTAGTACTAACCATTTCATTATGATATTTTTCTAGTACCATCGCATGCCATAAACTTTGGAGAGGTCCACTTTGGAGGGTTTTGGAAGTGCACCTACTTCTTAGAAAGAGAGGTTACCTTAAATATAAATGTAGCTTATCTGTTATTTGAATATTTAAAATATAAATCTTAAAGTATGCATTCTAATATTCAGAGTACAAATGTTGTGGACAAGATAAGCCTGGAAACCATACATGTGAAATATGTATGAAAAGATCTCAAGTCTTGTATTCTAGAACTCTTTGTATTGAGAACCCTCTATAGAACAGTAAAATTCATCCCCCTAGGGTTCATGCACATTGGGAAAGGCAATTTGTGTGCTTGGATTGAGTGGTCACATACCTAATAGAACTAAGTAAGCTGTCACTTATTTTACTGCTAGGTTGCGTTGCTAGTTTCTGCAGAATCATCCTCCACTATTTCCAAAGCTGGCTTAGCCAGAGTGAGCCAATCTCAGAGTAGATAAGATAAGATATGGTAATTTTATTAATGTCCAACAAATGACCACAAAAGTAGGTCAATGAGACTGTGTGGTACTATGATGTCAATACAAAGTAGGAGTTCTAAGGCGGTTCTTATAAAAAGAAAGAGGTAAGACACCAACCTAAAAACCAAAAAGAGTTAACTCCAAAGATGGAGAGTCAATCCAGAAAATAAATGTACCAAGAGAGCAGATACAAAAGAAACACTGGAAACATCTCCCCTAACATCCGAAGCCGAATGAAGGAATCTCAAAATAGTACTCTGTCTGAAGGAGGAACTGGAAGAGGAGCTATAATGGGTAGTAGATATTTCCAATTTTAGGTGAATGTCTTATGTTAATTTATTTGCATCCAACTTGGATTACATACCTTATTGGTATGAAAGATGAAACATATGTTAAGGTTTCATTAATGATCAATTTCCATCTTGCTCATCTCTTGAATCATGAAACATCACGTAGCATTGGAGCAATTATACATATTAAGTTATTAACAGAGCAGCAGTTCAGCCTTCCCTAGAAAAGTTGAAAAGTACTAAATCTAATTGGTCCCCTCCAGTGAGCCTCACAATCAAACAAAACTGAGAGTACTTGATGTTCAAGGTTGTAAATAGTTTAGTCTATTGCCTTTGCATATAGGATGAGAGGGAAACTGTTTCCATAGTTGTATGGTACTTTTGAACTGTAAACCTCATTTAATGTTGGTGTTATGTCCAGATTATGAAGCATAGTATACCATTCAATTTCTGAGATTCTGAGAGAGAATATTTCCCTGACATTTTAAAATAATTCTGAGTTGCAGGTTTTCTCTGTTTTTCACGTAATTTGCACAGAGCAATGTCTCCTGTTCTGACATGCCCTCAACCCTCTGTGAGTTGTTTACTGCACACCCAAGCACTATATGGCTGTGCAGAATTGATCTGGATTCTGAAAGATACATCATACTTGCAATCCCTCTTTTTGAAAAAAAATCTTCACAAACAGACTGATAAATTCTTATACTAAACTGATTGCCTTCAATCAAACTGATTTTTTTTTTCAGAAAATAACTTCTGTTTTGGAAAATTTAAAACTTATAGCTCCTTCTCTGGGTTGATTCAATTTGCAAATGAGGACATTTCTAGGTGGATTGGTGTGCAATGGATTCTCTCTGTCTGCAACTAGGGCACAAAATTAAATTTCTCCCCAGCTGTTGCAATCTCCGTCTGGGACAGGTCTCTTTTGACAAAATTAAATTTCTCCCCAGCCTTCACTTAGGTGTAAATCATAGACATTCCTTTTGCCACATTTGGGATTCTCTACGAAGTGTAAGTAATGTTTCCTTGGAAGTTGGACTTCCTAGCAACCTAATAAATTTCTAAAGCATTTGTATTCTAGGGATAAAATACAATCCATATTTTGTATTTGATGATAAATATATATACTATTGGCAAATCATGTCATGTTAAATATGCCTTTGATGACAATAATGATATTTGTTTCTTTTTTTTGCAGGCCTTGAAGAATCTGTCAACATCTCTGTATAGTTTCAAGGAGTATGTAAGGCTTGGGTATAGTGCACCATTTGAGAATAATAATGAAGCAAAATGTCAACCTTCAGAACAATTTTCCTCCTCCATTGATAAACATCGACCTGTGATAGTGCATGTGCAATTATTATTATGGTCAACCACCTGAACTAGACCCAATTGGTAAGAAACAACAATAGTGGGTGGGATGTAAAGGGATAATCAATTGAAACCTTAAATAAAATGTAGAATCTAAATTACAGGGGTCTCTTATGTTGGTTATGGTATTTGGATATAAATTGATTTCTCAAAACTTTTAAACATGTTTTAGATATTAGCATTAGTCGGATTGAATTCTTCATTAACCATGAATTTAGTATTAAATTGATGGCCTTATGATCTATACAGAAATGAAGGTTAGTCGCTATAATTAATGTCTTTCATGCTTCACTATTTAGTATAGGCAAAAAATGTTTTGTTCAGTCCATCCTTCTTAGACGGATCTGTTTGTCTGCAGTCATGATGCATTTGCTTAGAGGAGATCTAGGATATTGCTTTGGTATCTTTTTCTGTTTCTTTTTTGACATTTTTATATATCTTAGTATTAAATTGATGGCCTTATGATCTACACAGAAATGAAGGTTAGTCGCTATAATTAATGTCTTTCATGCTTCACTATTTAGTATAGGCAAAAAATGTTTTGTTCAGTCCATCCTTCTTAGACGGATCTGTTTGTCTGCAGTCATGATGCATTTGCTTAGAGGAGATCTAGGATATTGCTTTGGTATCTTTTTCTGTTTCTTTTTTGACATTTTTATATATCTTTTCCATTACTCCCATAGGTTCTGGATTCAGTGGAAGACACATGTTTAGAGGCAGCTGCTAGAACGTGTAAGGATATAAGGGATCTTCGTGTGTTTCCTATGGATGCATGTGAATATGGTGAAGGTTGTGTATCTAAACAGGGTCTTGTTGCGATCTCTGAGGGATGTCCAAATCTTGATTCCATTCTATACTTTTGTCAGCGTATGACCAATAAAGTAGTTGTGACCATGTCACAAAAATGTTCTAAACTGGCTAGCTTTCGTCTCTGTATCATGGGTCGACACCAACCTGATCATTTATCTGGTGAACCTATGGATGAGGGATTTAGGGAAATTGTAAGGAACTGAAAAATTCTAACAAGGTTGGTAGTATCTGGGCTACTCATTGATAAATAATTTCAATACGTTGGAGCCTATGGTAAAAGATTAGAGACCTTATCAGTAGCATTTGTCGGGGAAAGTGACCTAAGCATGAAGTATGTGCTTGATGGATGCAAGAACCTTCATAAGCTTGAGATTAGAGACAGTCCATTTGGAGATGTTGCCCTCTTGTCTGGTTTACATCACTACGAATCTATGAGGTTCTTGTGGATGTTTGATTGCAGACTCACTCTACAGGAATGCATAGAGCTGGGTAAGAAGATGCCTCAATTCAATGTTGAAAGAATCAAAGAAGGTGATTGCAATGATGTTTACCTTGTTGAGAAAATTTATCTCGTAGATTCCTGCATTGAGGGTTTGGTGTTGAAGTGCTCGGGAATAATGCAGTACCCATTATGAAAGTCGACGTTTCGAACCTTAATCATGGTTCATCATCAGGACAATGAGTCAAGGTAAAGGATAGCATTTCTAGTGCATTTATATTCATTCGTGTATTGTTTGTTTGAGAGAACCATGAACCCAGGATGTCGGCCAAAAACCTAAGTGTGGTTTGTTTATTAATGTTTTTATTAATTAATTGATTATCTAATTAATTTAATTATTAAGTTTTAACAATATAATGTTACATTTAAAAGAATAGTATATTGAACTTATTTAGAAATTGTAACTTTATATAATAATGATTTCGGATTATAATTTTTAGGTTTTTAATTTTTTTTAAGAAATACATACCGTCATTTGTAACCAAGTTATAGCCACTTTGCATGAACTTCATGGATATGGCTCCTTTAACAGAACTTCGAGACATTATTGGATTTCCTAGTAAAGACCCAACTGGCAAATTTCAGTTGAAATCATGGTTCTCTCCTCTAACCAAAATGACTCCCAAGAAAAAACCAAGTTGTCCAAACAAAGAAGTCCATTCCATCATACCTAACATGATGGACGACTGGGATATAACCATTGAAGGCTTTGTTGCCAACTAGGTTGTCCTTGGTAGGATTGTCAAGCGAGCGGGCAGAGTGGAACATGATACATGTTCAATTTTGGTGATTTGATGACCAGCTGGCCTTTTAAAGGCCTCCGTTTTTAATTTTTTTTTTTTTTCACATGTCCATGGCCCTGCGGGGTTTGTAATAAAAACGTACTAGCATGGGGTTTTGTAAAAGACTTGGTTCCCTAGGACTTTTTGGCTAAGTCAGGTATTCCAAGGAGTTTTTTCACCTATCTATTATGTCTTGCATTAGTGCATAACATAATTAATTGGTTTTTCTCCTGCTCCTCCAAAGCTGGAATGCCTGGGGAGGCTGACGGGCCTTAGGGGATTATTAGAGTCTATGGGTCAATGTATATGAACATGCTAGGCGTTAATTTTGAGTCATATGGACATGTGCTAAGTCCCCCTAGGTTGTTTTTAATTTTCGGCAAGTTTTAATTTTTCCGTAAATTGGGCCATTTTTTAATGGTTCAATTAAAAAATTTGTAATTGGCCTATAAGGGGCGTCTGGAGGTAGTTTTGCCTTAGGGGTGCTTGTTTTCTAACTCAGAGCACCCCCTAAACCCCTGAACCCACTCTTTCTAATGTTTGGGTGATTATTTTTACACAAAAACCCAAAAAACCCAAAAAAGTCATTAAAAAATCAAAAATTGGGAAAAGTGACTAAAAAAAATTTAATTTTTGGAGAGAGTTATGGGTCTGATTTTGACCGGCATGATTCTAGGAATGTTTTGGACTGATTGTAATATGTTTTGGCAGCCCCATATGTGGAGAATTTCATGCCCATATAGGAGGGGCGCATTCACTATGAGAGGGGCGCATTTGTGTAATGGGCAGCCCACAATACAAGGGAAGAGCAGCACGTTATATGCTGCTGTGTTAGCACATTATGTGCTGCATATGGGCAGCTAGGAAAGGGGAGTGGGCAGCCCCAATCTCTCCCTCAAATCGTGCTACCACTCCCCCATTATCTCCTTCACTTGGGCGCCTCTCCTCTCATGGGTTTCTATATATATTGGGTTGCTCTCTCCATTAGCTTGAGGGAGAATTGAAGCACAAGACTTATCGTTGTAATACTCATTTGGTTTTGAATATTAATAAAAGGCTTTGGAGGTCACTTATGGTGTTGGACTTTATGAGTGGATGAATGTCTTGTTTCAAATGAGGTAACTTGTATTGATGCATTTTGTTTCTTTAAGATCAAGTATAGCTTAGGGAAAGATCAGTATTGGTTTATGAGGAAAGTTTGAGTAATTTGTTTATTGCTTAGTCTTTCATTTTATGCATTAGTAGAGATCAGATTTAAATATATCATTTGTTTATGAATATTTTCTTCAAATTTCTACTGTGTTTTATCTACATTTGATCTTTTTGTTGCAAGTTGTGGTGTTTTTACAGGTTGTCTCAGGCGGATAGGTTGGAGAACTTGTTTGTGTCTTCTATTTATCTAATCTTTTATGCAGATACAGTCCCTCAGCTCACCACCGGAAAGGATCTCCAAAGTTTCGGTTTTATTCAACAAAATTTGCTTCACCTCTCTCTCCCTTCTATTTCAAAAAAGTTTGCTTTGGTTACTGGTTACTAAGCATAAAGTGGATCTGATTTATATGCTATTGTTAACATTTTAAATAGATCAAGATTTACTTTCAGAAAGGTCTAGTCTAGTGGTTTGTTAAAGCTCTCACTTTTGACTGATTAGATCTTTACTTCTTTCAAAATTTGCAAAAAATTGTTAAATTTTTCAAAGTTCTGTTGAGTAGTTGTAGTTCTGATTTTAAAAGTATATTTGGCTGTCCAAGAGCATACAATTTGCAGCTTATTAAGCTTGCAAAGACCCCAAGCAAACAAGCATTACTGCTTGTTTTACTTGGTTAAATTTTGCAATTTTTACTTAGATTTTCACTTAGAAATTTTTGGGTTTTTTAGGTGTTCCAAAGACACTCTTAAAGTGTTTTTGGGCATCTTATACTAATAATTGCTTGCTGGTTTGCAGCAAAAGACGAACAGGTAGGAGGAGGTGCTGCCGAAATTTCGAGGATCCAAGCAATCCGGAGGACCAATTTTCATATTTTTGCAAAACCGGACAATTTTTCCTCAAATTTTGTAAGCCACCAAGTCACTTTAAGTAGACTGGGGCACTTCTCTGATCATTGTAAACAACTATTAAACGAGAGCAAGTGGGCTAGCCAGCGCCCATACCCCATCCCCCTAGGGGTGGCCTGTGTTGTCTCTTTTCATGGTGTGATTTTTAGAGTAGTTTATTTCTTTTATTTTCGGCATTCAATAAAATTAACTAGGATTAAAATTAACCTTGTTGGTCCGTTCCACTGGCGGGCCACAAGTTCACTCACAACGTAGTTTTTTTTCATTTTTTTTTACAAACTCAAAACGCCCCCCTTGCTTTCCCGAAGTAGGATTTCTGTATGAGGGCTTGCCCGAAATACGTGCCTGAAAAGAGACTCCTGGGGTTTTAAAAAGATAAAAGTTGGGTTCATAAATTTTTTCTAAAAAAATACCAAGGTCTTCTCCCGTATGCTCTGTGGCCGACTTGCAGCTCAGTCTGATCCAATTGGTACACATCAGAAAGGAGGGGATGACTAGTAATAGGATCTAACACCGCCCTAATAAAAATCATTTTTGTGAAAATCCGACACAACACGTATTTTGTTGTCGTGGGCAAATTTCTCAGAAGGCTTGGGACAACACTGAGTAGTGACCTCTTGGAAACCGTTAGGCTTGCCCTCGTTGGTATAGCATCTGAACACCTCCTCGAGACTCCGATTCAGCCCAAACCTGAGAGGGAAGCCACGCTTCAAAATTCCGGACATGTTCCCCCGTACCTTGCGTATATTGGGAACCCACCTGCCATAATAAAAAGATCACCATCACATTAATTTTAAAATAAACCAAGAACACTCGCACAACATCTATTTTTTTTGCTTATGCATTTGTTTATTGACTCCATTATAAGGCACTGGTCTTGTTTAATGTTATTTCATATTATTGACTAATGTGCAAATAGATGATGATTATATTAAATGGGAGTAAATGATGAATGATTGTTTTATTTCACAAAAGTATATATTGTTTATTCCTGGTTACCAAAAATATTTTCCTAACTCCTAGATTAGACGATTTAGTTTTTTCTTTTCATTTTTAGTGTCCACCCCCCTTGGCTTCGCTAGGAAAGCCTAGACGGAGGAGTGGAGTCCCAAGTGACAGCACTTGACTCTGACTTGCCCCCAAGGCCACACCAGCAGCTTGAAGACTTCTGTTGCGTTTTCCCTAGGTGTGGAACCAGGCGGCAACATTTTGGTGCCGCTGCCGGGGATAAGTCTTTCTATTCCCAGAATACGACTTTTGAGTTTTCCTTTTTGTTTTTGCTTTGTTTGATGTATGTAGTGAATTTTTTAAATTGACTAAGAACATCTGGCGACTCCACTGTCAATAAATTTACCAAGGCGTTTTACAAGAAGGAATCCTCAGAACTTGCTTCAGTTCTTTCCTGAGCCTGAAAAGGTCTATCATAGAAGGAAAAGCAAGCTATCTTCTCGAAAAACCCTTGAGGATCTTGGTTCTCAGTCAATTTCTGATATTCACCTTTTATTCACAGAAAATAATTTGGATAATCTTATTGTTGAAATGGCTGAGTTTGGTCCTTATGATTTTATTGCTATAGTTGGTTACCCTCATGATATCCCTGAAAAAGCTATTGATAAGTTGCCATCTTTTCAAGGAAATAATGCTATTAGTGCTAAATCCCATATAACTCGTTTTTGCCATTGTTTTGACAAGTGGTGCTTGGGTGCCAAGCATGAAGATGTGAAAATGAAGTTGTTTGCTCTATCTTTGGAAGAAAATGCTTATGAATGGTTTAACAAGTTGGAAGCTGACAAGTACAAAACCTACAAAGAAATTGAAACCGCTTTCCTGGCCAAATGGGGGGACATCAAAGAAGACCGCTACCTTCTAGCTGCCTTGACCAATACTAAGAAAAGTGAAAATGAGACGATGGAAGAATTTAACAACAAATTCAATGAAATTGTGGGTAGACTTCATGCTGATATCAAGCCACCTGATAATTCCATCCTCATTTACTACATGGAGGCTTTTAGCGGAGAGTTGAAATATCAATTGAATGATAAAGAACCCACCGATCTAAAGAAGGCCATGGAATTGGCCGAGAAAATTGATAAGAACATGTTAAATTGTGGCAAGTCTCATCTTCCTGGTTTCACAAGGGTCAATGTTCCTATGAAGCAAAATGAGAGTAAAGAAAAGACCATTAACACTGAGATCAAGGATCCTTCAAAGGAACCTTTGAAAGAAATTGCTCAACTCTTAAAAGAAGCTGTTTCAAATCAAGCTTCCAACATGACTGCCATACAGAACAGGTTGATTTCCATTGAAAGATCTCAAAACCACCAAGTCTCAAGCCAGTATGTGCCTAAGCCCCAGTATGCTCCTAGGCCTCAATTTCAGAGAAAAGTGCCCTTTCAAGATCAGAGGACCCCAAATCCTTTGGAAACTGTGAATGCTCTTTCAGAAGAAATTCCTCCCTTTTGTAGGGCATGTGATAGCTTCCATGAAGAGTCTACTTGTGCTATATTTAAATGGTCAATGGAACAAAATCCGTCAGAAGCCAGTAGCAGTGTCAGATTAGCAAGCGAGCCTGAGAACCAGCTTGAATATATCAATGTTGTGGGTCAAACTCACCCTGTCTCCAAAGAAACTTGGGAACAAGCTAGATATTATAGCCAGGACTTGAAAGATAAAGCTACCCTTAGATTTGGTGAGATGCCTCCACCAGAGAAAATTCTTGAGATGTCAAAGTTCAAAGGTTTAACATATCAAAGAAAGGACAATATTGGAACATCAAACTCGAATCAGAATATCCCTAAGGTAACACCTTCTTCCAACTTTGAAAGTCTTCATGTCGATTTGGCTCAATGGTTATCTTCTGCAAAGATTCCTGTTCTTGTTACTGACCTTATCAAAATACCAAGCTTGAAAGAAAATCTTATGAAAGTGATAGATCATCCTCAACAGGAAAAGGGCAAAGCTCCTATGGACTCAGAGAGAGTTAATCTTAGCCAGACTAGAGAAGAACCTAACCTTCAAAACATAGTCAATCATAAAGATGACCCAATTATTTTGCATAGCGTGGATCCTCATAAGGAAGACCACCCTTTGCTTGTCAATAATATGCTTGTGCACAATTGCATGTTGGATTCTGGTGCTTATTCAAACGTTATGACCAAAAGGGTTATGGATCAATTGGGCTTAAAAACAAATAGACCCTATCACAATGTGTGTGCCATGGATTCAAGGGAAGTTGATACTATTGGTATAATTATAAATCTACCTGTTAGGTTGACCAAGTATCCTGATGTCCATTTAACCATGGATGTCGTAGTAATTGATGTGCCAGACAATTGGGGAATGCTTTTATCCAGAAAGTGGGCTGCATCTTTAGGGGGTGACATAAGGATGGATTGGTCATATGCTACTATTCCTGCATCAGAACATACAACGGTTAAGTTATACAATGAACAAGCTAGAAAAATCCATGTTGAAGACCCACAGAATCTGGCTAATGAATTTGTGCATCAAACAGACAACTTTGGAAACTATGCTATCTTGTCAAATTTCATAGCACCTTTTAAAGAAGTATCCAAAGATGAAAAGAAAGATGAGGTATGGAGGATGAGTTTTGATGGGGCATCTTCAAGATATGGAAAAGGAGCTGGAATTGTCATAACTTCTCTCTCTAAACAAACTTTCAAATTTGCTTTCAGACTTGAGTTTGATGCATCAAATAATGTGGCTGAGTATGAAGCCCTTTTGCAAGGGTTAGAAATCGCCAAAGATATGGGGATTAAAATTTTATCTATTAAAGGTGATTCTGACTTAGTAGTTGCCCAAGTTAAAAACATATTTGCTTGCAAAAGTCGAAGGTTGAAACAATATAGGAATGTTGTCTGGGATAATATGGAATGGTTTGATGCTTTAAATATCATGGCTATTCCTAGAGAAGAAAACACTGAGGCAGATCAACTAGCTGTGGCAGCTTCTACACTTCAACCAACTGAGGAATTATTAAAGGGGAATGAGAAATTTGAAATCAACTTTAGACCTTTAATCCCTGACAACGTAGATCATTGGCAAGTGTTTGATAATGACAAGCAAATTCTCAATTTCATCCATAATCTTCAAGAATTTTCTGATTGTCAAATCACCTATAAGGAAGAAGGAAAAGAGTATCCAAAGGAAGAGGATCAATTGAGGAACAAAATTCCCAAAGGCATCACCCGGTTAGAGCAACTTTTTGACAGACAAGATGGCCATAAAAAGAAAAGGAGTTCTATAAAACCAGGGGAGTTTATTGAGATAAATATAGGAACTGAAAAAGAACCAAAAATGATAAGAATTGGAAAGGGAATATCTCAAGAAGAAAGAAAAGCCTTGATTGACTTAATATATGAATATATGGATATATTTGCTTTCAGCTATGATGAACTTAAAGCTTATCGTGAGGACATTTTTCAACATACAATCCCTTTTAAACCAGGCATCAAGCCTTTTCGCCAAAAACTGAGGCAAATAAATCCCAAGTTGGCCCCTATGGTTTACAAAGAACTTCAAAAGATGTTGGCGGCAGGCATCATTACTCCAACAAGACACTCTTCTTGGTGTTCTAACTTGGTGGTTGTTAGAAAAAAGAATGGGGATATCAGATAGTGTATTGATTTCCGAAACTTGAACTGGGCATGCCTAAAAGATAATTATCCTTTGCCAAGCATGGACACTTTACTTCAGAAGGTAACTGGATCAGGTATGATGTCTTTTCTTGATGGATTTTCTAGATATAACCAAGTGCTAGTAAGCAAGGAAGATCAACATAAAACTACTTTTACTACACCTTGGGGCACTTTCATGTACCTTAGAATGCCTTTTGGTCTTACTAATGCTGGTGCTACCTTTCAACGTGCTATGGATGTTGCTTTTAATGGATTGATTGGTAAAATTATTGAAATATATCAGGATGATCTAACGGTATATAGTAAGGAAAGATCAGATCATGTTGGCCATCTTAGAAAGATTTTTGAGAGATGCAAAAAGTATGGCATATCTTTAAATCCAGCTAAATCTGTGCTTTGTGTTGATGAGGGAAAACTATTAGGGCATATTATCACTAAGGATGGTGTAAAGGTTGATCCTGAAAGAGTTGAGGCCATTAAAAAGGTTCCTATTCCTACCAATGTCAAAGCTCTCCAATCCTTCAATGGCCAAATTAATTTCATTAGAAGATTTATTCCAAATCTAGCTGAGCTAATGAAGCCTCTTCAACTCTTACTTAAAAAAGATGCTAAGTTTTAATGGAGTAAGCAGGGGAGAGAAGCTTTTGCGGGTGTCAAGGATGCCATATCTAGGGCCTCGGTGTTGATAAGCCCTGATTATTCAAAAGAATTCCAAATCTTTTCCTTTGCTTCTGAGCATACTATTGTTGGAGTTTTACTTCAGAAAAATGACCAAGGCCAAGAACAACCCATAGCATTCTTTAGTAAAGCTTTACAAAATTCAGAGCTTAAATATACTATAATGGAGAAACAAGCTTATGCCCTTGTTAAGTCTTTGAAACATTTCAGAATATATATTGGGTATTCCAAGGTTGTGGGTTATGTTCCTCATACCGCTGTTAAAGATATATTAGCTCAACAGGATTGCCTTGGTATAAGGGGAAAATGGGTGTCCAAAATACAAGAATATGACTTGGAGATAAAACCTACCAAGTTAATCAAAGGTCAAGGTCTTGCACGCATGATGACGGAAAGTAATGAGAAAGCTGTAGGAATGATTTGTCAAAATAATGAGTCAACACCTATCATATCTAAAGAGCTTCAAAGATTAAGTCAAACTCAATGGTATTCCGACATTATTTACCTTCTTAACAATTTTACTTGTCCTGAACATCTTGTTGGTCACAAAAGAAGGTCTCTAAGACTTAAAGCCACTAAGTATTGCATAACTCAGAATGGATTAGGTTGGAGAAATCCTGATGGCTTAGTTCTTAGATGTGTTGATTAACCAGATTCCAAAAAACTTCTGGTTGAGTTTCATACTGGATTTTGTGGTGGGCATTATGCAGCAGACACCACAGCCCACAAGATCCTTAGATCAGGTTACTATTGGCCCACTTTGTTTGCTGATGTGCATAAGTTTGTCAAATCTTGTCCCCAATGTCAGTTGTTCACCGGGAAACAGAAGTTGGCAACTTTACCTCTTGAGCCAGTAGTTGTTCAAGCTCCTTTCCAACAATGGGGTCTTGATTTTATCGATCAGTTTAAGGAAAATTCAAGCAATGGTTATACCTGGATCCTAACTGCCACCGATTACTTCACCAAGTGGGTTGAAGCAATCCCCACTAAGTATGCCACAGACAAAGTAGTTATGGACTTTCTTGAAAATCATATTATAACTAGATTTGGGGTGCCATCCAAGATAACAACTGACAATGGTCCCAGTTTTAGTTCCATGGCCTTTTCAGCATTTTGCTTCAAGTATGGTATAATCCTTTCCCACTCATCCAACTATTATCCCCAAGGAAATGGATTGGCTGAATCAACCAATAAGACCTTAATGAACATTTTAAAGAAAACTGTGGGTGATAACAAGAGGTCTTGGGATTCTAAGATAAAATTTGCTATATGGGCTGACAGAATAACACAGAAACGTGCTACTGGGAAAACCCCTTTCCAGTTGGTTTATGGTTTGGAAGTTTCTGTTTCCATTCATATTCAGTTGCCAGTGTATCAGATGTTGCATGATTATGATTCAAATGATGATGGTATGCAGAACAGAATTGAGCAAATTATGAAATTGGATGACTAGAAGAAAGGCCTTAGACCAAAGTATCAGAAATCAGGACAGGGTTAAAAGAACTTTTGACAGGTCAGCTAAGCCAAAAGATTTCCAGCCAGGGGATTAGGTTCTTTTATGGGACAAGTGAAGGGATAAGCCAGGGAAGCATGGAAAGTTTGATAGCCTATGGTTGGGACCATATGTTATATTTGAACCAGCAGGGGTTAATTCTTTCTTCCTTTGCACTATGGATGGAGAAAGGTTGACTCTCCTAGTCAATGGACAACATCTCAAGCTGTTCTTCAAAGAAGATTTCCTAATGCCCACGGGGGCAGATTGATAGCAGGGCCATCTCTAAACCTTTGCCTTGCATTTTTGTACATTATGTTCTGTATATTATTGATGCATGTTAGTTTCATTTGCTTACTTTAGTTTTACTTTGAAATAAATGTTGCAACTTATGTTTCATTTGGCAAAAGATATGGGACTGATGCATTTTAATTTTGTGGCAGGAACCAGAGATTCTTGGATTCTCGTGTACTCTATTTGATTGAATCAGATCGAGCACACGTCCCGCAGTTGGAGCTAGATGTTGCCAACTAGGTTGTCCTTGGTTGGATTGTCAAGCGAGCGGGCAGAGTGGAACATGATACATGTTCAATTTTGGTGACTTGATGACCAGCTGGCCTTTTAAAGGCCCCCGTTTTAAATTTTTTTTTTTTTTCACATGTCCATGGCCCTGCGTGGTTTGTAATAAAAACGTACTAGCATGGGGTTTTGTAAAATACTTGGTTCCCTAGGAATTTTTGGTTAAGTCAGGGATTCCAAGGAGTATCTATTATGCCTTGCATTAGTGCATAACATAATTAATTGGTTTTTCTCCTGCTCCTCCAAAGCTGGAATGCCTGGGGAGGCTGACGGGCCTTAGGGGATTATTAGAGTCTATGGGTCAATGTATATGAACATGCTAGGCGTTAATTTTGAGTCATATCGACATGTGCTAAGTCCCCCTAGGTTGTTTTTAATTTTCGGCAAGTTTTAATTTTTCCATAAATTGGGCCATTTTTTAATAGTTCAATTAAAAAATTTGTAATTGGCCTATAAGGGGCGTCTGGAGGTAGTTTTTGCCTTAGGGGTGCTCGTTTTCTAACTCAGAGCACCCCCTAAACCCCTAAACCCACTCTTTCTAATGTTTGGGTGATTATTTTTACACAAAAACCCAAAAAACCCAAAAAAGTCATTAAAAAATCAAAAAATGAGAAAAGTGACTAAAAAAATATTTAATTTTTGGAGAGAGTTATGGGTCTGATTTTGACCGGCATGATTCTAGGAATGTTTTGGGCTGATTGTAATATGTTTTGGCAGCCCCATATGTGGAGAATTTCATGCCCATATAGGAGGGGCGCATTCACTATGAGAGGGGCGCATTTGTGTAATGGGCAGCCCACAATACAAGGGAAGAGCAGCACGTTATATGCTGCTGTGTTAGCACATTATGTGCTGCATATGGGCAGCTAGGAAAGGGGAGTGGGCAGCCCCAATCTCTCCCTCAAATCGTGCTACCACTCCCCCATTATCTCCTTCACTTGGGCCCCTCTCCTCTCATGGGTTTCTATATATATTGGGTTGCTCTCTCCATTAGCTTGAGGGAGAATTGGAGCACAAGACTTATCGTTGTAATACTCATTTGGTTTTGAATATTAATAAAAGGCTTTGGAGGTCACTTATGGTGTTGGACTTTATGAGTGGATGAATGTCTTGTTTCAAATGAGGTAACTTGTATTGATGCATTTTGTTTCTTTAAGATCAAGTATAGCTTAGGGAAAGATCAGTATTGGTTTATGAGGAAAGTTTGAGTAATTTGTTTATTGCTTAGTCTTTCATTTTATGCATTAGTAGAGATCAGATTTAAATATATCATTTGTTTATGAATATTTTCTTCAAATTTCTACTATGTGTTTTATCTACATTTGATCTTTTTGTTGCAAGTTGTGGTGTTTTTACAGGTTGTCTCAGGCGGATAGGTTGGAGAACTTGTTTGTGTCTTCTATTTATCTAATCTTTTATGCAAATACAGTCCCTCAGCTCATCACCGGAAATGATCTCCAAAGTTTCGGTTTTATTCAACAAAATTTGCTTCACCTCTCTCTCCCTTCTATTTCAAAAAAGTTTGCTTTGGTTACTGGTTGCTAAGCATAAAGTGGATCTGATTTATATGCTATTGTTAACATTTTAAATAGATCAAGATTTACGTTCATAAAGGTCTAGTCTAGTGGTTTGTTAAAGCTCTCACTTTTGACTGATTAGATCTTTACTTCTTTCAAAATTTGCAAAAAATTGTTAAATTTTTCAAAGTTTTGTTGAGTAGTTGTAGTTCTGATTTTAAAAGTATATTTGGTTGTCCAATAGCATACAATTT
Source organism: Larix kaempferi (assembly GCA_027924585.1). Taxonomy (NCBI): domain Eukaryota; kingdom Viridiplantae; phylum Streptophyta; class Pinopsida; order Pinales; family Pinaceae; genus Larix; species Larix kaempferi. The sequence goes on from BSBM01000348.1 coordinate 9,021,400, forward strand.
GCAGCTCATTAAGCTTGCAAAGACCCCAAGCAAACAATCATTACTGCTTGTTTTACTTGGTTAAATTTTGCAATTTAAATTTAGATTTTCACTTAGAAATTTTTGGGTTTTTTAGGAGGTGTTCCAAAGACACTCTTAAAGTGTTTTTGGGCATCTTATACTAATAATTGCTTGTTGGTTTGCAGCAAAAGACGAATAGGTAGGAGGAGGTGCTTCCGAAATTTCGAGGATCCAGGCAATCCGGAGGACCAATTTTCATATTTTTGCAAAACCGGACAATTTTTCTTCAAATTTTGTAAGCCACCAAGTCACTTTAAGTAGACTGGGGCACTTCTCTGATCATTGTAAACAACTATTAAACGAGAGCAAGTGGGCTAGCCAACGCCCATACCCCATCCCCCTAGGGGTGGCCTGTGTCGTCTCTTTTCATGGTGTGATTTTTAGAGTAGTTTATTTCTTTTATTTTCGGCATTTAATCAAATTAACTAGGATTAAAATTAACCTTGTTGGTCCGTTCCACTGGCGGGCCACAAGTTCACTCACAACGTAGTTTTTTTTCATTTTTTTTTACAAACTCAAAACGCCCCCCTTGCTTTCCCGAAGTAGGATTTCTGTATGATGGCTTGCCCGAAATACGTGTCTGAAAAGAGACTCCTGGGGTTTTAAAAAGATAAAAGTTGGGTTCATAAAATTTTTCTAAAAAAAGACCAAGGTCTTCTCCCGTATGCTCTGTGGCCGACTTGCAGCTCAGTCTGATCGAGTTGGTACACATCAGAAAGGAGGGGATGACTAGTAATAGGATCTAACACCGCCCTAATAAAAATCATTTTTGTGAAAATCCGGCACAACACGTATTTTATTGTCGTGGGCAAATTTCTCAGAAGGCTTGGGACAACACTGAGTAGTGACCTCTTGGAAACCGTTAGGCTTGCCCTCGTTGGTATAGCATCTGAACACCTCCTCGAGACTCCGATTCAGCCCAAACCTGAGAGGGAAGCCACGCTTCAAAATTCCGGACATGTTCCTCCGTACCTTGCGTATATTGGGAACCCACCTGCCATAATAAAAAGATCACCATTACATTAATTTTAAAATAAACCAAGAACACTCGCACAACATCTACTTTTTCTGCTTATGCATTTGTTTATTGACTCCATTATAAGGCACTGGTCTTGTTTAATGTTATTTCATATTATTGACTAATGTGCAAATAGATGATGATTATATTAAATGGGAGTAAATGATGAATGATTGTTTTATTTCACAAAAGTATATGTTGTTTATTCTTGGTTACCAAAAATATTTTCCTAACTCCTAGATTAGACGACTTAGTTTTTTCTTTTCATTTTTAGGGTCCACCCCCCTTGGCTTCGCTAGGAAAGCCTAGACGGAGGAGTGGAGTCCCAAGTGACAGCACTTGACTCTGACTTGCCCCCAAGGCCACACCAGCAGCTTGAAGACTTCTGCTGCATTTTCCCCAGGTGTGGAACCAGGCGGCAACAGGCTTAAATCAAAAACTAATACATGCTAGCATAAGAAGAGACACTGCACTAACAGAGGTTAGGAAATTAAGGTCATCCATGGAAGAAATGGAAAAACAAATGAACAAGTTGGAATTGTATTGCCAGGATCTGAAGTATGCATTGAACCAGGCTGAATGTGGTATTAAAAGTTCCTAGGGGTCTAGTTTAAGTAACCATGGATTCACAATGAAATGCCATAACCACAAAGCTCTAACATACGAGGCAATGTTACAACCCTTCCTCCAGACTGTGGCAGAATCAAGAGTTGTAGTGAGACAGTTGTGCAAGACTATTGAAACATTAATACAAGAACAATGTGATGGTAAAGGAATGGAGAAGCTCAGCTCCCTTTTGCAACCCTATGAAGTTGATGTTACTCAGAGAATCTCAAGAGTTGTTATGTATCTCTTGGAAACTCTCTTAAATCAAGTCTTCTATGAGGATTTTGAGAACTGTAATTTTAAGAAAAATGGTGCTCGAATGGTTCTTGAACCGTATGAGACTTGTGCTGTGAACTTTGCATCTTTCAGCTCACTCAGAAATTTGGGGTGGGATGAAGTTCTCAGCAAAGGAACTATTATCACATATGTAGTAGCTGGGCTACCACACATTATTTTTCAGATTCCAGAGCACTCTTCAGCCAGTTCCTTTACATTTAGATGATGAGATGAGCATCTATCTATGGATCACTATCAGATTTTGGACAGCTTATGTATTCCCCATGCCATGACTGAGTCTCAGGACACCCAGAGAGATGACCGATGTAGCCATTATACCATTTATGCAGAGAAGTCAGTAGTGCCCAAAGTTACAGTAGCAGTTTCAGAGGACAGATGATGGATCAAAATATGAGCATTCAGGTATATGAATCAGCAGGTATATTTTGTTGTCATGGTTATATTGCTTTTATATTCATTCTTATGGCATGTCTTAGCACCTAGTGTCATGATCTGGCGATCATATAGATATGTGGACCTGGTTGATCTTATTATATATATTCTACTGTCCTTACTCAGACTTAGAAGTTCACTATTCATACTCATTGGTTTTACCCTCCCTAGGGAGAATAGAGGTGATCATTCCACCATACCTTGGCTTGCTAGTGTTGGCTCCATTATTCATTGTCTTCATCCATCCATTGCCTACCTTTTAGTTTATCACCTTGACTTACTACTTGACTAGTGGCATGGAGGATCTTTCCCCACTGTAGCCTCTGTATTGGATGAGCTTCCCTGTTTATTGTGTCTCGGCTCTGAGTTGGTGACAAAACTTACCTTTGGTGAGTTGGATTGTAGGCCTAAATCATTCTGGTTGGTTGTCCCGATGTTTGGCATTGGCTCGAACTCCCCCTAGTCACTTGAGATGTTGTTGGCTAAAACTGAAGCTCATGTACTACTTATGGAAACTTCAAAATTTGCCCATGGAAACTAAAAAGGGCAAGAGCGATGAATTGCTAAAAAATACTCCTTGAAGAGTATAAAAGAAAGGTCCAAAAAGCAGTGATTCTTAAAAGCTATATCTAAACAATTGCTGACCTTATGTATGTATAAAAAACATGCCCTGGATGCAAGCTGCAACTAGTTGTGCTTATTAGCACACCTGAGATCTGAAGGGTAATGTAGGCCAAAAAGGCCATGAAATGAAATTGAATGATCCTAATGAACCTGGATCAACTTGATGTAGACATGATGCCTAAGTTGAATAAGAACTCTCTGTTATCAACTGATTTGTACAATAATTGAAACCTTATTGAGCCGCCAGTGTTGGAACACATCAGTGTTCACTTCCAGAGTATCTGGGTTTCATTGTATTTGGGTCTAGCCAGTTTTGGCTAGCCAGTTTTGTTTTTGAGTCGACATGACCATGGCCCCATGGGGGTTTGTATCAGTGTGCTAGTAGGGTCTGAGTGGCTCGGTCTCCCATGACTGGATTAAACAACTAAGGTATTCGAGGGAGTTTTTTCACCGTCAGATTATACTTTGCTTCAGGCGAAATATAATCTCTTGGTTTTTCTCCCGCTTCCTCCAAAGCTGGAATGCCCGATTTTGGAAATTTGGCCATGGGGGGTTATTAGGGTCCAACTATAATGTATAAACCTACTAGACACTATTAGAATAGGTTTTGGTCATGTCCTAGGTCTCTAGGACCCCCAGAAAAAATTTCGAAAAAATTTTACCGGACGCGTCGGAATTGGGGTTTTTAATTATTTAATTATTTTTAAATTTTAATTAAATTTCTCTATAGTTTAAATAGAGAAATTTGAGTCTGTAATATGTCAGTCATCCGGGGTCCGTTTTCAGTGTTTGATGGCTCGTTTCATAAGCCAAAAATCACACATGACCCGTGGAGCAACTAAACCCAACTTTCGGATGTCAATTCCGCCCCGTAATTAATATTTTCCCTGAAAAGTCATTTACAGAGAAATTATTAATTAAAATAATAAAATTGATTATTCTGGAGATAATCCAAATCTCTCCAAAATTAATCAATTTGATTAAAATAAAGGGCTAAATGACATGGCAATGAGCATTAAGGAAGATTCCAATCAACTCCAAGCCCATCCAGTCACTCAGCCAGTCACCAGCAAAGAACCTTCTTGAGGAAATTCGCCCTCCTTCATGGGAAAATCGAGTTTGTGATGTGGCAATGATTTAATGGTTTGTTGGATGGCATTTAAGCCAATGGTGGGCGCCTCCTTTAAACTAGCAATCAAATCCAAGCTTGGTGCTCTTCATGATTCGAGCCACACCCACTATCTACCATGTGTTGCCTTCACAACTAGCTCGCATGAGCATACCCCTCACGTCAATCCTTTAGGGATCCACGCTTTTCCTTTGTTGCTTGTTCATTGGTTAATGGATATGTTGATTGGCTTGGCTTTGGATCTAATTCGAGTTGCACCTACCTCTACCACGTGCCATCCAATGAACTAGCAACCAACTCGCAATCCCCTAGATCCTCACGCATATCCTACCTTCCTCACGTCAATCCTTTAGGGAGCTCGAGTTTGGATCTTGTGGTATGTGGTGATTGGTTGTAAAACTCCCAAAGACGAGTTAGTACCTACCAAAATCCACTTGCCATCTCCATGCTAGCTCGCCCTTCCATTTGTCCCCATCACATGCTAGCTCGCCCTCCACATAAGCTCACGCCCTTGTCTTCCTAACTCGCCTTTCCTTGTTGTAACTTGGCCATTGGTTAACCTATTCAATCCTACCAAACACTAACTCGACTTTGATTGCTAATCACCTCTCCAAGCCACCATGTGATTGGATTCGACCTCATGCTCATTACTAATTCGACCTAGGGTTTAGGCTTAGGTTAGTAGAGTCTTTTACTATAAAGAGAGGCCCATTTGGGTTATTATCTCATGGAGACTTTGATGCAAGATTACTCTGCAAAAATTTGTAATATGCTTTGGCTTAATATTTTCAATAAAGATTTCGACTTTGGAGGTCCATGAGCTTTCAATCTTTGGTGTGAATTCATCTCTTGTTGAGGTGACATCTTCTCTAAACCCATCTCTTGATTATGCATAGTATTTGATCAGTGGCTAGCTTGTGAAGACTATTTTTAGTACAATAGAGTAACCATTTATAAATTTAAGTTGGTTATTTATGCATGGTTTATCAAGATCTAAATGGACATGAGTAGTTGGTTATACAAATTGTTGATCTAATCTTGATATTTCTAGCATACTAGCATTGTTGATCTCACTTGTTGGTTGAGTGGTTTGGGTTGTGATTAGGTGTTGCTTAAAGTGAAGAGGGGTAAGAGCTCGGTTGCATCAAACCCTTGTTCATTTTCAAGTTTTTTGGGCCTAACACTTTATGGTTGCAGGATCTACAATAATCTCAAGATCTTTAAATCTTAAGAAGGCTAGGAAGAGCTCTTCTCAGGTTTCTCATCAACCAAAAAATTATACTTTTAAAACCTTGTCACTAAAGGCTCTCTTCTTCTAGCCTTCTATTTTTCTCCTTGAGTTCCTTTTTCCTTTGAATTTGCTAGCCCTACTTGCTCTTTGGCCCTAGATCTATCCATCCCATTCCATTCGTTTTCCCTTCTCCATTCGTCCTCCTCCCTTTTGCACTCGTTTTTTCTCCTTTGGCATTCCTATCCCCATTCATCCTACTTCATCCTACTCTATCCTAGTTTTTTCCCTTACCATTCGTTTTTCCCCTTCAAGGGTTTCTCATCCAAGCCTTTGTCTTCTTTCTTCTCCCTTAGATCCATTCTCTTAGATCTCCCTTTCACCCTCTTGCTTTGCCCTTTCGTCCATCTTCTCAAGTGCCCTAAAAACCACACAAAAAAGCAAAAACGAATTGGATAAGTTAGTGTTTGTTAGAGTAGTTCAATTTGATTTGATAGATCTTAAATTATTGCATCTTGTAGATCATTGGCATACATTGAAAAGGTAGTTTAAAATCATACTAGATCTCATTCTAGCACTTGTTAAGTTTGCATCTAGTTTCCCTTTTTAAAGATAGAAAATTTTTCATAAAATTTTCCAAAATTTTTTAAGTCTTAGATCTCATTTCTAGCATTTTTAGAGCAACTTTGTTCGCTGATCCGTTTTGCCATAGTTAACATTTTATGACAAATTTTCATGCATTTTCCATCTTAGAGTTAAAATCTTAAATATAGACTCGAATAGTTTCGATTTCGATTTATTTTTTACTAATGATTAATGGGTGCCTTGTTTAGATATTCTTGAACTTGTGTAGGCCATTTGAGAGAGCAGTACTTGATAAGATCTTGAAACAAGAGGATCGAAGCAAAACAAAGTGAAGAAGCCATAAGAATGACAAAATTTTGATACACTTATCCTTTGTAATAACAAGTAGAATCTATATCTTCTTCAATATTTTTCCAAGTATCATCATTCTCGAAAGACCTTTCAAGGATTTTCCCTTGAGGCACTTGTACTTATCAAATAAAAGTTTTAAGTGGAGGAGGCCTCCACTTTTGGGTCTTCTTCCCCATTTGGGGAAGGGTGTTGGGTCTTGTGGTTGTTTTTAGCTTAGATTTACGTTTTTATGTTCTTAGTTTAAATTTTGTTTCAAATAAATTATCTTGATTATATTTCATATTTTACTTACCCCCATGCTTTCCCGAGTAGGGTCTTGAACCTGAAAGAGATTCTTGGGTAGCTTAGTTTAATTTTTATCATTATATTGTTTCTCTTCCAATCCTTGACCAGAGAATAGCTAACTTTGGGATCGTATCCCAAAGGCCACATAGTTTTGTGGTAGCTTCTTGCTCCCCCATCAACTTCTTGTGGACATCCAGCTAGCTGGAAGGTTTCCAGGATTGGTGGTTTCTAGTGGTTGATCCTGTTTCGGGGATCAATCCTACCTAGTAGATTAGAATTTGTATGGTAGAACACTAGTTTTAGTTTTATTTCATATTATTTGGCAAAGTAGTTGTTTTTTGAAGCATTAATTTATCTTTCAAGTTATCAAGTGGTTTCATCTTTCTCAAGTTATTTTACTGCTTTTCACAACACAACTGCTCTCGTTTGCTTAAAATAAACCAAAGTCTCTTGAACTTGGCCAAATCCAAGTCAAGAGCACCCTCTATCGGATGGCATTTTTAGTCTTGCATCATCCCCTGCATTAGGCATTGTTAATTTAGCAAGTCTCTTGAACTGTGGTCATAAGACCGAGTCAAGAGCGCTCTCTGTCGGAGAGTTGAACAAGGTTCTTTTAATAATAAAATTTTCCACTCACACTCCCCTAATTAATTTATCTTGGTTTGTCCTACACCCGTATGCTCTGCCAACCGGAAACGGTTGGGCTAGTACTCAGAAAGGTGGAAGACTTGATAATAACGATCGATAAATTTAACTAAAATTTTTACCCACAACCTCAACCAAGGCAAAATACTGTTCTTCCCGCGAGGGGTGGCGCCGGATTCCCACTGTCAGACTCAGGGGCGGTTCAAACATTGGACACCAATCCTTATCGAATCTGGGTGCTTCCGACATGTCATTCAGGGTTGCCAGTATCTTTCTTGGGTAGGGTTCTACCATCTCTTTGAACATCCTTGGTTTTAGCCCTAATAATCAAGACAATTAAAATTTTGAATTTACCAAGATAAGCTGCATAACATTCTCACGAATTTTCCATTTCAAGCACTTGTATCAAGTTTTCACTTTCACTTTTATTTTTGACTCCATAAGGCACTGGTCCTTCATTATATATTTTGCTTGCTTAAGTGAAAACATTGGAGTATTTGCTTATATTTACGTGAAGTGATTTGTTTACTGCCTAAGTGTATCTTTCATCTTATATTTGCAACGTGGATTGCGTTATCTTGTTAGATATTAAATTTTCATAATTGTCTCTCATTTATAAACTCCTAAAAAACACCCATCCGCATCACTACATCAAAAAAAAAAAACACTATAAAAACAAGAGCCTTAGTGAAACTCTCCTTTAGGGACTACCCCCCTTGGCTTTGTTAGGAGTTTGCCTAAACGAAGGAGCTGGGATTCAGGTGACAGTACCTGGCTCATTGCTTGCCCCCAAGGCCACACCTCTCTCACTTGTAGTGAAGAGACAGCTTTCGAAAGATTTCCGCTGCTGGTGTGCATATTGGCGGACAACATCTTTGGCGCCGTTGCCGGGGACAAATCTTTTTGTTCCTGGACGACCTTAGTTTTTTCTAGTTTGTTTTACCTTTTGATAGATTCTCATATCTATCTGGCGACTCCACTTCACCTTTTTACTTTGGTAGATTTTTAGTTTAATCACTCTCTGAAATTAGACTTGGATTCACCTGGCGACTCCACTGTCAGTTAACACATCAAGGTATTCAACTAGAAGAAATTCTGAAGGTTTGCTTAGTTTTATCCCTGAGCCTGAAAAGGTTTATAGGAGGAGACTAAACAAGCTTGCTTCTCGTAGAATTCTTGAAAATCTTAGATCCGAATCTATTTTAGACATCCACTCTTTATTTCAAGAAAATCTAGAAAATCAAACAATTTCTGAGAATAATAACTGTTTCCTTTCCACAATGGGTGAGTTCTTTACTCAACTCAACTTTACTCAGATACCAGGTCAACCTCACGATATTCCCGAGAAGGCTATTGATAAGATCACAAATTTCAATGGCACTGATGCCTCATTATCTGCTGAACAACATATTAGAAACTTCACCAAGTTGTGTAGTACTCATGTCAGGGGAGCTGATAAACATGAAGACGTTTACATGACTCTTTTTGCCTTATCCTTGGAGGGTAAGGCAGGGAATTGGTACGACAATCTACCTGACAATTCTTTTGCCACCATAGCAGCCTTCAAGACGGCCTTCCTCAACAAGTTTGGTTGCAGAAAAGAACCTAGACATTTAGTTGCATCTCTGACTAGTATGAAGAAGACTGAGAACGAAACTATGGATGAATTTAACACAAAATTCATGGAGTTGTCCAATTCCATTCCTGAAACCTATGTGCCTCCTGCGGCTTCTTTGTTGGACTACTACATAGAAGCATTAAGTGGCAAAGTCCAATACCAAATCAGGGACAAAGAACCAACCACCTTGCTTGATGCTCAAGCTTTGGCCGTAAAGATTGATAGGAACATGAAGTCTTCTGGAGAGTCAAACATCCAGGGATACTCTAGATCTCAACTGCTTTCAAAACCAACTGAGCATAAAGACAAGGAGCCTATGAAAGACTCTTATGAAAAGAAAATGATAGAAATATGTGAGAGAATGGAGAAAGCAGAACAGAAACATGTAAGTCAGATAAAAGAATTGCAAAACAAGATCATCAACATGGAAAGAGCACAGGTTCAACAGGTTCAACAGGTTCAACATACACAACCAGCTCCTAGAAATTTTCCTGCTAAACCTACTTGGCAAAGAAGACCTCCCAACCATGAACAGAGGCCTCCTCATCAACTAGAGGCTGCCAACATGGTTGAGCATGCCAAGCCCTTTTGTAGAGCATGCAAGGATTTCCATGAGGAATCTGGTTGCCATTATGCCTGTTTTGTTCAAGAGCATGGATATCCTGAGGGATGCGATCCTAGTACTTCATCAGACGAGCCTGTTTTTATCAACCATGTGGGAAATGATTATGAGAACCTTGATATGACTCGAACCAACCAGGGTTATCAGCAGATTGACTACATGACTCAACTTTATGGAGAGATGCCACCTAATATCAATAACAGCCAGAGATTCAAGGGAAACACTTATCAAAAGAAGCCGAAGGAGGGACCTTCTAATCAAAACACTCCTAAGGTAACAGTTCCTCACATTGCTCCAAGAATAAACATTGAAAAGGGACCATCTATTGATTTAAATTTTGATTTAAGTAATTGGTTGTCCAACACCAAAGTTCCAGTCCCAGTACTTGAACTATGCAAACTTCCTGGTCAGAGAGAGAAACTGTTAAAACTGTTTGAGCCTCATGCAAATAATATTCCCCCTCATACTCCTAAACCTATAGATTCTGAAAAGCCCCTTGCTGTTCCTCATCCCATTGCATCTGAAAAGCAACCTCCACCTGCAAAGTGCCCTACCCCTTGTTGGCCTGATTTTATGAATCAGAGCCAATAAAGAGGTTCTATCCACACAATCAACTTAAAGCAGTATCCGGTGTGTTTAAATTGACAAGACCTCGCAGGTTATGGTCCTGCTACCAGCTAGTTTGTCTCTTAAGGAAACCTGAAAACTAGCAAAATTTAACCTATTCTAATGTTTATCCTATCTATATATTTACAAATGTCCTAAAGCTGCTTTCGGAAAGAAAGACTTCTCTTTTTGTGAAATTTTCTAAATATAAAAGCTTAATTACAGTATGCAGAATGATTTAACAATGCAAAAAAATAAATAAATAAATAAATTTTAAAACTAATCTATCTATCCTATTTAACCCTATCTCAGCTGAGAGCAGATTTGAAACTAAGATTAATCATTAATCTTATAACAGAAAATTGAAGTATGATATAAACCAAACATGTTTAAATTATAACAACAATTGCTCTGCTATATAGAAATGGAATTGAGTTTCAACCTAAAAGACACAGTCAAATTTCAGTTCCAGAAATGATTAATAATTATTGTTCAAGACAGTCATTCAAATTTGAGATAATGTTTATCTAAAATTCACCATTAACATATAGATGAAACTTTAAATAAACAAAAAGTTATATCATTCAAGCTAATGTTTATAGTGAACACACTAATGAACAAACCACGATGACATATGCATTCAATAACTAATCTTGAGACGACAAAGTGAGAAATTGTTTAAACATGAGTATGACACAGCATACAGAGTTCGCATATAAACAGAAGATGACAAACTGAAATATAGGTATATATAAAACCCAAAAATGAATACCATTCACAGCATCATTCGTAGATATCCAGTATTATCCACAACAGAGCTTCAGCTTCAAGTTTGAAGTAATACTAGCAATAGAATATATTTCAAGAAGTTTTCTTCTACACTTCATCCATGCCGAGTTCATCAAAAATCTTCCTTCATATACTAGTGAGAGTCGGTTTTTGCTATAAATGTTGCACGCAACATTATAGGAAATTACTTAACCGTAAAAGCATCTAATTACACCAAATACTAAAAATAGAATCGACTAGCCTGAGTCGAGGCATCTCAGAACATTCTTGGCCATTCAGAATACTCCAACTTGTAACAGATCAGCTATACTTTCATGCCAACGCATCCACCATATCCTGCATTCCTGGAAGAAAGCGGTGATAAAACCCTCCTGCATTAAATTCAATAAATACATCATATCAGAAACGATTTAACACAGTTAACCGAAATATTAAAACAAAATTATAAATGCATGCCTGTAAAATCTCCGATTTTACAGACATGCTAAATCAAAATAATCGTTACCTGTCAACAAGGGAAAGAACTATTAGGCTTCATTATGAATAGCGACTACTCTTCTAGCTTCGGCCAATTTAGCTTTCAACCTGATGATTTTGACATTTTGTTTTTCAATTCGTTCCAAAAGCATCTGGTTTGTTTTTAATATGGATTTCTTAGATTTCTTGAATTGATTCTTTTTCACGTTGGCCTTTTTCCACCTGTCAATCCATTCTAACAATTCTTTCTTGAACGTTTTATTCTCTTCTTCCAACAAGACCGTATACTGTTTGCGTTTTCCTCTAGACTCTGCTTTTTTATCCTGATAGATATTTCCTAATACCTGCTGTAGGGTTTCGTCTTCGCTAGCTACGTGAGGAGAACGAGGACTATCACAATGCTGATTGTGTGATGGTTCCAATTGTACAGTGTCAACATCTATTTCTAGTTGATTACCCTCGACCTCACCTGATGGCACATCATTCCCCTGGACAGTGGTGGAATTCCCTACACCCATTGCGCTAGGGACAGGTATCGGAATATCATCCTCAATATCTACAACTGCGGGTTCGGCAACAGTAGATTTGGAAGTCTGTGGATCAGACTTATACCTTGGAGTAGAATGACGACTATGCATGCTTCTGGTGATTCTACGTGAAGATGATAAGTTTCCAACCTTCGACCCTTCCTTATCACAACAAACCTGAGCCAAATGGTTCAGCTTATGCATAGAAATTTTATGACATTCAGCAGGTTTATCAATTTCGTCTTCGGCTGAACCTTCTTTTAATTTTACAGGGTTTCCATCATTATTATCGGGTTGTGATTCATTTAAAATTTCCCTAGAACTGCAAGGAACTGAAACCCTATCATCATCTTTATCTACCTCATCGTCTACAGACGTGCTTATGGCCTCTGGTTCATTATCCTCTGAGCTATCATCCTCAGGATCTATGATTTTTCGTTTCCTACGAGCTCGAGGAGACGAATTAGGCCAATGTTGTGTTGGCCCCAATTTACAATCGACTAGGAATTCATCCCACGACCGACCTTTTGCGGATAATTGAAATTGCAGTAAAATTTTAATCAGTCCATGGCGACACAGACTATTATCAGGGTTATTAAAGTTCCTTACAGACTGTGACATTTTCTTCAGGCTTTGCCACAAATAGAAGGGCAAATTAAGTTTATAACCCTTAACCGCTAACAACAACCGTAAATGATACAAATGCAAATGGGAAAAACGTCCACAACAGGTTACGTATCTTACCAAGATTTCATAGTAAGCTCTCCACTCGGGCTTGAGAAATTTTACAGGCACGCCTACTCTCAATTTCGTTTTATCTGGTAAAGGCGTAAACAAAGCCAAACACTTCTTCTTATCCACCATAAGGCCTTTAAACCAACGTTCTCCCACCTGGGGAAGTTTCGTGGCTTCAGCGATTTTGTCTTCATTGATAACAAACTCAACACCCCCAATTCGCACCCTGTCATTTTTAAAACCCATTGCAAACATCCTAGTAATCTCCACATGATGACCATCAAAGCTTTGAAAGAAATGCGTCCATCCCATTTTCTCGAATTTCTGGGCAACCTCCTGATTAGCTTCAATAATTTCATACCCTGAGATTTCAAAACGATTCAGAGGAGACATGATTTCTTCAGCACTGTCTGGGCTTAGCCGTGGAATGAAAGGGAAAGTGAAAACAGAGGGAATAGGTATCCCCACACACGACATGCTAGAAAAGACTTCACATGCTCGAAATCTGATCAAAATCAAATCTCCGAACCTACCATTTTAGTGGGATGGTGATAAATATTACAACTTTCATGCTACACCCTGGCTTATGCTAACTTATCTGCGTTTTGACCCTGCCAAGTAGTGACCACTACTTAACTTAATGAAACAGCGATACGAAGACTGCTTAACTTGGCGAACCAGCGATATGACAACTGATATAACCATTATTAAGATCATTGATTATTGACAGTGGTTCATTATTAATAGGTACGATGGCGTAGTTCGTAATGAGTGTTAGCAATTAACACTGTCAACATGGTTTTACCAAATGCATACAATTGTCGAGTCTGTCAAGTGGTGAAGGCCACGTTTCCATGCCAGCTCACCGATCCAAAGGTTTATCAATTTAACCGTTGATTTAGCGCATGGTTAGTTCATCCAACGATCATCATGATTCTATGATATTACGTCGTGACGTGAAGAAGCATAGATTGCGTTTTAAGGTTGAGTAGGTATTAATCAAATGGCCAGCTTGGTGTTTATTTTATTTATATGTACAAACTATATATATACAACACTAAGTCGAAACCTTTATACATGGTATTAACACACTATAGTATGTATCATTACATAGGGTATTTACCATATGGGAAACGCTTCCTATATAAACCATCATTTATCGATTAAGTATGATATTGACAAAATTTATGATAGGATATTACTTATGATATTAGATTCCCAAATTCACTTTAGTCTTGAGACTAATAATACCCTAAACAATGAGTTTTATGATATTTCTTTGACACAAACCCTTAAGTCACATAAACTCTTTTCAATATTTTAAACAATTTTCAATGAGAATTTACGAAACTTATCAATCCTTCATTCGAAAGCCAAGTTCTATGATCAAGTCCCTATCACCTTTTAGAGTCATTAATTACTTTTTCTTTGATTAAGAGCACCTTCAGAATCAAAGATTCTGAAGGAGCTCTATATAAATTTTAATTCATTTATCACATAAAGGACTGATCTCTCTTCACTTTGTCAAGAAGTGAAGAGGTTGTTGCTTGCTGCCAACAAATGGCGACGACCTGGGAGAACCAGTTATCTCTGCTTAAAACAAGATGATTAAAACGAAATCTTAGAAACCTGTTAAAGATAATCAAAATCCTTTATTCATATCAAACCTTTATTTATTCAGATTCATAAGTATAACCCAGAAATTTTTCATTTTTTGAAACAAACATATGATTAGAGATAAGCTTACAGATATCATTATCAAAACCAGTGCTTCTTAGTAAGGATGATCTTACCATCAGCCTCGAATACCTTCCCTCTGAAAACTATCTAGAACCTGTTCCTTGGTTTAGTAATTTCTTGTTTCTTGCTTTGCTGTTCTTTTCTTTTAAATGATAATTCTGTCTGAAGACTACTACCTGGGTTTGGTGTCCCAACGTGATAGTATCATTCACGAGAGTTGTCTGAAATAAGCAGGCCGACTCGTGATGAGATCTCCTGTCTTTTAATTTAAAATCAAAAGCCATCACCCTGGTGATCAGAAATGAAGTTATTCCAGGCAACACTGATGATCATGATTAGGTCGGCTCATTACTGAGACCTCCTATTCTTCAGGAAAAAGTTATGTTTTATTGGGATTTTCATTGATTTTGTTTTAACTAAAATGAGAGATCATTACCCAGCATGGTAACCAAATAGTAATGTCAGTCATAAATACCACCAGAAAATGAATCAGCTGGCTCGTGATGAGACCCCTTATCTCTTGGTTTTAAGACCAAAAGCCATTACTAGTTTCCTAATAATGTCATACCAGAGATATTTATGATTCTGATCAGACCGGCTCATTACTGAGACCTTCCGTCTCTCACTTTAGCTTGTTATTAGCTGGAACAGATGCTAGACAGTCTTCAAATGACAAAAGTTTTCTAAACCAATGATAAAAATCTGTAAAATTTTTTCAAAAGCACGGGCTTTGAGAAAGATATATAATAAACTACCCTTATTTAAGAAAATAACCAGATGAAAGAAAAATCCGGGAAACACTTATAAATAGAACTAACGAAGATTTTTTACAAACTCAAGAAATTTTGATCAACCCGAACAACTTTAAAAGATTTCAGTTCAAGTCAAAATTTTCAAGACTGATGAGAAAACTGATCTTATTGATATATATTAATTACAATTGTTAATCACATATTTCTGTTTTGAGGACTAGTTATATACATGAATTTTAACAACCTGAAATATCTGATATTGACAGATATTGACTCATATACAGTTTGCTAGTGTATATACAAAAATATAAAAACTATTTATAAACAGCGAATAAGTATATACAATTTAGACAGCAATTATTAACAGAAATATTTCTTAAGAATCAGTCCGTTCACAGGGAATGTCTCGGACTGTCCTTCAAGTGTTTGCAATCGGAAGGTACTTGGACCTATTTTTTCAGAAATAACAAAGGGGCCTAACCAAAGTTTTTGAAACTTAGTATGACTACCCTTAACTTCATGAGCTTTATCCCATTTTAAGACCAAGTCTCCCACCTGGAATTCACGATCAGAACTAAATGATTGGTCAAACCACGACTTAACAATCTGTTGATGTTTGTTAAAGTGTTGTTTTGACTGTTCTCTTTCTTCTTCTAATTTTAATAATGCATTAATTCTTTTCTCTATTGCTGGGCATTCTTCTTCTTGGACAGACTGAGCTAACTGTAATGAAGGTAAAAATAAATTTGGTGGAAGAATAGCTTCAGTCCCATACACTAAGAAAAATGGTGAATTACCTATTGCAACCTTTGGAGTTACTCTGTCTGCCCAGAGATCATTAACCAATTCTGTATGCCAATTCCTATGGTGAACTGAAACAGTTCTTTTAAGAATTTTCAATAAATTTTTATTTGTTGATTCAGCCAGACCATTCCCATGAGGATGGTAATTAGCTGAATACCTGATTCTTATTCCTTTTTCTAAAGCGAACTGACTTAATTCAATTGATGAAAAATATGATGCATTATCAAAAACCAAAGAATCGGGAACACCAAATCTTGTTATGATAAAGAAATCCAGAAATAATATAACTTGGTTAGTATTCACAACCTTCAATGGTGCAGCCTCAGCCCAACGAGTGAAATAATCAGTTGCAGTTATTATGTACTTGTGTCGCATTGATGAGGGAGGGTTTATTGGACCTATTATATCGATACCCCACTGCTGAAAAGGTCTTTCAGCTGAAACAGGTTGTAAAGGAAAAGCAGATTTTTTAACTTTTCCTGCGGCAAGTTGACACTCTTGACACCTTCTAACGAAAGTATAAGAATCTCGAAACAAGGTAGGCCAATAATAACCAGCCCTAAGAATTTTATGGGCTGTGGTTTCTCCACCAAAATGACCTCCCGCTGGTCCAGAATGCAATTCTTTCAGAATTGTTTCTGTTTCATCTTTATCCAAACACCGGAGGTATACCCCATCTGAATTTCTTCGAAAAAGGACATTATCTATTAATAAGTACGGGGTAGATTTCAATCTTAGTGCTCTTTTCTTCCTTGGATCTAAGTAATCAGGGGCAGTCCCTGTTTCCAGAAGTACTCGTATGTCTGTGTACCAGGAATCTTGAGGTGGTGGATAAAAATAAATTTCTCTAGTAAGTAAATCTTCATCAATGACAATTTCGGTTTTATCATCAGACAAATGAGCAGCTTCAGCAGCTAGTTTACACAATCCTTGCCCTTTAACTATTGTTGATGGTTTGATTTCTAGGTCATACTCTTGGAGAGCTGTCATCCAAGGTGCCCTTTTTTCTCCTAAATCCTTCTGTACCAACAAATTTCTTACTGAAGAATAAGGTACAATTACTTTCGTTTTGGATTTTAACAAGTAAGGACGAAAATGTTTTACCGCTTTAAAAACAGCATAAGCTTGTTTATCCACTTCATGATAGTTTAATTCAGCACCTTTGAAATTTGAACTCATGAATGAAATTGGAACCTCATTATTTTGTTGGTTTAATTGAGTTAACACTGTTGCATACGCAATATCAGAAGCGAATGTATAGAATATAAAATCCTTGTTAAAATCTGGACTTAGAAGACTAGGAGCTTCTGAAATAGCTTCTAAAATTTTCTGAAAAGATTCTTTTTCAGTTTGTCCCCAACTAAACACAGCATCCTTTTTAATCATTTTCTGCAAAGGACGAACAGTCTCTGAAAAACTAGGGATGAATCTCCTGACAAAATTAATTTTCCCTAAGAATGACTGCATTCCTTTCTTGCTGGAAGGGAAAGTAATCTTTGAAATAGCTTGTGTTCTTTCCGGGTCAATCATGATTCCATGTTTTGATACTACACATCCTAACAAGATACCTTCTGAAACAGCAAATATTGTTTTCTTAGGATTTAAAGATATTCCAAATTTTCTACATCGTTCAAACACTTTTCTCAAATGGTTAAGATGATCAGGGCGATGTTTAGAATAAACAGTAACGTCGTCCAAATAAACAACGACTGAATGATTAATCAAACCTCTAAAGGCAATATCCATTGCTCGTTGAAATGTTGCTCCCGCATTGATTAATCCAAAGGGCATCTTACGGTATGCATACGTTCCCCATGGAGTTCTAAAAGCTGTTTTTAATTGATCATCCGGGGAGACTAATATTTGGTTGTACCCTGAGAAACCATCAAGGAGAGACAGTATCTCAGCCCCAGATACTTTCTGAAGAATTTGTTCCATGGGTGGAACTGGGTAGTTATCTTTTTCAGAAGCTTTATTTAAATTTCTAAAATCGACACATAATCGAATATCCCCATTTTTCTTTCTAACTGGAACTAAGTTTGCTACCCACTGAGTGTGTCTGACAGGAAAAATGATCCTGGCAGTTAGCAATTTATTCAATTCCTTTTTTATTGTTGGTTCTAATGATGGGTGATATTTTCTTAATTTCTGCTGAAAAGGTTTTGATTCTTGCTTAATTGGAATGATATGTTGCATGACTTGAGTATTAAATGTTTTTAAGTCATCATATGTCCACGCAAATATATCTTTAAACTCTTTAAATAATTTTATGAAAGCTGTTCTTTCTACAGGATCACAATCTATTCCTAGGTTTATAGTTTGGGGATTAGATTCCGTTCCCAAATTGATGGTTTCATGTTTCATGCAAGAGCTATTGGTTTTACAATTCGGAACTGATTTAAACTTATCCTGCAGATCAAAAAACTTTTCTAATCTCAATACTGAGTTGGGGACTGGTTTTACCTGTTCAAAAGCCTTCTCAACTGAACAAAAATCATTAATTACCGAAAAATCTCGTAAATTGTCGTCGTGAGTGATTTCATCTATCGCTGAATCTTTAAAAATTCCATCGTTTGTCAGAAAATGTAGTACCTGTGTATCATTATCAAACACACGCCAATTAAAAATGTTATCAGGTATGGAAGGTCTAAAAATTAATTCAACAGAAAAGAATTCTGGCGAAAATTTTTCTGAAGGAATCAATTTGGAAGCTACATTTGCCAATAAGTCTGCTTCTTGGTTTTGACTTCTAGGAACAGAATTTATATTAAATGCATCAAAATATGTAATAAGATTCCATACTTCCTTTTGATAACTTTGCAAATGTTCAGATAAACAATGAATGGAATTACGCACCTGTCTAACGATGATTTCTGAATCACCAAAGACCACAATCTCTTTGATGCCCAAATCGATTGCTTTTTTCAATCCTTGAATCAAAGCTTCATATTCAACCATATTATTTGTACAACTAAATTCTAGCCTACAGGCTATACAAGTCTTATTACCTTGAGGATCTATTAGCAGACAACCGGCGCCCGCTCCTTCCTTAGATTTTGCACCATCGAAATAAAGAGTCCAAATAGAATTATGTGCAATTACTTTGCTTTCTATGATATTAATATTTACATTATTTTCATCACCAATGGTCTCCTTAAGGGAACAGTTAGGAGAAATAACTGTTACATTACAAATCTCAGATTGCTGGCTGCTTACTGGAAGGAGAGAGTTTTCAGCTTTGAAATCTCCAAAACCTAACTCATACATGTAGTTTCCCATAATGGAATCAGAAAATAACACAGGTTCACTAGGATCATGTAATTCTGTAACAGTATGTTTCATGTACCTTTCTCTTTGTATCTTTATCTGATTTGCTTTTCCATTTTTTGGTAACCACAAGGTTGACCAATCAGTGGCAAAGAAACCATTTAGCTGTTGAGACCAATCCCTACTTAAGAACAGTCCATATGCATCAGGTATATCAGCGATTACGATATCTATGATTTGATAGACTGAAGGATTACAAGCAATCCTAACTAAGACATCTTTCATTTCTCCGACAACCTTCACATTTGTTCTATCTAATTGAGTTATTTGTGCATTGGATGGGACAAATTTGCCATTTAATTTCTTACACACAGATAAAGGCATAACATTGGAAGATGCTCCTGAATCTACCATGCAATTGTGGACATTTCTATTAAAAATTTCAAAGGTAAGTAAGAATGGAGGTGTAGTTGACTTAGAGTTCTTACCTATCAAAGAAGCTTTATCAGCTGATGTTTTCCCTTTATCAGTTGCTGTTGGATCATTGCCTAAACTGTTTGCAGCAACATTTTGTTTTGTATTAGGGATGATCGTGATTACCGCAGGATTGATAATAGGACTACCAGGCATTGGATAGATTTGGAGGAGATCGTACATACTAATGTTTGCACGTGTCTTCTTCAAATCTTCAATTATGTCATATTGTAAATCCAACTTTGGAGTGTTTTGAATGGTTTGGGTAGCCTTATTTGACTGAGTTTGTTTGTTCAGTTGTGAGTTATTATTATCAGTGTTTGAAGTTGAGCTTGAAGCACCGGGAGTATTTGCAATTGCTTTACTACGCGTATTATATGCGTGTTGTCCTGGGGGTGGGATTCTATTCTCATGTTTTTTCACAAAATTATCCCAGAAGTGTCCATTGATTTGTTGAGGTTCTTCTGATTCATCTTCATTTTCAGATTCTTCATCCTCTTTGTTCTGATTTATCTCTTGACTAGTTGTTTCAGATAAAGAGAGAACAGCTCGAATTGTGTTAAAGATCTCTTCATTAGCAGCTATATCTGGGGGTGCATTCTTATTGTTTGCGTTTGGGTTTGGTCTAAACTGATTTCTGAAGTAATCCCTAGAAGGGGAAGCTTCAGAACTAGTTTTTTTAAACCCAATAACTTCATTAGTTAACGTTCGAATAGCATTCTGTAGCTGTTCCACATCGAAAGCTTTATCTTTATCTGAACTAGATCTTTCTACTTTCTTTCGAGGAAAAGAATCAGTTTTACCACTCCTTTCTGGTTCATAAGACATAAAATCTTTTTCTACTTTAATTGCCTCATCAAATGTTTCTATCAGTGTTGTTTTTCCAGCTCTCTTAACAAACATTCCAGAATTCCTAGGTAAGGCTGATGTATAATTTTCGATGATTATATCTTCCGGTGGTTGAGAAGCAATTGGAATTTTATTTTTTAATGTTAGAAACCTTTGATTGAAGTCTTTAATCCTTTCTTTGGGTTCCATTTTAATTCTAGATAATTCTAGGGCTAAAAGAGCAGGTGTTTTATCTTCCCCAAATTTATCTAAAAATACTTTATTAAATTCCTCCCAGTTTGTAATAGATCCTTGTACTAATGAAAAATACCAGGTAGAGGCTCTTCCCTCAAAAGTGAGAGGAAATAATCGACAGACAACATCCTCATGCTGAACATTTAAGGTTTGAACAGCTAACATGAATTTATCAATATGCACCTCTGCTGGTTCTTTGTCATCTGGGTTAAACTTAGGAAGAATTTTATCTGAATGTTTTGGTAATGGGTGTTGTACCCCAGGAATTGCTACAGCAGCTGCCCTTAACCAAGGGAGCTGTGGATTGGGTGGAGGGGGTGGAGGATTACCTCCTCCTCCTGCATTTCCTGCCATTGGACTGCCTTGAGAACTAGAAGAACTCTCAGAATGAGAAGATCTTGGACTGTTAGGTGGTGACTCAGGAGGAGAAGGTGGCTGATCAGAACCACTTCCCGAAATTAACCTCCTTGTGGTATTGGTTTGTGTGATCTGTCTTTGATAACTTTCAGCTTGATGTTGAGGAGTATTATCAGTTATTTCCAAATTTTCTGTGACTATGGTCAATTGTGGGTTATGTCGCTGTTGTCTAGGAAGACCATAATCTATTGGAGTAATACCTAACTGATTTGCGTAAGCTCTAGTAAGGATATGTCTGGATTCTTCTAGAGTTTGAGCACTTTGTGCGGGAGTAAATGGAGAAGTAATAGGATCACGTTCAAGGATATTCCTTACAGTTTCACTAAGAGGTGATCTACTGATTTCCGAAGATTGTTGGCTGGTTGGAAATGTTTCATTAGTTTCACCTGCCATTACTTAATTCAGGCCCTCCTTCTAGCGCCATTTGTTGGCCTGATTTTATGAATCAGAGCCAATAAAGAGGTTCTATCCACACAATCAACTTAAAGCAGTATCCGGTGTGTTTAAATTGACAAGACCTCGCAGGTTATGGTCCTGCTACCAGCTAGTTTGTCTCTTAAGGAAACCTGAAAACTAGCAAAATTTAACCTATTCTAATGTTTATCCTATCTATATATTTACAAATGTCCTAAAGCTGCTTTCGGAAAGAAAGACTTCTCTTTTTGTGAAATTTTCTAAATATAAAAGCTTAATTACAGTATGCAGAATGATTTAACAATGCAAAAAAAAAAAAAAAAAAAAAAATTTAAAACTAATCTATCTATCCTATTTAACCCTATCTCAGCTGAGAGCAGATTTGAAACTAAGATTAATCATTAATCTTATAACAGAAAATTGAAGTATGATATAAACCAAACATGTTTAAATTATAACAACAATTGCTCTGCTATATAAAAATGGAATTGAGTTTCAACCTAAAAGACACAGTCAAATTTCAGTTCCAGAAATGATTAATAATTATTGTTCAAGACAGTCATTCAAATTTGAGATAATGTTTATCTAAAATTCACCATTAACATATAGATGAAACTTTAAATAAACAAAAAGTTATATCATTCAAGCTAATGTTTATAGTGAACACACTAATGAACAAACCACGATGACATATGCATTCAATAACTAATCTTGAGACGACAAAGTGAGAAATTGTTTAAACATGAGTATGACACAGCATACAGAGTTCGCATATAAACAGAAGATGACAAACTGAAATATAGGTATATATAAAACCCAAAAATGAATACCATTCACAGCATCATTCGTAGATATCCAGTATTATCCACAACAGAGCTTCAGCTTCAAGTTTGAAGTAATACTAGCAATAGAATATATTTCAAGAAGTTTTCTTCTACACTTCATCCATGCCGAGTTCATCAAAAATCTTCCTTCATATACTAGTGAGAGTCGGTTTTTGCTATAAATGTTGCACGCAACATTATAGGAAATTACTTAACCGTAAAAGCATCTAATTACACCAAATACTAAAAATAGAATCGACTAGCCTGAGTCGAGGCATCTCAGAACATTCTTGGCCATTCAGAATACTCCAACTTGTAACAGATCAGCTATACTTTCATGCCAACGCATCCACCATATCCTGCATTCCTGGAAGAAAGCGGTGATAAAACCCTCCTGCATTAAATTCAATAAATACATCATATCAGAAACGATTTAACACAGTTAACCGAAATATTAAAACAAAATTATAAATGCATGCCTGTAAAATCTCCGATTTTACAGACATGCTAAATCAAAATAATCGTAACCTGTCAACAAGGGAAAGAACTATTAGGCTTCATTATGAAGAGCGACTACTCTTCTAGCTTCGGCCAATTTAGCTTTCAACCTGATGATTTTGACATTTTGTTTTTCAATTCGTTCCAAAAGCATCTGGTTTGTTTTTAATATGGATTTCTTAGATTTCTTGAATTGATTCTTTTTCACGTTGGCCTTTTTCCACCTGTCAATCCATTCTAACAATTCTTTCTTGAACGTTTTATTCTCTTCTTCCAACAAGACCGTATACTGTTTGCGTTTTCCTCTAGACTCTGCTTTTTTATCCTGATAGATATTTCCTAATACCTGCTGTAGGGTTTCGTCTTCGCTAGCTACGTGAGGAGAACGAGGACTATCACAATGCTGATTGTGTGATGGTTCCAATTGTACAGTGTCAACATCTATTTCTAGTTGATTACCCTCGACCTCACCTGATGGCACATCATTCCCCTGGACAGTGGTGGAATTCCCTACACCCATTGCGCTAGGGACAGGTATCGGAATATCATCCTCAATATCTACAACTGCGGGTTCGGCAACAGTAGATTTGGAAGTCTGTGGATCAGACTTATACCTTGGAGTAGAATGACGACTATGCATGCTTCTGGTGATTCTACGTGAAGATGATAAGTTTCCAACCTTCGACCCTTCCTTATCACAACAAACCTGAGCCAAATGGTTCAGCTTATGCATAGAAATTTTATGACATTCAGCAGGTTTATCAATTTCGTCTTCGGCTGAACCTTCTTTTAATTTTACAGGGTTTCCATCATTATTATCGGGTTGTGATTCATTTAAAATTTCCCTAGAACTGCAAGGAACTGAAACCCTATCATCATCTTTATCTACCTCATCGTCTACAGACGTGCTTATGGCCTCTGGTTCATTATCCTCTGAGCTATCATCCTCAGGATCTATGATTTTTCGTTTCCTACGAGCTCGAGGAGACGAATTAGGCCAATGTTGTGTTGGCCCCAATTTACAATCGACTAGGAATTCATCCCACGACCGACCTTTTGCGGATAATTGAAATTGCAGTAAAATTTTAATCAGTCCATGGTGACACAGACTATTATCAGGGTTATTAAAGTTCCTTACAGACTGTGACATTTTCTTCAGGCTTTGCCACAAATAGAAGGGCAAATTAAGTTTATAACCCTTAACCGCTAACAACAACCGTAAATGATACAAATGCAAATGGGAAAAACGTCCACAACAGGTTACGTATCTTACCAAGATTTCATAGTAAGCTCTCCACTCGGGCTTGAGAAATTTTACAGGCACGCCTACTCTCAATTTCGTTTTATCTGGTAAAGGCGTAAACAAAGCCAAACACTTCTTCTTATCCACCATAAGGCCTTTAAACCAACGTTCTCCCACCTGGGGAAGTTTCGTGGCTTCAGCGATTTTGTCTTCATTGATAACAAACTCAACACCCCCAATTCGCACCCTGTCATTTTTAAAACCCATTGCAAACATCCTAGTAATCTCCACATGATGACCATCAAAGCTTTGAAAGAAATGCGTCCATCCCATTTTCTCGAATTTCTGGGCAACCTCCTGATTAGCTTCAATAATTTCATACCCTGAGATTTCAAAACGATTCAGAGGAGACATGATTTCTTCAGCACTGTCTGGGCTTAGCCGTGGAATGAAAGGGAAAGTGAAAACAGAGGGAATAGGTATCCCCACACACGACATGCTAGAAAAGACTTCACATGCTCTAAATCTGATCAAAATCAAATCTCTGAACCTACCATTTTAGTGGGATGGTGATAAATATTACAACTTTCATGCTACACCCTGGCTTATGCTAACTTATCTGCGTTTTGACCCTGCCAAGTAGTGACCACTACTTAACTTAATGAAACAGCGATACGAAGACTGCTTAACTTGGCGAACCAGCGATATGACAACTGATATAACCATTATTAAGATCATTGATTATTGACAGTGGTTCATTATTAATAGGTACGATGGCGTAGTTCGTAATGAGTGTTAGCAATTAACACTGTCAACATGGTTTTACCAAATGCATACAATTGTCGAGTCTGTCAAGTGGTGAAGGCCACGTTTCCATGCCAGCTCACCGATCCAAAGGTTTATCAATTTAACCGTTGATTTAGCGCATGGTTAGTTCATCCAACGATCATCATGATTCTATGATATTATGTCGTGACGTGAAGAAGCATAGATTGCGTTTTAAGGTTGAGTAGGTATTAATCAAATGGCCAGCTTTGTGTTTATTTTATTTATATGTACAAACTATATATATACAACACTAAGTCGAAACCTTTATACATGGTATTAACACACTATAGTATGTATCATTACATAGGGTATTTACCATATGGGAAACGCTTCCTATATAAACCATCATTTATCGATTAAGTATGATATTGACAAAATTTATGATAGGATATTACTTATGATATTAGATTCCCAAATTCACTTTAGTCTTGAGACTAATAATACCCTAAACAATGAGTTTTATGATATTTCTTTGACACAAACCCTTAAGTCACATAAACTCTTTTCAATATTTTAAACAATTTTCAATGAGAATTTACGAAACTTATCAATCCTTCATTCGAAAGCCAAGTTCTATGATCAAGTCCCTATCACCTTTTAGAGTCATTAATTACTTTTTCTTTGATTAAGAGCACCTTCAGAATCAAAGATTCTGAAGGAGCTCTATATAAATTTTAATTCATTTATCACATAAAGGACTGATCTCTCTTCACTTTGTCAAGAAGTGAAGAGGTTGTTGCTTGCTGCCAACACCCCTAAAAAGGTAGCTTTCGTAGAAACTAAAGAACAACCTTCAACGAGTTGTATGAATGATTATGGAGATCCCCCTATAGTCCTACATACCAGGGAAACAAGAAAAGAAGCTCACCCACCTTTCTACATATCATTGATGATAGGTGACCTTCTTCTACATAACTGTATGTTGGACTCAAGATCTGGTGCCAGCCTTATGACCAAGAAAGTCATGCAGCAACTGAACTTAAAGACCACCAGACCATATGGGAATGTTTGTGCTATGGACTCTAGACCTGTCGAAGTTGAGGGGATGATTCAGAATCAAACCGTCAGATTAGCCAAGTACCCAGACATCCATGTCACCATGGACATCCTAGTCATAGATGTGCCTGATAAGTGGGGTATGCTTTTATCTAGAAAGTGGGGTGCTTCCTTGGGTGGTTCATTACAATTAGATCTATCCTACGCAACTGTTCCTGCTTCAGAAGACACTCAGGTTAAACTACATTCAGAAAAGGAAAGGAGGTACCATGTTGAAAATCCCCACAAACCTTCAAATGAGTACATTTACAATTCAGATGACATGGGAACCCACCAGATCAATTCCACTTTCTTAGATCCAGTTCATAGGGAAATGAAAGACAAGAAAATTGATGGGCTGTGGAAAATGGAATTTGATGGAGCTTTTTCTAAAGCTGGCAAGGGTGCCGGTATAGTCTTAAGGTCACCTGAGGGTAAAATCTTCAATTTTGCATTTAGACTTGAGTTTGAAGCCACCAACAATGTTGCGGAGTATGAAGCACTCTTACTAGGCATAGAAATTGCTAAAGACATGAAGATCAAAATGCTTAGTATTAAGGGAGATTCTGATTTAGTGGTACAACAGATCAAGGGTAAATTTGCATGCCATTGCAAAAGGCTTAAGAGATATAGAAATGCAGTGTGGGACACCATGGAATATTTTGATGCTCTAAATATACAAGTAGTCCATAGAGAAGAAAACAGTATGGCAGATAGGTTAGCTGTTGCAACATCTACACTCCAGCCATCAGAGGAAATGTTGAAAGGAGAGTGTACACTTGAGATTAACTATAGACCATCTGTCCCAGATAACATGAACCATTGGCAGGTTTTTAAAGATGATGAACAAATTCTAAGGTTCATAAATAACTTAGATGAGTTTGCCAATTTCAATGTTAATGAACAGGAAGAAGGCAAGCAGTATAAAGATGAAAGCCAGCCCATGAACCCAATTTCACGTGGTTTCACTAAGTTAGAGAACATCTTTGATAGGCATGATGGGAAGAAGAACAACATTGACCAAATGAAGCCAGGGGATTACATTGAGGTTAACATCGGAACAGAAACAGATCCAAAAATCATAAAAATTGGAAAAGGAACGTCAGAAAAAGAAAGAAATGCACTAATAAACCTTGTCAGAGAGTTTAGAGATATATTTGCCTTTACTTATGACGAGTTAAAGGCCTATAGGGAAGATGTATTCCAACATACCATTCCCCTTAAACCGGAAATGCAAAATGCTAAGCCTTTTCGTCAGAAATTAAGGCAAATAAATCCTAAGTTGGCTCCAATTATCAAAAGAGAGCTAGAGAAGATGTTAGCAGCAGGCATTATAGCTCCTACCCGACACACTTCATGGTGCTCCAACCTAGTTGTCGTAAGAAAGAAGAATGGAAGTATCAGAATATGCATAGACTTCAGAAACCTAAACATGGCGTGCCAGAAAGACAACTACCCACTTCCCAACATGGAGACCCTCCTCCAACGGGTCACTGGATCTAATATGATGTCCATGCTTGATGGATTTTCAGGATACAACCAAGTTGTTATCAAAGAGGAGGATAAACATAAAACTACTTTTACAACACCTTGGGGAACCTTTGAGTATCTGAGAATGCCCTTTGGCCTTACAAATGCAGGAGCCACTTTCCAAAGGGCCATGGATTATGCTTTCAAGGAATTAATAGGAAAAATCATCGAAATTTACCAGGATGATTTAACCGTCTTTTCAAAGGAAAGATCCAGCCATGTTGATCACTTGAGAAAAGTCTTTGAAAGGTGCAGAGAATATGGTATTTCCCTAAATCCGGCAAAATCTGTGTTAGGTATTGAAGAGGGAAAACTCTTAGGGCATATCATAAACAAGGACGGGGTCAAGATTGACCCTGAAAGAGTTGAAGCCATTAAGAAAATACCTCTCCCAAAAAATGTGAAGGGTCTTCAATCTTTCAATGGACACATAAATTTTATCAGAAGGTTTATTCCAAACCTTGCAGAGTTGATGAAACCCATGCAGCGGTTGCTTAAAAAAGATGCTAAGTTTGTGTGGACTGATGATGGAAAAGAAGCCTTCAACACTATTAAAGATGCCATTACTAGGTCACCTGTGTTGGTCAGTCCAGATTATACCAAAGATTTCATGATTTTCTCTTTTGCTTCTGAGGATACTATAGCTGGGGTTTTGCTCCAAAAGAACTTCGAAGGGTTCGAGCAACCAATTGCATTCATGAGCAGGGCTTTACAAAATTCAGAATTAAAGTATACAATAATGGAAAAACAGGCCTATGCTTTGGTCAAATCTTTAAAACATTTCAGAACATACATTGGTTACAACAAAGTTATAGGTTATGTCCCCCATGCTGCAGTAAAAGACATCCTATCCCAACAGGATTGCTTAGGAACAAGAGGCACATGGGTCTCCAAGATCCAGGAATATGACTTGGAAATAAAACCTACCAAACTTATCAAAGGACAGGGCCTGGCCAAAATGTTGACCCAAAAGAATGAGGAAGCCATTGACATAAACTGCACTGATCAACCTGATTGCCCACGTATGACACCTGCCTTGCGGGAATTAGATATCCATTGGTATTCTGATGTTATATATTTCCTCTTACATATGACTTGCCCTGACCACCTTAAAGGACACAAACGAAGGGCATTAAGACTAAAAGCTGCTAGGTATTGTCTTACTCAAGAAGGCTTGGGTTGGAGAAGCCCTGATGGGGTTATCCTTAGATGTGTCCATGAACAAGATTCCAAAAAGATCTTGATTGACCTTCACTCAGGATTTTGTGGAGGACACTATGCAGCGAATACAACTGCTCACAAAATCCTTAGGGCTGGATATTATTGGCCAACCATATTTGCCGATGTGTACAAACATGTCAAGTTTTGCCAGGAATGTCAGCTATTCACAGGAAAGCCTAAATTGGCCGCCTTACCCCTCAACCCGGTTGTTGTCATTGCCCCCTTCCAGCAATGGGGCCTTGATTTTATTGGTAAATTTAAAGATAACTCTAGCAATGGATTTTGCTGGATTCTAACAGCAACTGATTACTTCACCAAGTGGGTTGAGGCTATTCCTACCAAGACAGCCACTGAGAAGGTTGTTATGAATTTTATTGAAGATAAAATCATCACTAGATTTGGTACCCCTTTGAAGATAACCACCGATAATGCCAAGGCTTTCAGTTCAACAGAAATGAATGATTTCTGTTTCAAATATGGCATTATTTTATCTCACTCTTCCGACTATTATCCACAAGGTAATGGCCTTGCTGAATCCTCAAACAAGAACCTGATGACTATCCTTAAGAAAACTGTTGGTGACAACAAAAAATCCTGGGATAGCAAGATCAAATATGCCCTTTGGGCGGACAGAATTACAAAGAAAAACTCCACTGGAAAGTCCCCCTTTGAACTTGTTTATGGCATCACAGCAATACTACCTCTTAGCATGCAGATCCCCATCTTCAGAATGCTAACTGATTATGACTCTGAGAAGTTAGAGTTGGAAGATAGGGCTAACCAAATCATCGAGCTTGATGAAAACAGAAGAAATTCCTTGGACAAAATGTTAAGACAAAAGGAGAGTATGAAAGCCACATTTGATAAGTCAGCCAAGCCAAGAGCCTTTCAAGAAGGAGACACTGTTCTATTATGGGACAAAAGAAGGGAAAAACCTGGGAAGCATGGGAAGTTCGACAGCCTTTGGAAAGGCCCCTTTATTATACGCTGCACAGTTGGAGATAATTCTTTCGGCCTCAACACTATGGAAGGAGAAATATTGCCTCTTCCTATAAATGGGCAACATTTGAAGCCCTTTTATCGGAACAACATACAAGATGACCAAGAGGCCATCTCAGGATCTCCCTAAACTCTTATCTTTGTACTTTATGTATCATTATTTTTGTATCATAGTGTATTTTTGTACTATAGTTCATATTTATGCTGAAAAAGAAAAGATTTCTATTTTTGTACTTTGAATTTGAAAAGAAAAAGCAAAAAATAGTTTCGTAGTTGTTATTTCATTTTGGCATTATTTATCATGTACATGGGAAACTAAGACACTTCTCTTTCTGTGCAGGAAAATGATATTCTGGGATTCTCGAACACCTTCTTTGACTCCTAGATCAAGCAAGTGTCCGTCCCGTAGTTGGAGCCAGATGTTATCAACTGATTTGTACAATAGTTGAAACCTTATTGAGCCGCCAGTGTTGGAACACATCAGTGTTCACTTCCAGAGTATCTGGGTTTCATTGTATTTGGGTCTAGCCAGTTTTGGCTAGCCAGTTTTGTTTTTGAGTCGACATGACCATGGCCCCATGGGGGTTTGTATCAGTGTGCTAGTAGGGTCTGAGTGGCTCGGTCTCCCATGACTGGATTAAACAACTAAGGTATTCGAGGGAGTTTTTTCACCGTCAGATTATACTTTGCTTCAGGCGAAATATAATCTCTTGGTTTTTCTCCCGCTTCCTCCAAAGCTGGAATGCCCGATTTTGGAAATTTGGCCATGGGGGGTTATTAGGGTCCAACTATAATGTATAAACCTACTAGACACTATTAGAATAGGTTTTGGTCATGTCCTAGGTCTCTAGGACCCCCAGAAAAAATTTCGAAAAAATTTTACCGGACGCGTCGGAATTGGGGTTTTTAATTATTTAATTATTTTTAAATTTTAATTAAATTTCTCTATAGTTTAAATAGAGAAATTTGAGTCTATAATATGTCAGTCATCCGGGGTCCGTTTTCAGTGTTTGATGGCTCGTTTCATAAGCCAAAAATCACACATGACCCGTGGAGCAACTAAACCCAACTTTCGGATGTCAATTCCGCCCCGTAATTAATATTTTCCCTGAAAAGTCATTTACAGAGAAATTATTAATTAAAATAATAAAATTGATTATTCTGGAGATAATCCAAATCTCTCCAAAATTAATCAATTTGATTAAAATAAAGGGCTAAATGACATGGCAATGAGCATTAAGGAAGATTCCAATCAACTCCAAGCCCATCCAGTCACTCAGCCAGTCACCAGCAAAGAACCTTCTTGAGGAAATTCGCCCTCCTTCATGGGAAAATCGAGTTTGTGATGTGGCAATGATTTAATGGTTTGTTGGATGGCATTTAAGCCAATGGTGGGCGCCTCCTTTAAACTAGCAATCAAATCCAAGCTTGGTGCTCTTCATGATTCGAGCCACACCCACTATCTACCATGTGTTGCCTTCACAACTAGCTCGCATGAGCATACCCCTCACGTCAATCCTTTAGGGATCCACGCTTTTCCTTTGTTGCTTGTTCATTGGTTAATGGATATGTTGATTGGCTTGGCTTTGGATCTAATTCGAGTTGCACCTACCTCTACCACGTGCCATCCAATGAACTAGCAACCAACTCGCAATCCCCTAGATCCTCACGCATATCCTACCTTCCTCACGTCAATCCTTTAGGGAGCTCGAGTTTGGATCTTGTGGTATGTGGTGATTGGTTGTAAAACTCCCAAAGACGAGTTAGTACCTACCAAAATCCACTTGCCATCTCCATGCTAGCTCGCCCTTCCATTTGTCCCCATCACATGCTAGCTCGCCCTCCACATAAGCTCACGCCCTTGTCTTCCTAACTCGCCTTTCCTTGTTGTAACTTGGCCATTGGTTAACCTATTCAATCCTACCAAACACTAACTCGACTTTGATTGCTAATCACCTCTCCAAGCCACCATGTGATTGGATTCGACCTCATGCTCATTACTAATTCGACCTAGGGTTTAGGCTTAGGTTAGTAGAGTCTTTTACTATAAAGAGAGGCCCATTTGGGTTATTATCTCATGGAGACTTTGATGCAAGATTACTCTGCAAAAATTTGTAATATGCTTTGGCTTAATATTTTCAATAAAGATTTCGACTTTGGAGGTCCATGAGCTTTCAATCTTTGGTGTGAATTCATCTCTTGTTGAGGTGACATCTTCTCTAAACCCATCTCTTGATTATGCATAGTATTTGATCAGTGGCTAGCTTGTGAAGACTATTTTTAGTACAATAGAGTAACCATTTATAAATTTAAGTTGGTTATTTATGCATGGTTTATCAAGATCTAAATGGACATGAGTAGTTGGTTATACAAATTGTTGATCTAATCTTGATATTTCTAGCATACTAGCATTGTTGATCTCACTTGTTGGTTGAGTGGTTTGGGTTGTGATTAGGTGTTGCTTAAAGTGAAGAGGGGTAAGAGCTCGGTTGCATCAAACCCTTGTTCATCTTCAAGTTTTTTGGGCCTAACACTTTATGGTTGCAGGATCTACAATAATCTCAAGATCTTTAAATCTTAAGAAGGCTAGGAAGAGCTCTTCTCAGGTTTCTCATCAACCAAAAAATTATACTTTTAAAACCTTGTCACTAAAGGCTCTCTTCTTCTAGCCTTCTATTTTTCTCCTTGAGTTCCTTTTTCCTTTGAATTTGCTAGCCCTACTTGCTCTTTGGCCCTAGATCTATCCATCCCATTCCATTCGTTTTCCCTTCTCCATTCGTCCTCCTCCCTTTTGCACTCGTTTTTTCTCCTTTGGCATTCCTATCCCCATTCATCCTACTTCATCCTACTCTATCCTAGTTTTTTCCCTTACCATTCATTTTTCCCCTTCAAGGGTTTCTCATCCAAGCCTTTGTCTTCTTTCTTCTCCCTTAGATCCATTCTCTTAGATCTCCCTTTCACCCTCTTGCTTTTCCCTTTCGTCCATCTTCTCAAGTGCCCTAAAAACCACACAAAAAAGCAAAAACGAATTGGATAAGTTAGTGTTTGTTAGAGTAGTTCAATTTGATTTGATAGATCTTAAATTATTGCATCTTGTAGATCATTGGCATACATTGAAAAGGTAGTTTAAAATCATACTAGATCTCATTCTAGCACTTGTTAAGTTTGCATCTAGTTTCCCTTTTTAAAGATAGAAAATTTTTCATAAAATTTTCCAAAAATTTTTAAGTCTTAGATCTCATTTCTAGCATTTTTAGAGCAACTTTGTTCGCTGGTCCGTTTTGCCATAGTTAACATTTTATGACAATTTTTCATGCATTTTCCATCTTAGAGTTAAAATCTTAAATATAGACTCGAATAGTTTCGATTTCGATTTATTTTTTACTAATGATTAATGGGTGCCTTGTTTAGATATTCTTGAACTTGTGTAGGCCATTTGAGAGAGAAGTACTTGATAAGATCTTGAAACAAGAGGATCGAAGCAAAACAAAGTGAAGAAGCCATAAGAATGACAAAATTTTGATACACTTATCCTTTGTAATAACAAGTAGAATCTATATCTTCTTCAATATTTTTCCAAGTATCATCATTCTCGAAAAACCTTTCAAGGATTTTCCCTCGAGGCACTTGTACTTATCAAATAAAAGTTTTAAGTGGAGGAGGCCTCCACTTTTGGGTCTTCTTCCCCATTTGGGGAAGGGTGTTGGGTCTTGTGGTTGTTTTTAGCTTAGATTTACGTTTTTATGTTCTTAGTTTAAATTTTGTTTCAAATAAATTATCTTGATTATATTTCATATTTTACTTACCCCCATGCTTTCCCGAGTAGGGTCTTGAACCTGAAAGAGATTCTTGGGTAGCTTAGTTTAATTTTTATCATTATATTGTTTCTCTTCCAATCCTTGACCAGAGAATAGCTAACTTTGGGATCGTATCCCAAAGGCCACATAGTTTTGTGGTAGCTTCTTGCTCCCCCATCAACTTCTTGTGGACATCCAGCTAGCTGGAAGGTTTCCAGGATTGGTGGTTTCTAGTGGTTGATCCTGTTTCGGGGATCAATCCTACCTAGTAGATTAGAATTTGTATGGTAGAACACTAGTTTTAGTTTTTTTTCATATTATTTGGCAAAGTAGTTGTTTTTTGAAGCATTAATTTATCTTTCAAGTTATCAAGTGGTTTCATCTTTCTCAAGTTATTTTACTGCTTTTCACAACACAACTGCTCTCGTTTGCTTAAAATAAACCAAAGTCTCTTGAACTTGGCCAAATCCAAGTCAAGAGCACCCTCTATCGGAGGGCATTTTTAGTCTTGCATCATCCCCTGCATTAGGCATTGTTAATTTAGCAAGTCTCTTGAACTGTGGTCATAAGACCGAGTCAAGAGCGCTCTCTGTCGGAGAGTTGAACAAGGTTCTTTTAATAATAAAATTTTCCACTCACACTCCCCTAATTAATTTATCTTGGTTTGTCCTACACCCGTATGCTCTGCCAACCGGAAACGGTTGGGCTAGTACTCAGAAAGGTGGAAGACTTGATAATAACGATCGATAAATTTAACTAAAATTTTTACCCACAACCTCAACCAAGGCAAAATACTGTTCTTCCCGCGAGGGGTGGCGCCGGATTCCCATTGTCAGACTCAGGGGCGGTTCAAACATTGGACACCAATCCTTATCGAATCTGGGTGCTTCCGACATGTCATTCAGGGTTGCCAGTATCTTTCTTGGGTAGGGTTCTACCATCTCTTTGAACATCCTTGGTTTTAGCCCTAATAATCAAGACAATTAAAATTTTGAATTTACCAAGATAAGCTGCATAACGTTCTCACGAATTTTCCATTTCAAGCACTTGTATCAAGTTTTCACTTTCACTTTTATTTTTGACTCCATAAGGCACTGGTCCTTCATTATATATTTTGCTTGCTTAAGTGAAAACATTGGAGTATTTGCTTATATTTACGTGAAGTGATTTGTTTACTGCCTAAGTGTATCTTTCATCTTATATTTGCAACGTGGATTGCGTTATCTTGTCAGATATTAAATTTTCATAATTGTCTCTCATTTATAAACTCCTAAAAAACACCCATCCGCATCACTACATCAAAAAAAAAAAACACTATAAAAACAAGAGCCTTAGTGAAACTCTCCTTTAGGGACTACCCCCCTTGGCTTCGTTAGGAGTTTGCCTAAACGGAGGAGCTGGGATTCAGGTGACAGTACGTGGCTCATTGCTTGCCCCCAAGGCCACACCTCTCTCACTTGTAGTGAAGAGACAGCTTTCGAAAGATTTCTGCTGCTGGTGTGCATATTGGCGGACAACACTCTCTAAACAACTTATCCATTTGTGAGACACCGCCATTCCCTGTGTTGTTGCTCATTCAGTATATACTATGGTGTGTATTCCCTTTCCCATATCCAAAGTGTCACAATGTAAAGTCAGTCAGACACCCTTTAGCCTAGCCATTTTATTTGAGCCTTCACCCTTCACTAGCAAATTGATCACAACTATGAAGTGAGTATGGTCCTGAAAGTCTAGTCTAAGTCATATAAATAATTAATGACAATATATATTTGGATTTAGATCGCCAGTAATGATTACTTTGTGTTATAATTGCTATTTGAATGAGTTGTAGAGCATGCATTAACCTTTGACACTTTGCAGCAGCTTCAGATGGTAGTTTGAGTTATATTGGGTCAATATTTACCTGGTCAAACCTAATTTGACCAAGGTCAATCCCAGGACATGAGATTATTGGACCTTATGATGACACAGGTAGATGATATATGGTCTATGTACATGTACATGATGGTTCTATGCATCAGATACAGGTTTATGATGATGATCTATGGTTTTCAACATTATTTGATCATTTACAGATTATTATTTTTCCACCTGTTTCGGTATATTGGATATATTATATGGTCATGCAGAGATCTATATGGTGTATGAGTACACATCTTGGATAGTTTTGGACCTTCTGAGTCCAATGAGATAGTCTATTTTCAGTTCTGGGCAATTATAGTGATGATTTAGTCTCAGTAGGCTGTCCTAGTGCAGTTTTGGTTTATTGGAGACCCTGTCAGAGCAGAGATGATTTTTATTTGGTTCACTAGGGCGCTAATGATGGAGGGGGTGGTCCAGCCACTCGTTTTTACCATATTAGCCCCCTTCCGGACACACTGGTGCCCTCATCTTGACAGCGCAGGCACTCCAGGAGGCAGTTTGGGGCAGGTACATTCTTCCCGAGACAGTTTTGGATTGGTAGAAATGGCTATAGAGGAATTCGATTTGGGCTACTGAGGCAAAGTTTTGGCATGGGATGATCAGTGATGATGAGTGGGATATCTTCCGCACCTTCTCCGGCAGTTTCAGCTTCATCGGGGCCCACATCCATCACTTATGGCACTTTCTGATGATTTCTGAGGTCTTTTGAGGCCTACGATTTGTCCATATAGGCACGATTTGGTATATTGATGACTATTTTATTATTATTGTGCTATGGGGATTGACCAAGGGTGGCTAAAATTACCCCTTGGAGCCACTATAAGCTTATTGTTATATTTTGTTATCATGATTTGGTGGGATCCCCTCTCTTAGGGCGATTTTATCCACTTATTGTTATATTTTATGGTTGATCCATGTATTTTATTGTTGAGCTCATCTCAACCATTGATTAGATCTTTTGATCTTTAAATCTTAGCCACTCATGTAAAAAGTGGTTAGGATTATGGTCTCTCTCCATCCTATTTAAGGGGAGAGCCTCTCATTGTAAAATCATCTAGAGATTTTTAGCTCTTGGCTCTTGGAATAAAATTTCTATCTTTTGGAGTACATGCTTGGGTTGGAGTGGATGTTGGTTGTTTTGATTGTAAATGCTTTTGTCCATTGCACTGGAGGATCTATTGTAGTTATCTTGCATATTTGCCATATCTTTTTACAAGTGGAGAAGACTTCTTCAACAAGTGCGAATTGGTGGGGAGGCTTGCCCTTCAAGCTTGGACGACGTTTTGGGTTAAACAGGGAGTGGTTTTGTCTTTGCACCAACTATTCTTTGCTTATCTCTTTCTTGCTTGTATCTACCTTCAACATGTTAAACTGATTGATGCTTTGCTCCTTGGTTTTGACAGGTTAGAGGGACACATATGTAGCTTGGAAAAATCGATTTGGCAAGAGGGCTTCAAAAATTCTCCATTTGATCTTTGGCAAAAGTAATCCTCATCTCAACTAGCATTCATCTCTTCATCCAGGTATGCTCCAAAGGTATGATCTTCTTCTTCTTTGAATCATCCATAATTTCTAGATCATAAAAACCTAATTAATCAAAACCCTCATTTTGGTTTTTCTTAGATCTACTTAGATCTAGCCTTTCTCTTGAAGAGATTTTAAAAACCCACCTCTATAGCATCCACCCCTAGTTGGATCTATAGTTTGGTGGTGATTGGGTTAAAATTGACACACTTTTCAAGGCAATAAAGCCCTCTTGAACCAAATCGCACTTCCTTGGAGAGGCTTGTTTGGTTAGATCTAGCACATGGGTAGGTGAGACCTCACTTGGTTTGCAATCTACACACTTGATAACCTACCCCTAGACTTTTACTTGGGTGATTTCTACCTTGTGGGCATCATTCCACATTTTAAGGGATTAAAACCCCCTTTTGAACTACTTGGCACCTTAAAACTCAGATCTAGTAAGATCTAACCCTTGGATTGACTTGATTTTCTAAATCCACATAGATGATTACCTAAGTTACTTGGATCCACAATTTGGTGGCCATTGGACTTGATTCGACACACCTTATCCACCTTTTAGCGCTCCTTGAACAAGGTCGCACTTCCTTGGGTGACTAAGTTTGCCCACTTCTAGGACTTGGGTAGTTGAGATTTCAGTGGATTTGGAACGGGGATACCTTGAAATCTATATCTAGAGTATCAGTTTGTGATGATATGCCTTGGGGGTAGCATTCCTTGTTTTAAGGGATTGTGGTCCACTTGGGTCATTTCATGAAATCCTAGATCTAGCAGATCCAACCACTCTATCTCAATTAGCCCACTTGTCTTGACCTCTATGTGTCCCAATCTACACTTTAACATATCTTTTGACTCCATTAACATATCCAACAAGGCACTAGTCCTCCTTAAGCAATTCGCACTCCTTGGGAATTGTGTCAAACCTTAGATCCGGTACATGGGTATTCCTAATTTCAACTTAGATCCATAGATCTACTCATTACATATCCTCTAGTGCCAATTGCATCCCTTAATTTCACCTTGTGGGTCCATATTAAGCCATTTCACATATCCCAAGAAAGTAGGACCCACTTGTGTAACACATGGTACCATATCTTATCATTATAACTAATCATGTGGCCTAAATCATACATTGGTTGAAACACTAATCATTCCTCAAACCACCTTCAACCATACTTTAATTTTTAGGTCCACTTTACCTTGCATTGGTTTCCGTAACTTACCATTTACTCATCCCTAGGAACCTTTGCTTGGGTCCAATCATCTTTGATTGGTTATAGGGTCTCCCCCTTGGTCTTGATTCATCTAGATCTAAAGTGAAGAGTGCCTCGGTTGACATGACTCCCACCTTGCATTGGGAACCATGGCATCTCTTGGGTCACCTCTTTAGTTGTCCATCTCCTCTACCATCCCGGATGGGATACCACTAGGGACAACTAAAAGTTGTGTGATAACAGGAACCAAATACTTCAGTGAAAGCTTCAGTGAGTTCTGTGACCAAAAGATGAGCCTGATCATGTACATGTTGAATTAGACCAATACATGGCCAGAGCAATTGCTGCAAGAATTTTTCATTGCAGCAAAAAATGTATGGTTCGTTCATTTATTAGCATTTTCCTTTCACCCTCCCCTACCTGTATTCAGGGTTGATAAACTCACAAATTTCGACTCTGTCTACATGGAGGACGCACTGCATGCTAGCATGAGGCAAGCAAAACAGGTTCCTGTCAAAGTTAGAATCATGGTGATGCCCAGATTTTATGTTCACAACAATTTAATAAAATGCAAGGTTTTATGCAGGTATATGAATTGACCTCCAATATTTTATGTCTTGGAACCAAGACCTTTTTCTTATCCCGAATTTGTTTATAATTGGTTCTGTATTTTTAGAGTCCATGAACATGATGTAATCATTAGGGTTTGTGGATTTATGAAGTTTTCATGGCTCTAGATGTGTGGAATATTTCAGGAAGATACTTTAGTTTATTTGAAAATGCTGTATATCATCCTTTGCACATGATTCATAGAATGAAGCATTTACAAAATAATCTTTTATATTTTCCTCTACATGGAAGTTGTTTGAGCCATGCTTTGCATTTGCAACATATTTCCGGTTTTGCTCAATACAAGTTGCATGCAAGTTGTATCATTCATAGCGCATTGCTTGATTCACAATAAAAACTTCAAGGATTAAGTTGGGGTGGAAAGAAGATTTCATACATCTCCATTTCTTGAAATTATTTATTCTAGATGTCATTTGCCTTTGACAACCAAAAGAAAAGGTTATTGTATATACACTTCCCCTCGAGATGAAAAAATCTATTAAGGAAAGCAATGTTAATGTCTGATTTGATGCCATTTTGAGCTTTATTGGGTTTAGAGTGCCAGATCCATTCTCCTACTTGTGTTCATTTTAACAAAGTTTCTTTAGAGTCTATATCTATCTTCTCTTTGTTCATAGCCCTTTCCAATAAGAGTTGTTTGTGGCTATTGGTGTAATAGTATAACTATGTTGCTGAGAGTGAAAATATAAGAGCATGGTCTTCTCAATCTTGTAATTGTTCCAGAGCTTGATGTTTACAATCCATAAAACACTATGTTAAGATTCTAATTTGATGGTTTCTGTGAAAACAAAATCATAGTATTCCTGAATTTCTATCACCTCAGATGACACGGAGGATACCTTTGGCACCACCGCCATTGGTATTTCCTCCCCCCTCCACCTACTAAAGGTTTGGAAAGTACATAATATATTTTGTTATTCTTTGAACACTCATTCTGTTATCATGAGTTGAATTTCTTTGTAATTGTTCTCATTTTATTTGCAAATAAATTTACTCCATGCATATGAGATCAGTCTACTTAGATTTCACCTTATTTCTGTGTATAAAGAATCAAGATACATTATGTGTGACTAACTTGATGCATTGTTTGTACAGATTGTGGTTCAATAGCTTGCACTCAACCATTGACTTCTACTCCTCCTAGTGCACCATGTGACTGTATATCCAATGCAAGTGGAGCTTGAGCTTGGGGTGGCACTTTATAATTTTTCCCATTGGTTTCAGTGTTGGCTGCATAAATAGCAGCAAGAACTTTCTTGAAACAAAGACAAGTAAGGATAATGGAAGCAAAGGTAGATGCCCAAGATCAAGAAAAGACAATTGTGATTCTTAATTTGGTACCACTCGGAGAAAAATTTGACAAAACAACTACATTTTTTATTTTTGAGAGATTTTGGCAAAAAAAGGTTATCATTAACATGACCATTTTTGGTGACTATTTGGTAATATTTGTTGCTTACCTAGGTATGTGATCCTTTTCTAGAATTTGGCAAGATGGTGTTAACTGTTGGAAATTTTATTAAAGGGTGCTAGCTCAATGGTAGAGCACCTGCCTTATAGGCAGGAGGTTGGTGGTTCGATTCCTCCGTACCCTATTTATATTCTGAAACCATTAAAAAGAGATAAATGACTAAAAAAAGACCAAAATGTGCATATAAATGACCACCAGTACAACATGAGAGATAAGTGACCCAAAAAATGACCAAAATATGCATATAAATCACCACTTTTGAGTTGACGATCACTGGTAGCAAATTAGCGGTCATTTATCACGTGACAAAAAATGTGGTCATTAAATGTGACAATTAATGACCAAATATATGACCAAATTAATGACCAAATATATGACCACAAGATAAGCTATAAATGACCAAGCTAAATATGACCACATTTTTGGTCGCGTGATATATGACCGCTAATTTGCTACTAGTAGTCACCAACTCAAAAGTGGTCATTTATATGCGGATTTTGGTCCTTTTTTTGGTCACTTATCTCTCATTTTGTACTAGTGATAACAATGCATCAGAGATTCAAATGTAATAGGTTTCCATTCGAATCCTCACAAAAGTAGGCTTATTAAAAATATGCAAAACCCCCCTAGGTGGAAAGTGTGCTTTCCAAGTCACTTCAAAGGCTCACGAATTTCTGAATTAGTGATCAGATGGTGATGTAGGGTGGAAAAACATGCTAAATCCAGAATTTGGAAGGAAGAAACATCATGGAGGATGAGTTGGCCAAAAAACAATAAAACTAGTCAACTAGCCTTTCACCTTTCACCAAAAAGTGGTAAAAAGCAGTAAAAAGCAGGTTTTTTCTATTCCAAGATTAGATAAAAATAGACAAAATCTTATCCGGAATCTTCAGAAATGTGCCCAAGTGACTTTAGGAAGCTTGTGGTCCACACCAAGATGACTTGTGGTCCACACAATGGGTATTTTAGCCGACTACCTAGTCTAACACTTGGGAATTAATAAAAAATGTTCAATAATGCTATCATAAGGTATTAAATGACATCGATGGGTTTAAAATATTCCAACATATTTGAGGACATATTAAATCTCAGATTTATCTCAATCTAGGATACTCCTTATTTAGTCACTAGAAACAGTAAGCTACAGTAGACTACTAATGAAGTGTTTGACGAAAACACTAAACCAACAGTTACAAAGATCAGAAAAATCAGTCTCTAAGCAAGAAAAGACAAATTGTTTGATGATAGTCTAGAACCAACAGACATAAACAGTCAACAAAGGTTAGCTCATATTTGCTTGGGACATTACATCCTTAAACCTACACTTTTCTAAGAGTATATCTGTATGTGTAGTAGACTTCACTGTGAACGATGACAAGTTACAAATCCTAATTCAATAAAAACAGGGACACGCATGATCTATGAGACCATCAGGTTCAACCTATACTAGACTGGTACATCCATCATGTTCTGCTCTAATTCAAAACCACGAAAAATTGACCTCATTTGTTTCAGGGTTGTTGTCCTCCGAAATGGCATGCGTGTCGTTTGAAAGCCCAAAATGCAACACACCAGCTGGAATGACAACTCTCTTAGGAGAGAGGCCAATGTCACCACACTCTTCTCCTCTTCGCTTCAGGTTGGCTCTTCTCCAACACTAGGGGGGTATCCCTAAAATAGGATCGCTAAGGCAGGTACAGTAACGGGCAAGGTGAATGGAAGAGGCTGCCTTAGAAAAACGGAAGTAACAAAAGATAGTTTTAGATGGGTGATGGAAAAGAAAGGAAGATCAATCCTCAGGGAAAGACCAGTGCTAGTATCAGAGAGGAGCGAATGGAGTCAAAGGAGAACTCTAAAAGGGCCTTGCTACCAGGTGAATGTAGTGACCAACTAAGAGCTCTTGCGCTCGAGGATACCTAAAAGCCACAAATCTTAAGAGAAAAGCATGGGTCAAATAAAGCTGTGCTAGATTGTTAGCCCTCCGTTTAAGTGATCCCAGCTTAAGAATCGAAAGTAAAGAGCTAAGAGAGGTATTGCCTCAGACAAAATGAAAAATGGCACACAAAGAAAAATGGCATACAAAGGGAAAAAAGAGCTCTAAATTTATCCAGAGAATCCCGTCATGATATTTTTCATTTAGTTCCGGGGAAGAAAACTCCCAAATTTTTCCATCCATACAATGAAGGAGGCAGGCTCCTTTTATAGGCCAAAAGGATCTCTTAAAAATTAATTAAAAAGCAGGAAAATAATAATAATAAAAAAAAAAAGGGAAAGAAAGTGGGTGAAGATCCACTTTTCTCCGGCGAAAACCCCCACTGAATTAGCTGTCTCCACAGCCACGCTGACTAGCCATCCCCACAGCCAGTTGTCAAACGATACCCACTAACTCGAAATCTGCCATTTCCAGCTTTTTAAATGGAATTGTCTGTTTAGGATACTCGTTGTATACTTATGAAATTCCATATGTCCATCTTTATAGTTACCTTCTGAAATCCGAGTAGGTAATTAACGCAATTTGGTGCCAGCTCTCCAAAACAGGTTTCAATTACACCGAGTGTCATTGTTTAACTTAACCTCGAGCTGACTGATAAGCTAGAGAAGAAAACGGAAATACTCCAAGTGTTAATGCTTCGGGCTCTATAACTCGAGAAGCAGTTCGAGTGGTGAAAAACCAAATGAGGTGATACGATGCCAAAAAAGTCGATCCAGAAATCAAAGGAATTTTCAAACACAAATTTCAAAAATCGGCTGCCATGGGGATGCTTGCAGACGTGAACTTTGGTTTTACTTCCGCTTGTGACGATTTGTTGAAACTCGAACGCATGATACAAACGGCGTGATAATGGCGTGCCCACCGATTAACGGATTGCCCCACTGATTTCTGTTGTGTGTGTCCTAACTCCTTTGGAACTCGAGCTCTGGCGTGAAGGCAACACTACTGCATCAAGAGCTCAGCGCCAATCGTGAAACAAACACGCTGTTATGACCAGTGGCTCACTCGAAATGGTGCGCACACATGCATCTACGAAATCAAAGGGGAAAGCGCAACCGGCCATGAATCGGGGTTAACAACTGCTTCAAAGCTTTAAGTGACAAAGACACTAGCCCCGAGCAGCTGTCACTCGGCAGAGTTGATCAAACCGGCTTCCGAGAAACCGCGAGGAAGTAAATCCGTGGAGAGACAGGCAGCTTCCGCGATCGTTTGCGTGTTGATCATATTGGTAAGCCCCGAGTTTTAGCGTTGAAGGAAAGCCTACATCAAAACTCTTCTATAATCCTCGAGCATCAAGTTTGAGAAATTCAAAGCCAATAGCACCATCCTGACGTGCATGGTCATTCACAAATCTGGCACTATTGCAGGCAATTTTAGCAACATTTGCTAAGCCTCGACAAAAAGATAAGGGTAGTAATTTATGATAACACGTTTATAACAGCTTCCTAATTTTCAAGCTTGTTCTCATCAGCCAGATGTGAGTGAAAAAGATA
This sequence comes from Larix kaempferi, assembly GCA_027924585.1. Classification (NCBI taxonomy): domain Eukaryota; kingdom Viridiplantae; phylum Streptophyta; class Pinopsida; order Pinales; family Pinaceae; genus Larix; species Larix kaempferi. The sequence continues at coordinate 9,065,208 of BSBM01000348.1, forward strand.
ATTTTCAGAATCTAAGTGCTCCTGATGAAGTAGAATTGCAATTAAATTCTTGTCCTGGTTAAAGCTTTCTGTTATTTCTCCCTTCTTTAAAGTATAGAAGAAATAATGAAACCCGTCACCAAAGGTGTTCCATTGAAAGGACCAGGTAAACCCAGCTGCTTCAAAAAGTGGACACCTGAAGTGTGGCTGGTCAAATGAAATTGAAATGAAGATGCCTACTGGTGTGAGAACCCTGTGAACACTTTTAAGCATTACATTCACCTTACTGACTGTCTCTGGATTTGGGTTCCAGGGATCATTACTATACACAAGCAGCACATCCATGGTCCCCTTTCTCAATGACACCGTCAAAACTTTCACTGTCAAAGGGTAGGTTTAGCATGTCCATCACTAGAACTTTTACACCATGAAATCCCTTCGCTGTCAAGCGCTTCTGCAATCTTTCCTATTGCAACTGGTGAAATATCTATACAAGTAATTTGTGTAGTCCCATCCTCATATAATCCATCGCACATTTGGGAACTGCCACAGCCACACTCCAACATTTAACTCTGCATCAATCCAAACCAAGTTGTTTCTCCTTAATCAAATCTGTAGCTGTGCCATTAGTATTTAATCCAGACTGTGAGTGCTTCTCAGATATTACAAGGCCATATTGATCAGATTAGAAACTGGGATACCACTACCAATGATCCATTCTTCTGCACTGTAGTGTCCTGCTGCACCTAGTGATCATAATTACGAGAACATGGGCATCTTATGCAGAGATCTTGACATTTATCTGCCCAGTTTTGATGGAAGGCAAGACAGTTTTTTAACACTCACTTCCTTCAGATGTTGCCATGCACTGCTGGATGTTCTTGTGATCTGAATTGTCTTCATGGAAACTGGCCACTGGGTCCTCCATTTCTTTACTGAGTGAAGCTTCATGAACATCTGTGTTATTTTTCAAACTATAGGCACTTTCTGGCAGCTTCCTCTGTTCCTCCAATGAATCCTCCAACCATAAATGACTTACAACTTGGCTTCCTTTTTGCTGGAGTACTTTTCTTTCTGCAGTTGTTAAGCTTACTAGAATTGACTTGAAAGTCACTGCATGCTCGACTGCTAGTTATAGATACTCCATGCATTAAAATTTCCAGCTTTAACCTTCTCAATGTGAGTTCTGAAATTGTTTGAGAATCTACATTTATGGAATGGATGACACAAACGCTTTATAACTGTACTTGCCAGACCAGCATTTAAACCATTTTCATTTTCAGCTGAATCAGCTATGGCATGATCTCCATGACTACTACTTAGAGCAGCACTTTTCTTAAAATGTTGCTGTCCAAGCTTTATGAACACAGCAAGCTTAGACCACTGGAATTCCTTCATTTCATTAAATGCCAGCGAGTGAAGTATCTTCCTCATTTGAGTTGAATTATCAATAAGGAGTTAGATTTTCCCAAGAACCCAACTCCAGGTGCAGCACTGTCTATCAGAGATTTGACGTTTGTCTTCAAGTGACCACCCATGCAAAATGGGAGGTAACAAGGGTAAAAGCTAGAAATAGGGATATATTGTATATCAAAGACAAACGTCAAATCTCTACCCTCTCCTCTGTTTCCTCTATATCTTCCTGCCATAAAATAATACTTAGGAATTAATTGAACCATAACTTCTCCACTGATTTTACCTAATCCAAAGGCGAAAGTTCCAGATAAGGACAAGGGTATCTGCTATAATAATCAATCAAGGTATAAATAAGCATATGCTATAATAATCGACTGAAGAATAAATAAGCATACAATCTTAAAGCCTTGCCTAGATTGGAAATACATGAATGAAAGGGTAGGCTCCAAAGACATATAGAGAATGATAGCATAGAGTTATGTTTCAGCCCTGTGCATTGCCTGGGAAATATATAATACAAGAAGAAAGAAAATAAAACTCACAATTTGTAAAAAAAGACACTAACATATATGTTTAAACATGCAATATTCTGCATGCACAAATATCCACAATAAATATTTTGCAGTAGTGTATATAATCTTGTCATATATGTCTTTGTTAACTTAATTAGGTAAACCACATAATCAACAATTTTTTTACACAGAGTCTGATTGGATTTTCTGCAAAACCAAGCACAAATCATTTGCTTGTAACATGGGGCGATCTCATCTGCTTCAACAAGGTCAGACTTTTGCAGTGGACTGTGTTCTGCACACAAAAATGCAAATTTGAGCTTTTAATGGAAGAGGCTAGCTTATTGACTAGCAGGACTATGACAAAATGAACAATTGGAAACTTTTGATTATGAGCTTCCTCTAAAGACCTGCTCATGACTTCATTTCAGTCAAATGGTGCTCTGTGAAATAACGTCACCAAATCTCCTAAACAAAGTCGGATACTTCAGTGTAGAAGCCGTTCATAATGACTGTAAAAATCTTGCAACTTCTCGCATGGTTGGACGGTGAGAAGGCTGTTCCCTTGAGCAAAATAGTGCAACCTCAAAGACCTTTCTTACAACCCCAAGATCTGTGCAGGTTGCTGCTACTTCTGGGTCAACAGTGTCCATGACACTAGAGTTGTCTACTTCAGATTGTATCTGCACTCAAATGCCCATGTCAAAAAAACATATCATATTTCTTTATTTTCTTAGTCCATGCAATACCTTCAGACAAACAAGCTCCATCATTGACAAAAACATATTTCCAACTGAAGTAGATTCACAGAATATAAATCTTAATATCTTACCAGCTGAAGCAAATTAGAGTCGTTATCCACAGCTTTCCTCCCTGTCAGTAGCTCCAAAAGAACAATGCCATAGCTGTACACATCAGATTTCTCATTAAGCCTCAATGTCCTTGCATATTGAGGGTCAATGTAACCAAAGGTACCCATAACATAGGTAGAGGCGTGGGTTTCAGCAGACGGGATACACTTGGCAATGCCAAAATCTGCTAAATGTGCTTCAAAGTCCTCATCTAAGAGGATGTTGGAAGTCTTTACATCTCTGTGAATAATGCGTGGGTTACAATCGTGATGCAGATATGCTAGAGCTTGTGCAGCTCCAAGAGCGATCCTTAGACGAGTGTTCCAGTCTAGCCTATTTGAAGATCCTACATAGAATAAGGATTGCTTAGATTCTCCAACTAGGCCATTCACAAACATTAACTATATATGAAAGGATGGTTAGAATCACTTGCTATCCTTCATGACCCTTGTACATCTAAATTTCTTAACAATTTTTGGCATCCATTTCTCTCACCATGTAAGATGTCCAACAAACTTCCATTAACCATGTAGTCATAGAACAACAAGTTGCCATGTGAAGAAAGACAGTATCCCTGCAAATTGACAAGGTTCCTATGCTTGATGCTTTGAACAGTCTTTAACTCGGTTTCAAGTGCATGCAAATTTTCTGGACGTTGTGTGTGCAATCTCTTAATGGCTATTGGCTTACGGTTCCTAAGAGCACATTTATAAACTCGGCTTGTAGCACCAGACCCAATTATATATTTCTCATTCAAATTTTCTGTGGTTCTCATTATATCTTCATACATGATTCCTTCCATGTCCATGCGGAACATTACCAACCTTGGACAACCTGGTCAGGACATAAATGCATTTTTTTAACAAGGGGCATAGATATTGCTGTTGAGATAATACTTTAATTCTCTGATTATGCAGAGAGATAAGAAATGAAGCACAATACCTTGATCCATTTCTCTTTCTGAACTTTCAGTAAATGGCTTAGGCCGATTTGAACAGTAAAGAGTTATTATAGTCACACACAATAATATCATTGAACCCAATGAGATGCAAATAATCACTGCTGTTGAGACAGAAACTGTACATATACACAATCAACACATTACACTTATAAATAAATATAACCTCAACGAAAATTTAATAAGAAAACAGAACTGATTCTAAAATTTAATTCTCCTTTCAGTTTTCACCTTTTGATTGTCTGGAGTATATCCTGCAATGTGATCCAATCCAATTGCCACAGAGACCTGGATTTCCAAAAAAGCTGAGGGAATAATCATTCCCATTAGATAAAATGCAAAAGCACACTAATATCAGGAAAGAATGCCGAACTTTATTTTTAAAAAATGGTTCAATTATATCTACACCTTTCTGGTGTAAACCTTGTAAAGTTATTTATGACAGGAATATCTCCAGACAAATTGTTGTTGGAGAGATTTCTGTAAAACAAATTTACCATTTCCAGTAGAAATCAGTACAGGGAGTAGAAATAGAAAGATTATTTATAAAGGAATTTCGGAATGGATTGAAGTAGAAATAGAGGTTGGTTGAGGCAATATCTTACAGTGTGGTAAGGCTGAAGCAGTTGGCCAACTGCAATGGCACCTCTCCTGATAGATTGTTGTTATTCAGTATCCTGTATATGTTCCATCTTCAGAGTTATTTTCCAAATTAATTGTGAATCTATCATGAAATTGTATTTTAGGGATCCTCCAAGGAACTTACAGTGAGATTAAATTCTGTAGCTCTCCAAGTTCTCGAGGAATAGGACCTGATAGTCGGTTGGCAGAAAGGTCTCTGCATTAAAAAGAGGCCACGCAATGTTACTATTTTCTTCAAGTGACTAAGGCATACAAAATAGACATGAGAGCACACAAGAATAAAATTCATTCTCAAGTCACATAAACCAGTACAAAGAACTTACATATCCATAATACTTATCAGGTTTCCAAATTCTGCTGGGAGAAACCCACTCAGATTATTTCCACTCAAGTTCCTTGAAATCATAATGCAGTAGAGACCATGAAATCAATATAACTCTCACCCATAAAACAAAACTTATGGCTTACTAATCTAAAAAAAATTCTACAAAGGAGGCTTACAATTTAAGAAGATGTTTCAAAATCCCAACAAATCTCGGAACAGGTCCAAAAATATTATTGTTAGAGAGGTCCCTAAATATTCACATCAGATCACAAATCAGTCAAAATATATGGGATCCTTTTAGAGCAATTTTGTTTTTACATATATTTTAAAAGGACCCATGAAAGCTTAACCGATACACTAGAATAACTCACAGTGTGTCCAGATTTATGTGCCCCAGTGACTCAGGAATCACTCCATTGATATTGTTTGAGGACAGATCTCTGTAAACCCACAACATAATGTCTCAGTCACTATGAATGTTCTTAATGTCATTCAATAGTTCCTTGTGTAATAGGTTAATTGAATTGACTATAGCCTATGAACACTTACAAATGTGTTAGTCTTTCAAGTTTTTGGAATATGGGAGGAATAGTTCCATTCAGATTGTTGCTATGAACATTGCTGCAAAGGACAAGTGAAAAAACTACCTCAATATTGTTAGATAATTTGGTATTATGTTCCATGATTTCTTCACTATGCTTGAAGGTTATACTACTTATAAAAAACTAAGAGCAATGCATGAACTGATGTTCTCTGGGATTGGACCTTCAAGTTGATTTCTAGCCAGATCTCTACCCCCAAAAAATATAACCTAGTATTGTTAAATACTTACAACAAAAGGCCACAATATATCAACGATCAATGCCTAGTGTATAATTAGGTTTCAAGATGTTTCGATCATTTTTGTGTCCACTTGTTGACAAATATATAGACACAGACTTACAAGTAAGTCAGCTTTTCCAACTTCCGCAACTCAGGTGGAATTTGTCCTGTAAGCTGATTGTCGGATAGTTGCCTGCATAGCCATATAAATAATGAGTACCAAAGAGATATTTCTTATCATGCATATCCAATTTCCATTTCTTGCATACTATTTACATGAATAAATATTTCATTCAAAACCTTACAGATAGTTGAGGTTTGTTAGGTTTCCCAATTCTGGTGGAATAGATCCTGTGAGATTATTACTAGACAAAAATCTGAGAAATACAAAGGAAAGAGAAAGAGAATCAACTTCTTGAAAAATGAACATGAAATAAGCTTATGGTCTAGATGTAGACTCACTTAATGACTATAACAGAACCATAGTGTACAATTCAAGCATTAACAATGAAAGCAACTTACATCTTTTCAGTGTATATCAAGTTGCCTAGGGTAGGAGGAATTGTTCCAGTAAGATGATTATCACTCAAATCCCTGTAATAAATAAATGTATAAGTGCAGTAAAAGCATAAACCATCATTTTATAATCAAATTTTTGGGTAACACAAACCATTGATCAATGAAGGAATAAATAATTCTTTCTGCAGAAGAAATATATTGCCAATATCCAAAAATATTCTGAGTTTTTATCGAGCTAGGTTTGGATGCATTTAGAGGGTAGAGAGGTTACTTTTAAACGGATTACAGGAAAATTTGGACAAGTTGAGATCAAACAGACAGTTTACTTACAGAATAGAAAGAGGCTGCATGATACCAATTGCTTCAGGAATCCTTCCTGTCAGTGTGTTTCCTTGTAGTGCCCTATGGAAACCATCTCAAAATCAGGCTATGACAACTTAAACAAAAACTTAATTCCATTGATTGAATGTACATACTTGCAACTAATTACAATACTGGGGCAACCTACATGATGTCATATTCCTAGCTATTCAACAAAATATTCTCAATGCTTATTCCTTTTGATTATAACATTATGCTGCAGATAACATAATGGATCAGTAATGGTATGGGATACTAGAATGCAGTTTAGTCCTTAACATTTAGTCTTACAAAGTATTCAATTGTAGAAATCCAATGTTGAAGGGAATCTCTCCTGTAAGTTGATTGTATGACAAATCCCTGATAAGAACACCAACTCCAATCCAACAAAAAATACATAAGTTACAAGTATGCACCACAAGAGTTTTTAATTATTTAAAGACCTCTTAGGAAACCAAAAAACGTACAAAATTTTAAAACTTTTACAATCACCGATGTTGTCAGGTATGGTCCCTGTCAAGTTGTTTTGCTGCACATCACTACATAACAGAGATCAAAGTCTTTTAAGATAAAAAACATTTGAGCTACCTCCAACAATCCTTTAGGTAAAATCCCTTAATGCACTAAAACTGCTATACCAAGATAGCATTTTAAACATAAATGCTCAAAAAAATCATATCTACTCTAGAAGATAAATGTATCATGACTTACAAGCACCACAAACTTGTCAACTGACACATGTCAGGGGAGAGAGTTCCAACAAAGAAGTTTTTTTCCAACAACCTGGAAATTATAAGAAAATGCTCATTTAGAAAGAAGCTACAAATTTAGTTTGCATAAAGAAGGCAATAACAGTACTAAATTACTTGAAAGATTCCTCCAAAACTATTGAATCGAGAACAAGGAAATGATAGCATAATTCACTTCAAAGGGAACAACGGTGATACACTCATAAAGGATTCAAAGACTTACAAAAATTGCAAAACTTCATTCCAATAGATGCGCCTAGGGATCTTCCCACTTAATTGATTATGTGCCAAATCCCTTAAGACAATATAAAAGCATTGTTAAATGAAAAAATCTCCACAGTTACACATCCTATACAATTCTGAAGTAAAATACTGCAAGGAGAATAGAATGGAAACTAACACTTCCCAACCTACAACATTTTTGAGTTTGGAAGCTTGTTTTGGCATTTTGTATCTCATGAAAAGTCATTGTTGGTTTTACATAATACTTACAATTTATCTTGAAAACAAGCAATATAAAAGCAATGTTAAATGGAAAAATCATTGTTAAATGAAAATATCTCCACAATTTACACATCCTATAAAATTCTGAAGTAAAATGCTGCAAGGAGAATAGAATGGAAACTAGCACTTCCCAACCTACAACATGTTTGAGTTTGGAAGCTTTTTTTGGTATCTTGTATCTCATGAAAAGGCATTGTTGGTTTTACATAATACTTACAATTTATCTTGAAAACAAGCAATATATTTATCTTGAACGAGAGATTGTGAGTGTTATCTTCTTCATAGTTGATGTTTGATTTTTAGGATCACATATACACATGACACATAAAAACACAGAAAATGTGGAGAGAATAATAAATGTAATTCATCAAATATTATGCTATGGCAATACAACATGGGAGCCCGAGATGGGCTACCCAGTGTATACAAATACCACTCTCTCATGTATCTCATGGTATATTGCATCATATATAGAACCCTAAGATAGTTAGTTCATCTAACTACCTAACACTAATCTTTTATGTTACTGTTACCACATTTCTATAGTTGGAAGCTACTACTCATTTTCGCAGACCAGATGACATTTCCCAACTAGTCCTTACACTTGATATGAGCACATCAGAGATCATTATTGGTGGATAATATTTATCAGTTTAGCTAGATTATTTAGGGGCAGCAGCAACGGGATCACCCTTCTCATATGGATCCCTCTTCACAACTTCTTTTGGGATATATGTTCATGCCTTGGTTCACTTTAAACAAAGCAGTCAGTTGGTGATGCCTTTCCTTTGCTATACAGTTTCAGTACAGACTGATTGCGGGGTCAACAACAGTTTCTGAGCAAGTATATGACTTGCAGTATAGCATGGATATGTTTTATTCGTATTAATAGACTGATTGTATTTGGTAGCATTTACATCGGTGATCATGGTTTGTATTGGTTTCCTAGTAAGACTTGCATTTGAAATAGTGAAGTGGCTTTGGTGTTAAGTTCTATTATCACATACATTGTAGCTGGAGCTACCATGATGCAGTCCTTATTTTTTTTAATCCATTGAGCCAGTCCTGTGGTTGAGATGAGCTTATTTTGAGGTGGTGATCTATATTTTGAGCCAACAATAGCAGTATGCCCCCTTGTCATGACTGAGTTTACATGACCCCATTAAGATGATCCCAGTACAACCATGGTCCATTCAGTGTTGAGTAGTCAGATGGTGATAATGTTTAGACGTAGATGTTCCAGGGATAGGTATAAGGTTGAGTAGAGGTATATATTTGTTGCATTTAGATGTTCCTGTTGCTCTATGTTTTATGTTATTTACTGTGACTATGCATGTTTACGGGTAATGGCATTCTGAGCTTCATGGTTTACAACCTGTGTTGTGAGTAGTTAGTGAGTCCCTAGTGTAAAGTCATTACCTATGCTTGCCTATATCCCCTACCTCACATGGAATTCGCCTTATTTTCTTTGATGGCATCACCTTTCACTTTCTCCATTCACCCGTTTCTTTCGTTTATTGGTTTATCCCGTCTTGCACTTTGACTAGTGACTTTGACTAGTGAAATCAAGGATCCCCCCACTTAGACCTCTTTGTCAGATATGACTCCATGTTTATCTTCTGTATCGGCTTTGGAGTGTGTGGCCTTTTGGTCACATGGTTGCTATCTTGTAGTCCTCAAAAGCAAGTACTCCTAACAAAAGTGTTGCTAAACACTAAAGCATCGGATTTTAAAAGTTATATCTAAATGGATGCAAAAGTCAGCAAAAAACAGTGTTGCTAAACACTACGTGAAAATGAAAGGTCTTCCGTAGCTGTTCTGTTGCCAAAGGACAATCACTCATCCTTTGTATGATGTAAGGTCGTTTGCACAAGGCAACAGGGTGGTCACTCCATTGCACCTATGGACAGTGGCAGGAAATGGAGGTCATACCGAGTCATTATCTGAGGCCCACAAGGCTATTCATGGGACCTGCCTTTGGAGGATGGCTAGCGAAGATCTTATGCTAAATGTTGAATGTCAATGTTAAATGTTAAAGTGTAAAAGATGACAAACAAATTAAATGCAAAGGTTGTTTGTCTAGAATCTTCAGGAAGTAGTCCAAGTGCTCTACCCATTTGTGAGGCACCGCCTTTCCCTTAGTGTTCTTTGTCTAACATACGTATGAGTGGTTTCTCCTTTTCCCTTATATTTGAGAGATCACAGTGTTGAAGTTACAAGTCCTTCCTATTACCTTAAGCCTTGTTTTCCACCTCACCCATCCCAACAGTCTGTCTAAGTCTGTGAGTGAGCATATGTAGGGAACTTCATGAAAAACTTGATGGTTTCTCTCACACAGGTTAATTTTTATTGGATTATATTAGCCACTGTCATGTATTTCATGTTATAGTCTATTTTCTAACATAAACTTGCGAGCATTGTTTATCTTACATGTATATAGGATCTTTCAGAGTACTGCTCTACCTTTAGTTTGTATATTTTGACTTGGTTAAATAATTCCCAAGGCAGTGACTATAGAGCTCCATATTGATTATTTGTGTTCCAAACACTCCAGCATACCTCCAACAGTTTCAGTTTGCAGCAAATAGTCATATTTTATGAGATACAATGGTTATTATCACTTTTTATTGCATTGGCCATTTTTATTACACATCAGTGATGTGCCTTCTTCACCTAGGGCGCCACAGGCTTGATGTGGGGTATGACAAGATATCATTACCATATTCCTATGCTTTGGGATTGATTTGTGTAGTCATTTTTTTGCACCAAGCACCTAGCAGTGAGTTATGGGCAATTTTATTTCTCCAAGTTGAGTTTACCGTCAGTTTTTATGACCATGGCTTCTATTGGGAAAATCGATTTGGCTATTGTGGGAAATGAAATGGCATGGGGATGATTTAGGATGATTTATTTTGTCTCTAGATGCATTTTTACATTGCTTGGTTTCGTCCGGATGGTTCTTCATGATGATATCATGTCCTAGAGAGGATGTCTTCCTTCCATGCGACGCACTTCATATATTGATCATTTCTACTATCATGCTATATTATTGTATTATTCTAAAAGGTTGATTCTTAGGGTGATTTATGCCCCTAGTGACCCGTTTACAACATTAGCCCATGATGTATCACATTGTTATATTATTTTGGCCCTTCCTAGGGAATCCTTGGGAAAAAGTGTGCCCCCCTCTTTTGACCTAGTATTTGATCCATGTAAATGAAAAATAAAAAGATCTCCACCGTTGATGATCTATGATGTATCTTTTAATCTCAACCACTTGTTTAAAAGAGGTTAGGGTTTTGGTCTTGTTTCCTATTAAGTTGTACTTAGTTGGATTTCAAGTGAGCTAGCAGAGTTTGAACAAGGATATTTGTTCATGATCAGAGTTCAGAAGTCCTTCAGGCCTTCTAGGCCCATTTTTATTTTTTTCCGCATGTTTATACCCCCTTGGGGGAGTTGTAATAAAGTGTGCTAGCATGGATTTTTTGTAAAGGACTTGGCCTTCCTGGAACCTAGACATGAAAAACAATTATTCCAAGGCGGTTTTTTTCCTTGTTAATTATGCACTGCTGAACAAGTTGTGTATAATTTTCGAGTTTTTCACCCGCTTCCACCAAAGCAGGAATGCCTGTCTTGGTGCTTAGGCCTTAGGTGGTTATTAAAGTTCACGTGTCAATGTATTTGGCCATTCTAGAAATCGAATTTGAGTCATATGGACATATGCTAGGTCCCCCTAAGTTTTTTTTTAATTTACGAGAAAAATTATTATTATTATTATTTTTTCCATAAAATTAGACCATTTTTTAATGGTTTAATTGGAAATTTTCAAATTGTAATAAAAGTGTGGTCTAGAGGCGGGTTTTGGCATGGGGATGCTCGTTTTCACACTCAGAGCATCCTCTTTACCCTAGAACCAACTTTTCCTATGTTTCAGGTGATTACATCATCACTTAGAGCATTTTTTCCTAAAGAGCCATCAAAATAGCAAATAAATGCTAATGATGCGACAAAATGCACCAAAGTTAAAAAAATATAAATAATAAAAAAACTAATGGGCATGTGCTAAATGAGTTGGCATTCCATCCCAAGTAAAAGGAGACTTGGTGATTTGAATAAAGCATGTGCTATAAGATCAAATCTTAGGCTAGCGATGTGATTTTTTTAGTGATGCGCCCTCATGCTTCACGTGAGAATTAATGAAGGGTGACTTTGTGAGGTGGAGGCTCCTTATTTATTGGTGGAGATTACAAAGAAGGAGGCGCCCACCTCATGGAGAGGTGGTGCCGTCTTATAGAATAGAGATCAAGCATATCCTCTAACTCAAGATTTGGGTTGCCATTTGTAACTATTCGCCCTCCCTCTTTGATGCGCCCTCCTCTCCCTAATGTGCAATAAAAGTGAGGCTCTCCTCCTTCTTCAGTATGAAGTGTGAAACCTCTGCTCCATTTGTAAACTCTTAGTTGAATATTGTTAATGAAATAAGGCTTTGGAGGTCTCAATTGTGTCTTCTTTCAAGTTGGATGAGCATTGCTTCATGTACTAGTTGAGGTAACTGTAGGATTAATTTTTGCATTTGTTCTTGCTTTGTTAGTCTTTAGCCTAATGTGATTAGTATTAATCAATAGGACTGAGTAGTGCTGTTTCAATGCTCATTCAAAATTTCCATATTAAAGATTTAGGATTTTGCATGCTTGTTTGTTTATGGGTATGCTCTCCTTATTTTCAATCTAGAGTTTTACTAAAAACTTTGACGAGTTTGTGCAAGTGTGAAGGGATTCATAGGTGCTTTGTTGGATTTTACAAGAGATCTTGCTTGCTTCTCTTATTCTCCAACTCTTTGTGAGAAACATAGTCCTTCTCGAGGCTACAAAAGTGATTCCATTGCCCATTTCTCAAAGGAGGCACTTCTTCACCTTCCTTTCTCAAATTTTCAAACAATCTTTCCGGTTACTTCCTCTTATGCTTTAGATCTGTTACCAACTATATTGTACAATAGTTGAACCTCCATTGAACCGCTAGTGTTTGTACATGATCAATGTTCACTTCCAGAGTATTAGGGGTTCAGTTTGTGGTGACTAGCCAGTTTTGTTTTTCTGCTGAAATGACCATGGCCCCACGGGGTTTGTAATAAGTGTACTAGTAGGGTTTTTGAGTGGCTCGGTTCCCCATGACTTGACTATCAACTAAGGCATTCCATGGAGCTTTTTGCCCTTGTCAATTATGCTTTACCTATAGCCGAGTAATAATCGACGAGGTTTTCTCTCGCTTCCTCCAAAGCTAGAATGCCCGATTTGGAAAGTCTGAGCCTTGGGGGGTTATTAGAGTCCAACTGATGTATATGAACCTACTAGACACCATGTATGTGTTAGATGGTCATTTCCTAGGTCCCTTGTCCATTTAAAACAATGTCCGAATTTTTTTTACTAGATGCATTGGACAAGTTTTATTTTTATTATTTTATTATTATTTTTTCCAAGTATTTAATTGGAAAAATTCATTTTGTAATATGTCAATTGTTTGGGAGTGGATTTCAAAGATTGGAGGCCTAATTCCTATGCCAAAAATCATATTTGAACCCCAAACCCACTTAGCCTAAGTTTCAGATAATCATTCAGCCTGGTCATTAATATTTTCTCAAAAAATCAATAAAAGAGAAATATTAATTAAAATAATAAAAAAATAATAAATTGGAGATTATCCAAATCTCTCCAAAATAATCCAATTGGATTAAATAAACAGGCTAAATGACATGGCATCATGCATTTAAGATGATTCCAATCAACTTCAGTCAACTTTAGTTGAGTATCCAGTCACACTCAGTCATCTTCAATCAAGGAATTTGCCCGCCCTCATGAGATTCACAAATTGGTGACGTGGATGGTTAATTAATGGATGGAAGAGTTAGCATTTACTCTTTGGTAGGAGTTGTTATCACCTAAACTGTAGTTACCCCTGTGGATATATCCAGTCATGGATGGCAATAGGGAAGGGCAACTCAAAAGGTGCAACCACGATCACCTCGACCTCCAAAATATGGTTGTCACGTCAGTCGAGGCAACCTTCACTTTATGTTATCTAGCCCAGACAACAAAGGGGGAGACCTGATCTACTCCCGACAGGAGAGATCAAAACCAAGACACCAAATCAGAGTATTTCTAAGTGAAGTTAGGTGTATGGTTTATCCTAGACCATAAGATGGAGTCACAAGACAAGTGAGGGGTTCAAAGAGTGTAGCTTTGGTTCATAGTTGATGTGAGAGTGACTTACAATAATTAAAGATAAGGTCCAGGATGAGAGTACTAGTTCAATGTTGGAAAATCCACTGCCTTGGGAACCGTGTCCAATGCAGGGTAGTTTAAGGGTTGAATTGGGGCTAACTAGTACAAGTGACAAGCTTGACCATGATACATGATGGCTTCAAGGGTTTGGTTTACCATGCAAGGGTCAAACCACAAGTTAATCCAACAATCTAGGAAAGTCGAATTGACTTGGAGAGAAACCAGTGCCTTGGGAATTGGGATTATGGAGTCAAAGTAGGGTTGACTTGTGGTTAAGGACTCCTATTGCATGAGACAAGTGGGCAATTAAGGTCTTGATGGATGAATAGGTCTAGATCTAGGTTTGACCAAAGTGGACCACAATCCCTTAAAATAAGGAATGCTATCCCCAAGGCAAGATTTGACAAGACAACACACTAGACCTAGGTTTTGAATTATTCCCATTCCAAATCTCCAAAAATCTCAAGTATCCACGTCCTAGAAGTGAGTCAACTCACTTCTCCGAGGTGGTGTGACTTTACCCAAGGAGGCCTAAAAGTGGGGTTAAGTGGGTCAAGACAAGTCCGATGACATCCAAACTTTAGATCCGGGTAGGTTAGTCAAGTAGGAGTATGGATCTATAATTTTACGGCAATCCGACGGCTAGATCTTACTAGATATGAGTTTAAGTACACCTAATGGTCCAAAATGGGGATTAAATCCCTTAAAATGTGGAATAGGGCCCACAAGGTGAAAATCAGAAAAGTGACAATGTGGGGGTAGGTTATCTGATGTGTAGATTATGAATCAAGCAGGATCTCAACTACCCATCACCTAGATCTAGGTTAACTCACACTCACCAAGAAGTGCGCCCTTGCTTGGAGGAGCTAAGTTGGCTTGGGAAGGGGGTCAAACGGAAGCCAATCCTCACCAAACTATAGATCCGGGATGCCGTGGATGCTATAGAGGTGGGTTTTAAATATTATGCCCAACAACCCACTAGATCTAAGTAGATCTGGAAAAAATGTAAAATGAGGGTTTGAAGAAATAAGGGTTTTATTAATTTATGAGCTAGGTCAATGGATTGGATCAAGATAAGAGAAACAAACCTGTGGATCTTACCTGGGTAACCTTGTAGATGCCTTGATGATGATGATCTATGCAAACCCGATCAATTTGAGAAGCTTTGAGGTAGTTTTCTATGCAATCGATTTAGTCCAAGAAGCCAATGCGCCCTCTCTCCTGCACAACAAACGTCAACAATATCAGATTTGATGTAATCAAGAGATAAGACTAATGCCAAAAGAGAAGTAACAGAAAGATAGCATAGATCACAATGATGCTAATGATAACCCCCTGATACAAGCAAATGCCAAGAAAGTCGATTTGAAGAAGCCTTGCAAAATCGCCCTTGTTGAAGTCGCCCTCCTGTAGACAAGACAATGATTTCCAAAAATAGATAGATCTTACCACAAATTCCAAATGCTAGGTTGCAATAGACTTTCCAATCACCATCTAAGAACACCAGATGCAAAGGAGACCACAAGAATTTCCATAAGAAAGTTTTTCTATACCAATAATCCAAGAGCCAAAGACCCCTTACAATGTGAAGCTCTCTCCTTTAAATAGGAAGGAGAGGCACCAAAACCCTAACCACTTTTTGAATGAGTGGCTAAGATTAAAAGATACAAATGTCTAATCAATGGTTGAGATGAGCTCAACAATAAAACACATGGATCACTAATAAAATATTATGTGAGTGGACAAAATCGCCCTAGAAGAGGGGAATCCCACCAAATCATGATGCCAAAATATAATAAGAGGCTTATGGTGGGTCCAAGGGGTAATTTTATCCCTCCTTGGTCAATCTCCATAGCACAATAATCATAAAATAATCATCAATGTACCAAATCGTGCCTCCATAGTCAAATCGTAGGCCTCAAAAAGACCTCAGAAATCCTCAGAAAGTGCCATAAGTGATGGATGCAGGCCCCGATGAAGCTGAAACTGCTTGAGGAGGTGTGGAGGACCCCGATCTATCATCACTGATCATCCCATGCCATAACATTGCCTCAGTAGCCCAAATCGATTTCCTAAATAGCCATTTCTACCAATCCTAAAATGCCTCGGGAAGCGTGAAACTGCCCCAAACTGCCTCCTGGAGTGCCTGCGCTGTCAAGGTGAGGGCACCAGTGTGTCCGGGAGGGGGGTAAATGGTAAAAACAAGTGGCTGGACCACCCCCTCCAAGCACAGCACCCTAGGTCAACCGGATAAAAATCATATCTGCTCTGACAGGGCCTCCGACAGACCAAAACTGCACTGGGATAGCCTACTGAGGATCAATCATCACTGTAAGTGCCCGGAACTGAAAACAAACTATCTCATTGGACTCAGAAGGTCCAAATCCATCCAAGATGTGTACTCATACACCATATGAGTCTCTGCATGATCAAAATATATATCCAATATACCGGAACAGGGCCAATAATAATAATCTGTAAATGACCAAACACTGCTGTAAACCAAGAATCATCATCATAACCCTGTAGCTGCTGCATAGAATCATCATGCATGTATACATAGACCATATATCATCTATCCATGTCATCATAAGGTCCAACCATCTCATGTCCTCTGGTTGACCATGGTCAGACTAGGCCTAACCCAGTCAACATGACCCAATATAACTCAGACCATCATCATAAGCTGCTGCAAAGTGTCCAAGGTTAATGCATGCTCTACAATTTATTCAAATAACAATTACAACACAAAGTAATCATTACTGGCGATCTAAATCCAAATATATAATGTCATTAATTATTAATATTACTCAGACTAGACTTTCAAGATCATACTCACTTCATAGCTGTGATCAATTTGCTAGTGAAGGGTGAAGGCTAAAATAACTGGCTAGGCTAAGGGATGACTTGACTGACTTAACTTTGTGACACTTTGGCAAGGGAAAGGGAATACACACCATAGTATATACTGAATGAGCAATAACACAGGGAATGGCGGTGTCTCACAAATGGATGAGTTGTTCAAAGAGGGTTTATTCACCTTCACAGATGCGCACAATCCATAATACAAATAAGGCCAGCAATTGTTTAGATATAGCATTTAAGTTCCATTGCTTTTTGGGCCTGAAGTTTCCATAGCCTTGATCTATGTGTGTTTATAAACACATTGCATAGATTTACATTTATTTTAGGCTTTCTGCTGCAGGTGTGTTTTTAAGGCACTTGTTTACCTAAGCACTTCTAGGTGTGTCATGGACAACTTGTTTACCTAGGTATTTATTTTCCAAAAGATATAACATTTTATTTTCATAGCCATTTTCATTTGGCATGCCTTTCATTCATGTGTGTTTAGAAACACATTGCATGAATGGGCTTTTCATACAAGATATAGCATTTCATTTTTCCAGATTTTGCATTCATGGCAGCACTAAAAGTTTCAAGTTTAGCCAACACAACTTTAGTGACTAGGGGGAATTCACAAGGAACTCCAACTCACCATAGGTAAGTTTTGTCACCAACTCAGAGCCGAGACACAATAAACAAGGAAGCTCATCCAATACAAAGGCTACAGTGGGGAAAAGATCCTCCATGTCACTAGTCAAGTAGTAAGTCAGGGTGATAAACTAAAAGGTAGGCCATGGATGGATGAAGACAATGAATAATGGAGCCGACACTAGCAAGCCAAGGTATGGTTGAATGATCACCTCTATTCTCCCTAAGGAGGGTAAAACCAATGAGTATGAATAGTGAACTTCTAAGTCTGAGTAGGGACAATATAATATATATAATAAGATCAACCAGGTCTACATATATATATGATCGCCAGATCATGATACTAAGTGCTAAGACATGCTATAAGAATAAATATAAAAGCAATATAACCATGACACAATGATATACCTACTGAGTCATATACCTGACTGCTCATCAACCTGTACCATCATCTGTCCTCTGAAACTGCTGCTCTAACTCTGGGCACTCCTGACTGCTCTGTACCAATGGTATAGTGGCTACATCGGTCATCTCTCTGAGTGTCCTGAGACTCAGTCATGGCATGGGGGAATATACACTGCTGTCCACAATCTGATAGTGATCCAATATAGATGCTCATCTCAGCATCTCAAATGTAAGGGAACTGGCTGAATAGTGTACTGGCATCAGAAAAATAATGTATGGTAGCCCGGCTACTATATATGTGATAACAGGAGCCTTCCTAAGTTTGTGGCCACATCACATAGCATTAACTCATTCAAACTCAAGCTTGTCTCCCATTACACTCCAAGCTTTCACTTTTGATAGCTCACGCATTCCTTCATTGCTCACACCTTCTTGACATGGCATTCACGCATTGGCAGGGTGGAGATTACAAAGCAGGAGTGAGGGGTGCCTTGCCAAGGTGGAGGCCACCTCCCCACTCTCATCTACCTCAACCTGAGTTATCTAGTTGGATCTACACTCCAAGCTTGGATTGATTGGATATTGATTGGGTTTTGATTGGATCTTGGTTGGAATTCAATTGGAGTTGGCTCTCCTTGATGGATAAAGGAGGCCCCTTTGGCTCTCTTGTGATGGATATTTGCATGTAAGACTGGAGAAATTGTAATAGCTTTTGCTTAGTATTGAATAAAGATTTTCGACTTTGGAGGTCCACGAGCTCTCTTTCTTGGTGGTGAATATTTCTATGGTTGAGGTGATTTCTTTCCAAGCATTTCTCTTTCAATAATAATATGTTGTGATAAAAAATGCTAGCTTTAGAAGTCTAAAGTCTAGAACATAAGATTTACTATTTGCAGTTGTCAACTTGGTATATTATGCAATGTTTGTCAAAGTTACATGAATAGGACGTACTCAATTATACTAGTATTGATGCAATTTTGATTTTCTTAGCATACTAGTTGTTTTTTGATCTCACTATTGTGTTGAGTGTTTTGTGTTTTGGTTAGGCTTCATCATTTGAAGAAGGGTGTGAGCTCAGTTGCTTCTATCCCAAGCTTCAACAACTTCAAGATTCGATTTTAACACTTTGTGATTGCAGGATCTACAAGGATTGTGATTTCTTTCATCTAAAGAGGGCTAAAATGAGCTCCTTCTCATTTATCTCATCAACAAAGTTACTTTAAAAAACTATTTGGTTACCTGGTTACACTAAGAAGCCCTAAAACTCCTTGATCCATCCTTTGGCTTCCTCCCTTCTAGCCTTGTTTGGCTAGCCCTTCTTCCCTTCATTTTTTGACTTGATCTCTTTCGTTTTCCTTCTTCCTCTCCCTCTAAGCCTTCGTTTCCTTCCTTCTTCATTCCTCTCATTTTCTCCTCAACCTTTTTTCGTTGCCTTTCGTTCCTCCTAGCTCTCCTTGCTCTCGTTTTTAGTCTACCTTCTAGCTTTCGTTTTCCCTTAGCTCTTCTTCTTACCTCCTTTCGTCTCTACCCTTTCACTCCTTCTCCTTTCGTTTTCTTGATCCTCCTTCTCTACTTTTCCCTCCTCTCTTCCCTTTCGTCCTCCCTCTCATCCCTCCTCTCATTTCTCCTTTGACATTCTTTCTTCTTACCTTTTCTTCTATTCGTCCTTTCCTCCTCTAATGCTGTCAGGTTGATGCCGAATGACTGCCACCAGTCTCTCATCCAATCAGGGACGACGTAGAATGTAGCTGAATCCTCATGGATATCATGTGTACTTTGAAGTCCAAACTTTAGCATGGTATAATATGTTCTATCTGTATTTTCTTTTCTCAAGAATTGCCACCATAAATTTTTATATTTTTCATAAGTGTGTGTAGTACTTGGAAACCAGAGACTAGCATCTTGATGTGGCCATGCTTTCAAAGAACGTATCTGGTTAATATAGTAGTATTGATGGTCTAGTTGTAGCCCGGGCTGATGTGTAGAGACCTCTGTCGTGATTAAGTTAAGATCATGGTAGAGGTGTGTTAACCAATTGCTTGCATCAGCTACTTTTCTCAGGGAGTTGTTGTAAATCATCTCTGGTACAACACTAGATCCCATAGGAATTCTTGTGAGTTATGGTACTGCTTTTCTCAGGGAGTTGTTGTAAATCATCTCTGGTACAATACTGGATCCCATAGGCATTCTTGTGAGTTATGGCACTAGTCTAATAAAAGCATCATATCCTTGTAAGTTAGCATCTAATACTTCAGTATGTCTCAACTCCCACCTTTCCATGTTTGCATATAATCCAACCAACTCATATTATCATTAATTTTATAGATCTGATGTTTTCCTTCGGTCGAAGCAGATATTTCCATGTTTACTTGTGGGCTATGGGCCCATTGGATTCTGCTTTGATCTTCTACGCTCGCTTGCCTCGGGCTCACTTGCACCAGTCTCGCTTGTGAAAAATTAACATCATACTTCTGTGTCAAATATTCTCTTGTTAAAAAGTGAGGAATGCTTTTTGCTTTCCCAGAAATGTGCTCATGAACAGTTTAGTTATAACATCAAAACAATGCTTGCCATCTTGCTAACTTTCCTTTTGTTGTTGCAATTTTTAGTGTGTTGTTTAGCACAAATGGAAGACTAGAGCAATCTGTTCTTATGATAAGTCATGGTTCAACAAATGAATTTGGAACTTCTCTATGCATCTCAGTGCTACAAGGATTTATTTATCGACAGTGGCATAGTTCTGCTCAATTTTATACCATGTTCCTGATGCAAACTGGACTATTTCCTCTTCTTTAGGTTTTCTTACCTGTTTTAGAACTCGTCCCCATCCTATGTATGAAGCTTCTGTTTCTATAATGTTGGGAAGGTTATAATCGATGACATGCAGTATGGATAACAATTTTACCTTGCTCTTATATTCAAGACGGTTGTTTTTTAAAGTGTTCACGTTCTCATATGTGCAACAATTCCTCTTCAAACAAAAGGATGATCTAACCTAAGAAAGGAACCTTGTAATGACTTATTGTAAAATAGTGTATGCTACCCCATGTGTTGCCCATTAATCATATACCTTCTTAGTCCCATGTCCCTATCATGTTGTAACATCTAAAACTCTCAAGTTTAGTGGAAAACTCTACAAATCCATTCTCCACCTCTCAAGGATGGCTTTGTCCTAATATATCCTATTAAATGATGGAATTTGGATGGTTTTCATTAAGTCACTCATCACTATAGTATTTGGTAATTGAAGGTGTATAATTATTTTCGCACCCAGTCCCCATAATATCTCATTTGTTGTTGAATACATATTTGTTGTTGTCCTGTAGTCAGGACAATTATTCTCCAAGATGATTTTCCTCACAAGTTCAATCGAGGAGTTCCACCACTCTTAAAATTCTTTACTAACAAATATAATTTGATTACCAACAATTTTGTCTGACAGGACAAGTCTTAACTACTTAATTCAAATTATTTACCGCATATTTGATTACCAACAATTTGATTACTTAAGTCTTATAACCAACACATATTTGATTACTTAGGTGTAGACGTTTCCCGTAATATACTCATAAGAGTTACTTTCAGAAATGGCTGTGCCTCTTAGAGACCAATCAACTCTAGGAACCAAGTGACCATATTATAGGGTTAGTACAAACCAAAGAGAGAGATGACTGAGCTATGGTACGGTCAATCAAAGAAAGTCAATGATAGTCAAAAGGCTCAGTACAATCACAATAAAGATGAGCTGACAACCAGCAGACTGAGGCCAAAGAGACTCACGACCTCTAGTAAGGTACAAGGACCAACCAAAGGGTACAAAAACCAACTAGTAAGGTACAAGTAAAAAATAAAAGAGTGGGTATAAATTAGACTCATAACCCTTGGGACTAAGGGGGTGTACTACCTCATATGTGGACAAACTACCATAGTTATACCCACAAGACCAAAAATATAAAAGGCAGTACAAATCAAAAGATAACCCAAGATCAATAAAAGACCCAAAAAGTGAGAGGCAAGGTACCACAAAAAAATGAAATGACCAAAATTAAAGGACAAGCTACCACAAGACCAATAAACAAGAGGGTGTAAGGACCAAAAGTAAATCAACCATTGTGGGGAAGGTACAAATAAGGTCAAATATATATTGCAATAGCTCCTTGTAACTATCTGTTATTTGACATGCCAAAGAGATGGAAGGTCAAATAATGTCAAATATATGCAATAGCTCCTTGTAACTACCTCTTGTAACTCAAACAGGACCACCAAAAGGTATGATAGCAAGCAATCTTCCTAAATAAGGTCTAGAGAGTGGTATGAAGTTGGTATATAGACTCATAACAACTTGGACAAAGGGGGTGTACCTCAAATGTGTACAAACTACCATAGTACCCACAAGACCAAAAACATAAAAGGTGGTACAAATCAAAAGATAACCCAAGATGAGTAAAAGACCCAAAAGGTAAAAGGCAAGGTACCTGTTATGACATATATAGTAGTCGAGCTACCATAAATTATTTTTCTGATGCCAGTACACTGTTCAGCCAGTTCCCTTACATTTTGAGATGCTGAGATGAGCATCTATATTGGATCACTATCAAATTGTGGACAGCAGTATATATTCCCCATGCCATGACTGAGTCTCAGGACACTCAGAGAGATGACCGATGTAGCCATTATACCATTGGTACAGAGCAATCAGTAGTGCCCAGAGTTACAGTAGCAGTTTCAGAGGACAGACGATGGTACAGGTTGATGAGCATTCAGGTATATGACTCAGCAGGTATATCATTGTGTTATGGTTATATTGCTTTTATACTTATTCTTATAGCATGTCTTAGCACTTAGTGTCATGATCTGGCGATCATATAAATATGTGGACCTGGTTGATCTTATTATATATATTATATTGTCCCTCCTCAGACTTAGAAGTTCACTATTCATATTCATTGGTTTTACCCTCCTTAGGGAGAATAGAGGTGATCATTCCACCATACCTTGGCTTGCTAGTGTTGGCTCCATTATTCATTGTCTTCATCCATCCATTGCCTACCTTTTAGTTTATCACCTTGACTTACTACTTGACTAGTGGCATGGAGGACTTTTTCCCACTGTAGCCTCTATATTGGATGAGCTTCCCTGTTTATTGTGTCTCGGCTCTGAGTTGGTGACAAAACTTACCTATGGTGAGTTGGAGTTCCTTGGAATTCCCCCTAGTCACTAAAGTTGTGTTGGCCAAACCTGAAACTTTTAGTGCTACCATGAATACAAAATCTGGAAACTGAAATACTATATCTTGTATGAAAAGCCCATTCATGCAATGTGTTTCTAAACACACATGAATGAAAGGCATGCCAAATGAAAATGGCCATGAAAATGAAATGTCATATCTTTTGGAAATATAAATACCTAGGTAAACAAGCTGTCCATGAAACAGCTAGAAGTGCTCAGGTAAACAAGTGCCTTAAAAACACACCTGCAGTAAAAAGCCTAAAATAAATGTAAATCTATGCAATGTGTTTATAAACACACATAGATCAAGGCTATGGAAACTTCAGGCCCAAAAAGCAATGGAACTTAAATGCTATATCAAAACAATTGCTGGCCTTATTTGTATTATGGATTTTGCGCATTTGTTAAAGGTGAATAAACCCTCTTTGAACAACTCATCCATTTGTGAGACACCGCCACTCCATGTGTTGTTGCTCATTCAGTATATACTATGGTGTGTATTCCCTTTCCCTTTGCCAAAGTGTCACAAATTTAAGTCAGTCAAGTCATCCCTTAGCCTAGCCAGTTATTTTAGCCTTCACCCTTCACTAGCAAATTGATCACAGCTATGAAGTGAATATGATCTTGAAAGTCTAGTTTGAGTAATAATAATAATTAATGACATTATATATTTGGATTTAGATCGCCAGTAATGATTACTTTGTGTTATAATTGTTATTTGAATAAGTTGTAGAGCATGCATTAACTTTTGACACTTTGCAGCAGCTTCTGATGATGGTCTAAGTTATATTTGGTCATGTTGAACTGGTTAGACCTAGTTTGACCAAGGTCAACCATAGGACATGAGATGGTTGGACCTTATGA
The DNA here is from genome assembly GCA_027924585.1 of Larix kaempferi. NCBI lineage: Eukaryota > Viridiplantae > Streptophyta > Pinopsida > Pinales > Pinaceae > Larix > Larix kaempferi. Next base: position 9,089,113 of record BSBM01000348.1, read on the forward strand.
TGATATGGATAGATGATATATGGTCTATGTACACATACATGATGATTCTATGCAGCAGCTACAGGTTTATGATGATGATTCATGGTTTACAGCAATATTTGATCATTTACAGATTATTATTATTTGCCCTGTTCCGGTATATTGGATATATATATTGATCAGGCAGAGACTCATATGGTGTATGAGTACACATCTTGGATGGCTTTGGACCTTCTGAGTCCAATGGGACAGTTTGTTTTTAGTTCCGGGCACTTACAGTGATGATTGAGCCTCGCTAGGCTATCCCAGTGCAGTTTTGGTCTGTCGGAGGTCCTGTTAGAGTAGATGTGATTTTTATCCAGTTGACCTAAGGCGCTGTGCTTGGAGGGGGTGGTCTAGCCACTTGTTTTTGCCATATTACACCCCTCTCGGACACACTGGTGCCCTCACCTTGACAACGCAGGCACTCCAGGAGGCAGTTTGGGGCAATTTCACGCTTCCCGAGGCATTTCAGGATTGGTAGAAATGGCTATTGAGGAAATCGATTTGGGCTACTGAGGCAATGTTATGGTATGGGATGATCAGTGATGATAGGTCGGGGTCTTCCACACCTCCTCCAGCAGTTTCAGCTTCATCGGGGCCCGCATCCATCACTTATGGCACTTTCTGATGATTTCTGAGGTCTTTTTGAGGCCTACGATTTGACCATGGAGGCACGATTTGGTATATTGATGATTATTTTATGACTATTGTGCTATGGGGATTGACCAAGGAGGGATAAAATTACCCCTTAGACCCACCATAAGCCCCCTATTATATTTTGTCATGATGATTTGGTGGGATTCCCCTCTTCTAGGGCGTTTTTGTCCACTCATATTATATTTTATTAGTGATCCATGTATTTTATTGTTGAGCTCATCTCAACCATTGATTAGACATTTGTATCTTTTAATCTTAGCCACTCATTCAAAAAGTGGTTAGGATTTTGATGCCTCTCCTTCCTATTTAAAGGAGAGAGCCTCTCATTGTAAAAGGGGGACTTGTGGCTTTGGATTATTGGAATAGAAAATTTTTATTGCATCTATCTCCAGTGTTGTGGTGAATGATTTTGGTGTTCGTTCGTTGGTTCTTCCTTTGCACTGAGTTATTGGAGATCTTGTTTTGCCATATCTTTTGTACCACGATTTTGCATCTACAGGTGGAGGCCGATTTGCTTTGAGGAGGAAGTATTGGTAGGGGAAGACTCTCCCTACTTCTTCTTTGGATCTCTTCGTTGGTAACAGGGAGTATTACTGTCCCAGGACCTTCTATTCTATGTTATCATTTCATTTTACTTGTATTTCCTCCATACTTGACCTCTCTGATTGAAATCGATTTTCCTTGGATTGACAGGTAGAGGAGGGTGCACTTGTGGGCTAGGGCATCAATTTGGCAAACAAAATCAACAATCTCTCATTTGATCTCTGCGGGAATCTTCCTCAACATCGAGGCATCTCATTCACATCACTCAGGTATGATCTCAAGGTAATTTCTTTCCATGATATATCCACCTGTCTAAAACATTTAAAACCCTAATTAATCAAAACCCCCATTTTTACATTTTTTCAGATCTACTAAGATCTAGTGGTTTCTTGGGTAAGATATTAAAAACCCACCTCTATAGTATCCACGGCATCCCGGATCTATAGTTTGGTGAGGATTGGCCTCCATTTGACCCTCTTCCCAAGGCATTTAGCCTCTCCAAGCAAGGGCGCACTTCCTAGTTTGGGTTGGTTGACCTAGATCTAGTATGTGGGTAGTTGAGATTCCACTTGATTCGTGATCTACACATCCAATAACCTACCCCCAGATTGTCACTTTTTTGATTTCTACCTTGTGGGACCCATTCCACATTTTAAGGGATTTAATCCCCATTTTGGACCACTTGGTATCTTCAAACTCAGATCTAGTAAGATCTAGCTATCGGATTGCCTTGAAATTGTAGATCCACACTCCCCATTGATCAACCTACTTGGATCTAAAGTTTGGATGCTATCGGACGTGTCTTGACCCCACTTATCCCACTTTTAGGCCTCCTTGGGCAAAGTCGCACCACCTTGGAGAAGGGAGTTTGTCCACTTCTAGGACATGGGTACTTGAGATTTTCGTGGATTTGGAACGAAAATAATTCAAAACCTAGGTCTAGTAGGTCACCTTGTCAAATCTTGCCTTGGGGATAGCATTCCTTGTTTTAAGGGATTGTGGTCCACTTAGGTCAAACCTAGATCTAGACCTATTCATCCATCAAGACTTTAATTGCCCACTTGTCTCATACAATAGGAGTTATTAACCACAAGTTAACTTTACTTTGACTCCATTATCCCAATTCCCAAGGCACTGGTTTCTCTCCAAGTCAATTCGACTTTCCTAGATTGTTGGATTAACTTGTGGTTTGACCTTAGTGTGGTGAACTAAACCCTTGATGCCATCATGTATCATGATCAAGCTTGTCACTTGTACTAGTTAGCCCCAATTCAACCCCTAAACTACCCTCCATTGGACACGGATCCCAAGGTAGTGGATTTTCTCACATTGACTAGTACTCTAATCCCGGATCTTATCTTTAATTATTATAAGTCACTCTCACATCAACAATGAACTAAATCTATACTCATTGAACCCCTCACTTGTCTTGTGACTTCATCCTAAGGTCTAGGATAAACCATACACCTTACTTCACTTAGAATCAATTTGATTTGGTGTCTTGGTTTTGATCTCTTGTCGGGAGTAGATCGGGTCTCCCCCTTTGTTGTCTGGGCTAGATAACACAAAGTGAAGGTTGCCTTGACTGGCGTGACAACCATATATTGGAGGTCGAGGTGATCGTGGTTGCACCTTTTAATTTTAACTTCCCTATTGCCATCCATGAGTGGATACATCCATAGGGGTAACTACAGTTTAGGTGATAACAGTACGACAAAAATATTATCAACAAAATGAAAGGACCATAAGACAATCAACCAAGGTGGGGTACAACCAATCATCTCTCTCTCAAATGTACCATTGTTCCATATAACCTGAAAGTCCACCATCACAGTAAATGAAAAAGTCCACACGGATGATGTGATCATGTGGTCCTCTAGACTACTCCTAAGGTCAAGCGTTATTGGCTCCATCAAGGGGTGTTCAATCCCTTGAGAAGACCATCTAACTCAACCATCTCAAAGACCTAGGAGAAGAGGACATCACACATCATCAGATAATTGGTAACTGACCGTGTAAGAACTCAAAAACCCTAAAGCAACCGAGTGTGCAGAAGGGGAGCTAGGAAACGACAAGGCTCGCAGGCCAAAAAAGCAAGCTCAAAAAACTGTACTAGGACTAGTGTCACAGTAAGCGAGCTAAAACAAAAGTGGCCAGAATGCCAACAAGCAGCACTAAAAAGAAAAAGACCCTCTAAAAAGGTGAAATAGCAAGCAAACTTCCTAACTAGGAGCTGGAGACCTCGACAAATCGTATCCTTCGCAAGGTCATGAAATCCAAGTCAAACAATACGAAATGAGAGACCAATAATGGAAGGATATCCCTCTACCGAAAGGGATCCTGGGTAAAAGAGCCCTAGAAGAAAATTCACTAAGCTACCTCGTTAATGACACGTCAGAAAAGGTTTTCGGCACTTTTGTCTTATCACCCCTGTAACACCATCACAGTAGAGTACAAGGAAGACAATGGATCGATATGCCTTAGGCGATAAGTGGAGTGCGGCATTCCACAAAGTTCATCCGGAATCAATCCTCGCGGCTTAACCCCCGAAAAAACGGGAGGCCCCTCCACAAACTAGTCGATGACCGTGTCAATAAATATTAGAGGATTTTAATACCCTAGAGGACAACAACTATGTTTCAGATGAAAATGACAAGGGGGAATTATTTGGATGCCTATCCTCGGTGTCCTACCTAACTACCAAATTCTTTTTATCCTCAAGCGAGGTTAAAGTGTGTTGAGTTAGCGAGTTAAATTTTAATGGTTGTTGTTACCAACTTATTTGTACCATGGTTGGATTATCTGAAGAGCCGCCATTTGACAAACATGATAAGTGTTTGACTCCAGTGTATCAGATGATCCAGCATTTGTGACTAGCCAGTTTTGGCTAGCCTGTTTTGTTTTTGAGTCGACATGACCATGGCCCCATGGGGTTTGTAATAAAGTGTGCTAGTAGGATCTGAGTGTCTCGGTTCCCCATGACTTGATTAAGCAACTAAGGCATTCCAGGGAGTTTCTTCCCTTGTCAATTATACTTTGCTTATAGCCGAGCTATAATCGATGAGGTTTTCTCCCGCTCCTCCAAAGCTGGAATGCCCGATTTTGAAAATTTTAGCCATCGGGGGTTATTAGAGTCCAACTGATGTATATAAGGCTACTAGACACTATTAGAATAGGTGTCGGTCATGTCCTAGGTCCATAAAACCCTCAGAAAAAATTTCAAATTTTTTTTACCCGATCAGTCGAATTTGGGTTTTTAATTATTTTTTAAATTTAATAAATTTCTCTATAGTTTAAAAAGAGAAATAATAATTTGTAATATGTCAGTCATCCGGGATCCGAATTTGATGATTGAAGGCTCTAACCTTAAGCCAAAAATCATTCATGATCCCCGATCCAATTTATCCTAAGTTTCGGATGTCAGTGAGGCCTCATAATTAATAATTTCTCAAAAAACCTAGTTACAGAGAAATTATTAATTAAAATAATAAAATTGATTATTTTGGAGATAATTCAAATCTCTCCAAAATAATCCAAATGGAATAAACTAAAAGGCTAGTTGACATGGCACCTGGCATTAAAGGTGATTCCAATCAACTTCAGTGAGCTTCAGTCAACTATACAGTCAGCAAAAGTCAAAACTCTTCAAGTGAATTCGCCCTCGATGCATGCAAAGTCGAATTGGTGATGTGGAGTTCATATTAAATGGGTTTTGGTTGGTATGGAGTTGCATTAAATGGGAGTGGGGGCACCTTGCCTAGGTGGAGGCCACCTCCCACTCCCAACAACAATGATTGCAATCAACGTATGGTTAACTCCAAGCCAACTACCAAATACTCCAAGCTTGCTCACGTCAACTTCCTTTAGAAGCTCGAATTCTCCACATGGCATCTTGTTAGTTGCTTGATGGTACTTCCAAAGTAGGATGGGGGGCACCTTGCCAAGGTGGAGGCCACCTCCCCATCCACATCATCTAAAAGACTCAAGTTGTTCGGTATCTATTACTCCAAGCTTATTTGACATGGATTTCGATTGGTTGTAAACTAGTGTTGATTGGAGTTCGAATTGTGTTAGGTGCAATTGGCTTCTCTTGTGCCAATTTGAGTTAGGTTAGACTAGGGCTTGTATTGTGCTATATAATGAGGCTCTTTTTCCTCATTCTAGATGGAGTTTTTGGCATAGAAACTCTGGTGGATTTTTGTAAGCATCTTATTGTTAATAAAATTATTGAGACTTTGGAGGTCATTTGGTGGGATTTTGGCATTGTGTCTTCATCCTACATGAAGTAATATCTCTTTCACCCTACCCTTGTATTGCAAATTTGATTATTGTGCTTATTGAAGACTAACAATCTAGTACTTAGGCTCTTATCTATTTGCATTGAGTGTTTGTGTCTTCAGGGATTTGCATCTATTAGGAGCTCGTGACATCTAATACCTTCACCATTCAAGTGTTTCATTTATCTTAATATTTTGTTTGCAGGGTTGCAAGTTTCTCCAAGTGCTTCTTGTCTTCTCCAACAAAGAACTTCATTCAAACTTTGGTTACCTTGGTCTACGAGCTTCTATCTTCTAGCTCTCTTTTTCTCTTTGAAATCCTTTTTCCCTTGCCTTGAATTGCTAGCCTATTGTCCTCTTATCCTAGATCCACCCTTGCCATTCAGTAGTTATCTCTCCCATTCGTCTAACCTTCCTCTCACCATCCATCTTCACCTTTTCCCCATTCATTTTTCTTCTCTTCCTCTCCCATTCGTCCAACTTAAATTTTCCTCCTACCTTTCATTGTTGGCTTCTTCCACCCTTTCGACTGTCCCCTTAGATCTCTCTCCTCATCCATCTGTGTTTTCTTTTGCCCTAGATCTACCTCTTTCTCCCTCCATTCGTTTGTCTTCAAGCCATCCTCCATTCGCTCTTCCTCCTCAAACTTCTCCTCATCCATTCGTTTGCCTTCAAAAGCTCCTTTCTTCCACTCCAAAGAGGCCCTAAATTTTCACATAAAACACAAAAAACGAATTGTAAAGTTCGCATCTTTTGATAGATAGATCTCAATAGTTACATTTTATTAATAGTTTCATACATTGGAAAAGTTAAGTTTAGAGCATTCTATATCTCATTTTTACATTAGTGTAGCTTGCATTTGTTTAAACTTTTGTTTCCATTTGAAAGATAGGATTTTTACACAAAAAATATTCCAAAATTTTTATGTTTTAGATCTCATTTCTAGCATCTTTTAGGCATTTGTTGTTCGCTGGTCCGTTTTACCATCTTAATTATTTCAAGTTAAAATCTCATGCTTTCTATGTTTTAGACCTTAGTTTTCATTTTTAGATTTAGTAAATTTCAAATTTATTTGATTTTTGACAAATAATGGGTGCCTTGTTGAGTTGTTTCGAGCTTGTGTAGGTGATTTGAGAGAGAGAGACTTGGTAGATCTTGAAGCAAAAGATCAAAGCAAAATCAAATGAATGGCATAAGGAGTGATTGAACATACAAGATCTTATTGTCCTTTGTAAAAGTCTTCAAGAGTTCATTTCAAGTTTAAAGTCCCATCTCTCAAAAAGTCCTTCAAGGTTTTAAAACCCAAGGCACTTGTAAAAATTAATAAAAGTTTCTAGTGGAGAAGTCCTCCACCTTTTGGGTTTCTTCCCCATTTGGGGAAGAGTGTTGGGTTTGCTTAGCTTAGATCTTTTCAGTTCATGTTTTAGATTAGTCTTTATTTCCTCTTGTCATATTTCTCTTCCAAGCCTTCAACCGGAAGTTGTATCCTTGGGATCCCATCCCAGGGGCAGGACCACATAATTTGTGGTTACTCTTCCTTCTCCGTCGGTTTCCTTGGTAGAGCTTTCAGCTAGCTGGAGGTTCTCAAGTGCAGGCGGTTCTAGTGGTTGACCTTTGTTCGGAGGTTGATCCCACCTTTAATGTAAAATTGCTTGGTAGAACACTAGATCCTTCAGTTATTTCATTTTATTTTGCAAGTAGCATGCTAGCAGTGTTTCACATCTATTTGAGCTATCACATGATTTAAATATTGCAAAATTGCAATATCCTGTTATCACAACTGCTTCTTGCTTCATAAAACGAACAAAGCCTCTTGAACTTGGCCAAATCCAAGTCAAGAGCACTCTCTGTCGGAGAGCATTGTTAGATCTGCATTTTTCCTTTGCATTAGGCATTTTAAAGTAGGAAGTCTCTTGAACTGTGGTCTTAAGACTAAGTCAAGAGCACTCTCTGTCGGAGAGTCGAACAAAGTGCTCTTAATTTAATAAAATATTTCAACCCACATTTCCCCCTAATAAATTTACTTTTGGTTGATCGTCCAACACCCGTATGCTTTGCCAACCGGAAACGGTTGGGTTAGTACTCAGAAAGGTGGAAGACTTGTGAAGTTCATAAGTGATAACTAATAAAACTTTCACCCCTATAACCAACCAATCCGGAGTTGAGCGATAAGATAAGTTCGGTGGGTAATCTCCTAGTTGGGGGCATCGGGGTTCCATGTTCAGCCTCTAGTTTGCTGGTTAGCATTGCGCGGCCTAGCTAGAGCATTGGGTGGCCCGACATGTCCTTGAACGGAGGCACTTGATACTGTCTTTCCGGACACTTTTTGATATCCTTGGTTTTATCCTAATAATCAAGACCACTAAAATCTTCAATTTACAAAGATAATCTGCACAACGATCTCACAAACGGCATGTGTTCAAGACCCACACTTTCAGCATCACAATCTTTACTTTTCTTTGACTCCATAAGGCACTGGTTATCTAAAAGCTTATATATTGATCAGGACCATTTGTCCTTGTGTTTATTTCATATTGTGAATGCTTTAGTGATTTATCAGATCAATCATACTACCATCTTGTTATCTTATTTCGCAACGTGGATTGCTTATTATCTGTTGTTCATCTTTACATATTTTTTGGTCTCAGCACAAGAAAACTCCTAAACAACACTCATCCACATCACCCCATACAAAAAACACTTAAACACTAGAGCCTTAGTGAAACTCTTTTTAGGGACTACCCCCCTTGGCTTCGTTAGGAGTTAGCCTAAACGGAGGAGCTGGGATTCAGGTGATAATACTTGGCTCATTGCTTGCCCCCAAGGCCACCTCTCTCACTTGTAGTGAAGAGACAGCTTTCGAAAGATTTCTGCTGCTGGTGTGCAGTTTGGCAGACAACATCTTTGGCGCCGTTGCCGGGGACAAATCTTTTTGTTCCTGGACGACCTTATTTTTTTCTAGTTTGTTTTACCTTTTTGATAGATTCTCAAATCTGTCTTGCGACTCCACTGCCCTTTTTTCCTTTTTGGTAGATTTTTAGTTTAATCACTCTTAGAAATTAGACTTGGATCCACCTAGCGACTCCACTGTCAGTTAACACCTCAAGGTATTCGACTAGAAGAAACTCTGAAGGCTTGCTTAGTTTTATCCCTGAGCCTAAAAAGGTTTATAGGAGAAGACTGAACAAGCTTGCTTCTCGTAAAATCCTTGAAGAACTTAGATCTCAATCTATTTCTGATATCCATAGTCTTTTTCAAGAAAATAATTTAGAAAATTCTGAAAACTTTGAAAACAGTAATAATTGTTTTTCCGATACGATGGGTGATTTCTATTCTCCCCTCAACATTACTCAGATAGCAGGTCAACCACATGATATTCCAGACAAAGCTATTGAAAAACTCCCCATTTTTACTGGCACTGATGCCATTACTGCCGCCTATCATCTCAAGGCCTTCTCAAAATGTACAAGTGGATATGTCAGAGATCCTGCTCATAAGCATGATGATGTATACATGAAGCTGTTTGCCTTGTGTTGCCGCCTGGTTCCACACCTGGGAAAACGCAGCAGAAGTCTTCAAGCTGCTGGTGTGGCCTTGGGGGCAAGTCAGAGTCAAGTGCTGTCACTTGGGACTCGACTCCTCCGTCTAGGCTTTCCTAGCGAAGCCAAGGGGGGTGGACCCTAAAAAATAAAAAGAAACTAAAGCCTCTAATCTAGGAGTTAGAAAAATACTTTTGATAACTAAGAACAGACAACATGTACTTTGATCAAATAAAACAATCATTTATCATTTGCTCTCATTTAAAATAGCCATCATTTAATTGCACATTAGTCAACAATATAAAATAAAATTTGCAACAAGACCAGTGCCTTATAATGGAGTCAAATATCAAATGCATAAGCAGAAAAGGTAAATGTTGTGCGAGTGTTCTTGGTTTATTTTAAAAATTAATGTGATGGTGATCTTTTTATTAAGGCAGGTGGGTTCCCGATATACGCAAGGTACGGGGGAACATGTCCGGAATTTTGAAGCGTGGCTTCCCTCTCAGGCTTTGGGCTGAATCGGAGTCTCGAGGAGGTGTTCAGATGCTATACCAACGAGGGCAAGCCTAACGGTTTCCAAGAGGTCACTATCCAGTGTTATCCCAAGCCTTCTGAGAAATTTGCCCACGACAACAAAATGCGTGTTGTGCCGGATTTTCACAAAAAGGATTTTTTATTGGGGCGGTGTTAGATCCTATTACTAGTCATCCCCTCCTTTCTGGTGTGTACCAACTGGATCAGACAGAGCTGCAAGTTGGCCACAGAGCATACGGGAGAAGACCTTGGTATTTTTATAAAAAATTTATGAACCCAAATTTTATCTTTGTTAAAACCCCAGGAGTCTCTTTTCAGGCATGTATTTCGGGCAAGCCCTCATACATAAACCCTACTTCGGGAAAGCAAGGGGGGGGGGGGGTTATGAGTTTGTAAAAAAATGTGAAAAAACTAGGTTGTGAGTGAACTTGTGGCCCGCCAGTGGAACGGACCAACAAGGTTTATTTTAATCCTAATTAATTTTATTAAATGCCGGAAAACAAAGAAATAAACTACTCTAAAAATCACGCCATGAAAATGAGACGACACAGGCCACCCCTGGGGGGATGGGGTATGGGCGCTGGCTAGCCCACTTGCTCTCGTTTAAAATTGTTTACAATGATTTAGAGAAGTGCCCCAGTCTACTTAATGTGACTTGGTGGCTTACAAAATTATAGGAAAAATATGACCGGTTTTGAAAAATATGGAAATTTGTCCTCCGGATCGCCCGGATGCTCGAAATTTCGGCAGCACTTCCTCCTACCTGTTCGTCTTTTGCTGCAAACCAGCAAGCAATAATTAGTATAAGATGCCCAAAAACACTTTAAGAGTGTCTTTGGAACACCTCCTAAAAAACCCAAAAAATTCTAAGTTAAAAACTAAGTAAAAATGACTAAAAATAACCAAGTAAAACAAGCTATGGGGCTTGTCTACCTGGGATCTCTGCTAGCCTTTAATGGCTGCAAATTTCAAGCTCTAGGGCAGCCAGATAATACTTTGAAATCAGATCTAATACTACTTCAGAAAAACTTGAAAGATTTTGATAACTTAAACCAGTTTTTGAAAAGAAAGTACTAGATAACCAAGAAGCTTTGATCTATGAACAATAAACTCTTTATAAAATGAAAAGATAAAACTTCTTGATGATAGAATCTGATTTATTTAAGTTTTAACAGCAATATGTAAATCAGATCCACTTTTGATTAGTAACTAGTAACCATAAAATTTGATTTTTTCTTGAATGAGAGAGAGAGAGAGGGAACAAATCCTTGTTGAAAATCGAAGCTTTGAAGATGGTTTAGTGATGTTTGAAGGGACTATATCTGCAAACAATGATTAGTAAAAAGGGGAAACAAACAAGATCCTCCTTCTTGCCAACTCAAGAAAACACCTGCACATCACAGATCTCACCAAAAAAAATATTAAGTGTAGATATATACTCACAAGAAACTATGATTGCATATCCATAAACAAATGAAAGATACAAAAATAATCTCTTACCAAGCACACATCACTAAGCTGCTACAATAAACAAATTGAAAACAACTTATCTCATAGATTGGTAACAATCTTTCCGATGAGCACACTACACCCTTGAAGAATGAAACTTATGCACAAGTCATCTTGGAAAAAGAATCAAGATATTACATCCACATATGACCAAACACCACAAGCTGACCTCTAAAGTCTTCTTTTATTCAAATGAGAAAAAATATTACAATCATAAGTCTTTTGCTCCAATTCTCACTCTAAAGAAAATGGAGTGGGCAGCCATGCTTAAATAGCCAAAGATGGAGAGAAATGGGTGGAATGAGTGGCATAACTCGTGGAGAAAATGGGGCTGCCCACTCCCATGTAATGGGCTGCCAAAATCAGCCCCAAATCAGCTAAAAATCAGCCATGTGACAGCCCATAAACATAGCTGCAAATTCCATGATTGAGGGGGCCCAATTTTGGGAAATATGCCCCCCTCAAATGGGGAAGTAATCCCACTAATATAGCTGCCCGGAATCTTTCCAAAATCAGCTCTTACAACTCCTAAAACATAGCTGAAAAAATCAGTCCATAAATCACTCCCAAAATTTAATATTTTTATTAAGTCATTTTTTCACTTTTTCAATTTTTTATGACTTTTTGGGGTTTTTTGACTTTTTTGGATTTTTGTGGAAAAATAATCACCCAAACATTAGAAAGAGTGGGTTTAGGGGTTTAGGGGGTGCTCTGAGTTAGAAAACGAGCACCCCTAAGGCAAAAAATACCTCCAGATGCCCCTTATAGGCCAATTAAATTTTTTTTTAATTGAACCATTAAAAAATGGCCCAATTTACGGAAAAAAATAAAACTTGCCGAAAATTAAAAACAACCTAGGGGGACTTAGCACATGTCCATATGACTCAAAAATTAACGCCTAGCATGTTCATATACATTGACCCATAGACTCTAATAATCCCCTAAGGCCCGTCAGCCTCCCCAGGCATCCCAGCTTTGGAGGAGCAGGAGAAAAACCCATTAATTATGTTATGCACTGATGCAAGACATAATAGATAGGTGAAAAAACTCCTTGGGATACCTGACTTAGCCAAAAAGTCCTAGGGAACCAAGTCTTTTACAAAACCCCATGCTAGTACGTTTTTATTACAAACCCCGCAGGGCCATGGACATGTGGAAAAAAAAATAAAAACGGGGGCCTTTAAAAGGCCAGCTGGATATCAAATCACCAAAATGAACATGTATCATGTTCCACTCTGCCCGCTCGCTTGATAATCCAACTAAGTACAACTTAGCTGGTAACACCTTGTCCTTAGATGGGGATGCTGGTGACTGGTTCATCGGCTTGCCAACTAACTCCTTTGCCACCTTGATTGAGTTCAAAACTACTTTCACCAACAAGTATGGTGAGAAGAAAGAGCCCCATCATCAACTTTCTGCCCTAACAAACATCAAAAGAAGTGAGATAGAAACCATGGAAGAGTTCAATAAGAAGTTTACCGACTTATACAATGCAATCCCTACAGATTACAAGCCAACTCCACATACTATACTGGTTTACTACATTGAAGCTTTAAGTGGAGAGATGCAATATGAACTGAGGGATAAAGAGCCCATTACTTTGTTAGAAGCACAAACATTGGCAACTAAGATCAATAATAACATGCAATCCTCTGGTAAATCAAATTTGCCTGGTTATTCAAGGGCTCAAACTCCTTTAAAAACAGCTGAGCCTAAAGATAAAGATCCTCTAGCTGCTCTGAAAGATTCCTACGAGAAAAAGATGATGGATATGTGTGAGAGGATGGAAAAAGCTGAACAGAAACATGTAGTCCAAATGAAGGAAGTGCAAAATAAAATCATAAACATAGAAAGAGCACATGTCCAGCGTGTTCAGCAAATTCAGCAGACTCAGCCAATTCAAAGAAACTACCCTCCCAAAAACAACTGGCAGAAAAAAGCTCCCAAAAATGAAAAGAGGCCTCCAATTCAAATAGAGGTTGCTAACACAAATGAGGTGTACATCCCATTCTACAGAGCTTGCAAAGATTTCCATGAGGAATTCGCTTGCTATTTTGCAAACTATGTACAAGAGCATGGTTATCCTGAGGGGGAGGGTACCAGTAATCCAACATCAAGCGAGCCTGAGTACATAAATGTCGTAGGAGATATCCGCAACGTTCCCGGAGAAAACTGGAAACATGCCGAGAAATCAAATCATGAGCCAGACAATATGACTAGAAACTATGGAGAAAGACCATCTAGTGAACAGCTCCACAATATGTAGAGATTTAAAGGGGTTGGATACCAAAGAAGATCAAATCCTACACCTTCCATGCAACCTCCAAAGGTAATTATTCCGATTGATTCAACTGGTTCTAATAGATTAAATTTTGATTGGAATAATTGGTTCAATACTACTAAGGTACCTATACCCATAAATGAACTCTATAAAATCCTTGGTCAAAAGGAAAAGCTGTTGAAAACATTGGAAGCACCTATTCCTGCGTGTACTACAAATCCTAGTCCACCCACTCCTCTCACCCCTCAGACCCCTAAGAAGGTCACTTTTTCGGATAATGTGGAAGAACCTTCAACCAACTGTGAATCAACTTATGAAGACCCTCCTATAATCCTGCATACTAGGGATACAAGAAAAGAAGCTCACCCCCCTTTCTATATATCATTGATGATAGGTGACCTTCGTCTACATAATTGTATGCTGGATTCAGGATCCGGTGCAAGTCTGATGACCAAAAGAGTTATGCAACAGCTTAACTTAAGAACCACTAGGCCCTACCAAAATGTATGTGCCATGGATTCTAGACACGTTAAGGTTGAAGGGATGATAGAAAATGTTCCTGTTAGATTGGCCAAGTACCCGGACATCCATATTTCCATGGATATCCTTGTCATAGATGTACCAGATAGGTGGGGTATGCTACTCTCTAGAAAGTGGGGTGCAACCTTGGGTGGCTCTATACAGTTGGATTGGTCTTATGCAACAGTTCCTGCTTCTGAAGATTCGCTTGTAAAATTACACACTGAAAAGGAAAGGAGATACCATGTTGAAAATCCGGAAAGACCATCAAATGAGTTTGTCTGCCATGTTGGAGAGATAGCAAATATTCAAATCAACTCCACCTTTTTAGATCCAATTCATGAAGAGGTTAAAAATGAAGAAACAAATAAGCTATGGAAAATGAACTTTGATGGAGCATGTTCTAGAGCAGGAAACGGGGCTGGGGTTGTCATCACTTCTCCAAAGGGTAAGATTTTCAACTTCGCTTTTAGATTAGAGTTTGAAGCAACTAATAATGTGGCAGAGTATGAGGCAGTTCTACTAGGCAAAGAGATTGCCAAGGACATGGGAATCAAACTATTGACTATAAAAGGGGACTCAGATTTAATTGTCCAACAGATTAAGGGTCAGTTCACATGTAAGTGCCAGAGACTTAAAAAGTACCGAAATGCAATCTAGGACACAATGGAATTCTTTGATGCCCTTAATATAGAAGCAATCCCTCGAGACCAGAATAGTGACGCAGACAAACTTGCAGTTTCAGCCTCGACACTTCAACCTTTAGATGAAATGTTAGAAGGACATTGCCCCTTGGAAATAAACTTTAGACCTTCCATTCCTGATAATATAGAACATTGGCAAATTTAAGAGATGATGAACAGATACTAAAGTTCATAAATAACATTGATGAGTTCTTAAATTATAAACCAAATGATCAAGAGGAAGGAAAAGTTTATCAGGATGAGGGTAACCGCTCAAACCTTGTTCCACGAGGTTTTGTGGCCTTGGAGAATGTTTTTGACAAACAGGATAGGATAAAGAGTAATGTGGACTAGATGAAACCGGGTGAGTATATTGAGATTAACATCGGAACGAAAAAAGAACCAAAAATACTGAAAATTGGAAAAGGTATCCCTGATGAAGAAAGAAATGCCCTTATAAACTTGTTAAGAGAATTTAGGGACATATTTGCCTTCACATATGATGAGCTCAAAGCATATAGGGAAGAAATCTTCCAACACACCATTCCCTTAAAACCGGAATGTCAAAAAGGAAAACCTTTCCGGAAAAAGCTTAGACAAATAAATCCTAAACTAGCTCCTATTGTAAAACAGGAATTAGAAAAGATGTTGGCAGCAGGCATTATAACACCTACTCAACATACTTCATGGTGCTCCAACTTGGTGGTAGTCAGAAAGAAGAATGGAAGCTTAAGAATATGTATAGACTTCAGAAATCTAAACATAGCATGTCAAAAAGACAATTACCCCCTTCCAAATATGGAGACCCCCCTCCAACGGGTCACTGGATCAAGCATGATGTCAATGCTGGATGGTTTTTCAGGTTACAATCAGGTAGTCATCAATGAAGAAGATAGACACAAAACTGCTTTTACAACCCCTTGGGGAACTTTCGAGTATCTAAGAATGCCTTTTGGCCTTACAAATGCTGGGGCCACTTTCCAAAGGGCCATGGATTATGCCTTCAAGGAATTAGTGCGAAAAATCATTGAAATCTACCAAGATGACTTGACTGTATTTTCAAAAGAAAGATCTAGCCATATTGGTCACCTTAGGAAAGTATTTGAAAGATGCAGAGAGTATGGGATTTCTTTAAATCTGGTGAAATCAGTCTTTGGCATCGAAGAAGGTAAACTTTTGGGTCACATTATTAACAAAGACGGGGTCAAGGTTGACCCCGAAAGAGTAGAAGCTATCCATAAAATTCCCCTTCCTAGAAATGTTAAAGGTCTCCAATCTTTTAATGGTCATATCAACTTCATAAGAAGATTCATCCCAAATTCAGCCGAGTTAATAAAACCCATGCAACGGTTGTTAAAAAAGGATGCTAAATTTGTCTGGGATGATGAATCATACACCTTACTTCACTTAGTATTAACTTGATTTGGTTTCTTGGTTTGATCTCTCCTGTCGGGAGTAGATCGGGTCTCCCCCTTTGTTGTCTGGGCTAGATAGCATAAAGCGAAGGTTGCCTCGACTGGCGTGACAACCATCGAGGTCGAGGTGATCGTGGTTGCACCTTTTTTAGTTGCCATTCCCTATAGCCATCCATTAATGGATACATCCATAGGGGTAACTACAGTTTAGGTGATAACACGTCTCTTCCTTTTATAGGATAGGAAGACCAAAACTATAAACCACTTTTGAAAATTAGTGGTTGAGATCAAAAGATAAAACAATATAATCAATGGCTAAGATGAGCCAATACAATATAACACATGGATCACTCAACTAGAGGGTGACATCATGGCTAAAAATCCTATAAGAGGGGTGACGTCACAAATGGGGGGTGGCTAATGACATGGGAGCCACTCAATAAGACAAGGACAACTCACTAGGAGCACATGGTGGCTAATGACATTGGAGTCACTCAATAAAACAAGGACAACTCACTAGGAGCACATGGTGGGGCTAGGAGGTATTATTCCCCTTCACTAGCATGACCCCATGGCACAATAATATAAAATATGAGTATATGACATGTCCAAATATACAAATGATCAAATCCTGTCCCCATAATCAGAGAGAGATGTACAATAAAAGTCCT
This sequence comes from Larix kaempferi, assembly GCA_027924585.1. Classification (NCBI taxonomy): domain Eukaryota; kingdom Viridiplantae; phylum Streptophyta; class Pinopsida; order Pinales; family Pinaceae; genus Larix; species Larix kaempferi. The sequence goes on from BSBM01000348.1 coordinate 9,105,765, forward strand.
CCTGTAGCCACTGTGGACCCCACTGACTAGTGCAAACTAATCTGGAAGAAGGGGGATACACCATGGATAACCTCTAAGCAGACCAAGTGCCAAAACCTTGCCACAATTGCCCAAATCGAATTCCTCAATGACCTTTTTATTTCATTTTTTTAATCCACTGAAAAACCCTGAAAGTGCCCAAAACTTCCTCTAGGGTGCATGCGCTGTCAAATTGAAGGTGCCATCATGTTCGGAAGGGGGGTAATATGGTAAAAACAAGTGGTTGGACCACCCCCTTCCTTTGTAGCGCCCTAGGCAATGACTAGCCTCCAAGGATACTGCTGGATAGGCCACATCAACATGGCCATTCCGGTCAAAAAGTGAAAAACTGCCAATGTCATCCCAGGGAGTGCCTGAAACTAAAAGATAAGTGTCTCAATGGATCGATAAGACTCAAATCCACTAGAGATGAGTACTCATACACCTCATCATATAACTTGTAAGATCATCTGTAGTGTCCACCATACCTGGACAAGTAAAAATATGATGATCTGTAAATAATAACCAATCATGAAAACTGCATCAATCATCATCTGAAGCATGTGTCCAATATATGGAATTATCAAAAGGTATATGTAGGACCATAGATCAACATCATATAGCACAAGTGGTCCATCTCATCACAAATCCCAATGATGACCATGGTCAAACTATGTTTGACTATGTCAAAATACAACCAAAGACTAGATTATAGCAAATGACTAAGACATGTTCCTTTAACCATATTGACAACCTAACTCAAAGTATAAACATCAATTAAGTGGCAGTTAATACATAGCTATTAATGTTATTTAATATTTTACTTACACCAAAACTTCAAAGACTTACTCATCAATGGACATGGCCTAACTGCTAGCAAAGGGTGAAGGCTAAGAACAAGGTTAGGAAGAAGGGATGACTTGACCAACTTAACTAAGTGATACTTTGGATAAGGGAAAGGGTGTTACACATTAGGGGGGATTCCGCACTAAGCCACACATCGGAGCAACAGATTATAATGATGATGATCTAGGCATAAAATCCAACTCACCAAAGGCAAGTTCTGTCACCAACTCAGAACCGAGACAAGAAACTAACATGGATGCGATCCAACACAGAGGCAAGAGCGGGGGAGTCCTCCATATCAAAAGTAAAAAATGCAAGTTGAGGAGTGTTATCACCTATTTTGTACAAATAGTTGAAACCTTATTGAGCCGCCAATTTATTGAACATGATTCATGTTCATCATCAGCATTCAGAGGTTCAGAAGTCAATTTCAGGGCAATTTTGCCCCATTTGTAATAACTGCATGTTCATACCCCCATGGGGAAAATGTAAAAAGTTGGTCTAAACGGGGTCCTTTTATAAAAGACTCGGCTATCTGTAGGTTTAGCCATTTGGGGGATACTCTAGAGTGTTTTTTCCTTAGGAATTATGCGCTACTCATCAGTGGCGTATAATCCCTGAGTTTTTCACTCAACCCTCCAAAGCTGGAGTATTTCCCATGGTGGTCAAAACCTAAGGTGGTTATTAGAGTCTTGTGTCTAGGATTTTTTACGTGTTAGCCACATCGATTGAGTCGTATGAACATGCACTAGGTCCCCTAGGAGTTTCGTTGGTTTCCGAGAAAAATAATTTTTTCCATAAATTAGACCATTTTTTAATGGTTTAATTAAAAAATTTCAAAGTGTGATAAAAACTTCATCCGGAGGCGGAATTGAGCATGGGAAGGCTCGTTTTGACGCTCGGAGCGTCCTCTTCACCCTAGTACCTTCATTCTTCAGTTTCCGGGCAGTTAAGTCACCCCAGGAGTAGTTTTCGCTAGAAATACATCATTCTGGCACTTAATTGCTAGAAAATCTCAAAATGCACTTTGACAAAAAATTGAAAAAAGTCAAAATACATTATTTTAACTTTGGAAAGGTTGGGAATATGATTAAATGAGATGTACGACCCACTTAAAAGATTAAAGGCACATGCTAAATAAAAGTTTGGGTAAAAACTTTGAAAATCTCAATTTATGAAAGCGTGGTCCTATCCTCCTTCACGTTGGTAGCCTACATCAATTCGCATGGGTGGTGGACCAAGGTTTAATGGAGTATGACCATGTTTTAAAGATAAAGCATAAACCAATTAAAACATTGGATAAATGAATGACGTGAGCAAGAGAAGCGTGGTCATCTTCACGTGGGTTTGGCCGTACGGTTCCTTCATGGCTCACGATTTGGCTATGTGGCAGGTTTTAAATGGTTTGGTGATTGTGTGGTGGGCGCCTTCCTAAGTTTGTGCAACTACATGGCATTGGCTCCTTCTAGAACTCGTGGTAGCATTCAATGTAAACTATATGTGATCTCCACCATATCCTCACGCCATCTTCATGCTAGCTCACGTCAATCCTTAATGGAGTTCGTTCTTACACATGGCAAGTGTTAAATGGGTGGTGATGCTTCCAAAGAGGAGTGGGGGGCGCCTTGCCTAGGTGGAGGCCACCTCCCCACCCTCCATTAGCTCGAGTTTATTGGTGGAGATTCGCTCCAAGTCTACTTTGACATGGGATTCAAGTGGTTGAGATTGGAATTCGAGGTAGTGACTAGTGCCATTGGCTCTCTTATGGCCAATTCGTTTTAGGGTTTTGGTAGTGTGTTTTGCTATTTAAGAGAAGCATTTTAGCTCTCTTCTCATTGAATTTTGGTGCAAGAATACTCTGCCGAAATTATATTGTAATATTTGTTTAAGGTTTGGAATATAGAAAAGACTTTGGAGGTCCATGCTGGAGCTATTGGCATTGTGGTTTCATCTTGTACTTTGGTGACATTCTCTCACTCTATATTTCTTGTTGCAAATTATTATTCATTTTATGCCTTGTGAAGACTAACAATCTAGTACAATAGGCATATGATCTAGTTTGTTGGCTTGAGATTAGTGTTTTGCAGATATTTGTCCAGGGGTGGAGATTGGCTTGGAAGCAAGCTTGTTTTCATAAACCAAGAGTTTTTACCATTTAACACCTTCATCTTGCAGGGTTTTCAAGTAGCTCCTTATTTCGAAAAAAGAAACACTTCTAAGAGACTTGCCTTTTCCTCCATCAACAAAAGTTTTCTATCAATCTTGGTTACTTGGATCTATGAGTTCACCTCTTCCAACTCTCTAGTTTTCTCCATTGAGTCCTTTTTTCACTTGATTTGCTAAGCCTTTTCCTCTTGCCACCCTCATCAACTTTCGTTTGGACCTAGTTTTCCCTCTCTCCTCTCTCCATTCGTCCCTCCTCCTCAAAGCCATCCTCATCCATTCGTTTTTTGTCTCCAAAAAGCCTCCACTTCTCCCTCTCGTCACTCTCCAAAAGAGCCCTAAAAAACAAAACAAAGATTAATCAGTAGCATTTAGTTTTCACTTGTTTAGAGTTAGCTAGTTGCATTTTTGAAAAGTTAGTAGTTAGATCTCTTTTATAAATCAAATCTTATGCATTGAAAGGTTAGTTTAGAAGCATTATAGATCACATTCCATATTAGTATAGCTTGCATAGTTTAAATTTCCAAGTTTCCTTGTTAAAGATAGAAAAAATTTCATAAAAATTTCTTAAATTTTTTACATCTTAGATCTCATTTCTAGCATATATTTAGGGCACTTTTTGTTCGCTGGTCCGTTTTCCCATCTTAACTTTTTTGAACAATTTTTCATGTCATTTTATGTTTTAGGTTTCATTTTGCAAATCTAGACTTAGTTTCAAAGTTGATTTTATTTTTTCTAACACTAAAGGGTGCCTTGATTTTTTTTTTTTTTCTTGTAGGTGCTTTTGAAGTGGAAAAGGGCTTGAGAGAGTTTTGAAGCGAAGAGGTCCAAACAAGCAAAACTCAAGCAAACCATAAGGACGATCCAAAACATGACATTATCTTGTATTATTCTTTGTAATAGCTTATAGGAGTTGGTTTTGTTTTCCAAGTCTTATCATCTCAAAAGACCTTGCAAGGTTATAAACCCAAGGCATTTGTAATTGTTAAATAAAAATTTTAAGTGGAGGAGGCCTCCACTTTTTGGTCTTCTTCCCCATTTGGGGAAGGGTGTTGGGTCTTGTGGTCTGATTTAGCTTAGATTTACGGTTTCATGTTCTTAGTTTAAAATTTACTTCAATAAGTCATTTTGTTTATATTCCATATTTACTTACCCCCATGCTCTCCCGAGTAGGGTCTTGGACCTGAAAGAGATTCTTGGGTAGTTTAGTTTTACTTTTCGTTTATTTTTATCTTGCTTCTCTTCCAAAGCCTTCAGCCGGAAGTTGTATCCTTGAGATTTTGTCTCAAGGGCAGGACCACATAATTTGTGGTTACTCTTCCTTCCCCGTTGGTTTCCTTGGCAGAGCTTTCAACTAGCTGGAAGTTCTCAAGTGCAGGCGGTTCTAGTGGTTGATCTTGTTCGGAGATCAATCCCACCTAGTAGAGTAAAGTTTGTGTGGTAGAACACTAGATTTATTTATCTTGCGAGCATTATTGTTAGTGGTAATTCATATCTTGTCGATAAATCTTATTGTTTAGATCTACTTTCAATCTAAGATATACTGCTACTACAATTTTTCTGCTTCTTTAAAATAAACCAAAGTCTCTTGAACTTGGCCATAATCCAAGTCAAGAGCACCCTCTGTCGAAGGGCGTCTTAGTTTTTTGCATCATCCCTGCATTAGGCATTTTAAGTTTAGCAAGTCTCTTGAACTGTGGTCATAAGACCGAGTCAAGAGCGCTCTCTGTCAGAGAGTTGAACAAGGTTTTCTAATAATAAAAATTTCCACTCATACACCCCTTAATTAATTTATCTTGGTTTTGTCCTACACCCGTATGCTCTGCCAACCGGAAACGGTTGGGCTAGTACTCAGAAAGGTGGAAGACTTGATAATTTACGATCGATAACTTAATTAAAAATTTTTACCCAAAACCTCAACCAAGGCAAATTACTGTTCTTCCCACGAGAGGTGGTGCCGAGAATCCACTGTCAGACTCAAGGGTGGTTCAAACATTGGACACCTATCCTTTTGAATCTGGGTGTTTCCGACAGATCACTTAGGGTTGCCAGTATTTTCCTTGGGTAAGGTTCCACCATCTTTTGATACCTTTGGTCTTAGCCTAATAATCAAGAGCATCTAAAACACTTAAAATTTACCAAGAACAATTGCAAAACGTCCTCACAAACAGTTACTTTCGACTTATTTTAGCATCACAAGTTTTATTTGACTCCATTTGGCACTGGTCTTTAATATTTATACATCTTTGAAATCTGGACCATATGTCCTTGTCATTTGCTTAATATCTATCTTGTGGATGCTTTACTTCAATTTCTAAGTCAAAGTATATTGTCATATTTTGAATTTGTATCTTGTGAATTTTGCAACGTGGATTGCGTGTTTAATTCTATTCTTTTCATCAATCAAAAAACTCCTAAACAACACCCATCCGCATCACAACACCAAAAAACATTTAAACACATAAAGAGCCTTAGACAACTCTTAAATAGGGACTACCCCCCTTAGCTTCGTTAGGAGTTTTGCCTAAACGAAGGAGCTGGGATTCAGGTGACAGTACCTGGCTCATTGCTTGCCTCCAAGGCCACACCTCTCCCCACTTTCCAGTGAGGGAGACAGCTTTCAAAAGGTTTCTGCTGCTGGTGTGCAGATTGGCGGACAATAGGCCTATAATTTATTTCAAGGGTACACTCTTCGTTCAACATTTCCTTTGAAGGTTGAAGGGTAGATGCCGCAACAACCAACCTATCTTCTATACTGTTTTCTTCCCTACGGATTGCTTTTATGTTTAATGCATCAAAGTATTCCATGGTGTCCCATACTGCATTCCTATACCTCTTAAGTCTTTTACAATGGCATGCAAAATTACCCTTGATCTGTTGCACAACTAAGTTAGAATCTCCTTTGATACTAAGCATTTTGATTTTCATGTCTTTAGCGTTTTCTATGCCTAGTAAAAGTGCTTCATATTCTGCAACATTGTTGGTGGCTTCAAATTCAAGTCTAAACGCAAAGTTGAAGACTTTATCTTCAGGTGATATTAAGACTATACCAGCACCTTTGCCAACTCTAGAAAAAGCACCGTCAAATTCCATTTTCCACAATCCATCAACTTTTTTATCTTTCATTTCCTTATGAACAGGATCTAAGAAGGTGGAATTTATCTGGTGGGTTCCCATTTCATCCGTATTGTAGATGTATTCATTTGATGGTTTCTGGGGATTTTCAACATGGTACCTCCTTTCTTTTTCTGAGTGCAGTTTGACATGAGTATCTTCGGAAGCCGGAACAGTTGCATAGGATAAGTCTAATCATAGTGATCCACCCAAGGAAGCACCCCACTTTCTAGAAAGAAGCATCCCCCATTTATCAGGCACATCTATGACAAGGATGTCCATGGTGACATGGATGTCTGGGTACTTGGCTAATCTGACGGTCTGATTTTGAATCATCCCCTCGACTTCGACAGGTCTAGAATCCATGGCACAAACATTCCCATAAGGTCTAGTGGTTTTTAGATTAAGTTGTTGCATGACTTTTTTGGTCATCAGGCTGGCACCAGATCCCGAATCCAACATACAGTTATGTAGAAGAAGGTCACCTATCATCAATGATATGTAGAAAGACGGGTGAACTTCTTTTCTTGTTTCCCTGGTATGTAGGACTATAGGGGGATCTCCAAAATCATTCATACAACTTGTTGAAGGTTGCTCTTTATTTTCTGAGAAAGTTACCTTGTTAGGGATAGGGTACTTTGCAGGTGGAAGAGGCTTTTCAGATGCAATGGGATTAGGAAAACCAGGGGGCTTTTTAGAAATTATAGGCTTAGGAGTATGAGGAGGAGTACTATCTGTATGAGGCTCTAACAGTTTCAAAAGTTTCTCCCTCTAACCAGAGAGTTTGCATAACTCAAGTACCGGGACTGGAACCTTAGTGTTGGCCAACCAACTACTTAAATCAAAATTTAAATCAACAAGCTCCTTTTCATTATTAATTCTTTGAGTAATGTGAGGAACTGTTACCTTAGGAGTAGCTTGAGTAGAAGGTCCCTCCTTTGGTCTCTTTTGATATGTGTTTCCTTTGAATCTCTGGCTGTTGTTGATACTAGGTGGCATCTCACCGTAAAGTTGAGTCATATAATCAATCTGCTGATAACCTTGGTTGGCTTGAGTCACATGAAGGTTTTCATATTCATTTCCCACATGGTTGATAAAAACAGGCTCGTCTGATGAAGTACTAGGGCCGCATCCTTTAGGATAACCATGCTCTTGAACAAAACAAGCATAATGGCAACCAGATTCCTCATGGAAATCTTTGCATGCTCTACAAAAGGGTTTAACATACTCAACCATGTTAGCAGCCTCTAGCTGACGAGGAGGCCTCTGTTCATGGTTAGGAGGTTTCCTTTGCCAAGTAGGTTTAGCAGGGAAATTCCTAGGAGCTGGTTGTGTGTGTTGAATTTGCTAAACTTGTGTTCTTTCCATGTTTATGATTTTGTTTTGTAACTCTTTCATTTGGATCACATGTTTCTGTTCAGCTTTCTCCATTCTCTCACACATGTCCATCATTTTCTTTTCATAAGAGTCTTTCATAGGATCTTTTTCTTTGTGCTCAATTGGTTTTGAGGGAAGTTGAGATCTAGAATATCCTTGGATATTTGACTCTCCAGAAGACTTCATGTTCTTGTCAATCTTAATGGCCAAATTTTGAGCATCAAGCAAGGTAGCTGGTTCTTTATCTCTTATTTGGTATTGGACCTTGCCACTTAACGCTTCTATGTAGTAATCCAATAAAGAAGCCGCAGGAGGCGCATAGGTATCAGGGATGGAATTAGACAACTCCATGAATTTAGTGTTAAATTCATCCATGGTTTCATTTTCTGTCTTCTTCATGCTGGTTAGGGATGCCACTAGGTGTCTAGGTTCTTTTTTGCAACCAAACTTGTTGAGGAAAGCTGTCTTGAAGGCTGCTACAGTGGCGAAAGAGTTGTCTGGTAAATTGTCGTACCAGCTCCCTGTCTTTCCTTCTAAAGATAGGGCAAAAAGAGTCATATAAACATCCTCATGTTTATCAGCTCCTTTGATATAAGCGCTACACAACTTAGTGAAGTTTCGGATATGTTGTTCAGCAGATATGGAGGCATCAGTGCCACTGAAACTAGTGAGTTTATCGATTGCCTTCTCGGGAATGTCGTGGGGTTGACCTGGTATCTGAGTAAAATTGAGCTGAGTGAAGAACTCACCCATTGTGGAAAGGAAACAATTATTGTTTTCAGAGTTTACTTGATTTTCTTGATTTTCTTGAAACAAAGAATGGATGTCTAAAATAGACTCAGATCTAAGATTTTCAAGGATTTTACGAGAAGCAAGTTTGTTTAGTCTTCTCCTATAAACCTTTTCAGGCTCAGGGATAAAACTAAGCAAACCTTCAGAGTTTCTTCTAGTTGAATACCTTGATGTTTTAACTGACAGTGGAGTCGCCAGGTGAATCCAAGTCTAATTTCAGAGAGTGATTAAACTAAAAATCTACCAAAAGTAAAACTAAAAAGGGCAGTGGAGTCGCCAGATAGATATGAAATCTATCAAAAAAGGTAAAACAAACTAGAAAAAACTAAGGTCGTCCAGGAACAAAAAGCTTTGTCCCCGGCAACAACGCCAAAGATGTTGTTCGCCAGATTGCACACCAGCAGCGGAAATCTTTCGAAAGTTGTCTCTTCACTACAAGTGAAGAGGTGTGGCCTTGGGGGCAAGCAATGAGCCAGGTACTGTCACCTGAATCTCAGCTCCTCCGTTTAGGCAAACTCCTAACGAAGCCAAGGGGGGTAGTCCCTAAAAAAAGAGTTGTCTAAGGCTCTTATGTGTTTTAAAATGTTTTTTAGTGTTGTGATGCGGATGGGTGTTGTTTAGGAGTTTTTCGAAGATGAGAGACACAATAATACTTTAAATGAAACCAAGATAACTCAATCCACGTTGCAAGAGAAGATAAGAGATACACTGAATCAGATATGAATCACTCTTTATACGAAAATTAATACAAGTACTCCAAATTGATAATAAGCAAAATAAAATATGTGATTAAGGACCAGTGCCTTATGGAGTCAAAAAAATGTATAATTGATTGAAATGTTCGATACAAGTGTTTCGAGAGAGAAAAGTTCGTGAGATCGTTTTGCAGCTTATCTTGGTAAATTAAAGATTTTAGTGGTCTTGATTATTAAGGCTAAAACCAAGGATATTCAAGAGGTGGAACCTTAACTGAGAAAAACACTGGCAACCTTTAGATGATAGGTCGGGAGCACCCAGATTCAGAGAACAAGTGTTCTTACGGCTTGACCTCCCTTGAGTCTGACAGTGCATTCCCGGCACCACCTGTTTCAGGAAGTACTCAGTGATTTTGTCTTGGTTTGGGGTTTTGGGTAAAATTTTAATTAATGTTATAACTTATGAAATTAACAAGTCTTCCACCTTTCTGAGTACTAGCCCAACCATTTCCGGTTGGCAAAGCATACGGGTGTAGGACATAGACCAAGATAAATTAATTAAAAGGGAAGTATGGGTTGAAAAGTTTTATTATTAGAGCACTTTGTTCAACTCTCCGACAGAGAGAGCTCTTGACTTGATCTTATGACCACAGTTCAAGAGACTTGCTAATTAAAAAATGCCTAATGCAGGGAACGATGCAAGACTAATAATGCTCTCCGATAGAGAGTGCTCTTGACTTGGATTTGGCCAAGTTCAAGAGACTTTAGTTCGTTTTAAGAAGCAAATAGTAGTTGTAACCAAGGTTGCGGGGGAGCGTCCTCCCCCCCCTCGCCCCCGCTCCAGAAGCTCGCTTCTAGCCAAAGCGCTGCGGGAGCTAAGGGAGAGCGTGCTCCCTGTTTCGCTCCCGGGCCAGAGCGTTTTGCAAAGCGCGCTTTGGGGGGTGAAAGCAACGCTCCCTGCCTCTGTCAGGAGTGAATTAGGGAGCTATCGGGAGCTAACGCTCCCAATAGCTCCCTAATTCGCTCCCGGGCGCTCTACGCAGTGCTTTCGATTTTTTAAAAACGCTCCCGGGATAGCTCCCGATCGTTCCCAGGTTAGCTCCCACTGTAGGAACATGCCCGCGCAAAGGAAAGATGAGGAGGATGGATGGAAAGACGAAGAGGATGGATGGTGGCTTCTAGCAGGGCGCACTAGGGAGATTAATATCCACATTGTTGAGGGCTCATTGGTGAAGAATATATCCTCTAGAGTTGCCATGAGTCTCCTTGCTGTCATAGAGGGCACATTCCACTCTTCTTGGCCAAGTCGTGGTACTGGATTTTACTGTCTGCTTGCGGTGTGGTGATTTACCATCAGAAAACAGAGTGCCAGATGAAGAGGATCTTGTTGAATATTGGTAGTCATTTCTCTATTTCAATACCCAAACTCATCTTACTAAGGAGAAGGCGTTTTAGTGCATATTCTGCATATGCAATCTCAGTGGAAATTATTATTGTACTGAACAAGTCCTGTAGCAGCTTATCCAAGTGGAAACTTAGCTAAACTAGGAGGTCATGCTTCACATATAAAGACAGTCATACAATATAGCAGCAAACTTGTGAAGCACAGAATCTTAGAATCCCAACCAGCATTTCCAGGCATCATTTCCAGCATTATAGACACAGTAATATTGTTGGTTAGTTTGTATTGGAGAAAATTTTATGTGATTCCTGTAGCAAGTTGGGTGTGAAAACTATTGAATGCAAGAAGTATACTGCTGTTTGATATTAATTACAGATCTGAAATACTCATTCAAATATTAGTTGTTCCAGTAAAAAGAACCCAGTTTGAAAAAAGTTAAAGCTGCCACTTTTTCCATCCTTGATGATGTATAATAATTTGGAGTTTAATGTATGTAATACGCACTAATTTCCAGGTCAGAATACACTCCTAGTTTCAGACTTTATTTAAGTTACATTTGTACTGTGTAGTGTGTAATTCTGAGTTTATTTGGCAATATATGAATATGGCATTTGGTAGTTAAATGTGGGAACGTAATAATATCTAGTGATGCTTTAAATTTATGAAGAAACTGCCATTTAACCCATACTTACCAAACTTGGAATCGATAATAAATTGGCGAGGCAAAAGAGTAAACACTCAAGAGTTTGAATCGGATCGGGAAAAAATCGACAAATACAAAAAAAAAATGTTATATATTGAAAATTTGAAGTTGTAAGGTTGATCATGATGTTATAGATACTGGTAACTAGAGTCTAGACCTATGGTTGACGAATTCACTACTATATGATTGATGATTGATGAATGATGTTATATGGTATTATGTTTTATCTCATGTTTTTATGCTTTCCAATGAGTTTCCATAACTAATTCAACATTCTACAAGCCTTTGTTAACATATATGCATCAAAATATATAAAAAATATATACTATATAAAAAACGCTCCCGCAACGCTCCCAAACCGGAAGCTTTTGAAAATTTCGCTTTTCACTCCCGCTCCCAAGTAACCTTGGTTGTAACAACAAGATACTTCAAATTTAAAATGCTTAAATCATGTGATAGATTGGAAAGATATGAAATATTGCTAATATGCTACTTGCCAAATAAAATAAAATAAACTGGAAAATCTAGTGTTCTACCAGACAAATCCTAATCTAAAGGTGGGATCCACCTCCGAACAAGGTCAACCACTGGAAGTCACCAGTCTTGGAAACCTTCCAGCCAGCTGGATGTCCACAAGAAGCTGATGGGGGAGCGAGAAGCTACCACAAAGTTATGTGGCCTTTGGGATGCAATCCCAAAGTTAGCTAACTCTAATCAAGGCTTGGAAGAGAAGCGGCAAGATAAAAAATAAAATACTGAACAGAAAATAAAGTCTAATCTACCCAAGAATCTCTTTCAGGTCAAAGACTGTACTCGGGAGAGCATGGGGGTAAGTAAATTGGAAATATAAAAAGGAAAACAACTCTCCGATAGAGAGCACTCTTGATCCACTATCGATGAGATTCAAAAGATTTCTACTTTAAACAGTTTATTGAAATGGAAACTAATCTAAGAGCATATCAGAGATCTAAGCTAGAAACTCAAACCAATCAATGAAGACTACAAGGCTTCCCCAAATGGGGAAAGTGAATGTGGGGACTTAAAAACCCCACTTGCAACTTTATTATGAGAGTACAAATGCCTTTGGGAATGAAACCCTTGTAAGGATTTTGAGAGAAATAACTTGGAAAATACTTGAAACAAGCTCTTAAGAGCTATTACAAAGGATAAATAATGATTTCTTGGTTTGGATCGTCTTTTTGGTTTCTTGATGGCTTCTCGTATTAGAAGCTTCTTTCTTCTATTTGCTTCAAATCTTCTCAAAGCTCTTCTTTTTCAAAGAAAGAACTATCACAAATGAGCAACTCAAATACCCATTAGCATTAGAAAATCAAACAAATTGGAAACTACTTAGATCTATCAATAAAATAAAAATAAGGAGATGCAAGTTTTTTAAATTTTTTAAATGAGATCTAAAACGAAACTACCAAATTCCAAATGAGAGAACAAATTTTAAACTAGATGCAAGATTTTAAATTAGAAATGGAGCTAAATCTAACAATGTAAGTAGAAAACTAAATGATAAAGGAAACTAGACCCTAACTATGAAATGCAAAGATGAGATCTAAGATTAACCTTTCAAAGAGATGCAACTAACTATTAAAACTTAACAAAACTTAATGTTTTTATGTGTTTTTTGAAGGGGCTTTCAAGGAGGGACGAAAGGAGGGCTTTGGAGCAACCAAAGGCAAAAACGAAAGGCAAGAAAAGGTCAAAAACAAGGGTGGACGAGAGGAAGAAAGGTGAGGCAAAACGAATTGAGAGAAGGGTAGGGGAGTGGGACGAGAGCAAGGTGAAGGAGAGAGAGGAATTAGGAAGAAGACGAGAGGGTGAAGGCTTAAGATCTAGGAGACAGGAACTAAGATGAGAGGAGGAACTAGAAGGGGGACGAATGGAGAAGAAGAGAAGATGGATGGTAGGGCTAGACTAGGGCAAGGGAAGAATGGGCTAGCAAGGTAATACAAAGGGATTCAAGGAGAAGACAAGAGAGGCTTGAGGAAGTTAGCCTTAGGGACAAAGTAACCAATTTAAGAGTCTTTTTGAAAAATGGATGGATCCTTGAATCTAACACTTCTTGCCAAATTTTTGATGTTATGAGATCGACTTTGGGAGATCCTGCAATGCACGAATGTTAGGAAAAAATGGGGTCCTTTGAAGAGATGGAGGAGACAACCGAGTTCCAACTCCTCTCCAAACCTATGAGATCTGCAAAATGTATCACTTACAAACAAGTTTTGATCAAATATAGTATGCAAAATTGAAAGAGACTAGAAGAGTGTTAGTATTTCCGATTACAATTCACTACTTCCAAATCACAAACAACCCAACATCAATGGACAAATTGAACTCAAATGCCCATCCTATGGACTTAAAAAGTCTTCTAAGCTTTAACAGATTTGATCAAAACAATGAACATGTAAGCAAAAACATGGAACAAGATCACCTTGATTAACTTGAAGCAATTTCTATGAAAAAGATCAACACACCATATAGACCTCCAAAGTCACTTTATTTCAATTAGCAAAAAGCTATAACACATCTACAATCTGGCAGAGTAAGTTTGCCCAAAATTCTCCATGAGATAATAACCCAAATGGGCCTCTCTTTATAGTAAAACCAATAGCTAAAACCCTAGGTCGAATTTGGCATGAGTGAGAGCCAATAACCAATAGACATGAATTGAATTCCAATCTAAACCAAGCTTGGAGAGCTAACTCAATGGACAACTCGCACTTGTTGGTAGGTGTGAATGGATAGGTGGCAAACTCGCCTTTGATGATGCATGGGAAGTATCACCCATCAAATAGGTAAGTTACAACTAGGATCCACGTGAGGAAGAGGTAGGATGCGTGAGCTTGATGAGGGAGGCGAGTGGGTGACAAGTGGAGATGTGGTAGGTACTAACTCGAACTTGTAAAGGAGCCAAGCTATGGTGATTTGATGAGTCATGAGGGCACCTACCATAGACTTGAATGCACATCAACCAACCCATTTAACAGTTGACAACTCACTAAATCGACTTTTGAAGGAAGAAAGGCGAATTAGCTTAAGTGGATCTCTTGCTGGTGACTGGATAGTTGACTGAAATCACTTGGAGTTGATTGGAATCTTCATAAATGTCTATTGCCATGTCATTTAGCCTTTTATTTTATTCATTTCTGATTATTTTGGAGAGATTTGGATATCTCCAAAATATTCAAATTTATTAATTTAATTAATAATTCTTTGTAAATGACATTTTAGAGAAAATATTAATTATGAGGCGGAATTGACATCCGAAAGTTGGGTTTAGCTGGTCCATGGGTCATGTGTGATTTTTGGCTTATGAAACGAGCCATCAATCACTAAATTCGGACCCCGGATGACTGACATATTACAAACTCAAATTTCTCTATTTAAACTATAGAGAAATTTAATTAAAATTTAAAAATAATTAAAAAATTAAAACCCCCAAATCCAACGGGTCCGGTAAAATTTTTTCGAAATTTTTTCTAGGGGTCCTAGAGACTTAGGACATGACCACAACCTCTTCTAATAGTATCTAGTAGGTTTATACATATTAGTTGGACTCTAATAACCCCCCACGGCTCAGATTTTCAAAATCGGGCATTCCAGCTTTGGAGGAAGCAGGAGAAAACCTCATCGATTATATATCACCTTAAGCAAAGTATAATTGACAAGGGAAAAAACTCCCTGGAATACCTTAGTTGCTTAATCAAGTCATGGGGAACCGAGCCACTCAGACCCTAGTAGCACACTTTGTTACAAACCTCCATGGGTCTATGGTCATATCGACTCAAAAACAAAACCGGCTAGCCACAACTGGCTAAACCCAAATATCTGAAACCCAGATACTCTGGAAGTGAACACTGATGTGTTCCAACACTGGCGGCTCAATGAGGTTTCAACTATTGTACAGATACAGTTGATAACAGGATCCTTCACATGGCTATGGATGTAAGCGTTGGATGATGAGCATCGGAACGATGCTTCAGTTACTGCTCTGTATACGCATCATGTTGGATGCTGGATATGATTAGTTGGATCATTTATATGTATATGTATGTACGCATCATGTTGGATGTTGGATATGATCAGTTGGATCATTTGTATGTATATGAATGTACGCATCATGTTGGATGTTGGATATGATCAGTTGGATCATTTGTATGTATTTTGTATATGCATCATGTTGGATGCTTGGACCATGTATCTGTATATGTATCAGGTGGATACTATGTATGATCAGGTAGATCATGTATGTTGATATATATCAGTTAGATGCATTGTGTGGATCATGTATCTATGTATGTATCAGGTGGATACATGGTATGATCAGGAGGATCATGTATGATGATATGTATCAGGTAGATACTTGGTATGCATCAGGTGGATGCAGTGTATGATCAGAATGATCATAGATGACGAGCTTCAGGATGTTGTTCCAGATGACATGCAGCAGGATGTTGCAGTGATGATGATCAGGATGATCATGTGTACATCAGGATGATATATGATGAGTATCAGGATGATACTTTGTGGCCATGGATCAGGTTGTGCAGATGAGCATGTCTGGGAGATCCTATAGGTCGGAGTTGTGTACCCGTAACATCCTGGGATGCTCTTGTTATCACATATATAGTAGCCGGGCTACCATACATTATTTTTCTCATTCCAGTACACTATTGAGCCAGTTCCCTTGCATTTGAGATGCCGAGATGAGCATCTATATTGGATCACTATCAGATTATGGACAGCAGTTGCATTCCCCATGCCATGACTGAGTTTCAGGACACTCAGAGAGGTGACCGATGTAGCCATTATACCATTGGTACAGAGCAGACAGTAGTGCCCAGAGTTACAGCAGCAGTCTCAGAGGACAGATGATGGTACAGGTTGATGAGCTTGCAGGTATATGACTCAGCAGGTATATCATGGTGTTATGGTTAGATTGCTTTTATACTTATTCTTATAGCATGTCTTAGCATTTAGTGTCATGATCTGGCGATCATATAAATATATGGACCTGGTTGATCTATTATATATATTATACTGTCCCTACTCAGACTTAGAAGTTCACTATTCATACTCATCGATACATACCCTCCTTAGGGAGAATAGAGGTGATCATTCCACCATACCATGGCTTGCTAGTGTTGGCTCCATTATTTCATTGTCTTCATCCATCCATGGCCTACCTTTTAGATTATCACCCTGACTTACTACTTGACTAGTGACATGGAGGACCTTTCCCCACTGTAGCCTCTGTATTGGATGAGCTTCCCCGTTTATTGTGTCTCGGCTCTGAGTTGGTGACAAAACTTACCTATGGTGAGTTGGAGTTCCTTGTGAATTCCCCCTAGTCACTAAAGTTGTGTTGGCTAAACCTGAAACTTTTAGTGCTGCCATCAATACAAAATCTGGAAAATGAAATGCTATATCTTGTATGAAAAGCCCATTCATGCAATGTGTTTCTAAACACACATGAATGAGAGGCATGCCAAATGAACATGGCAATAAAAATAAAATGTTATATCTTGTGAAAAATAAATACCTAGGTAAACAAGCTGTCCATGACACACCTAGAAGTGCTCAGGTAAACAAGTGCCTTAAAAACACACCTGCAGCAGAAAGCCTAAAGAAAAAATGTAAATCTATGCAATGTGTTTGTAAACACACATAGATCAAAGCTATGGAAACCTCAGGCCCAAAAAGCAATGGAACTTAAATGCTATATCTAAACAATTGCTGGCCTTATTTGGATTGTGCGCATCTGTGAAGGTGAATAAACCCTCTTTAAACAACTCATCCATTTGTGAGACACCGCCATTCCCTGTGTTATTGCTCATTCAGTATATACTATGGTGTATTCCCTTTCCCTTGCCAAAGTGTCACAAAGTCAAGACAGTTAAGTCATCCCTTAGCCTAGCCAAGTTAATTTAGCCTTCACCCTTCACTAGCAAATTGATCACAACTATGAAGTGAGTATGATCCTGAAAGTCTAATCTGAGTAATAATAATAATTAACGACACTATATATTTGGATTTAGATCGCCAGTCATGATTACTCTGTGTTATAATTGCTATCTGAATAAATTGTAAAGCATGTATTAACCTTGATACTTTTCAGCAGCCTTGGATGATGGACTGAGTTATATTTGGTCATGGTTGGACCTAGTTTGACCATGGAGGACCATGGGACATGAGATGTTAGACCTTATGAGGATATGGATAGATGATATATGGTCTATATACACATACATGATGATTCTATGCAGCAGCTATAGGGTTATGATGATGATTCTTGGGATACAGCAGTGTTTGATCATTTACAAAGCATTATTATTGGCCTTGTTCCGGTATATTGGATATTTATTTTGATCATGCAGAGACTCATATGGTGTATGAGTACACATCTTGGATAGATTTGGACCTTCTGAGTCCAATGGGACATTTTGTTTTCAGTTCCGGGCACTTACAGTGATGATTGAGCCTCAGTAGGCTATCCCAGTGCAGTTTTGGTCTGTTGGAGGCCCTGTCGGAGCAGAGATGACTTTTATCCGGTTGACCTAGGGCGCTGATGATGGAGGGGGTGGTCCAGCCACTTGTTTTTACCATATTACCCCCCTTCCGGACACATTGGTGCCCTCACCTTGACAGCGCCAGCACTCCAGGAGGCTGTTTGGGGCAGTTTCACGCTTCCCGAGGCATTTCAGGATTGGTAGAAATGGCTATTGAGGAAATCGATTTGGGCTACTGAGGCAAAGTTATGGCATGGGATGATCAGTGATGATAGATCGGGACCTTCCACACCTCCTCCAGCAATTTCAGCTTCATCGGGGCCCGCATCCATCATTTATGGCACTTTCTGTGGATTTTTGAGGTCTTTTGAGGACCACGACTTCACTATGGAGGCACGATTTGGTACATTCATGATTATTTATTGGTTATTGTGCTATGGGGATTGACCAAGGAGGGATAAAATTACCCCTTGGACCCACCATAAGCCTCTTATGATATTTCATCATCATGATTTGGTGGGATTCCCCTCTTCTAGGGCGATTTTGTCCACTTATGTTATATTTTATGTGTGATCCATGTATTATATTGTTGAGCTCATCTCAACCATTGATTAGACTTTTGTATCTTATAATCTTAGCCACTCATTCAAAAAGTGGTTAGGGTTTTGGTGCCTCTCCTTCCTATTTAAAGGAGAGAGCCTCTCATTGTAAGAGGTCTTTGGCTCTTGGATTATTGGTATAGAAAAATATTCTTGTGGAAATTCTTGTGGTCTCCTTTGCATCTGGTGTTCTTAGATGGTGATTGGAAAGTCTATTGCAACCTAGCATTTGGAAATTGTGGTAAGATCTATCTTTTTTGGAAATCATTGTTTGTCTACAGGAGGGCGACTTCAACAAGGGCGATTTTGCAAGGCTTCTTCAAATCGACTTTCTTGGCATTCGCTTGTATCAGGGGGTTATCATTAGTATCATTGTGATCTATGCTATCTTTCTGTTACTTCTTTTGTGGCATTAGTCTTATCTCTTGATGCATCAAATCTGATATTGTTGACGTTTGTTGTGCAGGAGAGAGGGCGCATTGGCTTCTTGGACAAAATCGATTTGCATAGAAACTACCTCAAAGCTTCCAAATTGATCGGGATTGCATAGATCATCATCATCAAGGCATCTACAAGGTTACCCAGGTAAGATCCACAGGTTTGTTTCTCTTTCCTCTATCCAATCCATTGACATAACTCATAAATTGTTGAAACCCTAAATATCTTAAAACCCCCATTTTACATTTTCTCAGATCTACTTAGATCTATTGGGTTGTTGGGTATAATACTGAAAACCCACCTCTATAGCATCCAAGGCATCCCGGATCTATAGTTTGGTGAGGATTGGCCTTCATTTGATCCCCTTCCCAGGCCAACTTAGCCTCTCCCAAGCAAGGCGCACTTCTCTAGTTGGGCAAGTTGACCTAGATCTAGGTGGTGGGTGTTTGAGATTCCACTTGATTTGACATCTACACATCAAATAACATACACCCAGGTTGTCACTTTTCTGAAATTCACCTTGTGGGCCCCATTCCACAGTTTAAGGGATTTAATCCCCATTTTGGACCACTTGGAACACTTAAACTCAGATCTACTAAGATCTAACCGGTGGATTGCCACAAAACTACAGATCCATACTCCTACCTGACCAATCTACTAGGATCTAAAGTTTGGATGCCATCCGACTTGTCTTGACCTACCTAAACCCCAATTTAAGCCTCCTTGGGCAAAGTCGCACCACCTTGGAGAAGTGAGTTGACTCACTTCTAGGAACTGGGTACTTGAGATTTTTGGAGATCTGAAACCGGAATAATTCAAAACCTAGGTCTAGGCTGTCACTTTGTCAAATCTTGCCTTGGGGACTGCATTCCTTGTTTTAAGGGATTGTGGTCCACTTGGGTTAAACCTAGATCTAGACACATTCAACCATCAAGACCTATATTGCCCACTTATCTCATGTTGTAGGAGTCCTAAACCATAAGTCAACCCTACTTTGACTCCACTTCCCAATTCCCAAGGCACTGGTTTATCTCCAAGACAACCCAACTCTCCTAGATTGTTGGATTGACTTGTGGTTTGACTTTTGCATGGTGAACTATACCCTTAAAGCTATCATGAATCATGGTCAAGCTTGTCTTATGTACTAGTTAGCCCCAATACATCCCTTAAAACTATCCTGCATTGGACACAGTTCCCAAGGCAGTGGATCTTTTGACATTGACCTAGTACACTCATCCTAGATCTCACTTCAAACATTGTAAGTCACTTTCACATCAACTATAAACCAAAGCTATATCTCTTGAACCCCTCACTTGGCTTGTGACTTTACCCTTAGGTCTAGGATAAACCATACACCTAACTTCACTTAGAAATACCCTGATTTGGTGTCTTGGTTTTGATCTCTCCTGTCGGGAGTAGATCGGGTCTCCCCCTTTGTTGTCTGGGCTAGATAACACAAAGCGAAGGTTGCCTCGACTGGCGTGACAACCATATATTGGAGGTCGAGGTGATCGTGGTTGCACCTTTTTGAGTTGCCCTTCCCTATTGCCATCCATGACTGGATCCATCCATAGGGGTAACTACAGTTTAGGTGATAACATTTTGGCGCCGTTGCCGGGGACGCAATAGGCTTACCTTGGTCCGACATATTACTTTTGTTAAAGCTCTCCTCCCCTTTCTCTTTGCCTAACATTTTGGCGCCGTTGCCGGGGAGTCAATAGCTTGCCCTAGTCCTTCCCGCATTTACAACGACACATATCTTGGTAGAAGAGTTAAATCTACCTGGCGACTCCCAATTGTGACTCCGCTGAGGAGCGAGCTCATTTACATCCCTATAACACTAGAATTTAGACAGATCTTATCATTATCTAGAACCCATGGGGTGCATCATTTTGTTTTCAGGTTCTTGAATTTTAAAAAATAAATATAAAAATATAAAAAATATAAAATATAAAAAGATAAAAAATTATTATCCATGGCTGCTTCTGAGCGACCTAGAACTTTCGGTCGTTTAAAAGTTTTTGACTTTTCAAAAATTGTTGGGTATCCTCATCATATTCCTCATCAAGCATGTGCAAGGTTGCCTATTTTCGATGGAAGTTATGAAATCTCTGCTAAAAGACACCTTGAACTTTTTAGGGAAATTATTAAAGAGTTATCCATAACCCATGAGGATGTGTGTATGAGACTATTGGCTTCATCTTTCAAAGAAAGAGCTGGACTGTGGCTTTCGAATTTGAAACCCAATAGCATTTCTGGTTATGACATGTTTGAAGATAAATTCCTAGAAGAATGGGGAAGTGAATTCGATGATATGTATCTTTCAAATCAAATCCGAGATCAAAACCCTCCCCTTTCCGATCCTATTGTTGAATCATTTAACAATCGAATATCAAGTAATTTGTCAACATCCGGAGATGACCTTTCCTGCCCAATTTCTTCTGATGATAAGTCTTCTACTTTTGAGTCAATCGAAAGTCTAATCTTTAATCATTGTACAAATCATAAGTTTTCAAATTGCTTCTTAGGTAGCCCTAGTCCTGATCCTGAGGGAATTTCTAAGGATGAGCTTTTAGTTAACAAGTCTACTGAAGTTCCTCCCTCAGAGAAACTCATGAGTCATTCTATTTTTAGTGATCATTCAATTCCTTATCAACTTACTGAAGAAGAAGAAAGTAGGGACATAGATCAAGATCCTCTAGTGGTGATTTCAGGTGATCATTGTGCAAATAATCAGGATATGTTAAATGAAATTATTAATCTCACCCCTGATCAATTAAATGAAAATGATCACTTATCCTCTTATAATTTTAATGATGAATTAATGAAAGATCAATATCAAGATGAGGAAGAGTTTATAAATCATACTAGGTGTTCTAATCTTTGTTCCACTTCTTACAATGAATCTTTAAATTTTCCTTTTTTCATCTTTGATCAAGATAACTTAGAGTTAGATAGTTATGGTCAATCTTGTCCTCAAGTTGTAAAAATTAAATTTGATCATCAGCTTGAAATTATTCCTAAAATAAAGAATGTTTTCTATTATCAAGATCCAAGGTCAAACTTGTCTATCCATTTGGGAGAAATTTCATATTTGCAATCCACCCTCCTTTCCCAATTCTTTCAATCATCTTTGGGTTGGTGCTCTAGTCAATCTTTTGCCTTGGAAATTTTTAATAGGAAGTATAAGCATGATTACATGTTTGGAGAAAAAGCACTTCATGTCCCTTTTCAGTCACTTTGGAACCATAATGTATGTTGTCAAGTTATCAATCATTCTTGGTGGCTAGAAAAGGTGTTTAAAGATCAATTCCATCTTCTCTCCATTTTTGAGCATCAAGTGGGTCTGACTTTGATTTTCCGTCTTTTAAGCTTTAATTTTTCCCCACTTGAATTTTTGATCATCAGTCCCAAGGAGAATCAAATTGAATATATAAGAGAAGTCAATGAGGAAAGTAGTTTATTAAATGAAATGTCATGTATTTTCCCTCCATCAACTTTAAACAATCATATTCATGAATTTTATGATCCTATCAATTCTTGGATGGAGGATGTTTGCAGTAATCAGTCTTTCCCTTGGCATAATTTCATATTGCATCATTCAAACCATTCTTCAATTTATGAACAAATCAAGAAGACTGTGCCCTTAAATTTGTTGATCTTTAGCCCAATCTTGACTTGTTCTATTATCAAAAATCAAATAAGAATCATTGACCTATTTGATGAATGGTTGCACTGGATCTATGATTTTACCTAGCATTTGTGCTAACTGGTTAGATTAGAGTAGGTAGGAACTGAATAAGCCTACTTAGGCAGTAGTTAGTCTTTTCAGCCATTGAGTCTGGCACTTTATTAGTCTCTAAGCTCCTTTGTAAGCTCCTAGTTTAAACTGAGTACCTGTCACTTTTTCTTTTCCTGCACAATAAATTTCAAATTTTGCAAATTATGTTAGTAGTTTAATTTACTTTCCGCATTTATATTTCATGCATTTATATTTCTGACATAGAGTAGATTTTGTTTCAGTTGATTTTATATTTTTCCCACACATGCGGCATGAGGTATTTTGTTAGATGTTTGTGAATGCAGAAAATAGGTTGCAAGAATAAAGCTGGAAATAAAATGGTAGAGTGCTGGATCGTGGATTCGAGTAGCAGAGTTCGGGGACCAGAGATTTTGAGGTTCTCAAGCGCTCATTTCAGCAGAGCACTTGTCCCAGCCGGAGCCAGATGTTATCACATATATAGTAGCCGGGCTACCATACATTATTTTTCCCATTCCAGTACACTATTGAGCCAGTTCCCTTGCATTTGAGATGCCGAGATGAGCATCTATATTGGATCACTATCAGATTATGGACAGCAGTTGCATTCCCCATGCCATGACTGAGTTTCAGGACACTCAGAGAGGTGACCGATGTAGCCATTATACCATTGGTACAGAGCAGACAGTAGTGCCCAGAGTTACAGCAGCAGTCTCAGAGGACAGATGATGGTACAGGTTGATGAGCTTGCAGGTATATGACTCAGCAGGTATATCATGGTGTTATGGTTAGATTGCTTTTATACTTATTCTTATAGCATGTCTTAGCATTTAGTGTCATGATCTGGCGATCATATAAATATATGGACCTGGTTGATCTATTATATATATTATACTGTCCCTACTCAGACTTAGAAGTTCACTATTCATACTCATCGGTACATACCCTCCTTAGGGAGAATAGAGGTGATCATTCCACCATACCATGGCTTGCTAGTGTTGGCTCCATTATTTCATTGTCTTCATCCATCCATGGCCTACCTTTTAGATTATCACCCTGACTTACTACTTGACTAGTGACATGGAGGACCTTTCCCCACTGTAGCCTCTGTATTGGATGAGCTTCCCCGTTTATTGTGTCTCGGCTCTGAGTTGGTGACAAAACTTACCTATGGTGAGTTGGAGTTCCTTGTGAATTCCCCCTAGTCACTAAAGTTGTGTTGGCTAAACCTGAAACTTTTAGTGCTGCCATCAATACAAAATCTGGAAAATGAAATGCTATATCTTGTATGAAAAGCCCATTCATGCAATGTGTTTCTAAACACACATGAATGAGAGGCATGCCAAATGAACATGGCAATAAAAATAAAATGTTATATCTTGTGAAAAATAAATACCTAGGTAAACAAGCTGTCCATGACACACCTAGAAGTGCTCAGGTAAACAAGTGCCTTAAAAACACACCTGCAGCAGAAAGCCTAAAGAAAAAATGTAAATCTATGCAATGTGTTTGTAAACACACATAGATCAAAGCTATGGAAACCTCAGGCCCAAAAAGCAATGGAACTTAAATGCTATATCTAAACAATTGCTGGCCTTATTTGGATTGTGCGCATCTGTGAAGGTGAATAAACCCTCTTTAAACAACTCATCCATTTGTGAGACACCGCCATTCCCTGTGTTATTGCTCATTCAGTATATACTATGGTGTATTCCCTTTCCCTTGCCAAAGTGTCACAAAGTCAAGACAGTTAAGTCATCCCTTAGCCTAGCCAAGTTAATTTAGCCTTCACCCTTCACTAGCAAATTGATCACAACTATGAAGTGAGTATGATCCTGAAAGTCTAATCTGAGTAATAATAATAATTAACGACACTATATATTTGGATTTAGATCGCCAGTCATGATTACTCTGTGTTATAATTGCTATCTGAATAAATTGTAAAGCATGTATTAACCTTGATACTTTTCAGCAGCCTTGGATGATGGACTGAGTTATATTTGGTCATGGTTGGACCTAGTTTGACCATGGAGGACCATGGGACATGAGATGTTAGACCTTATGAGGATATGGATAGATGATATATGGTCTATATACACATACATGATGATTCTATGCAGCAGCTATAGGGTTATGATGATGATTCTTGGGATACAGCAGTGTTTGATCATTTACAGAGCATTATTATTGGCCTTGTTCCGGTATATTGGATATTTATTTTGATCATGCAGAGACTCATATGGTGTATGAGTACACATCTTGGATAGATTTGGACCTTCTGAGTCCAATGGGACAGTTTGTTTTCAGTTTCGGGCACTTACAGTGATGATTGAGCCTCAGTAGGCTATCCCAGTGCAGTTTTGGTCTGTTGGAGGCCCTGTCGGAGCAGAGATGACTTTTATCCGGTTGACCTAGGGCGCTGATGATGGAGGGGGTGGTCCAGCCACTTGTTTTTACCATATTACCCCCCTTCCGGACACATTGGTGCCCTCACCTTGACAGCGCCAGCACTCCAGGAGGCTGTTTGGGGCAGTTTCACGCTTCCCGAGGCATTTCAGGATTGGTAGAAATGGCTATTGAGGAAATCGATTTGGGCTACTGAGGCAAAGTTATGGCATGGGATGATCAGTGATGATAGATCGGGACCTTCCACACCTCCTCCAGCAATTTCAGCTTCATCGGGGCCCGCATCCATCATTTATGGCACTTTCTGTGGATTTTTGAGGTCTTTTGAGGACCACGACTTCACTATGGAGGCACGATTTGGTACATTCATGATTATTTATTGGTTATTGTGCTATGGGGATTGACCAAGGAGGGATAAAATTACCCCTTGGACCCACCATAAGCCTCTTATGATATTTCATCATCATGATTTGGTGGGATTCCCCTCTTCTAGGGCGATTTTGTCCACTTATGTTATATTTTATGTGTGATCCATGTATTATATTGTTGAGCTCATCTCAACCATTGATTAGACTTTTGTATCTTATAATCTTAGCCACTCATTCAAAAAGTGGTTAGGGTTTTGGTGCCTCTCCTTCCTATTTAAAGGAGAGAGCCTCTCATTGTAAGAGGTCTTTGGCTCTTGGATTATTGGTATAGAAAAATATTCTTGTGGAAATTCTTGTGGTCTCCTTTGCATCTGGTGTTCTTAGATGGTGATTGGAAAGTCTATTGCAACCTAGCATTTGGAAATTGTGGTAAGATCTATCTTTTTTGGAAATCATTGTTTGTCTACAGGAGGGCGACTTCAACAAGGGCGATTTTGCAAGGCTTCTTCAAATCGACTTTCTTGGCATTCGCTTGTATCAGGGGGTTATCATTAGTATCATTGTGATCTATGCTATCTTTCTGTTACTTCTTTTGTGGCATTAGTCTTATCTCTTGATGCATCAAATCTGATATTGTTGACGTTTGTTGTGCAGGAGAGAGGGCGCATTGGCTTCTTGGACAAAATCGATTTGCATAGAAACTACCTCAAAGCTTCCAAATTGATCGGGATTGCATAGATCATCATCATCAAGGCATCTACAAGGTTACCCAGGTAAGATCCACAGGTTTGTTTCTCTTTCCTCTATCCAATCCATTGACATAACTCATAAATTGTTGAAACCCTAAATATCTTAAAACCCCCATTTTACATTTTCTCAGATCTACTTAGATCTATTGGGTTGTTGGGTATAATACTGAAAACCCACCTCTATAGCATCCAAGGCATCCCGGATCTATAGTTTGGTGAGGATTGGCCTTCATTTGATCCCCTTCCCAGGCCAACTTAGCCTCTCCCAAGCAAGGCGCACTTCTCTAGTTGGGCAAGTTGACCTAGATCTAGGTGGTGGGTGTTTGAGATTCCACTTGATTTGACATCTACACATCAAATAACATACACCCAGGTTGTCACTTTTCTGAAATTCACCTTGTGGGCCCCATTCCACAGTTTAAGGGATTTAATCCCCATTTTGGACCACTTGGAACACTTAAACTCAGATCTACTAAGATCTAACCGGTGGATTGCCACAAAACTACAGATCCATACTCCTACCTGACCGATCTACTAGGATCTAAAGTTTGGATGCCATCCGACTTGTCTTGACCTACCTAAACCCCAATTTAAGCCTCCTTGGGCAAAGTCGCACCACCTTGGAGAAGTGAGTTGACTCACTTCTAGGAACTGGGTACTTGAGATTTTTGGAGATCTGAAACCGGAATAATTCAAAACCTAGGTCTAGGCTGTCACTTTGTCAAATCTTGCCTTGGGGACTGCATTCCTTGTTTTAAGGGATTGTGGTCCACTTGGGTTAAACCTAGATCTAGACACATTCAACCATCAAGACCTATATTGCCCACTTATCTCATGTTGTAGGAGTCCTAAACCATAAGTCAACCCTACTTTGACTCCACTTCCCAATTCCCAAGGCACTGGTTTATCTCCAAGACAACCCAACTCTCCTAGATTGTTGGATTGACTTGTGGTTTGACTTTTGCATGGTGAACTATACCCTTAAAGCTATCATGAATCATGGTCAAGCTTGTCTTATGTACTAGTTAGCCCCAATACATCCCTTAAAACTATCCTGCATTGGACACAGTTCCCAAGGCAATGGATCTTTTGACATTGACCTAGTACACTCATCCTAGATCTCACTTCAAACATTGTAAGTCACTTTCACATCAACTATAAACCAAAGCTATATCTCTTGAACCCCTCACTTGGCTTGTGACTTTACCCTTAGGTCTAGGATAAACCTGTTATCACATATATAGTAGCCGGGCTACCATACATTATTTTTCTCATTCCAGTACACTATTCAGCCAGTTCCCTTGCATTTGAGATGCCGAGATGAGCATTTATATTGGATCACTATCAGATTGTGGACAGCAGTTATATTCCCCATGCCATGACTGAGTTTCGGGACACTCAGAGAGATGCCCGATATAGCCATTATGCCATTGGTACAGAGCAGACAGTAGTGCCCAGAGTTACAGCAGCAGTCTCAGAGGACAGATGATGGTACAGGTTGATGAGCTTTCAGGTATATGACTCAGCAGGTATACTATTGTGTTATGGTTAGATTGCTTTTATACTTATTCTTATAGCATGTCTTAGCACTTAGTGTCATGATCTGGCGATCATATAGATATTTAGACCTGGTTGACCTATTATATATATATTACTGTCCCTACTCAGACTTAGAAGTTCACTATTCATACTCATTGGTACAAACCCTCCTTAGGGAGAATAGAGGTGATCATTACACCATACTATGGCTTGCTAGTGTTGGCTTCATCTTTTCATTGTCTTCATCCATCCGTGGCCTACCTTTTAGATTATTACCTTGATTTGCTACTTGACTAGTGACATGGAGGACCTTTCCCCACTGTAGCCTCTGTACTGGATGAGCTTCCTTGTTTATTGTGTCTCGGCTCTGAGTTGGTGACAAAACTTACCTATGGTGAGTTGGAGTTCCTTGAGAATTCCCCCTAGTCACTAAAGTTGTGTTGGCTAAACCTGAAACTTTTAGTGCTGCCATCAATACAAAATCTGGAAAAAATCAAATGCTATATCTTGTATATGAAAGAAATGCCAAATGAAAATGGCCATGAAAAATAAAATGTTATATCTTTTGGAAAAATAAATACCTAGGTAAACAAGCTGTCCATGACACACCTAGAAGTGCTCAGGTAAACAAGTGCCTTAAAAACACACCTGCAGCAGAAAGCCTAAAAATAAATGTAAATCTATGCAATGTGTTTGTAAACACACATAGATCAAGGCTATGGAAAACTCAGGCCCAAAAAGCAATGGAACTTAAATGTTATATCTAAACAATTGCTGGCCTTGCTTGTATTATGGATTGTGCGCATCTGTGAAGGTGAATAAACCCTCTTTAAACAACTCATCCATTTGTGAGACACCGCCATTCCCTGTGTTATTGCTCATTCAGTATATACTATGGTGTGTACTCCCTTTCCCTTGCCAAAGTGTCACAAAGTCAAGATAGTCAAGTCATCCCTTAGCCTAGCCATTTATGTCAGCCCTCACCCTTCACTAGCAAATTGATCACAACTATGAAGTGAGTATGATCCTGAAAGTCTAGTCTGAGTAATAATAATAACTAACGACACTATATATTTGGATTTAGATCGCCAGTCATGATTACTCTGTGTTATAGAAGCTATTTGAATAAATTGTAAAGCATGTATTAACCTTGACACCTTGCAGCAGCTATTGATGATAGTCTGAGTTGTATTTGGTCTTGGTTAGACCTAGTTTGACCATGGAGGACCATGGGACATGAGATGTTGGACCTTATGATGATATGGATAGATGATATATGGTCTATGTACACATACAGGATGATTCTATGCAGCAGCTACAGGGTATGATGATGATTCTGGGGTTACAGCAGTGTTTGTATATATACAGCGCATTATTATTGGCCCTGTTCCGGTATATTGGATATTTATTTTGATCATGCAGAGACTCATATGGTGTATGAGTACACATCTTGGATAGATTTGGACCTTCTGAGTCCAATGGGACAGTTTGTTTTCAGTTCCGGGCACTTACAGTGATGATTTAGCCTCAGTAGGCTGTCCTAGTGCAGTTTTGGCCTGTTGGAGGCCCTGTCGGAGCAGAGATGACTTTTATCCGGATGACCTAGGGCGCTGATGATGGAGGGGGTGGTCCAGCCACTTGTTTTTACCATATTACCCCCCTCCCGGACACATTGGCACCCTCACCTTGACAGCGCCATCACTCCAGGAGGCAGTTTGGGCAGTTTCACGTTTCCCGAGGCATTTCAGGATTGGTAGAAATGGCTATTGAGGAAATCGATTTGGGCTACTGAGGCAAAGTTATGGCATGGGATGATCAGTGATGATAGATCGGGACCTTCCACACCTCCTCCTGCAGTTTCAGCTTCATCGGGGCCCGCATCCATCACTTATGGCACTTTCTGTGGATTTTTTGAGGTCTTTGAGGACCACGACTTCACCTTGGAGATACACTACTTCACCTTGGAGGCACGATTTGGTACTTTCATGATTGTTTATTGGTTATTGTGCCATGGGGATTGACCAAGGAGGGATAAAATTACCCCTTGGACCCACCATGAGCCTCTTATGATATTTTGTCATCATGATTTGGTGGGATTCCCCTCTCCTAGGGCGACTTTGTCCACTTATGTTATATTTTATGTGTGATCCATGTATTATGTTGTTGAGCTCATCTCAACCATTGATTAGACATTTGTATCTTTTAATCTTAGCCACTCATTCAAAAAGTGGTTAGGGTTTTGGTGCCTCTCCTTCCTATTTAAAGGAGAGAGCCTCTCATTGTAAAGGGTCTTTGGCTCTTGGATTATTGGTATAGAAAAATATTCTTGTGGAAATTCTTGTGGTCTCCTTTGCATCTGGTGTTCTTAGATGGTGATTGGAAAGTCTATTGCAACCTAGCATTTGGAAATTGTGGTAAGATCTATCTTTTTTTGGAAATCATTGTTTGTCTACAGGAGGGCGACTTCAACAAGGGCGATTTTGCAAGGCTTCTTCAAATCGACTTTCTTGGCATTCGCTTGTATCAGGGGGTTATCATTAGTATCATTGTGATCTATGCTATCTTTCTGTTACTTCTTTTGTGGCATTAGTCTTATCTCTTGATGCATCAAATCTGATATTGTTGACGTTTGTTGTGCAGGAGAGAGGGCGCATTGGCTTCTTGGACAAAATCGATTTGCATAGAGACTACCTCAAAGCTTCCAAATTGATCGGGTTTGCATAGATCATCATCATCAAGGCATCTACAAGGTTATCCAGGTAAGATCCACAGGTTTGTTTCTCTTTCCTTTATCCAATCCATTGACATAATTCATAAATTGTTAAAACCCTAAATACTACAAAACCCTCATTTTACATTTTGTCAGATCTACCAAGATCTAGTGGGTTGTTGGGCATGATATTGAAAACCCACCTCTATAGCATCCACGGCATCCCGGATCTATAGTTTGGTGTGGATTGGCTCCCGTTTGATCCCTCTCCCAAGCCAACCTAGCTTCTCCCAAGGAAGGCGCACTTCACCATTTGAGCAGGTTGACCTAGATCTAAGCGATGGGTGTTTGAGATTTCACTTGATTTGACATTTACACATCAAATAACATACACCCAGGTTGTCCCTTTCTTGAAAATCACCTTGTGGGCCCCATTCCACATTTTAAGGGATTTAATCCCCATTTTGGACCACTTGGAACACTAAAACTCAGATCTACAAAGATCTAACCGGTGGATTGCCACGAAATTATAGATCCATATCCCTACTTGACTGATCTACCCGGATCTAAAGTTTGGATGCCATCCGACATGATTTGACCCACCTAAACCCCGATTCAAGCCTCCTTAGGGAAAGTCGCACCACCTTGGAGAAGTGAGTTCACTCACTTCGAGGAACTGGGTACTTGAGATTTTTGCAGATCCGGATTCAGAATAATTCAAAACCTAGGTCTAGACTGTCACTTTGTCAAATCTTGCCTTGGGGATTGCATTCCTTGTTTTTAGGGATTGTGGTCCACTTGGGTCAAACCTAGATCTAGACACTTTTATCCATCAAAGCCTATACTGTCCACTTATCTCATGTTGTAGGAGTCCTAAACCATAAAGTCAACCCTACTTTGACTCCACTTCCCAATTCCCAAGGCACTGGTTTATCTCCAAGTCAACCCACTCTCCTAGATTGTTGGATTGACTTGTGGTTTGACTTTTGCATGGTGAACTATACCTTTGAAGACATCATGGACTATGGTCAAGATTGTCTCATGTACTAGTTAGCCCCAGTCTGACCCCTAAACAACCCTGCATTGGACACGGTTCCCAAGGCAGTGGATCTTTTGACATTGACCTAGTACACTAGCCCTAGATCTCACTTTAAACATTGCAAGTCACTCTCACATCAACTATGAACCAAAGCTACATCTATTGAACCCCTCACTTGACTTGTGACTTCATCCTTAGGTCTAGGATAAACCATACACCTAACTTCACTTGGAAATACCCTGATTTGGTGTCTTGGTTTTGATCTCTCCTGTCGGGAGTAGATCGGGTCTCCCCCTTTGTTGTCTGGGCTAGATAACATAAAGTGAAGGTTGCCTCGACTGGCGTGACAACCATATACATTGGAGGTCGAGGTGATCGTGGTTGCACCTTTCAAGTTGCCCTTCCCTATTGCCATCCATGACTGGATCCTTCCATAAGGGTAACTACAGCTTAGGTGATAACATTTTGGCGCCGTTGCCGGGGATGCAATAGGCTTACCTTGGTCCGACATATTATTTTTGTTAAAGCTCTCCTCCCCTTTCTCTTTGCCTAACATTTTGGCGCCGTTGCCGGGGAGGCAATAGCTTGCCCTAGTCCTTCCCGCATATACAAACGACACATATCTCGGTAGAAGAGTTAAATCTACCTGGCGACTCCCAATCGTGACTCCGCTGAGGAGCGAGCTCATTTACATCCTTACAACACAAGAAGTAAAGTAAACTTAGATCAAGTTGAAGGAACCCCAATCACCTATCGTAAAAGAGATCCTAAAGCACAACCATCAAACTTCCTTTGGAAATTGGTTAACGATTCTCCAAACAGAACTTTAGGATCCCCTTTGATCAAGTCGGTTCCTCCCTCATCACATAGTTCAAACTTAAACACAAACTTACCAAATCCAATGGCCGGAACAAACCCGGGAAACCAGAATGTTCCTCCACCACAAGCTCCTAGGATTTTTGGAAGAAAAGCAAAACCATCTCCTTTAGACTTTTCCCAAATCCAGGGTGCACCCTGTTATCACCTATTTTGTACAAATAGTTGAACTTTCGATGAGCCGCCAGTTTATTGAACATGATTCATGTTCATCATCAGCATTCAGAAGTTCAGAAGTCAATTTCAGGGCAATTTTGCCCCTTTTGTAATAACTGCATGTTCATACCCCCATGGGGAATTTGTAAAAGTTGGTCTAAACGGGGTCCTTTTATAAAAGACTCGGCTATCCGTAGGTTTAGCCATTTGGGGGATACTCTAGAGTGTTTTTTCCTTAGGAATTATGCGCTACTCATCAGTGGCGTATAATCCCCGAGTTTTTCACTCAAACCTCCAAAGCTGGAGTATTTCCCATGGTGGTCAAAACCTAAGGTGGTTATTAGAGTCTTGTGTCTAGGATTTTTTACGGGTTAGCCACATCGATTGAGTCGTATGAACATGCACTAGGTCCCCTAGGAGTTTCGTTTGATTCCGGCAAAAATAATTTTTTCATAAAATTAGACCATTTTTTAATGGTTTAATTAAAAATTTTCAAGAAGTGATAAAAACCTCATCCGGAGGCGGAATTGGGCGTGGGGAGGCTCGTTTTGACGCTCAGAGCATCCTCTTCACCTTGGCACCTTCATTATTCAGTTTCCGGGCAGTTACATCACCCCAGGAGCAGTTTTGGCTAAAAATGCATCATTTTGACATTTAATTGCCAAAAAATGACAAAATGCACTAAGGTCCAAAAATCAAATAAGTCAAAATTCATTAAAATAATCCATGGAAAGGGTTGAGTAATGATTTTAAGAGGTGTACGACCCACTTAAGTGATTAAAGGCACATGCAAATTAAAAGTTTGGATAGCAAAATGGATTCAAGTGATAACGTGAGCATATATCCACGTGGGTGATGTTCGTATGGGGTATGAGTGAGGGGCCCATTCTTAAGTGATGAGCTACCACTTATGAGATTAAAACCATATGATAATTAAAGTTTGGAAATATTTCTAAGAGAATGACGTGAGCCATTTAAACCGTACGGATTTTAGCCTTCACGTGCAAGCTTAAACATGGGCATCACGATTTGGTTATGTGGCACTCGTATTGTGGATTGGTGAATATGCATTAATGTTGGAGTAGGCGCCCTCATACCTACCAAGCTTGGTTCTCATTGCAAATTCGAATTAGCACCTACCTTTTACCCACTTGTCATTCACCAACCAACTCGCATCATCCTCAAGCTCACGTCATTCCTACCTCAAGCTCACGCTTATCCTTGTTGTAACTCGTTTATTGGATGGTGATCACTCATGCCTACCATTAGAGTCGAGCCCTTTGCCACCTATTCAATCCTACCAACCTCAAACTCGACCTTGGACCATTGTTTACCATGCCAAGCCCTTGATTGATTGGAATTCGACCTTCTCCATTGCCAATTTCGAATTAGGGTTTAGGTGTGTAGTTTTAGTATAAAGAGAGGCCCATTTGGGTTGTTATCTCATGGATTTTTGATGTAAAGTTACTCTGCCATTTTGTGATTACAAGCTATTGGCTTAAGGAAATAAAGTTAGACTTTGGAGGTCCATGCGATTTGTGCAACATTGATGAATGTTTCTATTGTGAGGTGATATTTTTCCATGCTTTCAATTTAAATGCTTATGTGATTGATCAAATAACTAGCTTTAGAAGTCTATATTCTAGAACATAAGATCTATCATTTGTGGTTTGCAAATTGGTTTATTATGCAATGTTTATCAATGAGTTATATGAATAGGATGTATTCGGTTGTACTAGCATTTATATAACCTTGGTTCTCGTAGCATACTAGTCATATTTTTGATCTCACTTTGGCATTGAGTTGTTTGTCTTTGGATAGGTTTCTCCAGGTGTAGGGGGGTGTGAGCTCGGTCGCATCTAGCTCATCTTCACCATCACAAGTAAACTCTTAATATTTGTTGTCCTTCCAGGATCTATATAAGGTTGAGTTTGTTTTGAGAAGAAGCACAAGGGGTTTTTTGCTCTAAAATCCATCCATTTATACTCTTAAAAATTTGGTTACTTGTCACTATTGGCTTTCACTTCTTCAAGCCTTCCCATTTTTGCTCTTTGAAACCCTTTTACTTGCATGCTAAACCTGTTCTAGCCTTTCTAGTTGTAATCCAAGCTAGTTGCTTTTCCCATTTGCCTCTCTCCTCCTTGCCCTAGTTCTCCTTTTCTCTACCATTTGCCCTCTCTTTCTTGCTCTCGTCCCATCTTGAAAAACCCTACTTTCTCCCTCTTCTCATTACACTTCTAGCCCATCTCCATCTCCCACACCCTTGCGTTTTTTCCCTTCATCCTCTCGTCCCTCTCCTACTTCCTCTCCTCCTTCCACTCGTCCTTCTCCTTGGCTTTTGCCTCTTTACTTCCATCCATTCCCATTTTCCCTACAAACACACAACAAACAACAAAAAAACAAGCAGGTGTTAGGAGTTAGTGAGTAGTTAGTGTTCATTTTCATACTTAGTCAATTGCTAGTTAGTGTTTAAATTTGTTTTGAGCTTAGTGACTTTCATTTTCATAAACACTTTGTGGGCTGCCATACACCCATTTGAGGACTGTCAAAGTTTCAATTTTCTGTCATATGTCTGCTTGACTGTCATAGGGTATTTTGTTTGGCTGCTTAATAGGACATCCACACTTGTTAATTGCTTTAAAAAGACTCTATTGGATGCCATCTTGAGCACTTTATTGACTGTCCTTTAAACTGTGGGTTGTCTTTGAGCATTTTGAGGATTGTGAAGAAAGTGAGGACTGTTTGTTTAACTTGTGGTTGGCTGCCATATGAACTATTGGAGGACTGTTATAACACTTGTGTTGGCTGCCATCTAGCATGTTAGAGGACTGTTATACATCATTATTGACTGCCCCTTCAAGTATCGAACCCTTGCATTTTAAATAGTTGCTAAGATATTGGTTAGTGATTGGTTGCCATTCACACTCTAGATCTCATACTTGGTTATTTTGTAGTTGTTTTTTGCATAATTAGATCTCATTAAAAATAGATATCTTGCATTCTCTTTTGAAGTGCTTAATCAGTCCTCATCTCCATATTATCATAGCTTGCATCTAACTAGTATTTGGTTTAAGTTTATGTCATTTTCCAAAAGATAGAAAATTTTGCATAAAAATATTTCAAAAATTTTAAGTCTTAGATCCCATTTCTAGCATATTTAGAGCATCTTTTGTTCGCTGGTCCGTTTCACCATAGTTAACATTTTATGATAAATTTTTATGCATTTCACATTTTAGAGTTAAAATTTCAAATCTAGACTTAATTAGTTGTAATTTTTTGTCTTTTGCTAACAGTTAACGGGTGCCTTGCTTAGATTCTTTGTGACTTGTGTAGATCATTTGAGGAAGAGATACATTTGATAAATATCTTGAAACGAAGAAGTAAATGTAAAACAAAGTGAAGGATCCATGAGGATGACTTAACCATTGAGATACTTATCCTTTTGTAATAGCAAGTGAAACTTGCTTCTTCTTCAGTATCTTTCAAGTATTTCCATTCTCAAAAGACCTTGCAAGGTTTTAAACCCAAGGCATTTGTAACTGCTTAATAAAGAGTTTTCAAGTGGAGGGGTCCTCCACCTTTGGTTCTTCTTCCCCATTTGGGGAAGGGTGTTGGGTCTTGTGGTTAGCGTTAGCTTAGATTTACATCTTCATGTCCTTAGTTTAAATTTTGCTCCAAATAAGTTATCTCGATTATATTTCATATTTTACTTACCCCCATGCTTTCCCGAGTAGGGTCTTGAACCTGAAAGAGATTCTTGGGTAGCTTAGTTCATTTTTATCATTATATTGTTTCTCTTCCAATCCTTGACCAGAGAATAGCTAACTTTGGGATCGTATCCCAAAGGCCACATAGTTTTGTGGTAGCTTCTCGCTCCCCCATCAACTTCTTGTGGACATCCAGCTAGCTGGAAGGTTTCCAGGATTGGTGGTTTCTAGTGGTTGATCCTGTTTCGGGGATCAATCCCACCTAGTAGATTAGAATTTGTATGGTAGAACACTAGTTTTAATTTTATCTCATTTTATTTGGCAAAGTAGTTATTGTTAAAAGCATTAATTATATCTTTCAAGTTATCAAGTGGTTTCATCTTTCTCAAGTTAGTTTATTGCTTTTCACAACACAACTGCTCTTGTTTGCTTAAAATAAACCAAAGTCTCTTGAACTTGGCCAAATCCAAGTCAAGAGCACCCTCTATCGGAGGGCATTTTTAGTCTTGCATCATCCCCTGCATTAGGCATTGTTAATTTAGCAAGTCTCTTGAACTGTGGTCATAAGACCGAGTCAAGAGCGCTCTCTGTCGGAGAGTTGAACAAGGTTTTCTTAATAATAAAATTTTCCACTCACACACCCCTAATTAATTTATCTTGGTTTCTGTCCTACACCCGTATGCTCTGCCAACCTGAAAAGGTTGGGCTAGTACTCAGAAAGGTGGAAGACTTGTTAATTTACAAGTGAAAATCTAATTAAAACTTTCACCCCCATAACCAACCAATCCGGAGTTGATCGATAAGATAATTTCAGTGGGTAATCTCTTAGTGAGGGCGCCGGTGTTCCATGTTCAGCCTCTAGTTTGCTGGCTTGCATTGCGCGGCCTGGCTAGAGCACTGGGTGGCCCGACATGTCCTTGAACGGAGGCACTTGACATTGTCTTTTCCGGACTTTCTTGAATACCCTTGGTTTTAGCCCTAATAATCAAGACAATTAAAACTTTGAATTTACCAAGATAAGCTGCAAAACGTTCTCACAAACCTTACATTTCAAGCACTTGTGTCAAGTTTACAATCACTTTTATTTTCTGACTCCATAAGGCACTGGTCCTTCATATTGTATTTTGCTTGCTTAAGTATCAACATTGGAGTATCTGCTTATATTTATGTGAAGTGATCTGCTTATTGTCCAAGTGTATCTTTCATCTTGTGTTTGCAACGTGGATTGCGTTATCTTGTCTTATATTTAACTCTTATAATTGTCTCTCATTCAAAAACTCCTAAAAAAACACCCATCCGCATCACAACACCTAAAAACACATAAGTACACAAAGAGCCTTAGACAACTTTTCTTTTAGGGACTACCCCCCTTGGCTTCGTTAGGAGTTTGCCTAAACGGAGGAGCTGGGATTCAGGTGACAGTACCTGGCTCATTGCTTGCCCCCAAGGCCACACCTCTCTCACTTGTAGTGGAGAGACAGCTTTCGAAAGATTTCCGCTGCTGGTGTGCATATTGGCGGACAACATCTTTGGCGCCGTTGCCGGGGACAAATCTTTTTGTTCCTGGACGACCTTAGTTTTTTTTCTAGTTTGTTTACCTTTTGATAGATTCTCAAATCTGTCTGGCGACTCCACTACCCCTTTTTTCTTTTTGGTAGTTTTTTAGTTCAATCACTCTCAGAAATTAGACTTGAAACCACCTGGCGACTTCACTGTCAACTAACACCTCAAGGTATTCAACCAGAAGAAACTCTGAAGGCTTGCTTAGTTTTATCCCAGAACCTGAAAAGGTTTATAGGAGGAGACTAAACAAGCTTGCTTCTCGTAAAATCCTTGAAGAACTTAGGTCTCAGTCTATTTCTGACATCCATAGTCTCTTTCAGGAAGATAACTTAGAAAATTTTGAAAATTTTGAAAACAGTAATAATTGTTTTTCCGATACAATGGGTGATTTTTTCGCCCCCCTCAACATTACTCAGATTGCAGGTCAACCACATGATCTTCCAGATAAGGCCATCGACAAACTTCCAACCTTTACCGGCACTGATACTGTTACTGCCGCACAACATCTCACTGCTTTCTCAAGAATAAAAAGTGGATATGTCAGAGAACCTGCTCATAGGCATGAAGATGTGTACATGAAGTTATTTGCCTTATCCTTAGAAGGAGATGCTGGTGACTGGTTCATCAGCTTGCCAGCCAACTCTTTTGTCACCTTAGCTGAGTTTTCAACTGCTTTCACCAACAAGTATGGTGAGAAAAAAGAGCCACGTCATCAACTTGCTGCTCTAACAAACATTAGAAGAAGTGAAATGGAAACTATGGAAGATTTCAACAAAAAGTTCATGGATTTATACAATGCAATCCCTACAGACTACAAGCCAACTCCACAGACTATACTGGTTTATTACATTGAAGCTTTAAGTGGAGAGATGCAGTATCAACTTAGGGATAAGGAACCCACTACTTTGTTGGAAGCACAAACAATGGCAACCAAGATTGATAGGAACATGCAGTCATCTGGGAAGTCAAACCTACCCGGTTATTCAAGAGCCCAAACTCCTTTGAAAACAACTGAGCCTAAAGGTAAAGATCCTTTGGATGCTTTGAAAGAATCATATGAGAAAAAGATGATGGACATGTGTGAAAGAATGGAAAGAGCTGAACAGAAACATGTAGCCCAAATGAAGGAAGTTCAAAACAAAATAATAAACATGGAAAGGGCACAAGTCCAACGAGTTCAGCAGGTTCAACAAACTCAACCTGTTCAGAGAAATTACCCTCCCATAAATAACTGGCAAAAGAAAGCTCCCGAAAATGAAAAGAGGCCTCCAACTCAGATAGAGGCTTCCAACGCAAATGAGGTATACATCCCATTTTGCAGAGCTTGTAGAGATTTCCATGAGGAATCTGGTTGCTACCATGCATGCTATATTCAAGAACACGGTTTTCCTGAAGGTTGTGGTCCTAGTGCATCGACAAGCAAGCCTGAATTCATTAATAATGTGGAAGACATCTGTGGCATTCCTAGGGTTGAACCTTACACACCATTCTGTAGGACATGTCAGGAATTCCATGAAGAAAACACTTGTCACCTTACACGCTATATCCAGGAGCATGGGTTTCCTGAAGGGTTTGTTGGTCAGTCTTCATCAAGTGAGCCTGAGTGCATAAACTATGTAGGTGATACTTATGATATTCCTGAAGAGAGTTGGGATCAGTCGGATCAGCCTATTACAGAAAATATAACATTTTCCCATCAGATTCCTGATGATCCTATCATAGAGATTTATCAAATACCGGATATTGTTGAAGACCCTCCTCATGCCATCGAAACAAAAGACACTTTGGAGTGGGAAGTTTTTCAAGACTACTTCAGTGATGATGAACATTTATGTACTTCTGACCCATCTTTAGAAGAAACCATTACGGAGATCAACATTCATAAAGAAATCCATGAAAGTAGTAGTGTGTGTTATGACACTCCCATTTGTTCTCCACATGGCAGTGAATATTCAGAAATTTGGGTCCCTTGTGATATCTTTGAAACACATCTGTTTGAGGAAGATTATTATGAAGTTGAGGAGGATAGGCATAGCTTAAAACATGACATAAGTGATGATGAGTCCATCATGGATGACATAGATATTGGAAATGATGAAGGAACCCTTTTTGAGAACCCTATCTATGCCATGTCTGAAGAAGTTAATGATGAACAAAATCCCCTTGGAAATTTTGTTAACAATCCCACTTATGAGCATGAGGATACATGTGG
Source organism: Larix kaempferi (assembly GCA_027924585.1). Taxonomy (NCBI): domain Eukaryota; kingdom Viridiplantae; phylum Streptophyta; class Pinopsida; order Pinales; family Pinaceae; genus Larix; species Larix kaempferi. Next base: position 9,145,518 of record BSBM01000348.1, read on the forward strand.
CCAGGAATATGGTAAAATTCATGAAAACTCTCCCATTTTCAGTAGGAGTATGGATTTTGAACAGTTGAGCATAGAGGAAGAAAAGGAAATTATTTCATATGAGAAGTCAGTTGAGTATATATCTTGCCCATCGGAAACCCCTTGTATATTAGAGCAGTTCGAGGCATGCACTTTCATGGAAAATTATTTTCGGAAGAGCCTCTTGGAAGAATATGATAAGGTACCAGAATTGCCTTGTCATCTTGAATTTCATCACCCTATCCTGTTCTGGATAGAGTGTGCCTGCAGAAAGATTTCTTACTATATTGGGGAGCACTTCAAATATTTATTACATACTCATGATTCCCCATCCAGCCCTCCCTTTCAGAAGATCCAAGCAGGTTTGCACTTTCTGACAAGCATGCCCTTGTCTTGGCTGGTAACCAAAGACAAGGTAAAAATTTGTTTTTTCGTTAATCACATGCTTAAATGGTTACATTGGATTTCTGATTATACTTAACATTTTCCTTTTTGTATTATATTAGAATAGGAAAAGATTTAATTTACCTTCTGCATTTCAGTTTTCCTAAAATTCATTTTCAAACAATAAGATATAGTTGGTATTTCATTTTGGTTTTTTCATAACACATGTGCTACTGAAGGTTTTTCTATCAAGTTGAGATGTTTTTACAGGTTATACATATAAACCAGAGATTCTGGTGTTCTCGTATCCTCTCCTTGCATAATTTCCAGATCGAGCACACGTCCCGCAGTTGGAGCCAGATGTTATCACCTATTTTGTACAAATAGTTGAACTTTCGATGAGCCGCCAGTTTATTGAACATGATTCATGTTCATCATCAGCATTCAGAAGTTCAGAAGTCAATTTCAGGGCAATTTTGCCCCTTTTGTAATAACTGCATGTTCATACCCCCATGGGGAATTTGTAAAAGTTGGTCTAAACGGGGTCCTTTTATAAAAGACTCGGCTATCCGTAGGTTTAGCCATTTGGGGGATACTCTAGAGTGTTTTTTCCTTAGGAATTATGCGCTACTCATCAGTGGCGTATAATCCCCGAGTTTTTCACTCAAACCTCCAAAGCTGGAGTATTTCCCATGGTGGTCAAAACCTAAGGTGGTTATTAGAGTCTTGTGTCTAGGATTTTTTACGGGTTAGCCACATCGATTGAGTCGTATGAACATGCACTAGGTCCCCTAGGAGTTTCGTTTGATTCCGGCAAAAATAATTTTTTCATAAAATTAGACCATTTTTTAATGGTTTAATTAAAAATTTTCAAGAAGTGATAAAAACCTCATCCGGAGGCGGAATTGGGCGTGGGGAGGCTCGTTTTGACGCTCAGAGCATCCTCTTCACCTTGGCACCTTCATTATTCAGTTTCCGGGCAGTTACATCACCCCAGGAGCAGTTTTGGCTAAAAATGCATCATTTTGACATTTAATTGCCAAAAAATGACAAAATGCACTAAGGTCCAAAAATCAAATAAGTCAAAATTCATTAAAATAATCCATGGAAAGGGTTGAGTAATGATTTTAAGAGGTGTACGACCCACTTAAGTGATTAAAGGCACATGCAAATTAAAAGTTTGGATAGCAAAATGGATTCAAGTGATAACGTGAGCATATATCCACGTGGGTGATGTTCGTATGGGGTATGAGTGAGGGGCCCATTCTTAAGTGATGAGCTACCACTTATGAGATTAAAACCATATGATAATTAAAGTTTGGAAATATTTCTAAGAGAATGACGTGAGCCATTTAAACCGTACGGATTTTAGCCTTCACGTGCAAGCTTAAACATGGGCATCACGATTTGGTTATGTGGCACTCGTATTGTGGATTGGTGAATATGCATTAATGTTGGAGTAGGCGCCCTCATACCTACCAAGCTTGGTTCTCATTGCAAATTCGAATTAGCACCTACCTTTTACCCACTTGTCATTCACCAACCAACTCGCATCATCCTCAAGCTCACGTCATTCCTACCTCAAGCTCACGCTTATCCTTGTTGTAACTCGTTTATTGGATGGTGATCACTCATGCCTACCATTAGAGTCGAGCCCTTTGCCACCTATTCAATCCTACCAACCTCAAACTCGACCTTGGACCATTGTTTACCATGCCAAGCCCTTGATTGATTGGAATTCGACCTTCTCCATTGCCAATTTCGAATTAGGGTTTAGGTGTGTAGTTTTAGTATAAAGAGAGGCCCATTTGGGTTGTTATCTCATGGATTTTTGATGTAAAGTTACTCTGCCATTTTGTGATTACAAGCTATTGGCTTAAGGAAATAAAGTTAGACTTTGGAGGTCCATGCGATTTGTGCAACATTGATGAATGTTTCTATTGTGAGGTGATATTTTTCCATGCTTTCAATTTAAATGCTTATGTGATTGATCAAATAACTAGCTTTAGAAGTCTATATTCTAGAACATAAGATCTATCATTTGTGGTTTGCAAATTGGTTTATTATGCAATGTTTATCAATGAGTTATATGAATAGGATGTATTCGGTTGTACTAGCATTTATATAACCTTGGTTCTCGTAGCATACTAGTCATATTTTTGATCTCACTTTGGCATTGAGTTGTTTGTCTTTGGATAGGTTTCTCCAGGTGTAGGGGGGTGTGAGCTCGGTCGCATCTAGCTCATCTTCACCATCACAAGTAAACTCTTAATATTTGTTGTCCTTCCAGGATCTATATAAGGTTGAGTTTGTTTTGAGAAGAAGCACAAGGGGTTTTTTGCTCTAAAATCCATCCATTTATACTCTTAAAAATTTGGTTACTTGTCACTATTGGCTTTCACTTCTTCAAGCCTTCCCATTTTTGCTCTTTGAAACCCTTTTACTTGCATGCTAAACCTGTTCTAGCCTTTCTAGTTGTAATCCAAGCTAGTTGCTTTTCCCATTTGCCTCTCTCCTCCTTGCCCTAGTTCTCCTTTTCTCTACCATTTGCCCTCTCTTTCTTGCTCTCGTCCCATCTTGAAAAACCCTACTTTCTCCCTCTTCTCATTACACTTCTAGCCCATCTCCATCTCCCACACCCTTGCGTTTTTTCCCTTCATCCTCTCGTCCCTCTCCTACTTCCTCTCCTCCTTCCACTCGTCCTTCTCCTTGGCTTTTGCCTCTTTACTTCCATCCATTCCCATTTTCCCTACAAACACACAACAAACAACAAAAAAACAAGCAGGTGTTAGGAGTTAGTGAGTAGTTAGTGTTCATTTTCATACTTAGTCAATTGCTAGTTAGTGTTTAAATTTGTTTTGAGCTTAGTGACTTTCATTTTCATAAACACTTTGTGGGCTGCCATACACCCATTTGAGGACTGTCAAAGTTTCAATTTTCTGTCATATGTCTGCTTGACTGTCATAGGGTATTTTGTTTGGCTGCTTAATAGGACATCCACACTTGTTAATTGCTTTAAAAAGACTCTATTGGATGCCATCTTGAGCACTTTATTGACTGTCCTTTAAACTGTGGGTTGTCTTTGAGCATTTTGAGGATTGTGAAGAAAGTGAGGACTGTTTGTTTAACTTGTGGTTGGCTGCCATATGAACTATTGGAGGACTGTTATAACACTTGTGTTGGCTGCCATCTAGCATGTTAGAGGACTGTTATACATCATTATTGACTGCCCCTTCAAGTATCGAACCCTTGCATTTTAAATAGTTGCTAAGATATTGGTTAGTGATTGGTTGCCATTCACACTCTAGATCTCATACTTGGTTATTTTGTAGTTGTTTTTTGCATAATTAGATCTCATTAAAAATAGATATCTTGCATTCTCTTTTGAAGTGCTTAATCAGTCCTCATCTCCATATTATCATAGCTTGCATCTAACTAGTATTTGGTTTAAGTTTATGTCATTTTCCAAAAGATAGAAAATTTTGCATAAAAATATTTCAAAAATTTTAAGTCTTAGATCCCATTTCTAGCATATTTAGAGCATCTTTTGTTCGCTGGTCCGTTTCACCATAGTTAACATTTTATGATAAATTTTTATGCATTTCACATTTTAGAGTTAAAATTTCAAATCTAGACTTAATTAGTTGTAATTTTTTGTCTTTTGCTAACAGTTAACGGGTGCCTTGCTTAGATTCTTTGTGACTTGTGTAGATCATTTGAGGAAGAGATACATTTGATAAATATCTTGAAACGAAGAAGTAAATGTAAAACAAAGTGAAGGATCCATGAGGATGACTTAACCATTGAGATACTTATCCTTTTGTAATAGCAAGTGAAACTTGCTTCTTCTTCAGTATCTTTCAAGTATTTCCATTCTCAAAAGACCTTGCAAGGTTTTAAACCCAAGGCATTTGTAACTGCTTAATAAAGAGTTTTCAAGTGGAGGGGTCCTCCACCTTTGGTTCTTCTTCCCCATTTGGGGAAGGGTGTTGGGTCTTGTGGTTAGCGTTAGCTTAGATTTACATCTTCATGTCCTTAGTTTAAATTTTGCTCCAAATAAGTTATCTCGATTATATTTCATATTTTACTTACCCCCATGCTTTCCCGAGTAGGGTCTTGAACCTGAAAGAGATTCTTGGGTAGCTTAGTTCATTTTTATCATTATATTGTTTCTCTTCCAATCCTTGACCAGAGAATAGCTAACTTTGGGATCGTATCCCAAAGGCCACATAGTTTTGTGGTAGCTTCTCGCTCCCCCATCAACTTCTTGTGGACATCCAGCTAGCTGGAAGGTTTCCAGGATTGGTGGTTTCTAGTGGTTGATCCTGTTTCGGGGATCAATCCCACCTAGTAGATTAGAATTTGTATGGTAGAACACTAGTTTTAATTTTATCTCATTTTATTTGGCAAAGTAGTTATTGTTAAAAGCATTAATTATATCTTTCAAGTTATCAAGTGGTTTCATCTTTCTCAAGTTAGTTTATTGCTTTTCACAACACAACTGCTCTTGTTTGCTTAAAATAAACCAAAGTCTCTTGAACTTGGCCAAATCCAAGTCAAGAGCACCCTCTATCGGAGGGCATTTTTAGTCTTGCATCATCCCCTGCATTAGGCATTGTTAATTTAGCAAGTCTCTTGAACTGTGGTCATAAGACCGAGTCAAGAGCGCTCTCTGTCGGAGAGTTGAACAAGGTTTTCTTAATAATAAAATTTTCCACTCACACACCCCTAATTAATTTATCTTGGTTTCTGTCCTACACCCGTATGCTCTGCCAACCTGAAAAGGTTGGGCTAGTACTCAGAAAGGTGGAAGACTTGTTAATTTACAAGTGAAAATCTAATTAAAACTTTCACCCCCATAACCAACCAATCCGGAGTTGATCGATAAGATAATTTCAGTGGGTAATCTCTTAGTGAGGGCGCCGGTGTTCCATGTTCAGCCTCTAGTTTGCTGGCTTGCATTGCGCGGCCTGGCTAGAGCACTGGGTGGCCCGACATGTCCTTGAACGGAGGCACTTGACATTGTCTTTTCCGGACTTTCTTGAATACCCTTGGTTTTAGCCCTAATAATCAAGACAATTAAAACTTTGAATTTACCAAGATAAGCTGCAAAACGTTCTCACAAACCTTACATTTCAAGCACTTGTGTCAAGTTTACAATCACTTTTATTTTCTGACTCCATAAGGCACTGGTCCTTCATATTGTATTTTGCTTGCTTAAGTATCAACATTGGAGTATCTGCTTATATTTATGTGAAGTGATCTGCTTATTGTCCAAGTGTATCTTTCATCTTGTGTTTGCAACGTGGATTGCGTTATCTTGTCTTATATTTAACTCTTATAATTGTCTCTCATTCAAAAACTCCTAAAAAAACACCCATCCGCATCACAACACCTAAAAACACATAAGTACACAAAGAGCCTTAGACAACTTTTCTTTTAGGGACTACCCCCCTTGGCTTCGTTAGGAGTTTGCCTAAACGGAGGAGCTGGGATTCAGGTGACAGTACCTGGCTCATTGCTTGCCCCCAAGGCCACACCTCTCTCACTTGTAGTGGAGAGACAGCTTTCGAAAGATTTCCGCTGCTGGTGTGCATATTGGCGGACAACACACCCCATGACATGCCTGAAAAGTATTTTGAAAAGGTTCCCAGATTTGATGGAGTATCCGCTATATCAATTGAAGACCACATTGATAAAGTTTGGGAACACATGGAAGCATATGGAGCATCTGAGGAAGATGTTTTCATGAGGGGTCTCCTGGCATCCTTGGAAGGAGATGTTAGGAAGTGGTTTGACAGGTTGCCTGCCTCATCCATTGATGGGTATGATAACTTTGTCAACAAGCTAAACAGTGAGTGGTCCCGAAAGTTAGATGGGAAGTTTCTCTTACACCAACTTTTCGACATCAAGAAAAGAGAAAATGAAACAGTCCATGAGTTTAACATAAGATTTGACAAGACTGTAGCTGTTATCCCTGAAGAAATTAGACCAAAAGATCAAGCAGTTGTCATTCACTACTTGAATGCTTTTGAGGGATGGGTTGGTTATCAGCTAAAGGATAAAAACCCAAATGACTTAAAGACCGCTCAATCAAATGCTAAGATGGCTGAGCAAAATGTAGCATCCATGGGGAAACAAAACTTTTTCGATCAATTCACCCCATCCACTTCTAGATCTGACCCTAGACTTCGAAAACCAAAGGAACCTGTGAGTGTGCCAAAGGAATCCAAGGACACTTTAGAAGTCATGCAAGAAATGATGAAACAATTAACTGTCCTGACTAAGAATGTGGCAAGTTTGAATGACCCTGAGAGACATAGAAATCCTTATGGCCCTAAACCTTACTGGAATAATAATAGAAGGCCTGATGGGGATAGGGATAGGCGACGACCTGAGTATCCAGAAAACTCTGAAAAGAAGGAAGTCAATTGGTGTGATGAAGAAGAAGAAATACCCTCGGACACCATTGACCATGATGACCAACCAGAAAACATCAACTTTATAAATGACTTATCTTATGATGAAGACTTTGGAAGAATCCTTTTAGAAGAAGAGCCATGGGAGCAAGAAGATGATGTTATTGAAGAACCTAGCTCCACATGTTGTGCCTTAGAGCTCCCAAAATCTAAAGAGCAACCAAAGTATCAAATATATAAACGAGGAACCACCTCCCAGCCTTCTTTCCTTGATAAACATAAAAAGATTGATGAGGATAAAAAGGAAGAAGAAGATCTTGCCATAGATGATTATGATCTTAAGATTGATATGAAGAAAGAACTAAGCAAGATAATGTGTAACATCCCTGTCACCGAGTTAATGAAAGTGCCCTCTGTTAGATGCCAAGTAGAGGATTTTTTCAATGGTATTGGCCAAGAGAAAACTTCTGAACCGGTCCTAGAATCATGTCATATCCAAAAGCTTAGTGGAACACAACCTAGTGAAACAGAGAAAGATCCACCAATAAACATCCATTCAGCCATTTATGAAAGAAAAAGCGGTGGTCACTCCCCCTTTTACCTTACCTTGCACATTCAAAACATGCTCCTTCATAATTGTATGTTGGATTCTGGAGCAGCAATGAATGTTATGCCTTTACAAGTTATGAAGGAAATGGGACTTGAAGTGACTAGACCTTATGGAAATGTCTGTGGTATAGATTCCCGACGAGTGCCATCTTATGGTTTGATCAAAAACCTTAGAGCTGATCTTTTCGCATGTTCAGACATTTCTACTATGATGGATGTAGTTGTCATTGACTTACCCCCAGCATATGGAATGCTTTTATCTAGAAAATGGGCAGCTGGCCTAGGTGGATACCTTATGATGGATTTATCATTTATTTGTGTTCCCAACCCTGATGGAGCTTTGATTCGGGTTAACAGAGAGCCTTGTTATAATGAGCATGTTGAATCTTTTGATGAAGGGTTAAAAAACACATACGGGGATGAATTATTAAATAATGCCAAAACTAACCTTGTTGAAGATGAGGATGAATTGTATGAAGTTGATCAAAGTATGTGTATGGTCATGGAAGATTCTGATTCTTTTTGGGAAGACAAGCAAATGATTGAAATAATTAGAAATGATGTTGTGGAGGAAATAGATGAAAATCAACCCCAAGATCACGAACAAAACAATGAAACCATTCAAGAACCTGCTATAGAAAATCACACACTTGAAGGGATTGAGGATGACATAAGAAGTCTAGGAAGAAATGAGAGTCTGCTAGATGATCAAAGCATTGAACAAATTCTCCCAATAGAAAACCTCCATGAACAAACACACAATGAGGAGAACATTGAAAACCCAATACATGAAGATGAGTTTGATGATATTAGGAGGGGAGAAAGAATTCCTTTCACTGTTAGGGAGTGGTTTGCCTTGACCGATCACAATAGAGAGAGAGAAAGACAAGGGCTTGCACCTATTTACCCATGGGAAAACAATCTTGCAACATCTACTAGGGTTGAAACAAACGAAGAGCCTGAAGCTACTTATTATTCCGATACAGAAGATTCTTTATCTCATCTATCTCTAGAAGACGGTAATCTTATTCAAGTCCATGATAACTCTCTAAGTTGGGAAGAGGATGCCCTGATTAATGATGCTCCTGAAGGAGACTATAATCTAAATAACTTTGCTATTTTTCAAACTCCTTCAGAGCCTCAAAGCCATACTTTATCTACATATCCGCATATCCCTAGTTTCCTCCTACCATCTGAGTCATCCAGTCATCATACTCATGATCCTTCTCACATTCCTACTTCCTCTACATTTCATTTTGAGTCAGTTTCTCCCAGACTGGAAAACATGGTTGTACCTATTCCTTCAGGGGAAGGTTCTAGTCATAACACTGTCATATCTGAAGAGCCACTTCCCTTGGAAGAACATAGAGACTTCTTGACTATAGGTGAGGTTGTTAAAAGAATTGTGTCTCCCCATGGGGAAGAGCCAAATGAGGAAATCCAAGAAACAAGAAGGGAAGTTAGGGAAATCCTTGTTGGCACAGTTGCTATTTCTTTAGATGGTGGTCCACCCAGAATGGAGGCAGTTCCTTTTAGAAGAAACTCGAGGATTGTCACACCTCAACCGCAAAACCCTGCTGAAATCCATCCCATACCTATTCGTAACATTGGAGTTATTCCTGAGTCAGTCAATAGAAATAATTTTCGTACAGGAAGTCAAGTCATCATTCCCAACCATTTATTGCATATAAGATCGGGATAAGCTGATGACATATGGGTTGGACCTTTCACAGTAGAGCGATGCATTGATGGCATGTGCTTTCTGACCACTGGTAGTGGGCGACGTATCTTATATCCTGTCCATCAGAGGAACTTAAGGGATCACATCCCTGATCCCACATAATTGGGATTTCTCTGCTTACATTGCCTGGTAGAGTAGGGTAGGTAGGAAACCAAATAAGCCTACTTAGGCAGTAGCTAGTCTTTTTCAGCCATTGAGTCTGGCACCTTTTTAGTCTCTAAGCTCCTTTGTAAGCTCCTAGTTTAACTGAGTACCTGTCACTTTTTCTTTTCCTGCACAATAAAACTCAAATTTTGCAAATTATGTTAATTTACTTTCTGCATTTATACTTTATGCATTTATATTTCTGACATAGAGTAGATTTTATTTCAGTTGATTTTATTATTTTTCCCACACATGCGGCATGAGGTATTTTGTTTAGATGTTTGTGAATGCAGAAAATAGGTTGCAAGAATAAAAGCGGGAAATAAAATGGTAGAGTGCTGGATCATGGATTCGAGTAGCAGAGTTCGAGGACCAGAGATTCTGAGGTTCTCAAGCGCTCACTTCAGCCGAGCACTTGTCCCAGCCGGAGCCAGATGTTATCACATATATAGTAGCCGGGCTACCATACATTATTTTTCTCATTCCAGTACACTATTCAGCCAGTTCCCTTGCATTTGAGATGCCGAGATGAGCATTTATATTGGATCACTATCAGATTGTGGACAGCAGTTATATTCCCCATGCCATGACTGAGTTTCGGGACACTCAGAGAGATGCCCGATATAGCCATTATGCCATTGGTACAGAGCAGACAGTAGTGCCCAGAGTTACAGCAGCAGTCTCAGAGGACAGATGATGGTACAGGTTGATGAGCTTTCAGGTATATGACTCAGCAGGTATACTATTGTGTTATGGTTAGATTGCTTTTATACTTATTCTTATAGCATGTCTTAGCACTTAGTGTCATGATCTGGCGATCATATAGATATTTAGACCTGGTTGACCTATTATATATATATTACTGTCCCTACTCAGACTTAGAAGTTCACTATTCATACTCATTGGTACAAACCCTCCTTAGGGAGAATAGAGGTGATCATTACACCATACTATGGCTTGCTAGTGTTGGCTTCATCTTTTCATTGTCTTCATCCATCCGTGGCCTACCTTTTAGATTATTACCTTGATTTGCTACTTGACTAGTGACATGGAGGACCTTTCCCCACTGTAGCCTCTGTACTGGATGAGCTTCCTTGTTTATTGTGTCTCGGCTCTGAGTTGGTGACAAAACTTACCTATGGTGAGTTGGAGTTCCTTGAGAATTCCCCCTAGTCACTAAAGTTGTGTTGGCTAAACCTGAAACTTTTAGTGCTGCCATCAATACAAAATCTGGAAAAAATCAAATGCTATATCTTGTATATGAAAGAAATGCCAAATGAAAATGGCCATGAAAAATAAAATGTTATATCTTTTGGAAAAATAAATACCTAGGTAAACAAGCTGTCCATGACACACCTAGAAGTGCTCAGGTAAACAAGTGCCTTAAAAACACACCTGCAGCAGAAAGCCTAAAAATAAATGTAAATCTATGCAATGTGTTTGTAAACACACATAGATCAAGGCTATGGAAAACTCAGGCCCAAAAAGCAATGGAACTTAAATGTTATATCTAAACAATTGCTGGCCTTGCTTGTATTATGGATTGTGCGCATCTGTGAAGGTGAATAAACCCTCTTTAAACAACTCATCCATTTGTGAGACACCGCCATTCCCTGTGTTATTGCTCATTCAGTATATACTATGGTGTGTACTCCCTTTCCCTTGCCAAAGTGTCACAAAGTCAAGATAGTCAAGTCATCCCTTAGCCTAGCCATTTATGTCAGCCCTCACCCTTCACTAGCAAATTGATCACAACTATGAAGTGAGTATGATCCTGAAAGTCTAGTCTGAGTAATAATAATAACTAACGACACTATATATTTGGATTTAGATCGCCAGTCATGATTACTCTGTGTTATAGAAGCTATTTGAATAAATTGTAAAGCATGTATTAACCTTGACACCTTGCAGCAGCTATTGATGATAGTCTGAGTTGTATTTGGTCTTGGTTAGACCTAGTTTGACCATGGAGGACCATGGGACATGAGATGTTGGACCTTATGATGATATGGATAGATGATATATGGTCTATGTACACATACAGGATGATTCTATGCAGCAGCTACAGGGTATGATGATGATTCTGGGGTTACAGCAGTGTTTGTATATATACAGCGCATTATTATTGGCCCTGTTCCGGTATATTGGATATTTATTTTGATCATGCAGAGACTCATATGGTGTATGAGTACACATCTTGGATAGATTTGGACCTTCTGAGTCCAATGGGACAGTTTGTTTTCAGTTCCGGGCACTTACAGTGATGATTTAGCCTCAGTAGGCTGTCCTAGTGCAGTTTTGGCCTGTTGGAGGCCCTGTCGGAGCAGAGATGACTTTTATCCGGATGACCTAGGGCGCTGATGATGGAGGGGGTGGTCCAGCCACTTGTTTTTACCATATTACCCCCCTCCCGGACACATTGGCACCCTCACCTTGACAGTGCCATCACTCCAGGAGGCAGTTTGGGCAGTTTCACGTTTCCCGAGGCATTTCAGGATTGGTAGAAATGGCTATTGAGGAAATCGATTTGGGCTACTGAGGCAAAGTTATGGCATGGGATGATCAGTGATGATAGATCGGGACCTTCCACACCTCCTCCTGCAGTTTCAGCTTCATCGGGGCCCGCATCCATCACTTATGGCACTTTCTGTGGATTTTTTGAGGTCTTTGAGGACCACGACTTCACCTTGGAGATACACTACTTCACCTTGGAGGCACGATTTGGTACTTTCATGATTGTTTATTGGTTATTGTGCCATGGGGATTGACCAAGGAGGGATAAAATTACCCCTTGGACCCACCATGAGCCTCTTATGATATTTTGTCATCATGATTTGGTGGGATTCCCCTCTCCTAGGGCGACTTTGTCCACTTATGTTATATTTTATGTGTGATCCATGTATTATGTTGTTGAGCTCATCTCAACCATTGATTAGACATTTGTATCTTTTAATCTTAGCCACTCATTCAAAAAGTGGTTAGGGTTTTGGTGCCTCTCCTTCCTATTTAAAGGAGAGAGCCTCTCATTGTAAAGGGTCTTTGGCTCTTGGATTATTGGTATAGAAAAATATTCTTGTGGAAATTCTTGTGGTCTCCTTTGCATCTGGTGTTCTTAGATGGTGATTGGAAAGTCTATTGCAACCTAGCATTTGGAAATTGTGGTAAGATCTATCTTTTTTTGGAAATCATTGTTTGTCTACAGGAGGGCGACTTCAACAAGGGCGATTTTGCAAGGCTTCTTCAAATCGACTTTCTTGGCATTCGCTTGTATCAGGGGGTTATCATTAGTATCATTGTGATCTATGCTATCTTTCTGTTACTTCTTTTGTGGCATTAGTCTTATCTCTTGATGCATCAAATCTGATATTGTTGACGTTTGTTGTGCAGGAGAGAGGGCGCATTGGCTTCTTGGACAAAATCGATTTGCATAGAGACTACCTCAAAGCTTCCAAATTGATCGGGTTTGCATAGATCATCATCATCAAGGCATCTACAAGGTTATCCAGGTAAGATCCACAGGTTTGTTTCTCTTTCCTTTATCCAATCCATTGACATAATTCATAAATTGTTAAAACCCTAAATACTACAAAACCCTCATTTTACATTTTGTCAGATCTACCAAGATCTAGTGGGTTGTTGGGCATGATATTGAAAACCCACCTCTATAGCATCCACGGCATCCCGGATCTATAGTTTGGTGTGGATTGGCTCCCGTTTGATCCCTCTCCCAAGCCAACCTAGCTTCTCCCAAGGAAGGCGCACTTCACCATTTGAGCAGGTTGACCTAGATCTAAGCGATGGGTGTTTGAGATTTCACTTGATTTGACATTTACACATCAAATAACATACACCCAGGTTGTCCCTTTCTTGAAAATCACCTTGTGGGCCCCATTCCACATTTTAAGGGATTTAATCCCCATTTTGGACCACTTGGAACACTAAAACTCAGATCTACAAAGATCTAACCGGTGGATTGCCACGAAATTATAGATCCATATCCCTACTTGACTGATCTACCCGGATCTAAAGTTTGGATGCCATCCGACATGATTTGACCCACCTAAACCCCGATTCAAGCCTCCTTAGGGAAAGTCGCACCACCTTGGAGAAGTGAGTTCACTCACTTCGAGGAACTGGGTACTTGAGATTTTTGCAGATCCGGATTCAGAATAATTCAAAACCTAGGTCTAGACTGTCACTTTGTCAAATCTTGCCTTGGGGATTGCATTCCTTGTTTTTAGGGATTGTGGTCCACTTGGGTCAAACCTAGATCTAGACACTTTTATCCATCAAAGCCTATACTGTCCACTTATCTCATGTTGTAGGAGTCCTAAACCATAAAGTCAACCCTACTTTGACTCCACTTCCCAATTCCCAAGGCACTGGTTTATCTCCAAGTCAACCCACTCTCCTAGATTGTTGGATTGACTTGTGGTTTGACTTTTGCATGGTGAACTATACCTTTGAAGACATCATGGACTATGGTCAAGATTGTCTCATGTACTAGTTAGCCCCAGTCTGACCCCTAAACAACCCTGCATTGGACACGGTTCCCAAGGCAGTGGATCTTTTGACATTGACCTAGTACACTAGCCCTAGATCTCACTTTAAACATTGCAAGTCACTCTCACATCAACTATGAACCAAAGCTACATCTATTGAACCCCTCACTTGACTTGTGACTTCATCCTTAGGTCTAGGATAAACCATACACCTAACTTCACTTGGAAATACCCTGATTTGGTGTCTTGGTTTTGATCTCTCCTGTCGGGAGTAGATCGGGTCTCCCCCTTTGTTGTCTGGGCTAGATAACATAAAGTGAAGGTTGCCTCGACTGGCGTGACAACCATATACATTGGAGGTCGAGGTGATCGTGGTTGCACCTTTCAAGTTGCCCTTCCCTATTGCCATCCATGACTGGATCCTTCCATAAGGGTAACTACAGCTTAGGTGATAACAAAACCATACACCTAACTTCACTTAGAAATACCCTGATTTGGTGTCTTGGTTTTGATCTCTCCTGTCGGGAGTAGATCGGGTCTCCCCCTTTGTTGTCTGGGCTAGATAACACAAAGCGAAGGTTGCCTTGACTGGCGTGACAACCATATATTGGAGGTCGAGGTGATCGTGGCTGCACCTTTTTGAGTTGCCCTTCCCTATTGCCATCCATGTCTGGATCCATCCATAGGGGTAACTATAGTTTAGGTGATAACATTTTGGCGCCGTTGCCGGGGACGCAATAGGCTTACCTTGGTCCGACATATTACTTTTGTTAAAGCTCTCCTCCCCTTTCTCTTTGCCTAACATTTTGGCGCCGTTGCCGGGGAGGCAATAGCTTGCCCTAGTCCTTCTCGCATTTACAACGACACATATCTTGGTAGAAGAGTTAAATCTACCTGGCGACTCCCAATTGTGACTCCGCTGAGGAGCGAGCTCATTTACATCCCTATAACACTAGAATTTAGACAGATCTTATCATTATCTAGAACCCATGGGGTGCATCATTTTGTTTTCAGGTTCTTGAATTTTAAAAAATAAATATAAAAATATAAAAAATATAAAATATAAAAAGATAAAAAATTATTATCCATGGCTGCTTCTGAGCGACCTAGAACTTTCGGTCGTTTAAAAGTTTTTGACTTTTCAAAAATTGTTGGGTATCCTCATCATATTCCTCATCAAGCATGTGCAAGGTTGCCTATTTTCGATGGAAGTTATGAAATCTCTGCTAAAAGACACCTTGAACTTTTTAGGGAAATTATTAAAGAGTTATCCATAACCCATGAGGATGTGTGTATGAGACTATTGGCTTCATCTTTCAAAGAAAGAGCTGGACTGTGGCTTTCGAATTTGAAACCCAATAGCATTTCTGGTTATGACATGTTTGAAGATAAATTCCTAGAAGAATGGGGAAGTGAATTCGATGATATGTATCTTTCAAATCAAATCCGAGATCAAAACCCTCCCCTTTCCGATCCTATTGTTGAATCATTTAACAATCGAATATCAAGTAATTTGTCAACATCCGGAGATGACCTTTCCTGCCCAATTTCTTCTGATGATAAGTCTTCTACTTTTGAGTCAATCGAAAGTCTAATCTTTAATCATTGTACAAATCATAAGTTTTCAAATTGCTTCTTAGGTAGCCCTAGTCCTGATCCTGAGGGAATTTCTAAGGATGAGCTTTTAGTTAACAAGTCTACTGAAGTTCCTCCCTCAGAGAAACTCATGAGTCATTCTATTTTTAGTGATCATTCAATTCCTTATCAACTTACTGAAGAAGAAGAAAGTAGGGACATAGATCAAGATCCTCTAGTGGTGATTTCAGGTGATCATTGTGCAAATAATCAGGATATGTTAAATGAAATTATTAATCTCACCCCTGATCAATTAAATGAAAATGATCACTTATCCTCTTATAATTTTAATGATGAATTAATGAAAGATCAATATCAAGATGAGGAAGAGTTTATAAATCATACTAGGTGTTCTAATCTTTGTTCCACTTCTTACAATAAATCTTTAAATTTTCTTTTTTTCATCTTTGATCAAGATAACTTAGAGTTAGATAGTTATGGTCAATCTTGTCCTCAAGTTGTAAAAATTAAATTTGATCATCAGCTTGAAATTATTCCTAAAATAAAGAATGTTTTCTATTATCAAGATCCAAGGTCAAACTTGTCTATCCATTTGGGAGAAATTTCATATTTGCAATCCACCCTCCTTTCCTAATTCTTTCAATCATCTTTGGGTTGGTGCTCTAGTCAATCTTTTGCCTTGGAAATTTTTAATAGGAAGTATAAGCATGATTACATGTTTGGAGAAAAAGCACTTCATGTCCCTTTTCAGTCACTTTGGAACCATAATGTATGTTGTCAAGTTATCAATCATTCTTGGTGGCTAGAAAAGGTGTTTAAAGATCAATTCCATCTTCTCTCCATTTTTGAGCATCAAGTGGGTCTGACTTTGATTTTCCGTCTTTTAAGCTTTAATTTTTCCCCACTTGAATTTTTGATCATCAGTCCCAAGGAGAATCAAATTGAATATATAAGAGAAGTCAATGAGGAAAGTAGTTTATTAAATGAAATGTCATGTATTTTCCCTCCATCAACTTTAAACAATCATATTCATGAATTTTATGATCCTATCAATTCTTGGATGGAGGATGTTTGCAGTAATCAGTCTTTCCCTTGGCATAATTTCATATTGCATCATTCAAACCATTCTTCAATTTATGAACAAATCAAGAAGACTGTGCCCTTAAATTTGTTTATCTTTAGCCCAATCTTGACTTGTTCTATTATCAAAAATCAAATAAGAATCATTGACCTATTTGATGAATGGTTGCACTGGATCTATGATTTTACCTAGCATTTGTGCTAACTGGTTAGATTAGAGTAGGTAGGAACTGAATAAGCCTACTTAGGCAGTAGTTAGTCTTTTCAGCCATTGAGTCTGGCACTTTATTAGTCTCTAAGCTCCTTTGTAAGCTCCTAGTTTAAACTGAGTACCTGTCACTTTTTCTTTTCCTGCACAATAAATTTCAAATTTTGCAAATTATGTTAGTAGTTTAATTTACTTTCCGCATTTATATTTCATGCATTTATATTTCTGACATAGAGTAGATTTTGTTTCAGTTGATTTTATATTTTTCCCACACATGCGGCATGAGGTATTTTGTTAGATGTTTGTGAATGCAGAAAATAGGTTGCAAGAATAAAGCTGGAAATAAAATGGTAGAGTGCTGGATCGTGGATTCGAGTAGCAGAGTTCGGGGACCAGAGATTTTGAGGTTCTCAAGCGCTCATTTCAGCAGAGCACTTGTCCCAGCCGGAGCCAGATGTTATCACATATATAGTAGCCGGGCTACCATACATAAAGCTTGAAAATAAAACACAAGATGAGATGCAATCCACGTTGCGAAACAGTATATAAAGACTTGATATAATTAAGAAGCATCCACAGATAAAAATTAAATGACAAAAGGACCAGTGCCTTATCCAATGGGTAATGGAGTAAAAAAAAACAAATGTAGTGCTGGGAGATGCTGAAAAGTAGTCTTGACAGTAACTGTTCGTGAGATCGTTGTGCAAATTATCTTGGTAAATTTCAAAGTTTTAGTTGTCTTGATTATTAGGGCTAAGACCAAAAGGTATCAAAAGATGGTAGAACCCTACCCAGGAAAGATACTGGAAACCCTAAGTGACCTGTCGGAAGCACCCAGATTCGATAAGGATTGGTGTCCAATGTTTAAACCGCCCCTGAGTCTGACAGTGGGAATCCGGCGTCACCTCTCGTGGGAAGAACAGTATTTTGCCTTGGTTGAGGTTTTGGGTAAAATTTTTAATTAAGTTTATCGATCGTAATTACCAAGTCTTACATCTTTCTGAGTACTAGCCCAACCGTTTCCGGTTGGCAGAGCATACGGGTGTAGGACAAACCAATATAAATTAATTAGGGGTGTGTGAGTGGAAAATTTTATTATTAAAAGAACCTTGTTCAACTCTCCGACAGAGAGTGCTCTTGACTCGGTCTTATGACCACAGTTCAAGAGACTTGCTAAAATTAAAATGCCTAATGCAGGGATGATGCAAGACTAAAATGCCCTCCGATAGAGGGTGCTCTTGACTTGGATTTGGCCAAGTTCAAGAGACTTTGGTTTATTTTAAGGAAACAAAAGTATTTGTGTTGTGAAAGCAGTAAAATAACTTTAAAAGATGAATCCACTTGATAAACTTGAAAGATATAAATTAATGCTTAACACGAAATACTTGCGAGATAAATAAATTTAGTGTTCTACCACACAAACTTTAATCTACTAGGTGGGATTGATCTCCGAACAAGATCAACCACTAGAAACCACCAATCCTGGAAACCTTCCAGCTAGCTGGATGTCCACAAGAAGTTGATGGGGGAGCGAGAAGCTACCACAAAACTATGTGGCCTTTGGGATACGATCCCAAAGTTAGCTATTCTCTGGTCAAGGATTGGAAGAGAAACAAGATAATAATAAACAAAGGTAAAACTACCCAAGAATCTCTTTCAAGTTCAAGACCCTACTCGGGAAAGCATGGGGGTAAGTAAAATATGGAAGATAAATAAACAAATTACTTAGCGAAATAGAAACTAATCTAAGAGCATGGAAACATAAACTAAGTTAAACCACACCACAAGACCCAACACTCTTCCCCAAATGGGGAAGAAGACCAAGAAAATGGAGGCCTCCTCCACTTGAAACTTTTATTGAAAGATTACAGATGCCTTGGGTTTAAAACCTTGCAAGGTCTTTTGAGAATGAAGCAAAATGGAAATACAAGGCTAGCTCTTATAAGCTTATTACAAAGGATAAGTGTATCAAGTTTAAGTCATTTTCATGGATCCTTCACTTTGTTTTGCTTTGATCCTCTTGTTTCAAGATCTTATCAAGTACTTCTCTCTCAAATGGCCTACACAAGTTCAAGAACATCTAAACAAGGCACCCATTAACCATTAGCAAAAAATAAAACAAAATTTGAAACTATTTGAGTCTATATTTAAGATTTTAACTCTAAGATGGAAAATGCATGAGATTTTGTCATAAAATATTAACTATGGCGAAACGGACCAGCGAACAACAAACTCTTAAAAAGTGCTAGAAAAGAGATCTAAAGTATAAAAATTTGAAATATTTTTTGTGCAAAAAATTTTATCTTTTGAAAGATGTAAAAGATTGTAAACAACTACAAGCTACATGCAGCCTATCACTTCCCTATATGTTCAAGTAAACTACTTCAACATGCAAGAACTAGGCTCCTAATATGAGATCTAAAAAGAATGCCTAAGTGTTTATCTTCTCAAGTGTGTGAGACTATTAGTAGAAAGGTGCAAAAATAGATAGAGCTACTAGCTAGCTTCTAACCACTAACCACACTGACGTTTATTGTTTGTTTTGTGATGCTTTTAGGGCACTAGAGAGGATGGATGAGAAGGGGAAGGGAGTAACAAGAGGAGGACGAAAAGGCAAAGCAAGAGGGTGAAAGGGAGATCTAAGAGAGTGGATCCAAGGGAGAAGAATGAAGACAAAGGCTTGGATGAGAAACCTTTGAAGGGGAAAAACGAATGGTAGAGGAAAACTAGGATAAAACTAGGATAGAGTAGGATAAAAGTGGATAGGATAGGGCTAGAATGAGAGCAAAGGGAGAGGATAGAAGAGGTAGAAGAGAACAAAACGAAAGCACAAGGAGAAGGCGAATGGAAGGAGAGGCAAAAAAGCAAGACAAGGGCAAAGGGCTACAAGTAGAACACTTGAGGTAATAGAACACCGCCTTGGAAATCCTCCGGTTAACCGGTGATACGCCGACAGCGAGTGTTGAAGAGAGCTCAAGGGAGCAAATCCCAAGTTATTCCCCAAGGTTGAAGGAACTTCAACCTTATGGATTTCAAAAACTATGGCTTGAAGACAAGGCAATCTTGGATCAAGGCTAGAGGGGCTAGAAGTGGCTTAGCATGCAATTATAAAAACTCAAGGAGCAAATGAGAGGGCTTGAAGAAGGGAAGCCTAATGTAACCAATGAACAATATTTGAATATGAGAGATGGATCTTTGAAATCAAACCCTTTATGCCACCATCTTGGTGTTGTGAGATCGACTTTAGGAGATCCCGCAATGTATGAATGTTAAATGGAAAAAATGTTCTTTGAAAAGATGGAGGAGACAACCTAGTTCCAACTCCTCTTCATAACTCTTTAGATCTGCAAAATGTATCACTTACAAACAAGATTGATCAAATATAGTATGCCAAGTTGAATGGGACAAGAAGAGTGTTAGTATTTCCGACTACAATCCACTACTTCCCAATCACAAACAACCCAACATCAATGGACAAATTGAACCCAAATGCCCACCCTATGGACTTGGAAAAGTCTTCTAAGCTTAAATAATTTGATCAAAACTTGGAACATGTAAGTAAAAAACATAACACAATATCACCTTGATTAGATTGAAGCACTTTCCATGAACAAGATCAACACACCATATGGACCTCCAAAGCCACTTTATTTCAATTAGCAAATGCTATAACACATATACAATTTTGGCAGAGTAAGTTTGCCTCAAGTTCTCCATGAGATAACAACCCAAATGGGACTCTCTTTATACTAAAACTAAACACCTAAACCCTAATTCGAATTGGTGGTGAGCAATGAAGTCGAATTCCAATCATGAGGTGGTTTTGGAGCAACAGACATGGCCAAAGTCGAGTTTGAGGTAGGTGTGAATGGCACTATGTGGCAAACTCGACTTGAGGTAGGTGGGAGGTGAGAGCATTAACCAATGGATGAATTACATCAAGGCAAACGCGAGTTAGGAAGAGATTGACGTGAGCTAGGGTGAACAAAGCGTGAGCCATGTGGGAGGGCGAGCTTGGATGTGGTAGGTTGAAGCTTGTTTAGTGGATGACACATGGTAGAGGTAGGCACTAACTTAACTTAAATCGAAAGCCAAGCTAATCTATACATCTACTAACCACTAAACGAGTTGCAACAAGGCAAGGCGTGGATCTAAATGAGAATGACGTGAGCTTCATGCTAGATGCGAGTTTGTTGTGAAGGCAACACGTGGTAGAGGGTGGGTGAGCTCGAGTTCTATAAAGGAGCCAAGCTTGGATTGATTGCTAGTTTAGAGGAGGCGCCCACCATTGGCTTTAATGCCATCCAACAACCCAATCAATCTATGCCACATCACAAAATCGAATTTTGCATGGAAGAGGGCGAATTTGCTCAAGAAGATCCTTTGCTGGTGACTGGATGGGCTTGGAGTTGATTGGAATCTTCCTAAATGCTCATTGCCATGTCATTTAGCCCTTTATTTTAATCAAATTGATTAATTTTGGAGAGATTTGGATTATCTCCAAAATAATAAATTTTATTAATTTAATTAATAATTTCTCTGTAAATGACTTTTCAGAGAAAATATTAATTACGGGGCGGAATTGACATCCGAAAGTTGGGTTTAGTTGCTCCATGGGTCATGTGTGATTTTTGGCTTATGAAACGAGCCATCAAACACTGAATTCGGACCCCGAATGACTGACATATTACAGACCCAAATTTCTCTATTTAAACTATAGAGAAATTTAATTAAAATTAAAAAAAACCCCAATTTCGACGCGTCCGGTAAAATTTTTTCGAAATTTTTTCTGGGGGTCCTAGAGACCTAGGACATGACCAAAACCTATTCTAATAGTGTCTAGTAGGTTTATACATTATAGTTGGACCCTAATAACCCCCCATGGCCAAATTTCCAAAATCGGGCATTCCAGCTTTGGAGGAAGCGGGAGAAAAACCAAGAGATTATATTTCGCCTGAAGCAAAGTATAATCTGACGGTGAAAAAACTCCCTGGAATACCTTAGTTGTTTAATCCAGTCATGGGAGACCGAGCCACTCAGACCCTACTAGCACACTTTGATACAAACCCCCATGGGGCCATGGTCATGTCGACTCAAAAACAAAACTGGCTAGCCAAAACTGGCTAGACCCAAATATAATGAAACCCAGATACTCTGGAAGTGAACACTGATGTGTTCCAACACTGGCGGCTCAATAAGGTTTCAACTATTGTACAAATCAGTTGACAACACTCTCTCTATCTCTGAGGAAGTTGTGGGGTTTTTCACCTTAGGGTTTTCCCCGCGGAAACTCTGTGTCTCTTGTCTCTCATGCTTTTGATTCTTGTGATGATTGACATGCTTGTTATGATTGTTATGCATTGATGTATTGTACATGTTGTTCTCTCAGTAAAGATCCTAGAGTATTGTGAATTAATGCTCAAAATTTAACACCTATTGCATATGGTTATTGTGATAATATATAAATTGTTTGAAGAACTAACATAACCATCCTTGAAGTATCAAAAATCTAACATGGAGAATACCTCATGACGTGTTCATGTCAAGACAAGTAGAGGTCTTCCTTCTTACCAAGGCGGACGACTCCAAATGAAATTAAAATGGTTCATGATTTTAGAAACGAGCTAATAATTTTTGCTCGTGGCACCTCCCATCTCCCTTGTTGGTAGTACAAGTTGCAGCAGCTCTCATCAATGGCCTCGATTCGAATTGTGGGAACCTTCCCTTCCACCTCTGCGGATGTACCTTGGCTCAGATCGACCGTTTGTTGTGAAATCATGAATTGGTTGGGGGTTCAAACCTTCAATTAGCAGAAAAACTAAAGTATGAATAGCAGGTTAGAATAGGAAGTTGGGATAATTCACTGGTTTGGTTGGCTCCCCTGTATACCCTCACATTATTCTTCCCGAGCTTCCCTAAGTTCGATTCCAATGGTTCACATCAAGAGGACTCAACGCAAGGTCCTGGCAGGGCCTAAACACTTGCACATGCCTCAAGTGCTTGTAGAATGGAGGAAGGCGAAATCCTCCTTTAGTGGCATCGTCTCGCCACCCAGGAAGGAAAAAATTAATCAGATGGAACAAAGAATTGGAAACCAGTTCGTGGTCCCAACATTGGAGGAGTCGGCAACAGACTTGGGCAAAATGGAAGAAGACCCTGGCAACAGTTGTACCAGGGATACCCTTTACACAAAAACCCTTTTGGGCTATGCAATCACCAACAGTGCCAATGGACTGCTTGGACAAGAATACTAGGGCCCAAACCTCTTTTCCAGGATGGAACACATGGAGAATTGGATCCAAGGTATTCTCAAAGGGAAAATGGACTAAGACGCCAAGCTCAATGCATTGGCTAGGGAGCTCACCAGTAAAGTTTTCCAAAAGAATGCTGCTCCAGTGAACTTGGGCTTCATCTTCCATAGGAAATTGACTATGGGACAAGCCACCAATGTAGCTGATGCCTCTGAGGCCATGGGATCCAAGGTAATGCCTCACATTACCATTTTGGATGATAATTAATATCAACTGCTGCTACCCCTCAAGCCGAGCTTGATGTCTAACTGTTCAGCCAGTTCATGCTTTATATTCAGAATTTTTATATACTGTGGCCGGTAACCCCGACTTGTGGGGAAGTAGGCTTTTAAATTTTTTATCAAAATCTATACAGACAACAAGATAAAGAATAGTGATAGTCTCAGTCTTAATATTTTCTTTAGTAGCAATAGTTATAATTGGCAGTTAGTTTCTGGAACTTTGGAGGGGTGACTAGGTTGGTTTCCCAGTGGTAGTCCAGTCACCCCTGTAACTGTATCTTCTCTTATCGATTAGTATAATTTTCTAGTCCTGAACTTTACAAAAAAAATAATATCCATTCATGGACTTTCTAGTAAATAAATAAGTTATTCTAAAATGTCACTTTAATTTAAGTAAACAATCATAAACCATTAGACAGTTTTATAGGTCCCTATATGTATTTACTAAGATCATTACTGAGAGAGAGAAAGAGTTGTTTGATTTTAGGATCACATATACACATGATACATAAAAACACAAAATACATGGAGAGAATAATAAATGTAATTCATCAAATAGTATCTATTAGGTCATCTAACTACCTAATATTAACTGTTATGTTACAAGACCACATTAATACATGGACAATGAAATGTTTGAAAATAGTGTTTCCTTTTAGAACAAATCCATTGTATAAAAGTTAACTTCCCCTTGCAAGATGAAAAAGAACTCACAAGAATTTTAAAATAGAGCAATCGCCAATCTCATCGGGAATTTGGCCAGAGAGATTATTTCCTCTGAGGACACTGCATACACAATACGGTGAATCAACGAAGGAAAACACAGGTTATAAAGTCCTATCAAGTAGCCCAGCAGAACTCCAAAGCTTAGAACTCCAAACCTTAAAAGTAGTATATTAGACCTATGGATATACATACAGTGTTTCTAGGCTCTTTAGATTGCCAATCCTTGGTGAAATTTCTCCACCCAAGTTGAAGTAAGAAAGGTTCCTACACAACACAAACATGAGAAAAATACAAAAATATGAAGTAACAATGGAATCATAACTAAAATAACTCCCAATGGGGAAAAAAGAGTTAAGTGCCTAGCAACAACATTTTTGATTTCCAATATAACATATTTGACGTATACTAGGTTTACAAGCTGGCTATAGGAAAAAAAAGCCCAACTTACAATTTTACTACAGTGACGTTATCGCATGTAACGCCCCTCCACGTGCAGTGGTTGTTGGATGAACCATTAATCCAGTCATGCAGGGAATTATTAGTATCCCAAAATGATTTCTTGATTTCTAAGAGTGTCTCTCTTGCAAAAGAGCCTGTAAATAAAATTTGAAAATTTTGAATCAAATAAAAATGACCCAAACCTAAAAACATTAACTAAAATAGGGCAATGCTGTTTTTATGTTTGTGCATTCTTTATAAAAAGAAAAGAAAACAATCATTTGTCCCCAATGAGAAAAACTGCTGTGTTGTTTTGTGTGCTGCTTTGCTATGGTTCAATTATTTTAAATTTCACCTCTATGTTGGATAGCTTGTGCTATAAAATCTTCTCCATTTGTTGTAGGTTGCTCTTCAAGTTTAACAATTGGTATCAGACCAGTCATTAGCTTCAAGGGAATTACATTGTTTCCAAGTTTAGGAAACTCGGTTCATGCAATCTTGAGTTGTTAGGGCCTTGTTTTGAGGTCTTGATTATAGAGCTACACAGATCTGGTTGTCTATGTTAAGAAGCTCAAACCAAAAAGTGTTGTGTTTCTGCAACAGTGATTTTTGAAGTAGACAGCTTTAGTGAGAGGCTAGGAAGATAGTTGTGGTAGGAGACATGGCATGTAGGCATTCATAGACTTGAAATTCAATAGCCACAACTTTAATTTGGGCTTGTTGAAAATGAAATATCTGCTTATTCGAAGAGATAAGATAATTTTATCAGTGTCCCACAAATGACCACTGAAGTGGGTCAGTGTGACTACCAAATACAATGATGTCAATACAATGTGGGAGCACAAATACAACTACTATAAGAAGCAAGATGCAGAAAGTAAAGTGTTGATCTAATCTAAAGCGTGAAAACCAAACTTCGAAAGAAGACAACATATGGAAGTTGTCATGAAGGACACAAAGCACAACATTGTGAATTAGGAGGATTGGCAGAAGATGAATGATAAGGCCATTGTCTTGATTGGTATTAATCTATCCAACTCTATGTTAATGAATGTGTCAGGAGAAACTACAACAAAGAAGCTTTGGGATAAGCTTGGCTCTTTGTATGAGGTTAAATTCTTTATGAATTTGATATTCCCACATGTTAGCACCTAGATTAAATTTCTTCAAAATCCAACTTGCATGCCTATCTTATTTTGTTCATGGGTACCTTACGGGATGGATCAGTTGGATGATCCATTAATGCAGCACCTCTGATTCTTGAGTGCCTTTTCAAACTCGGCACATGGTCGCAAGTTTTTGTTATTTAGGGATAGATGGTTGGATAGGTTTTTGAGCAGGTCATTCATATAGGTACTTTCACAGGTTACATCATAGGTACAGGTGGATAGGTGATTCAATGGCAACAAATGCACCATACTTACATGGTTCAGTGCAATATTAAAGGCAGGTATGAGAGGTAAAAGACCCCCAAAGGGTATGGTCAGGTTGTTTTTGTAGGCTTATTTTCTTTGAGATCTGAACATAGATTTGGATACCATTTGGGGAGATGTTCATGGACTTAAAGTATTTGGCAAATTTGAGAAGTTACTTATAGCAACTAGTATTTTTAGCAATTTTTGAGAGTTTTCTAATTGACAGGATGACTCAATATTTGATGACCCAGTTGGGAGATCCGCTTATGGTTTGGATTTCTGTTGATTCCAAGGTGGTGCTATTTTTAGAAGGGTGACTAGACTTTTGGGTACTCAGTATGGAGAGAAACGTCAATGTTTGATTTCAAGCCATTCCAAGCACTTCGAAATTTTAAGGACAAGATGTATTTTGCAATGTTCCCCCAAGTTTCCGGGACGCGGGAGTGTGGGAGTGGGGAAACGAACATTGGGGACGTGTGGAGACCACCCCCAAATTTTAGGGAAATTTGGGGGGGACGGGGGGGCGTTAAGGTCATAAAAATGATAAAAAATATAGAGGTTTAAAATACCAGCAACAACAATTCATCGCGTGTAAATACAATTTAAGCTGCTCCCTGTAAATACAGTCTAATTCTTCAATGATTCAATACACTTCAACATTGTGTGAATCCATGGCATAGATGTTGTAATGGGGAACTGTGACTTGAGGATCCTATTTCTTCATGATTCTAGAGGAAATCACATTATTTGAGGCTTTCAAGTCCAACATACAATTATGTAGGAAATCCTATAATGGGATCCTATTCATCAATAACACCCTGTGCCCCCCTCCTCTAGGCTCTTAGCCCTTGCCTCTACCTTGAATTTCAAAGTTGATCCTCGTGGGACATTACTCAACGCCCTACAATTTTGATGAAACTTCCTAAATCAAGCATTAAAATAAGGTAGAATTAGAAAATTTTTCCCATGCTTAATAAGTGATTTTTGCTTGACTAAAGGGAACATTTTGATTAAGGTCATGATAGAGAAGTTCAACAATCAACACCACCAACATCAAGGTACATAGAGAGGTTGATGCGCTTGATTAAATGCCAATCCCTTAACCTCATACATGATAGAATCCAGTGGAAACGTTGCAATCCTGAAATCCTGAAAACTGTTAAGTCTGTTGAATTCTAAATGGGATCTAAAATTCTACTTTTTGCATATGAACTCCGATAAGGTTGGAACCACTCTCAAACATCCTGAAACAATTAATGGTAATGTTAAAAATTTAAGTAAAAGTGGTATTTTCCTTATCTTTCATTTTCTATAGGATAGAAAATGAAAGATAAGGAAAATACCACTTTTACTTTAAGAATTTAATATTACCATTACTACTGAACAACTCTAGTAAGGAAGGAGCGCCTAAGCACCCCCCACTTCATCGGTGCGCAATTCAAAATAGGGGACGAGCTCCCCCATGCGTTTCCTGAAGTTTCTCCAAATTGGCGACGAGGGGAAACGTTTCGCTACGAGCCCCCAAGTCCCCGGGGCACGGGGAGCGAGGGGGGCGCGCCCCCAACCCTAGGGAACGTGTCCCCATGTAACACTGGTATTTTGTCATGGTCAAGTGGTGACATTTGGCATCTTTTTGATGTTTTGGTGGACTTGTCTTCTATTTGATGCAGTTCAATTTGTTGCCCTAAAATTTGCAAAGTCTACTGGAATTTGGATGAGATGTGAAATTTTATTTTCTTCATATGAGGTCTAATGAGTTTCAAACCCCTCTCAAGCCAAACATCCAGGTTGGCTTGTGTGTCAAGAAATGTTCTATTCGAAGTTTGAAAGAGTGTGCACTAGTCCTTTGACTAAATTTAGAATGCATGCAAGTTACTATTCTTGGAGAATTTGAGTTGGAAATTTTAGTCTTCATTTGAGTTATTTTAAAGAGGTTAATTTTTTTCCTAGGAGAAGTATGGCCCGTTGTCCACTAAAGTTACAATATGGTGGACTACTTGTGAACCACAGTAGACTTGAACAATATCATTGTTCATTGCCAGAGTTTAGAAGTTCATTAGGCAAAAAAAATTTCCCTTTGTAAAATTTGCATGTCCAGACTCCTGCGGGGGAATTGTAATAAGTTGGTCTAGCATGAGTACTTTTGTAAGGAGGCTTGGTCTAACTTAGGTTTTCTATCAAGGATATACTCTAGAGTGTTTTTTCCTTAGCAATTATGCGTTACTCTTCAATGATGTATAATTCCTGAGTCTTTCACTCATACCTCCAAAGCTGGAGTATTTTCCATGGTGGTCGAGCCTAGGGAGATTATTAAATCCTATGTGTATATGTTTTTTAAACATGATAGCCATCAATAATGAGTCATATGGACATGCACTAGGTCCCCTAGGATTTTCATCTCATTCTGATAAAAAATATTTTTCTCATTTTATGAGATTTTTTAATATTTTAATTAAAAAACCAAAAAAATGATAAAAGTGTGGTTAGGAGGTGAAATTTGGTATGGGGGTGCTCGTTTTCTAACCCAGAGCACCCACAAAAACTCTAAACCCACTTTTCCTAAGTTCTAAGTGAATATTATTCACTTAAATAAAAATTCTCTCCAGAATATTAAAAGAGAATTTATTTAATTCAAAAATAATAAAAATGGAGAAAATCAAACTCCTACATCAGTGGGATTTGGTCCAGTGAGGTGGCCCAGTTGAGTTGGCACAGGCATTTAAGGCAATTACCAACCATATATTGCAGCATTCAATCAAAGATGTGATTGATATGAGGTGGCCCATCTTGGGATTTCCGCCCTCCCTCAAGTGGGCGACTTCTCCTTATGTGGAGTTTTATGGATGGATGGAGGGGAAAACAAGAAAGAAGGTGGGGCGCCTCCCCTAGGTGGCATCCACATCACCCTCAATCCCTCCTTCCATGCTTCAATCATGCACCAATTAAGGGATTGACTCCCTCATCTCAAGGAATGCGCCTCCCTCCTCTTGAATTCGCCCTCCCTCATTTGAAAACTATAAGAGCAGGCTCATGGCTCCCCATTTGCATATGGTGGATTGCATTGAACCTTTGCTCCTGAGATTTGTAAACTATCTTTTGATTAATATATTGTTGGAAGACTTTGGAGGTCATTGGTGGCTTTGTTCTTCATGCATGCAAGTTTTGATTGAGGTAAAACTGTAGATTTCCATTTTTGCTTTACATACTATCTGGTTAATCTAGCTTGGCAAGGATCTTGGATCCTAGTAGGGTAAGCATTCACAGTTGTTGATTTGCTTATTTTTATTTGATGTTTAGAGATCTAGGAGTAGCAAATAGTATTCGGTTATACATTTGCCCTTCTTGTTTCTTTGCATTTGATTTACTAGATTTAACCTATTGTTTGTATGAGTATTGTTGATGATGCTACAGGATTTAGTGCTGAGGCTTGAGAGTTGATCTTGGCTTGACTCTTCTCTCGAAACTTGGTAGTGGATCACTTCTTTCCAAACTCATATCTAATAAATTTTTGCAGGCACCAAGCTCCATCTCCAACAAGTAAAAACTAACAAGCTTTGGTTCTTCATCCATCTTTCTTCTATAAAAAATTACAAGCAAACCTTCTTTTCCTTTCTCTACATTGAAGCAAGTATATAGATCTGAAAGTTAAATTTGTTTTAATATTGTTTCAAAATCAGATCTAGAAGTGCTTAGGTTTCCATAGTAAAAAAAGCTAGATCTAGATTCCATTTCTACACTTGTTTATGTCAATTTTTCCCCTAATTTTTGCAAGTTGGAAATTGTAAATTTTATGTATATTTGTGCATTCTAATCACTTTTTTGCAACACTTTAGCTTGCTAGAATTTATCAGGTCTGCACAAAAAAGTGAAGGATTTGAGTGACCAAGACCACAAAAAAGTGCAAAAAACACCCCGGTGGACACCCAACTCCTTGCACTTTATTTGTATATCATTGTAAGCCCTTAGATCCATGTAAAATGGACTAAGGAGCACACTTTTCTTCTCTTTAACTTGTAACTATTAAACGAGATCAGTGGGATACCCAGCGCCCACACCCCATCTCCCATGGGGGGGATTCGCAATTTTGTCAAATTTTTGTGATTGAATTTTTCTAACCTCACAAAGTTCACACACTCACTTTGAAAGTGCAGGGCGTATACTTTAACAATTTTTAGATTTTAGTCTATTTTATTTTTCGCAAAAGTAAACATAGAAATAAAATCAGTTTCGTCGCCACGAAGTATGCTCTCACCACCACCTAAAGGCATCGCCGATTAGTGGTGGTTGATCAGAAAGTGACGCATAAATTTGGTGAGCTACATCTTTCCTTTTTGCAAACTACTTTATCAAGTATTTCATTTTTATTCCACAATACAATTGTTCAATAAACTGGAATTATTATTTTTCCAAATATCTAATTGGAAAAATTCATTTTGTAATAATTAAGTGGTTTGGAGGTGGATTTAAAGGATTGGAGGCTCAATTCCTAAGCCAAAAATCCCAGTTAAACCCCAAACCCACTTATCCTAAGTTTCAGACAGTCATTTAGCCACTTAATTAATATTTTCTCAAAAAATCAATAAAAGAGAAATATTAATTAAAATAATCAAAAAATAATAAATTGGAGAATTATACAAATCTCTCCAAAATAATCCAATTGGATTAAATAAACAGGCTAAATGACATGGCATTAGACATTTAAGAAGATTCCAATCAACTTCAGTCAGCTTCAGTTGAGTATCGAGTCATCTCAAGCAAGAAATTCGCCCTCCCTCATGAGGAATCACGAATTGGTTCTGTGGCAAGTGTTGAGTGGTATAGTGGATATGCATTGATTGTTTGGTAGGCGCCTCCCTTATATTGTGGCCACATCACAAGCTCGGGGTTCAACAAGCTCGAGTTACCATTACTCCAACTCCGAAGCTTGTCTCTCATCATGGCTCACGCATTCCTTGCATGCACACGACTTTGCTTGTGTGGCATCCATTTGTTGGCTTATTGTATATTACGAAGTTGGGTGATGTGAACTATGTGAGAGTGGGGGGCGCCTTGCCTAGGTGGAGGCCACCTCCCCACTCACAACTACCTCAAGCTCAGTGTTGACTCATAAATCAATACTCCAAGCCTATAAGTGATTGGAATTTGACTTTGTTATTGGCTCTCTCTATTTGCCAAGTTCGAACTAGGGTTTTAGTCTTTGTTTTTGTATAAGAAGAGGCTCTTTGCTCCCCTTTTCTCATGGAGATTTTGTGCAAGCGAACTCTGCCAAAAATTGTATTCTAATCATTTGCTTAAATCTTGGAATAAAAGCGACTTTGGAGGTCCATGCAAGGGTTCTTTGTGTTGTGGTTTCATCTTGTGTGAGGTGCTATCTCTCTCACCCTACTCTCTCATTTTCAAATTATGTTCAATGCTAACTTTAGAAGACTATCAATCTAGTACATAAAGTTAGTCAATTAAAGTTTTAATTCGATTATCTATGCTAGATCTTTCAATTATCTAGATAGTTGTTTGATTTAACATTCTAGCACTTGATCTGGTTTGTTTTGTTAACTGTTGTTTCTACAGGGATCACTGAAGGTGGAGAAGAGTTGGAGATAAACCTTTTCTTCACTAAACAAGAGTTCTTACCATCTAATACTTTCACTTTCCAGGGTCTATAAGAAGCTTCTACTTCCAAGTGAAGAAACATAGCCAATAGGGTCTCTTCCTCATCCATCACACTTCAATTTAAAAAAAAACAATTCTCGGTTACTTGTGGTCCTATAAGAAGCCCTAAGATCCAAGATCCATCCTTTGGTTTCTCTCCTCTTTAGCCTTGTTTGGCTTGCCCTCATCTTCTCCTCCTCTAGCCTTCGTTTTTGCCTCCATCCTTGCTTTCATTTTACCCTCCTTCACCTTTTCGTTTTCTTCCTCTAGCTTCCTCTTCCCTCATTCGTCTTCCTCTCTTGCTCTCATTTTAGCCTTCTTTTCCTCCATTCGTCTTACCCTCTTTGCCTCTTCCCTTCCTTTCATTTTTTCCTTTCTTCTTCTTCATTCATTGATTGCTTTCCTATCTTCATCCACTTTGTTTAAAAGTTGCTTTTAGATCTTAAGACTTTTAATTTAGTTTGATTTGAAGTTTGATTTTAGATCTCATACTTAGATCTCATCTTAAAAAATTCAAAACTTGCATTTAAAAGTTGATTTGGAATATAGACTAGCTTGTTTTCTTGCGTATAGATCTTAGATTTCAATTTCTAGATCTTAGACTTAGTTAAATTCTTTGATTTGACTAATGCATAATGGGTGTTTGAGTTGATTTGTTTGTTATAGGTAATTGAAGAAAAGAACAAAAAACCAAGAAGAGAAGAAGCTAACACCAAGAGGAAATAAAAAAACCTAGAAGAAATAAAAAAACCAAGAAGAAGAACAAACTAAGAATAAGAACCAAGACCAATCTCCTTTCTTGTAAAAGTTCATTGTTATCACATCCATGTTAGCTGGAGCTACCATGCTGCAGATTGTGTGGTCGGGGACCATACTACATTTTTTTTTCCAGATCAGAGATCAGATGCCTACAGAGGGGGCATTCATTGTATTCAGATTTGCCTTGAGCAAAGATATCAGAGGGGACAGGTGGTTTTGTATTGGTCCAGAGATATTACAGAGCAGTGATTACAGGGTCACCCTTCCTTGCCGAGCTTTGCATGATCCCATTGAGAGAGTTACTTAGCCATATTGTGATGAGAGTACTACAGAGTATTGCTAGTTTGCCACTTATTGCCCGAATTCAACAGAGATCCAATTCCAGATGCAGCTTCAGCAGCAGGTATATGGTATGGCAGGTATAGCACTTCATGGTTTATTGCTCATGTTGTTGTTTAGACTTGTTTATTTATGATAGTACACAGACTTGACGTATGATGTTTGATGTGGTGATCTCAGTTTTGCATTATGATGTGTATGGCCCTTGGTGATGTCAGTCCACCTCATTTAGTAGACTCATGCATATGCACACTGGTTCCTATCCCCACTATTGGTATAGACTTGGTCATTTCGTCCTCCTAGGCAGCTAGCCTTGGATCCACCTGTCACTTCCTTCCACCCATCTGACTCACTCATGTTTGGTTTTTCCCGACTGGGACCTTGATTTGTGGCCTTAAGGATCCCCTTCCCCATTGACCTCCGAGTATGCCATGATTCCCTGTCTCTTGTGCCTCGGCTCTTTAGTGTGTGGGATGCATTCTCAAACCTGGGATTTTCTCCCGTCGGTTGCCCCCGATGTTGCAATGTAGTATAGGATTGTGTAGACTCACCTGGTGTTCCCCATTGGTCATTGAAGCATGTACACTTGCCCCCATTACTTTGCAGTATGAGCGCCTTGTTATATCTTTTGAGATATGTATGTATCCCAAAAAGGACCATGAAATGTAATGAAATGATATGTAAATGAAGCCAAAAAGGCTATCTGAATGTAAAATCAAGCCAAAAAGGCTAAGTATGAAAGTCAAATGTAAAGTCCAAGAATGTGTTTTTGAACACACACGGACACAAGTCAGCCATATGTATCTAAGCATTGTAGTGGTTATTTCCTCACCTAGTTTTGTGGGGCAAGGAGGTGAGATGGAGTATGGGACAACTATGCAAATTGTCCCCTAGAGTCTCAAGTTACGGTTTGTCGGACACCCAGTCATGGCAGCTCTAGAAAAGATCCTCACGGAGTCTTCTGAAGGCACGGATGTAAGTTGCAAGGTGCATGTTAGATGATCAGTGGTGGTTTCCCTGCACTGTACCCATTTGTGAGGCACCGCCCTTCCCTGTGTATTATCATGGTATGCTTATGTCAGTGGGTCCCGCCTTCCCTGTGTATTATCATGGTATGCTTATGTCAGTGGGTCCCGGCTTCCCTGTTTATCCGAGGGGTCACACGATCTTGGTCCTTGTCTTTCCCCCATCCTTCACCTTGCTTATCCACCTCACCCAAAGTTAGCTAAGTGGTCAAGTCTATAAGTTGTGCATAGCAGTTTTGAGTCTTTGTTGGAGGTGGTGGGCCCACCTCACCTGAGGCCTATTTTTATTGAGATATTTTTGTTATGATCACCATGTCGGCATTATATTGTTTGAGTAATGTATTAACATAAATAAGGAAGCCTTGAGGCTTCATGTTGCATACAGGTTTTCAGGCATTGCCATTTTGACCAGATTGACTTGGTCAAACAAGGTTGACTAGGCAAAAAATGGGCTCAAAAAAAAAGTTGCGATCAAGATTTCGATTTTTGTCATTTATCATGTCTTGGGGTCCCATATGCGCCTCCAAGTGTTAGATTCATAAAAAGTTGAAGCGTTGATTAGATTTTTAATTATTATGGGTTACTAGGGACCTATTTTAATTAAAAATCTTGAATTTTGGACAAACAGTGCCCAGTTGATGGATTGAGGTCGTTCAAGTGACCATGTCCACTATATTTGGGGTCTACGATCACATTGCAATAGATGGTTCGTCAATCCGGGCAATATAAGTGGGTCAAAAGTGAAAAATACATCTTCAAAAATAAAACCAGTTGTCGTCCCAGGAGCCACCTGATAGGGAGAGCGATGCATCAGACCAAATCTATTTTCAAGAATTCTCCCTCCCCACCGAGTTCACGGGAGAGTTTGAGCCATTGCCCTTCATTACCCCTCCCCCCTCGCCGCGCTCGCATGCCTTCCCGAGTTTCCTCTTGCCTGCTGAGGTCCCTGTACCATCAGGAGAGGGGTGTAGCACGCACGTTGCATCTTCTCCTTCCACCCACCCCTCCACCAGGAGCATGTCTACCCAGCCTCCCGATTTTGGACGATTGGTGAGACCGAGATTGGGGTCGTTCACCCTAGGTCCGTTGTCCCGCGACCTGACCCGCTCGCCGCAAGGGAAGTGACTCCCGAAGTTCTGATAAGGGAAGTTGTTATCCCATTGGATGGAGGATCCCATAGATTCATCCCCCATACTAGCCGTAGGGACCTACACCCTAATAGTGGTGGAAATGTCGATGTATCGGTATTCCGCGATATAGGTGTGGACCCCCCATTGGTGAATCGGAGGACCTTTACCACGGGAGATCAGGTTGTCATATCCCACCACGTTTTTCACCACATGGTTGGCAACCATATCAGGCTTCTGGTGGGCCCCTTCAGGATTGAGGTCCGCGACAGGGACTCATATTTTCTAGTTACCGAGGATGGGCATTACTTCTCTGTCCCCGTGAGTGGTCACCAGCTCCACGAGTATGTTCCTGGGTTCACCTGGGGGGATATTCCTTGATCTCGCTTTGAGTCCTTCCTCGTTTTTGTGGCTAATAAGCTCTCGAGAGAAGCAGCCGGTTGTCCCTCGCCTTTGATTGACCTTCACCTTTGTCCAACGACCAGTTGCCCTCTTTCTTTGTTTTGTTTTATCTCGCGGCCATTTTGCACATTTTCTACACCATTTGCCCTTTTTCTAGTATCTTTTGTACCATAGTTTTTGTTCAGTTGTTTTTCACCTTATTACACCTCATGTGTCGGCTTAATAAATTTTAAAATGCTGTAGAGTTGATTTAGTTATTGACATATTTTCATTTCAGCATTGTCATTTTGTTTATCTCTGCTGGATTATTATATATATGATGTATGTCCTGATGAGCGGTTTGCAGAGATTGGTATAGCGTCTGCATTTTACAGGGATAGGTACATGTTGATGATGATGATGCAAATAGCATGCGTTTGCATGTACATTGATGATGATGAGAGGGGTGCTACGAACCAGAGATTTTGTGGTTCTCAAGCACTCTCTCCCTTAGAGCACTTGTCCCAGCTGGAGCCTAATGTTATCACATCTATGTTAGCTGGAGCTACCATACTGCACATTGTGCGGTCGAGGACCGCACAATACTTTTTTTTCCAGATCAGAGATCATTCGCCTTCAGACGAGGAACTTTTGTTCAGATTGCCCCTAGCAGATATATCAGAGGGGATAGACAGTTGTACAGTGTTACAGACATTGTCACTTACCATCTACCATAGGGTCACCTCTTCCTTGCCAGGCTTTGACATAAGCCCATTGAGACAATTGCCTAGTCTTGTTTTGATCGAGACTATCACAGTATATTGCTGGTTTACTATGTTTCCCGGATTCAACAGAGATCCAGTTCAGAGATAGCTTCAGTAGCAGCAGGTATTGGTGCAGCAGGTATTGCATATGATGATTATTGCTCATGTTGTAGATTAGACTTCTTTATACTTGTTAGTACACTAACTTTGCATGAGATGATATATTTGGTGATCTAGCTATTGTATGATGTGATTGGGCCCTTGATGATGTCAGTCCACCCTTCCTGTTAGACTTATGTATATGCACGCTAGGTCATACCCCTTACATGTGGTATAGACTTGGTCACTTAGTCCCTCTTGGCAGCTGACTTTAGCTCCACTTTCACCTTCTCCATCCATCTGACTCATCCATGATGCTTGCTCCCGACTTGGATTCTGATTTGTGATCCTAAGGATCCCTTCCCCACTGATCTCTGAGTTTGCCATGACTCCCTATTTATTGTGCCTCGGCTCTTTAGTGTGTGAGATGCACTCTCAGACCTGGGATTTGCTCCTGTCGGTTGCTCCCGATGTTGCAATGCAATTAGGATTGTGTAGCGTCACCGGGTGTTCCCCATTGGTCATCGAAGCATGTATTGCTCACCCCCATTACCTTTGCAGTATGAGCACCAGGTTTAT
This sequence comes from Larix kaempferi, assembly GCA_027924585.1. Classification (NCBI taxonomy): domain Eukaryota; kingdom Viridiplantae; phylum Streptophyta; class Pinopsida; order Pinales; family Pinaceae; genus Larix; species Larix kaempferi. The sequence continues at coordinate 9,182,052 of BSBM01000348.1, forward strand.
ATCTTTTGAGATAGGTATGTAGCCCAAGAGGGCCTTGATGTAAATGAAGAAATAAAGAAATGTAAATCAAGCCAAAAAGGCTATTGTGTTGTAAATGTAAAATCTAGCCCAAAAAGGGGCTAAGTATGAAACTCAATGTAAAATCCATGCAATGTGTTTATAAACACACATGGACACAGGTCAGCCATACATGTCAGCATTTGTAGTGGTTTTTCCTCACTTAGTCCTATGGGGCAAGGAGGTGAGAGGGAGCAAGGGACAAGCTCAAGATTGTCCCCTAGAGTCTCAAGTTACGGTTTGCCGGACACCTAGTTTGGCGGCTATAGAAAAGAACCTCACAGAGTCTTCGAGCACGGATGTGAGTTGTGAGATACTTGTTAGATGGCCAGTGGCGATTTCCCTGCACTATACCCATTTGTGAGGCACTGCCCTCCCCGTGTTTTTGTCATGGCATACTTATCTCAGTGGACCCCGCTTTCCCGAGTTGTCCAAAGGGTCACATGATCTTTATCCTTGTCTTCCCGTGTCCTTCGCCTTGTTGTCCGCATCACCTAAAGTCAGCAAAGTGGTCAATTCTATAAAATGTGCATAGCATTTTAGTCTTTTGGAGGTGGTGGGCCCACCTCACCGGAGCCTTGTATTATCTCAGGATTTAATGTATTTTTTTATCACCATGTTATCATCGTATTGCTTAGTAATGTACTAACTTGTATAATTGAGCCTTGTCACTCCATGTTTGCATACAGGTATTCAGCTAGCACTATTGCTGACCAGTTTTGACTTGGTCAAACTGAGTTGACCAGGCCAAAAATGGGCCCAAAAAAAATGTTGCGATCGGAATTTCGATTTTGGTCAATTATTATCTACAAGGGTCCCATATGAGCATGCAGGTGTCAAAATTGCAAAAGATTGAAGCATTTGAGAAATTTGTAATTATTATTGGTCAATTTTGCTTGTTTTAATTAAAAATTATGGATTTTGGGCAAATAATGCCTAAGTGATGGATCGGGGTCGTTCGAGTGGTCATTCCTACTATTTTTTGGGTCCACGATCACATTGCAGCAGACGGTTTGGAAATCCGAGCACTAAAAGTGGGACAAATGCCCAAATTTCATCTTCAGCCATATAAACCAGCAAAAATTACATGGAAAATCAAAATTTGACTAAGGCAACTATTGGAAATGGAAAAAATCAATGGATGAAAAATGAAAAGGTGATTCATAAGGTAAATTGGTATTGTTTGACATGGCATTTGGGCATTGTGGGGCCCTCCATTGGACAACTCACTCTAGAGGTCGAATTGGCCCATTGGGGGCGTTTTTCTTTACCTTGGGGAGTCGATTTGGATGTATCTTTGATGTGGGACCTTATTGTATTGAGTTGGGGGGATAAAACATCCCATAGACATCCCCCAACTTTGGCTTATGTGTTGTATGGACCCCACATGGGTCCTCTCTCTCCACAAGTGCGCTATCATGGGCAATTCGCACCCCTTGAGGAGACATCTCCACCATTCGATTTTGTGGATTGGGGAGATGATCTCAACCCTCCATTTTGGGGGGAAATAGGTTTTGAGAGCTGCCTTTCTCTATAAGAGGAGGCACTCATCCATTTTGTACTTCTTCTTGGCATTCTAGAGACTTGACATTGAGATTATAGAGAGACATTTTTACTGAGTTATTTGTGATTTTGGAGTGGGATTCTTCTTGTGTTGATTGAGATCATATTTCTAAGCATTGCTGAGTTGCTTGTGGTATCCCTATCTCTCCTTGAGCATTTCGATTTGCAGGTGAAGCTGGCCACTGGAGGAAAATGCAGCACTTGAGTTAGCAACTCCTTGCTAGCGTTTCTCTTCGGGATTTTAACAAGGAAGTGAATTTGCATTTGTTGTTATTTACTTTTCTCATCATTTGTCACTCATTTGCTGGTTTATTTTTGTCATTTGCTATAGATACTGATTCTTATCTCTCTGTGGCAGGTACAAAAACGCACTAGCTCACTGGCTGCTCCAAAACGCTAAGGGGGAAAACGCACTCTAGCTCAACACTTGATCTTCGAGGTTTGTCTTCAGCACGAGGACATCTTCATCTTCATTATCCAGGTAAGGGATTTTTGCTTGTTTCTCATAATCTCTCTTTCACAATTGATGTTACGCTGCAACCACTAAATAAAACCCTAAAAAACAATAACTAAAATTCCAATCGTCGAAACTTCATTTTTATTGCAAACCCGCCTTTTATTTGTGCTTAAACGTATAAATCTTAAGTTTCATTAATTTCCGACTGCATTAACCGACACTTTAGGCACTAGTCTACCTGGCGAAAATGCCCCACCTAGGGCGTTTTTCTCTCTTGCTGGTTTGGGTCACTTTGGGGTTTTGGGTACTCTTGATTTTGCTTTGTCTCACCATTTTATTACTAGAAATCAAGTTGCCATTTGCTAGAAGTCATTTTAATCACGTTTTACTCACTACCCTAGGTCCATTTCTGCACTACTTAACTTTCTTCCCTAGGCAGATAGTCTACCTTTCAACTTCTAGCTTAACGTTTGTCCCTCGCTTGTTCCTAGCCACAAACACTAATCCTATCTCATTTGATACATCTTATTCGATCATTGGTCGCGTTTCGCGATTGTACTTATTCTATACCCGCATTCAATCAGTGTCTGGGATTAAGCTTAGGACCTAGTTGCACTCATCTCTTATCACTTACTTGCTTACATTCTGAGATTAGAGTGTGTCTTTGTCTCTCAACCGTAATTGGTTGAGCGGGGTCTCCCCCTTGACTTGGTTTTGTGCCTCGTCTAAAGTGACTGTAGCCTTGTTCGATGTGACTTCTATCCCTTGGATAGAGGACCTAGCTGCTGTTGGTTACACCTTTCTAGTTGCTCATCCTCTACCATCCCTGTTGGGACATCCCTCTTTAGGAACTAGAGTTTGTGTGATAACAGGCGCATGAGGGTAAATTCGCCCCCCCTCTAGAGTTGATCTCCACCATCGATTGGGCATTTGAGAGAATGCATCTCAGCCATCGATTTTGGAGGGAGTTAGGGTTGAGTGTGAGCATTCTCTATAAGAGAAGAGACTCACAAGTTTTGTACCTCTCTTGACACATTGTATATTTGATATTGAACTGATATAGAAACATTTTTCTCCCGATTTCTTGGGCATTTGGCTAATGCGAATTGTAGGGAGAGTGGCCATTTGAAGGGAGGTGCTACACTTGGACTGGGAGCTCCATTCTTGCTCTTCTCGTTAAAATATTCACAAGGGAGTTGTCTTTGCTATTTAGCTTGTCAATTTCTTCATTTTCAGCCATTCATTTTCTGTTCTTGCTTGGTTATTTGCTGCACATGTTGATTCTCTCTTGTTTTTGCAAGGTACTGTTATCACACAACTTGTAGTTGTCCCTAGTGGTATGCCATCCGGGACGATAGAGGAGATGGACAACTAAAGAGGTGACCCAAGAGATGCCACGGTTCCCAATGCAAGGTGGGAGTCACTTCAACCGAGGCACTCTTCACTTTATATCTAGATGAATCAAGACCTAGGGGGAGACCCTATAACCAATCAAAGATGATTGGACCCAAACAAAGGTTCCTAGGGATGAGTAAATGGTAAGTTATGGAAACCAATGCAAGGTAAAGTGGACCTAGAAATTAAAGTATGGTTGAAGGTGGTTTGAGAGATGATTAGTGTTTCAACCAATGTATGATTTAGGCCACATGATTAGTTATAATGACAAGATCTAGTACCATGTGTTACACAAGTGGGTCCTGTTCTCTTGGGATATGTGAAATGGCTTAATGTGGACCCACAAGGTGAAGTTAAGGGATGCAATTGGCACTAGAGGATATGTAATGAGTAGATCTATGGATCTAAGTTGAAACTAGGAACACCCACTTATGGGATTTAAGGTTTGACACAATTCCCAAGGAGTGCGACTTGCTTATGGAAGGACTAGTGCCTTGTTGGATGGGTTAATGGAGTCAAATGATATGTCAAAGTGTAGATCGGGACACCTAGAAGTCAAATCCAGTGGGCTAATTGAGATAAAGTGGTTGGATCTTGCTAGATCTAGGATTTCACGAAATGACCCAAGTGGACCACAATCCCTTAAAACAAGGAATGCTACCCCCAAGGCAGATCGTCACAAAATGATACTCTAGATATAGGTTTCAAGGTATGCCCGTTCCAAATCCACTGAAATTTCTACTACCCAGGTCCTAGAAGTGGGCAAACTTAGTCATCCAAGGAAGTGCGACCTTGCTCTAGGAGGGCTAAAAGGTGGATAAGGTGTGTCCAATCAAGCCCAATGGCCACCAAAATTGTAGATCCAAGTGGTTTATGCAATGATCTATATGGATCTTGAAAATCAAGTCAATCCAAGAGTTAGATCTTACTAGATCTGAGTTTTAAGGTGCCAAGTAGTTCAAAAGGGGGTTTTAACCCCTTAAAATGTGGAATGATGCCCACAGGGTAGAAATCACCAAAGTAAGAGTCTAGGGGTAGGTTATCAAATATGTAGATTGCAAATCAAGTGGGATCTCACCTACCCATATGCTAGATCTAACCAAACAAGCCTCTCCCAAGGAAGTGCGATTTGCCTCAAGAGGGATATATTGCCTTGAAAAGTGTGTCAATTTTAGCCCAATCACCACCAAATTATAGATCCAACTAGGGGTGGATGCTATAGAGGTGGGTTTTTAATATCTCTTCAAAAGCAAGGCTAGATCTAAGTAGATCTAAGAAAAACCAAAATGAGGGTTTTGATTGATTAGGGTTTTTTTTTTATCTAGAAATTATGGATGATTCAAAGAAGAAGAAGATCATACCTTTGGAGCATACCTGGATGAAGAGATGAATGCTAGTTGAGATGAGGATTACTTTTGCCAAAGATCAAATGGAGAATTTTTGAAGCCCTCTTGGCAAATCGATTTTTTCAAGCCACATGTGTATCCCTTTAACCTGTCAAAACCAAGGAGCAAAGCATCAATCAATTTAACATGTTGAAGGTAGATACAAGCAAGAAAGAGATAAGCAAAGAATAGTTGGTGCAAAGACAAAACCACTCCCTATTTAACCCAAAATGTCCTCCTCAAAGCTTGAAGGGCAAGCCTCCCCACCAATTCGTACTTGTTGAAGAAGTCTTCTCCACCTGTAAAAAGATATGGCAAATATGCAAGATAGCTACAATAGATACTCCAGTGCAATGGACAAAAACATTTACAATCAAAACAACCAACATCCACTCCAACCCAAGCATGTACTCCAAAAGATAGAAATTTTATTCCAAGAGCCAAGAGGAAAAAATATCTAGATGATTTTACAATGAGAGGCTCCCTCCTTAAATAGGATGCGGAGAGAGCATAATCCTAACCACTTTTTACATGAGTGGCTAAGATTAAAAGATCAAAAGATGTAATCATGGTTGAGATGAGCTCAACACTAAAATACATGGATCAACCATAAAATATAACCATAAGTGGACAAAATCGCCCTAGGAGAGGGGATCCCACCAAATCATGATGACAAAATATAACAATAAGCTTATGGTGGGTTCAAGGGGTAATTTTAGCCACCCTTGGTCAATCCTCATAGCACAATAATAATAGAATAGTCATCAATATACCAAATCGTGCCTCTATGGACAAATCGTAGGCCTCAAAAGACCTTAGAAATCATCAGAAAGTGCCATAAGTGATGGATGTGGGCCCCGATGAAGCTGAAACTGCTGGAGAAGGTGCGGAAGACATCCCACTCATCATCACTGATCATCCCATGCCAAAACTTTGCCTCAGTATCCCAAATCGAATTCCTCTGTACCCATTTCTACCAACCCAAAACTGCCTTAGGAAGCATGTACCTGCCCCAAAATGCCTCCTGGAGTGCCTACGCTGTCAAGGTGAGGGCACCAGTGTGTCCGGAAGGGGGGTAATATGGTAAAAACAAGTGGCTGGACCACCCCCTCCATCATCAGCGCCCTAGGTGAACCAAATAAAAAATCATCTCTGCTCTGACAGGGTCTCCGACAGACCAAAACTGCACTAGGACAGCCTACTGAGGCTAAATCATCACTGTAACTACCCGGAACTGAAAATAGACTGTTTCATTGGACTCAGAAGGTCCAAAACTATCCAAGATGTGTACTCATACACCATATAGCTCTCTGCATGATCATATAATATACCCAATATACCGGAACAGGTGAAATAATAATAATCTGTAAATGATCAAATAATGCTGAACACCATAGATCATCATCATCTACCTGTATTTGATGCATAGAACCATCATGTACATGTATATAGACCATATATCATCTACCTGTGTCATCATAAGGTCCAATAATCTCATGTCTTGTGATTGAGCTTGGTCAAACTAGGTTTGACCAGGTCAATATTGACCCAATATAACTCAGACTACCATCTGAAGTTGCTGCAAAGTGTCAAAGGTTAATGTATGCTCTACAATTCATTCACATAGCAATTATAACACAAAGTAATCATTACTGGCGATCTAAATCCAAATATATATTGTCATTAATTATTTATATGACTCAGACTAGACTTTCAGGACCATACTCACTTCATAGTTGTGATCAATTTGCTAGTGAAGGATGAAGGCTTAGAATAAAATGGCTAGGATAAAGGGTGACTGACTGACTTAACATTGTGACACTTTGGATATGGGAAAGGGAATACACATCATAGTATATACTGAATGAGCAACAACACAGGGAATGGCGGTGTCTCACAAATGGATAAGTTGTTTAGAGAGTGCTTATTCAACTTAGGCTTCATGTCTACATCAAGTTGATCCAGGTTCATTAGGATCATTCAATTTCATTTCATGGCCTTTTTGGCCTACATAACCCTTCGGATCTCAGGTGTGCTGATAAGCACAACTAGTTGCAGCTTGCATCCAGGGCATGTTTTTTATACATACATAAGGTCAGCAATTGTTTAGATACAGCTTTTAAGAATCATTGCTTTTTGGACCTTTCTTTTATACTCTTCAAGGAGTATTTTTTAGCAGTTCATCGCTCTTGCCCTTTTTAGTTTCCATGGGCGAATTTAGAAGTTTCCATAAGTAGTACATGAGCTTTCAGTTTTAGCCAACAACATCTCAAGTGACTAGGGGGAGTTCGAGCCAATGCCAAACATCGGGACAACCGACCAGAATGATTTAGGCCTACAATCCAACTCACCAGAGGTAAGTTTTGTCACCAACTCAGAGCCGAGACACAATAAACAGGGAAGCTCATCCAATACAGAGGCTACAGTGGGGAAAAGATCCTCCATGCCACTAGTCAAGTAGTAAGTCAGGGTGATAAACTAAGAGGTAGGTAATGGATGGATAAGGACAATGAATAATGGAGCCAACACTGGCAAGCCAAGGTATGGTGGAATGATCACCTCTATTCTCCCTAGGGAGGGTAAAACCAATGAGTATGAGTAGTGAACTTCTAAGTCTGAGTAAGGACAGTAGAATACATATAATAAGATCAACCAGGTCCACATATCTATATGATCGCCAGATCATGACATTAAGTGCTAAGACATGCCATAAGAATGAATATAAAAGCAATATAACCATAACACCATGATATACCTGCTGAGTCATATACTTGAATGCTCATCCTCTGAACCATCATCTGTCCTCTGAAACTGCTACTGCAACTCTGGGCACTACTAACTGTTCTGCATAAATGGTATAATGGCTACATCGGTCATCTCTCTGAATGTCCTGAGACTCAGTCATGGCATGGGGAATACATATATTGTCCAAAATCTGGTAGTGATCCATAGATAGATGCTCATCTCATCATCTCAATGTAAAGGAACTGGCTGAAGAGTGCTCTGGAATCTAAAAAATAATGTGTGGTAGCCCGGCTATTATATATGTGATAACATCTGGCTCCAGCTGGGACAAGTTCTCTAAGGGAGAGAGCGCTTGAGAACCTCAGAATCTCTGGTCTCGAACTACTCTGCATCAATCTTCAATCCAGCATTGCACCATCATTATTTTCAGCTTTTATTTCGTACCTGTTCCTGCACTCACAAACACTAGAATACCTCATGGAGCATGTACGGGACAAATATAAAATAAAACTGAAAATGAAATCTACTCTAAAACAGAAACTGAAATGCGTAAAAGAAAAATTTAAACTAACATGGCATATATCATTTATTCATCATTCATTATTTTTATTACTGTGCAGGAGGAAAAGAGAACTTTTCCAAGCAGGCAATCTCACTTGCACAGGTAGCCAAAAATGCAATAGGAAATAAAAATTCTTTAATACATGCAGGAGAAGAGACCCGCTTAGGAAGGAGCAAGGCTCAAATCAATAAAAAACAAAAACAAGCAGAAAAGAAAATTTGGCAACTCATCACACAGAAAAAGCACACAAATCCTACTGCTCAAGTGAGCTTATTCAAGACCTACCTACCCTACTCTAACCAATCAACACAAATGCTAGGTAAAATCATAAATCCAGTGCAACCATTCATCAAACAGATTAGTGATTCTTCTTTGGTTTTTATTAATGAAACAAGTCATGATTGGATTAAAGATTAGAGAATTTGATAACACAATCTTTCTGGCTTGTTCAAAAATTGAAGAAGGGTTTGAATGGTGCAAAATGAAATCATGCCAAGGGAAAGATTGACGAAAGCCGACATCTTCCATCAAATAACTGATAGGATCATAAAATTTATGCAAATGATTGTTTAAAATTGATGGAGAGAAAATATATGGTATTTGATTTAATAAACTACTTTCCTCATTCACTTCACTTGCATATTCAATTCGTTTCCCCTTGGGACTGATGATCAAATAAAAACCAAGTGGGGACAAATCAAGGCTTAAAAGACAAAAAATCAAAACTAGACCCACTTGATGCTCAAAAATGGAGAAAAGATGAAATTGATCTTTAAACACCTTTTCTAGCCACCAAGAATGATTGATAATTTGACAACAAACATTATTGTTCCAAGGTGACTGAAAAGGGAAATGAAGTGCTTTTTCTCCAATCATGTAATTGTGCATATACTTCCTATTGAAAATTCCCAAGGCAAAAAATTGACTAGAGCACCAACCCAAAGATGATTGAAAGAGCTGGGAAGGGAGGGTGGATTGCAAATATGAAAATTCTCCGAAATGAATAAATAAGTTTGACCTTGGATTTTGACAAAAGAAAGCACTATTTACTGTAGGAATGATTTTAATCTTTTGATCAAGTTTAATATTTACAATCTGAGGACAAGATTGACCATAGCTATCTAACTCTAAGTTATCTTGATTAAGGATGGAAAAAATTAAAGACTCATTATAAGAAGTGGAACACAATCTAGAGCATCTAGTGTGATTCACTAATTCATCCTCATCTTGAGATTGACCTTCTATTGATTCATCATTAAAATTATAAGAGGATAAGTGATCATTTTCATTTAATTGATCAGGGGGGAAATTAACAATTTCATTTATAATATCTTGATTAATTGCACAATGATCACGAGAGATCACCACTAAAGGATCTTGGTCGATGCTTTCACTTTCTTCTTCTTCAATAAGGTGATAAGGAATTGAATGGTCATTAAATATGGAATGATTAATGAGTTTCTCTGAGAGAGGAACTTCAATAGACTGACTGACTAAAAGCTCATCCTCAGAAATTTCCTCAAGATCAAGACTAGGGCTACCTAAAAATAAATTTGAAAACTTATGATTTATACAATGATTATGGATTTGACTTTCAATCGACTCAAAAGTGGAAGACTTATCCTCAAAAGAAATTGAGCAGGAGGGGTCATCTTCAGATGTTGACAATTCACTTGATGTTTGATTATTAACAGATTCAACAATAGGATCAGAAAGGGGAAGGTTTTGATTTGAAAAATATATATATCATCGGATTCACTTATCCATTTTTCTAAGAAATTTTGCTCAAACATGTCATACCCGGAAATGCTATTGGGCTTCAAATTTAAGAACCAGATCTCAGCTCTTTCTTTGAAGGATGAAGCCAATAGTTTCATACACACATCCTCATGGGTTATGGATATATCTTTAATAATTTCCCTAAAAAGTTCAAGGTGTCTTTTAGTAGATACTTCATGACTTCCATCAAATTTAGACAACCTTTCACGGGCTTGATGAGGGATTTCATGAGGATACCCAACAATTTTTGAGAAGTCAAAATATTTCAAACGACCAAAAGTCCTAGGCTGCTCAAAAGCAGCCATGGATGGGAAAAAATTTATTTTTTTATTTTTTATTTTTTAAATCAAGAACCTAAATACCAAATGATGCACCCAATGGGTTCTAGATAATGATAGGATCGATCACCAGTGGAGTCGCTTATGTGGAGTCGCCAGGTAGATTTTAAAACTCTTCTACCAAAATGTATGTCGTTAAAGTGCAGGGAGAGAGTGAAACAAAACAGGTGTGTTGAACCAAGGTAGGCCTCTAGCTCTCCGGCAACGGCGCCAAAAATGTTATCACACAACTTGTAGTTGTCCCTAGTGGTATCCCATCCGGGACGGTAGAGGAGATGGACAACTAAAGAGGTGACCTGAGAGATGCCATGGTTCCCAATGCAAGGTGGGAGTCACGTCAACCGAGGCACTCTTCACTTTAGATCTAGATGAATCAAGACCTAGGGGAAGACCCTATAACCAATCAAAGATGATTGGACCCAAACAAAGGTTCCTAGGGATGAGTAAATGGTAAGTTACGGAAACCAATGCAAGGTAAAGTGGACCTAGAAATTAAAGTATGGTTGAAGGTGGTTTGAGAGATGATTAGTGTTTCAACCAATGTATGATTTAGGCCACATGATTAGTTATAATGACAAGATCTAGTACCATGTGTTACACAAGTGGGTCCTATTTTCTTGGGATATGTGAAATGGCTTAATGTGGACCCACAAGGTGAAGTTAAGGGATGCAATTGGCACTAGAGGATATGTAATGAGTAGATCTATGGATCTAAGTTGAAACTAGGAACACCCACTTATGGGATTTAAGGTTTGACACCCAACTTCCCCATTTGGACAAGTTTGTAGTGTTTTTGTCCTTTACTTGTTTCATTGCTAGCTTAATTTCACTTTTTTGCAAGTAGAATACTAATTGCTAGCTTAGTTTCCATTTTGCAAGTAGATCACTAGTTGTTAGTTTAGTTCTTTTTGCATTCTTAGAATACTAAGTGCTAGATTAAGTCTTCCATTATTTGATTTAATTGTTGTGTTTCTTGATTATAATTTCTCAATCTTAAAAAGAACACACTTGTCATAATACAAGTCAAGATCACTCTCTATCGGAGAGTATCTTGTTGCATTTTGCACTCACATATAGATTAGATAAGACTCTTGAATCTCACCATAAGGTGGATCAAGAACACTCTCTGTCGGAGAGGTTTGTATCTTTGTGCTCTAAGTAAAACACTCACAACTCACATTCTCCCATAAAAATTGGAATTAACCATTTTCCTTACCACGTATGCTCTGCCCTCCTTGAGAAAGTTTGGGTTACTCAGAAACAGTATTGGGCTTTTTAATTGTTCACATTAATTCCAACTTCAACCATAATAAAATTTACCACCCCCATAACCAACGAATCCAACGTTAATCGATACAATACTTGAAAGTGGGCAAATTCCAAGTGGGAGCACTGGGTAGCCATGTTCGGATTCTAGTGGCTGGTTAGTTATTGAACGCCTCGTTAGAAAACTAGTTGATCTGTCATGTCTTCGAACGGAGCCATTTAGAGTATTTCCGGACAGATTTACAGTACCTTGCGTATCGGTTGGAAATTCTCTTTAACCATAATAATAAAGATCGCCTCAAAATTTATAATAAAATTTACAAAGAACACTTGCAAAACGATCTCAAGCATCAAACTAAGACTTATCAAGCAACACTGAACTCTTGTATCTCAGCATCCCAAGCATTATTTTGACTCCATAAGGCACTGGTCCTTCTATTGTTCATTTATTTTATCATATCTGAAGTGCATGTATCATTTGCTTTAATTATATCATTGTGGATGCTTTATATCTGAGTTATCAATCTGTCAATCGATGGTGCTTTTCCTTCAAGTGTTATTGCAAGTTTATCTTTGTGTTGTTTAATTTTCATTTATTATAAATTTGTGATCATCAAAAAACTCCTAAACAACACCCATCCGCATCCATACACCCAAAAAACACTTAAAAACACAAGAGCCTTAGACAACTCTTTGTTAGGGACAACCCCCCTTGGCTTCGTTAGGAGTTTGCCTAAACGGAGGAGCTGGGATTCAGGTGACAGTACCTGGCTTATTGCTTGCCCCTAAGGCCACACCTTTCCCACTTTCAGTGAGGAAACAACTTTCAAAAGATTTCCACTGCTAGTGTGCATCTCGGCGGACAACAGGGACTACCCCCCTTGGCTTCATTGGGAGTTTTGCCTAAACGAAGGAGTCAATATCAAGTGACAGCCTTGACTCAAGACTTTCCCCCAAGGGCGCACCAAGCAGTAGCATATATTTCTGTTGTGTTAACTAGGTGCGCAATCTAGTGGCAACATGGCCTAAAAGAGAGGATTTTTTAGGGTAGGTGTGGTGGTCATAAAAAAAGCAGTTCCTATCTTTGGTTGAGGTTCTTATTCATGTATTTGTTATTTTATAATAGGAGGAGTGTTATATTTGGAGCATTTTATTCTTATCTATTCTCTCATAATATCATTACCTCTTTCTTTTATATATTTACAAGTTACGAAGGGGAAAGGGTCAAGTTTGTTGTGAGTGATTGAACACTAGAGCTTTGTTGATTATTGCCTTTTCCCTTTTGATTACTTATTATTTTCTTGAGAATGATTTGAGAGCTAACATATTGTACCTGTGATAGTTGGAGGCTTCTTTGTTGGATCATGATTGTATCTATTCCATCCAGCTAAGGACGATTGTACTTGGAGAGTTTTTTCTTGTCTCGACTTGTCAAGGTCTTTGTTCTTCCTACAACCATTGGTGATAAAGACAATCAAGTGAATCTTTCACAACTATCTTTTGTTCATTGTGTGTAATAATTTCTATAATTTTTGTAGACTCTCTTAGTTTTATTTTCGAACAAACATAAGTGGTAGGCCTTGGATCTCTCATCCTCCCTGCTCACGTTTTTCCATTCACCTTTTTTACTCCATTAAGGCAATGACTAAATCACTTTCTGTTGTTAAATCACTCATTTAAAAGAGAACATAGCTTAACTCATCGAAATCTGTGCACCTTAGGCATTCTAGGCATATTAATTAGGCATATAGGTTTACGGTTTAGCTTGTTTCTATCAATTCCAGTAAGATTAGCTCACTGGTTTTTCATATTTCATGCAGAAATACGGAAACTATACATCTCTCTTGATTCCATGCATTTAAAAATCCAAAAAGCATAAAAATAAAACACACACACACACATTAAAAAACCCTAAAAACAACATTAAATTGCATTTTCTGTATAAAAAATCAGTCACATTAGTTTGTTGTAATTGCACTTTTGCATCCAGGATTACAATATTAAAATTTTGTATTGTTTTCCATGTCGCCAGATTAGTATTTCAGCTTTAGAACCATTATCTACAACTTGTTGTAACTTGTAAATTCTGTTGTGCAGTCTTGTTGGTTGCATTGGGATTCATGTCATAAGTTTGTATAATAATGTGCATGATTTTTCATGCATATTTGTCTCCTTTCAAGACACTTTTAAAGTTGGTGTTATTTACATTCAGTTGCAGATTTATTTAGGAGAACTTCAATATTAATTTTGGGTGTTACTAATCATTTCTTTTTCCAAGTATTGACCCCTGGATCATTTAGGAATACCGCTTGAAGTTAGCAAAAACTAACTTCGAGGTGACAAGAGTTAAGCGAGATGATAGTGCTTATTTCTTAGTGTTTTTGGACTCCATTCAACTTTTGTGGAGCGGGAATTTCTAGTTCATAAAATTTTCACGTTATTGCCAAGGAGCTACCTAGGCTTTCCCAGATGTAGTACAAATACACGTATTGAGGTGAGTAGTTTAGAATTGTACTTTAATATCTCACCCAGCGACTCCATTTGATTGGAACTAATTAGACAGGTATGAGGCAAAGGTTCCATCAAGAAAATTTTGCTTATGTTTTTCATTAGAGTTTCTGTTATTTCTTTAGTTTTATCTTCAAAAATGTTTTGGTTGAATTTCTTTGTTTGATGCCTTTCCTAATTTTTCCATTGCATATGCACCTCTTAATTTCACTACCATTCTAGGGTAGACACATGTTAGTTTTTTAAGTTACTAAGAAAGCGTTTACACCATGCTTTGGGTGCTCCATGAGATTTGGGGTACATGGTGTATGTTCAGCCCCTAGATGGTCCAAGATGGATTGGCACATAGGAGATAGTCCATGATGGATTTGCATAGTGGATATAGCTTCTACAGTGATTGCTTGATCTCAATTGAGTGTTGGCTTGGCATTTTCCCCTTAGATGTTGGAGTTCTCTTGATAGTTTGGTGGATGTACTTCACTGTGGCCACATGAAGAGTTCACTTGCTTGGAAAACACCGTACTTGGGAGTGTGAAAACTCCAAACCCTTGGTGACTACAATCCTTACATTCTCAACCAAACAAATATGTTATCTAATTGCATAAATTTAACTTCTTCACATAGTGAGAATCACACAATAGCTAGAAAGTAAATAGCGGAAGCGTAAAACAATTACACATATACATAGGGAATCTCTTTCAAATCAACCTATCATTCAACTAACCAAAGCTCACAAGGCAACCTTACGAATGCTAAAACCTAGCAACTGCATGGTAAACAAATCCACCCCAACTTAAGGTGTATGACCTACTGAAGGGAGGTACGACCCACACAAAAATCAAGAAAACAACAACTATTGTTACACAACTTATTCTACAACTGTATGACCTATTGTACAATATTGTACAACATGTTCTATGGATTTGTTGTACAATTGTACTACATGACTTCTATTGTATAATATTTGCTCATATTAGCTAATGTGTTTTGCTCTCTCTCTCTCTCTCTCTCCTTGTCCAACAAAAAATGTGTTCGAACTCTCTGTATTGACTTGTCTATATACTTGTGCTAAAACCCTAATATCTCGATGAGATGTATGAGAAACACACAACACTAGGAGGGGGGGTGAATTGGTGTTGTAAGCTAGATTTATTTTTCTTACTCAGTATTTACTAAAACACTATTGAAGCTTCAATTCAATCAACAACAACCAGTAAACAGAATTACAATGTTGATGCTCAGAATAGTTTCCAATTTAATACATATATATATAACTTGATTTATAGTCATGAAGGTGCTACAACACCTCAGGAGGCTTCAACCTCCAACTCTGTCAATCAAGAAGGGATGTGCTATCACACAACTTGTAGTTACCCCTAGTGGTATCCCATCCGAGACGGTAGAGGAGATGGACAACTAAAGAGGTGACCCAAGAGATGCCACGGTTCCCAATGCAAGGTGGGAGTCACGTCAACCAAGGCACTCTTCACTTTAGATCTAGATGAGTCAAGACCTAGGGGGAGACCCTATTACCAATCAAAGATGATTGGACCCAAACAAAGGTTCCTAGGGATAAGTAGACAATGAGTTACGGAAACCAATGCAAGGTTAAGTGGACCTAGAAGTTAAAGTATGGTTGAAGGTGGTTTGAGAAATGATTAGTGTTTCAACCAATGTATGATTTAGGCCACATGATTAGTTATAATGACATGGTATAGTACCATGTGTTACACAAGTGGGTCCTGTTATCACATATATAGTAGCCGGGCTACCATACATTATTTTTCTCATTCCAGTACACTACTCAGCCAGTTCCCTTGCATTTGAGATGCTGAGATGAGCATCTATATTGGATCACTATCAGATTGTGGACAGCAGTTATATTCCCCATGCCATGACTGAGTTTCAGGACACTCAGAGAGATGCCCGATATAGCCATTATGCCATTGGTACAGAGCAGACAGTAGTGCCCAGAGTTACAGCAGCAGTTCCAGAGGACAGATGATGGTACAGGTTGATGTGCATTCAGGTATATGACTCAGCAGGTATATTACAGGTGTTATGGTTAGATTGCTTTTATACTTATTCTTATAGCATGTCATAGCACTTAGTGTCATGATTTGGCGATCATATAGATATATGGACCTGGTTGACCTATTATATTATATTATACTATCCCTACTCAGACTTAGAAGTTCACTATTCATACTCATTGGTACATACCCTCCTTAGGGAGAATAGAGGTGATCATTACACCATATTTTGGCTTGCTAGTGTTGGCTCCATCATTTCACTGTCTTCATCCATCCGTGGCCTACCTTTTAGATTATCACCCTGACTTACTACTTGACTAGTGGCATGGAGGACTTTTCCCCGCTGTAGCCTCTGTATTGGATGAGCTTCCCTGTTTATTGTGTCTCGGCTCTGAGTTGGTGACAAAACTTACCTATGGTGAGTTGGAGTTCCTTGTGAATTCCCCCTAGTCACTAAAGTTGTGTTGGCTAAACCTGAAACTTTTAGTGCTGCCATCAATACAAAATCTGGAAAATGAAATGCTATATCTTGTATGAAAAGCCCATTCATGCAATGTGTTTCTAAACACACATGAATGAGAGGCATGCCAAATGAACATGGCAATGAAAATAAAATGTTATATCTTGTGGAAAATAAATACCTAGGTAAACAAGTTGTCCATGACACACCTAGAAGTGCTCAGGTAAACAAGTGCCTTAAAAACACACCTGCAGCAGAAAGCCTAAAGAAAAAATGTAAATCTATGCAATGTGTTTGTAAACACACATAGATCAAGGCTATGGAAACCTCAGGCCCAAAAAGCAATGGAACTTAAATGCTATATCTAAACAATTGCTGGCCTTATTTGTATTATGGATTGTGCGCATCTGTGAAGGTGAATAAACCCTCTTTAAACAACTCATCCATTTGTGAGACACCGCCATTCCCCGTGTTATTGCTCATTCAGTATATACTATGGTGTATTCCCTTTCCCTTGCCAAAGTGTCACCAAGTCAAGACAGTCAAGTCATCCCTTAGCCTAGCCAGTTAATTTAGCCTTCACCCTTCACTAGCAAATTGATCACAACTATGAAGTGAGTATGATCTTGAAAGTCTAGTATGAGTAATAATAATAATTAACGACACTATACATTTGGATTTAGATCGCCAGTTATGATCATTATGTGTTATAATTGCTATTTGAATAAATTGAAGAGCATGTATTAACCTTGATACTTTACAGCAGCCTTGGATGATGGACTGAGTTATATTGGGTCTTGGTTGGACCTAGTTTGACCATGGAGGACCATGGGACATGAGATGATAGACCTTATGATGGTATGGATAGATGATATATGGTCTATGTACACATACAGGATGATTCTATGCAGCAGCTACAGGGTTATGATGATGATTCTTGGGATACAGCAGTGTTTGATCATTTACAGAGCATTATTATTGGCCTTGTTCCGGTATATTGGATATTTATTTGGATCATGCAGAGACTCATATGGTGTATGAGTACACATCTTGGATAGATTTGGACCTTCTGAGTCCAATGGGACAGTTTGTTTTCAGTTCCGGGCACTTACAGTGATGATTGAGCCTCAGTAGGCTGTCCCAGTGCAGTTTTGGTCTGTTGGAGGCCCTGTCGGAGCAGAGATGACTTTTATCCGGTTGACCTAGGGCGCTGATGATGGAGGCGGTGGTCCAGCCACTTGTTTTTACCATTATACCCCCCTCCCAGACACATTGGTGCCCTCACCTTGACAGCGCCAGCACTCCAGGAGGCTGTTTGCGGCAGTTTCACGCTTCCCGAGGCATTTCAGGATTGGTAGAAATGGCTATTGAGGAAATCGATTTGGGCTACTGAGGCTAAGTTGTGGCATGGGATGATCAGTGATGATAGATCGGGGTCTTCCACACCTTCTCCAGCAGTTTCAGCTTCATCGGGGCCCGCATCCATCACTTATGGCACTTTCTGTGGATTTTTTGAGGTCTTTTGAAGACCACGACTTCACTATGGAGGCATGATTTGGTACATTCATGATTATTTATTGGTTATTGTGCTATGGGGATTGACCAAGGAGGGATAAAATTACCCCTTGGACCCACCATAAGCCTCTTATGATATTTCATCATCATGATTTGGTGGGATTCCCCTCTTCTAGGGCGATTTTGTCCACTTATGTTATATTTTATGTGTGATCCATGTATTATATGGTTGAGCTCATCTCAACCATTGATTAGACTTTTGTATCTTATAATCTTAGCCACTCATTCAAAAAAGTGGTTAGGGTTTTGGTGCCTCTCCTTCCTATTTAAAGGAGAGAGCCTCTCATTGTAAAGGGACTTTTGGCTCTGGATTATTGGAATAGAAAATTATTATTGCATCTATCTCCAGTGTTGTGGTGAATGTTTTTGGTGTTCGTTCGTTGGTTCTTCCTTTGCACTGAGTTATTGAAGATCTTGTTTGCCATATCTTTTGTACCACGATTTTGCATCTACAGGTGGAGGCCGATTTGCTTGGAGGGGGAGGTATTGGTAGGGGAAGACTCTCCCTACTTCTTCTTTGGAGCTCTTCGTTGGTAACAGGGAGTATTACTGTCCCAGGACCTTCTATTTCATGTTACTATTTGCATTTCTCTTGTATTTCTTCCATACTTGATCTTACTGATTGAATTTTATTCCTTGGTTTGACAGGTAGAGGAAGGCGCACTGGTGGGCTAGGGCATCAAATTGGCAAGCAAATCAACAATCTCTCATTTGATCTCTGCGGGAATCTTCCTCAACATCAAGGCATCTCATCACATCACTCAGGTATGATCTCAAGGTAAGTTCTATCTCCATGATCTATCCAATTGTCAAAAACACTTAAAACCCTAATTAATCAAAATCCCATTTTTACATTTTCTCAGATCTACTTAGATCTATTGGGTTGTTGGGCGTAATATTGAAAACCCACCTCTATAGCATCCACGGCATCCCGGATCTATAGTTTGGTGAGGATTGGCCTCCGTTTGACCCCTCTCCCATACCAACTTGGCTTCTCCCAAGCAAGGCGCACTTCACTGATTAATCCGGTTGACCTAGATCTAGGTGATGGGTGTTTGAGATTCCACTTGATTTGACATCTACACATCAAATAACATACACCCAAGTTGTCCCTTTCCTGAAATTCACCTTGTGGGCCCCATTCCACATTTTAAGGGATTTAATCCCCATTTTGGACCACTTGGAACCCTTAAACTCAGATCTACTAAGATCTATCCGTTGGATTACCACAAAAATACAGATCCATACTCCTACCTGACCGATCTACCCGGATCTAAAGTTTGGATGCCATCCGACTTGTTTTGACCCACCTAATCCCACTTTTTAGCCTCCTTGGGCAAAGTCGCACCACCTTGGAGAAGTGAGTTGGCTCACTTCCAGGAACTGGGTACTTGAGATTTTTGGAGATCTGAAACCGGAATAATTCAAAACCTAGGTCTAGACTGTCACTTTGTCAAATCTTGCCTTGGGGATTGCATTCCTTGTTTTAAGGGATTGTGGTCCACTTGGGTCAAACCTAGATCTAGACCCATTCATCCATCAAGACCTCTTTTGCCCACTTGTCCCAAGTACTAGGAGTCCTAAACCACAAGTCAACCCTATTTTGACTCCACTTCCCAATTCCCAAGGCACTGGTTTCTCTTCAAGTTAATTCGACTTTCCTAGATTGTTGGATTGACTTGTGGATTGACCTATGCATGGTGAACCAAACCCTTGAAGCTATCATGTATCATGGTCAAACTTGTCATCTGTACTAGTTAGCCCCAATACAACCCTTAACTACCCTGTATTGGACACAGTTCCCAAGGCAGTGGACTTTCCAACATTGAACTAGTACACTAACCCTAGATCTCACTACAAACATTATAAGTCACTCTTACATTCAACTATGAACCAATGCTACACCTATTGAACCCCTCACTTGGCTTGTGACTTTACCCTTAGGTCTAGGATAAACCATACACCTAACTTCACTTAGAAATACCTTGATTTGGTGTCTTGGTTTTGATCTCTCCTGTCGGGAGTAGATCGGGTCTCCCCCTTTGTTGTCTGGGCTAGATAACATAAAGCGAAGGTTGCCTCGACTGGCGTGACAACCATACATATTGGAGGTCGAGGTGATCGTGGTCGCACCTTTTGAGTTGCCCTTCCCTATTGCCATCCATGACTGGATCCATCCATAGGGGTAACTACATCTTAGGTGATAACAGGTCCTACTTACTTGGGATATGTGAAATGGCTTAAAGTGGACCCACAAGGTGAAATTAAGGGATGCAATTAGCACTAGAGGATATGTAATGAGTAGATCTATGGATCTAAGTTGAAATTAGAAGTACCCACTTACTGGATCTAAGGTTTGACACAATTCCCAAGGAGTGCGACTTACTTAAGGAGGACTAGTGCCTTGTTGGATGGGTTAATGGAATCAAAAGATATGTCAAAGTGTAGATCGGGACACCTAGAGGTCAAGACAAGTGGGCTAATTGAGATAGAGTGGTTGGATCTTGCTAGATCTAGGATTTCATGAAATGACCCAAGTGGACCACAATCCCTTAAAACAAGGAATGCTACCCCCAAGGCAAATCATCACAAAATGATACTCTAGATATAGGTTTCAAGGTATGCCCGTTCCAAATCCATTGAAATCTCAACTGCCCAGGTCCTAGAAGTGGGCAAACTCAGTCACCCAAGGAAGTGCGACCTTGCTCAAGGAGGGCTAAAAGGTGGATAAGGTATGTCAAATCAAGTCCAATGGCCACCAAATTGTAGATCCAAGTAGCTTAGGAAATGATCTATGTGGATCTAGAAAATCAAGTCAATCCAAGGGTCAGATCTTACTAGATCTGAGTTTTAAGGTGCCAAGTAGTTCAAAAGGGGGTTTTAATCCCTTAAAATGTGGAATGATGCCCACAAGGTAGAAATCACCCAAGTAAAAGTCTAGGGGTAGGTTATCAAGTGTGTAGATTGCAAATCAAGTGGGATCTCACCTACCCATGTGCTAGATCTAACCCAACAAGCCTCTCAAAGGAAGTGCGATTTGGTTCAAGAGGGCTATATTGCCTTGAAAAGTGTGTCAATTTTAACCCAATCACCACCAAACTATAGATCCAACTAGGGGTGGATGCTATAGAGGTGGGTTCTTAAGATCTTTTCAAAAGAAAAGCTAGATCTAAGTAGATCTAAGAAAAACCGAAATGAGGGTTTCAATTAATTGGGGTTTGTGACTGTTATCACCTAAACTGTAGCTACCCCTATGGATGGATCCAGTCATGGATGGCAATAGGGAAGGGCAACTTGAAAGGTGCAACCACGATCACCTCGACCTCCAATATGTATGGTTGTCACGCCAGTCGAGGCAACCTTCGCTTTATGTTATCTAGCCCAGACAACAAAGGGGGAGACCCGATCTACTCCCGACAGGAGAGATCAAAACCAAGACACCAAATCAGGGTATTTCTAAGTGAAGTTAGATGTATGGTTTATCCTAGACCTAAGGATGAAGTCACGAGCCAAGTGAGGGTTCAATAGGTATAACTTTGGTTCATAGTTGATGTGAGAGTGACTTATAATGTTTGAAGTGAGATCTAGGATGAGTGTACTAGGTCAATGTCAAAAGATCCACTGCCTTGGGAACCGTGTCCAATGCAGGATAGTTTTGAGGGATGTATTGGGGCTAACTAGTACATGAGACAAGCTTGACCATGATTTATGATAGCTTTAGGGGTATAGTTCACCATGCAAAAGTCAAACCACAAGTCAATCCAACAATCTAGGAAAGTTGGGTTGTCTTGGAGATAAACCAGTGCCTTGGGAATTGGGAAGTGGAGTCAAAGTGGGGTTGACTTATGGTTTAGGACTCCTACAACATGAGATAAGTGGACAGTATAGGTCTTGATGGTTGAATGTGTCTAGATCTAGGTTTAACCCAAGTGGACCACAATCCCTTAAAACAAGGAATGCAGTCCCCAAGGCAAATTTTGACAAAGTGACAGTCTAGACCTAGGTTTTGAATTATTCCGATTTCAGATCTGCAATAATCTCAAGTACCCAGTTCCTAGAAGTGAGTGAACTCACTTCTCCAAGGTGGTGCGACTTTACCCAAGGAGGCTTCAATTGGGGTTTAGGTGGGTCAAATCATGTCGGATGGCATCCAAACTTTAGATCCTAGTAGATCGGTCAGGTAGGAGTATGGATCTATAATTTCGTGGCAATCCATCGGTTAGATCTTAGTAGATCTGAGTTTAAGTGTTCCAAGTGGTCCAAAATGGGGATTAAATCCCTTAAAATGTGGAATGGGGCCCACAAGGTGAATTTGAAGAAAGGGACAACCTGGGTGTATGTTATTTGATATGTAGATGTCAAATCAAGTGGAATCTCAAACACCCATCACCTAGATCTAGGTCAACTTGC
Organism: Larix kaempferi; assembly: GCA_027924585.1. Classification (NCBI taxonomy): domain Eukaryota; kingdom Viridiplantae; phylum Streptophyta; class Pinopsida; order Pinales; family Pinaceae; genus Larix; species Larix kaempferi. The sequence goes on from BSBM01000348.1 coordinate 9,204,585, forward strand.
TCAAATGGTGAAGTGCGCCTTCCTTGGGAGAAGCTAAGTTGGCTTGGGAGAGGGGTCAAACAGAAGCCAATCCTCACCAAACTATAGATCCGGGATGCCGTGGATGCTATAGAGGTGGGTTTTTAATATTATGCCCAACAACCCACTAGATCTAAGTAGATCTGAGAAAATGTAAAATGAGGGTTTTAATTAATTAGGGTTTTAAATGTTTTTGACAATTGGATAGATCATGGAGATAGAACTTACCTTGAGATCATACCTGAATGATGTGGATGAGATGCCTTGATGTTGAGGAAGATTCCCGCAGAGATCAAATGAGAGATTGTTGATTTGCTTGCCAATTTGATGCCCTAGTCCACAAGTGCGCCTTCCTCTACCTGTCAAACCAAGGAATGAAGATTCAATCAGTAAGAGCAAGTATGGAAGAAATACAAGAGAAATGCAAATAGTAACATGAAATAGAAGGTCCTGGGACAGTAATACTCCCTGTTACCAACGAAGAGCTCCAAAGAAGAAGTAGGGAGAGTCTTCCCCTACCAATACCTCCTCCTCCAAGCAAATCGGCCTCCACCTGTAGATGCAAAATCGTGGTACAAAAGATATGGTAAACAAGATCTCCAATAACTCAGTGCAAAGGAAGAACCAACGAACGAACACCAAAAACATTCACCACAACATTGGAGATAGATGCAATAATAATTTTCTATTCCAATAATCCAGAGCCAAAAGTCCCTTTACAATGAGAGGCTCTCTCCTTTAAATAGGAAGGAGAGGCACCAAAACCCTAACCACTTTTTGAATGAGTGGCTAAGATTAAAAGATACAAATGTCTAATCAATGGTTGAGATGAGCTCAACAACATAATACATGGATCACACATAAAATATAACATAAGTGGACAAAGTCGCCCTAGGAGAGGGGAATCCCACCAAATCATGATGACAAAATATCATAAGAGGCTCATGGTGGGTCCAAGGGGTAATTTTATCCCTCCTTGGTCAATCCCCATGGCACAATAACCAATAAATAATCATGAAAGTACCAAATCGTGCCTCCCTAGTAAAGTCGTGGTCCTCAAAAGACCTCAAAAATCCACAAAAAGTGCCATAAGTGATGGATACGGGCCCCGATGAAGCTGAAACTGCTGGAGAAGGTGTGGAAGACCCCGATCTATCATCACTGATCATCCCATGCCATAACTTTGCCTCAGTAGCCCAAATCGATTTCCTCAATAGCCATTTCTACCAATCCTGAAATGCCTCGGGAAACGTGAAACTGCCCAAACTGCCTCCTGGAGTGATGGCGCTGTCAAGGTGAGGGTACCAATGTGTCCGGGAGGGGGGTAATATGGTAAAAACAAGTGGCTGGACCACCCCCTCCATCATCAGCGCCCTAGGTCAACCGGATAAAAGTCATCTCTGCTCCGACAGGGCCTCCAACAGACCAAAACTGCACTAGGACAGCCTACTGAGGCTAAATCATCACTGTAAGTGCCCGGAACTGAAAACAAACTGTCCCATTGGACTCAGAAGGTCCAAATCCATCCAAGATGTGTACTCATACACCATATGAATCTCTGCATGATCAAAATAAATATCCAATGTACCGGAACAAGGCCAATAATAATGATCTGTAAATGACCAAACACTGCTGTATCCCAAGAATCATCATCATAACCCTGTAACTGCTGCATAGAATCATCCTGTATGTGTACATAGACCATATATCATCTATCCATATCATCATAAGGTCCAACATCTCATGTCCCATGGTCCTCCATGGTCAAACTAGGTCTAACCAAGACCAAATACAACTCAGACCATCATCCATAGCTGCTACAAGGTATCAAGGTTAATACATGCTTTACAATTTATTCAAATAGCAATTATAACACAGAGTAATCATGACTGGCGATCTAAATCCAAATATATAGTGTCGTTAATTATTATTATTACTCAGACTAGACTTTCAGGATCATACTCACTTCATAGTTGTGATCAATTTGCTAGTGAAGGGTGAAGGCTTAAATTAACTGGCTAGGCTAAGGGATGACTTAACTGTCTTGACTTTGTGACACTTTGGCAAGGGAAAGGGAATACACCATAGTATATACTGAATGAGCAATAACACAGGGAATGGCGGTGTCTCACAAATGGATGAGTTGTTTAAAGAGGGTTTATTCACCTTCACAGATGCGCACAATCCATAATACAAATAAGGCCAGCAATTGTTTAGATATAACATTTAAGTTCCATTGCTTTTTGGGCCTGAAGTTTCCATAGCCTTGATCTATGTGTGTTTACAAACACATTGCATAGATTTACATTTATTTTTAGGCTTTCTGCTGCAGGTGTGTTTTTAAGGCACTTGTTTACCTGAGCACTTCTAGGTGTGTCATGGACAACTTGTTTACCTAGGTATTTATTTTTCCAAAAGATATAACATTTTATTTTTCATGGCCATTTTCAATTGGCATTTCTTTCACATACAAGATATAGCATTTCATTTTTCAGGTTTTGTATTCATGGCAGCACTAAAAGTTTCAGGTTTAGCCAACACAACTTTAGTGACTAGGGGGAACTCACAAGGAACTCCAACTTACCATAGGTAAGTTTTGTCACCAACTCAGAGCCGAGACACAATAAACAGGGAAGCTCATCCAATACAGAGGCTACAGTGGGGAAAAGTCCTCCATGCCACTAGTCAAGTAGTAAGTCAGGGTGATAATCTATAAGGTAGGCCATGAATGGATGAAGACAATGATATGATGGAGCCAACACTAGCAAGCCAAGGTATGGTTGAATGATCACCTCTATTCTCCCTAAGGAGGGTATGTACCAATGAGTATGAATAGTGAACTTCTAAGTCTGAGTAGGGACAATATGATATATATATAATAGGTCAACCAGGTCCAAATATCTATATGATCGCCAGATCATGACACTAAGTGCTAAGACATGCTACAAGAATAAATATAAAAGCAATCTAACCATAATACCATGATATACCTGCTGAGTCATATACCTGAAAGCTCATCAACCTGTATCATCATCTGTCCTCTGAGACCGCTGCTGTAACTCTGGGCACTACTGTCTGCTCTGTACCAATGGTATAATGGCTACATCGGTCACCTCTCTGAGTGTCCTGAAACTCAGTCATGGCATGGGGAATGCAACTGCTGTCCACAATCTGATAGTGATCCAATATAGATGCTCATCTCGACATCTCAAATGCAAGGGAACTGGCTGAATAGTGTACTGGAATGAGAAAAATAATGTATGGTAGCCCGGCTACTATATATGTGATAACATCTGGCTCCGGCTGGGACAAGTGCTCTGCTGAAATGAGCGCTTGAGAACCTCAGAATCTCTGGTCCTTGAACTCTGCTACTCGAATCCACGATCCAGCACTCTACCATTTCCAATTTTTATTTTTGCAACCTATTTTCTGCATTCACAAACATCTAACAAAAATACCTCATGCCGCATGTGTGGGAAAAATATAAAATCAACTGAAATAAAATCTACTCTATATAAATGCATGAAGTATAAATGCAAAAACAAAACTACTAACATAATTTGAAAAATTTGAAATTTATTGTGCAGGAAAAGAAAAAGTGACAGGTACTCAGTTAAACTAGGAGCTTACAAAGGAGCTTAGAGACTAAGAAGGTGCCAGACTCAATGGCTAGAAAAAGACTAACTACTGCCTAAGTAGGCTTATTTGGTTTCCTACCTACCCTACTCTACCAGGCAATGCAAGCGGAAAGATCCCAACTATGTGGGATCAGGGATGTGATCCCTCAAGTCCCTCTGATGGACAGGATATAAAATACGTCGTCCACTACCAGTGGTCAGAAAGCACATGCCATCAATGCATCGCTCCACTGTGAAAGGTCCAACCCATAAGTCATCAGCTTGCCCCGATCTTATATGCAGTAAATGGTTGGGGATAATGACTTGACTTCCTGTAGGAAACCTATTTCTATTGACTGACTCAGGGATAACTCCAATGTTACGAATAGGCATGGGGTGGATTTCGGCAGGGTTTTGCGGTTGAGGTGTGACAATCCTAGAGTTTCTCCTAGAAGGAACTGCATCAATTCTGGGTGGACCACCATCTAAGGAAATAGCAACTGTGCCAACAAGGATTTCCCTAACTTCCCTTCCTGTTTCTTGGATTACCTCATTTGACTCTTCCTCATGGGGAGACATGACTTCTTTAACAACTTCACCTATAGTCCAGAAATTTCTATGTTCTTCCAAGGAAGATGGCTCGTAAGATACGACAGTGTTATGACTAGAACCTTCCCCTGAAGGAACCGGAACAACCATGTTTTCCAAACTGGGAGAAAATGACTCAGGATGAACAGTAGAGGAAGTAGGAATGTGAGAAGGATCATAAGTGTGATGACTAGGTGACTCGGATGGTAAGAGGAAACTAGGGATATGTGGGTATGCAGATAAAGCATGGCTTTGAGGCTCTGAAGGAGTTTGAAAAATAGCAAGGTTATTTAGATTATAGTCTCCTTCGGGTGCATCATTAATTAGGGCATCCTCTTCCCAACTTAGAGAGTTATCATGGACTTGAATTAGGTTACCATCTTCTAGAGATAAATGAGATAAGGAATCTTCTATGTCAGAATAATAGGTGGCTTCAGGCTCTTCATTTGCTTCAACCCTAATAGATGTTGCAAGATTGTTTTCCCATGGGTAAATAGGTGCAAGCCCTTGGCTTTCCCTCTCTCTATTGTGATCAGTCAAGGCAAACCACTCCCTAACAGTGAAAGGAATTCTTTCTCCCCTCCTAATATCATCAAACTCATCTTCATGCATTGGGTTCTCAATATTCTCCTCATTGTTTGTTTGCTCATGAAGGTTTTCTATCGGGGGAGTTTGTTCCATGCTTTGATTATCAAGCAAACTCTCATCTCCTCCTATACTTCTTATGCCATCCTCAACCCCTTCCAGTGTGTGATCTTCTATAGAAGGTTCTTGAATGGTTTCATGATCTTGGGGTTGATTTTCATATCCTCTCAATTCATCTATTTCCTCCACAAATTCATTTCCAACTATTCTTGTTATTTCAATTATTTGCTTGTCTTCCCAAAAAGAATCAGGATCTTCCATGACCATACACATACTTTGATCAACTTCATATAATTCATCCTCATCTTCAACAAAGTTAGTTTTGGCATTATTTAACAATTCATCCCCATATGTGTTTTTTAACCCTTCATCAAAAGACTCAACATGCTCATTATAACAAGGTTCTCTGTTAACCCGAATCAAAGCTCCATCAGGGTTGGGAACACAAATAAATGATAAATCCATCATAAGGTATCCACCTAAACCAGCTGCCCATTTTCTAGATAAAAGCATTCCATATGCTGGGGGTAAGTCAATGACAACTACATCCATCATGGTAGAAATGTCTGAACATGCGAAAAGATCAGCTCTAAGGTTTTTGATCAAACCATAAGATGGCACTCGTCGGGAATCTATACCACAGACATTTCCATAGGGCCTAGTCACTTCAAGTCCCATTTCCTTCATAACTTGTAAAGGCATAACATTCATTGCCGCTCCAGAATCCAACATACAATTATGAAGGAGCATGTTTTGAATGTGTAAGGTAAGGTAAAAGGGAGAGTGACCACCACTCTTTCTTTCATAAATGGCTGAATGGATGTTTATTGGTGGATCCTTCTCTGTTTCACTAGGTTGTGTTCCACTAAGCTTTTGGATATGACATGATTCTAGGACCGGTTTAGGAGTTTTCTCTTGGCCAATACCATTGAAAACTTCCTCTACTTGGCATCTAACAGAGGGCACCTTCATTAACTCAGTGACAGGGATGTTACACATTATCTTGCTTAGTTCTTTCTTCATATCAATCTTAAGATCATAATCATCTATGGCAAGATCTTCTTCTTCCTTTTTATCTTCATCAATCTTTTTATGTTTATCAAGGAAAGAAGGCTGGGAAGTACTTCCTCGTTTATAGATTTGATACTTTGGTTGCTCTTTAGGTTTTGGGAGCTCTATGGCACAACATGAGGAACTAGGTTCTTCAACTATATCATCTTCTTGCTCCCATGGCTCTTCTTCTAAAAGGATTCTTCCAAAGTCTTCATCATCGGATAAATCATTTATAAAGTTGATGTTTTCTGGTTGGTCATCATGGTCAATGGTGTTAGAGGGTTCTTCTTCTTCTTCATCACACCAATTGACTTCCTTCTTTTCAGAATTCTCTAGATACTCAGGTCGTCGCCTATCCCTATCCCCATCAGGCCTTCTATTATTATTCCAGTAAGGTTTAGGGCCATAAGGATTTCTATGTCTCTCAGGGTCATTCAAACTTGCTACATTCTTTGTTAGGACAGTTAATTGCTTCATCATTTCTTGCATGACTTCTAAAGTGTCCTTGGATTCCTTTGGCACACTCACAGGTTCCTTTGGTTTTCGGAGTCTAGGGTCAGATCTGGAAGTGGATGGGGTGAATTGATCGAAAAAGTTTTGTTTCCCCATGGATGCTACATTTTGTTCAGCCATTTTAGCATTTGATTGAGCGGTCTTTAAGTCATTTGGGTTTTTATCCTTTAGCTGATAACCAACCCATCCCTCAAAAGCATTCAAGTAGTGAATGACAACTGCTTGATCTTTTGGTCTAATTTCTTCAGGGATAACAGCTACAGTCTTGTCAAATCTTATGTTAAACTCATGGACTGTTTCATTTTCTCTTTTCTTGATGTCAAAAAGTTGGTGTAAGAGAAATTTCCCATCTAACTTTCGGGACCACTCACTGTTTAGCTTGTTAACAAAGTTATCATACCCATCAATGGATGAGGCAGGCAACCTGTCAAACCACTTCCTAACATCTCCTTCCAAGGATGCCAGGAGACCCCTCATGAAAACATCTTCCTCAGATGCTCCATATGCTTCCATGTGTTCCCATACTTTATCAATGTGGTCTTCAATTGATATAGCGGAAACTCCATCAAATCTGGGAACTTTTTCAAAATACTTTTCAGGCATGTCATGGGGTGCACCCTGGATTTGGGAAAAGTCTAAAGGAGATGGTTTTGCCTTTCTTCCAAAAATCCTAGGAGCTTGTGGTGGAGGAACATTCTGGTTTCCCGGGTTTGTTCCGGCCATTGGACTTAGTAAGCTTGTGTTTAAGTTTGAACTAGGAAATGAGGGAGGAACCGAAATAGTCAAAGGGGATCCTGAAGTTCTGTTTGGAGAATCGTTAACCAACTTCCAAAGGAAGTTAGATGGTTGTGCTTTAGGATCTCTTTTACGATATGTTATTGGGGTTCCTTCAACTTGATCTAAGTTTACTTTACTTCTCGTGTTGTAAGGATGTAAATGAGCTCGCTCCTCAGCGGAGTCACGATTGGGAGTCGCCAGGTAGATTTAACTCTTCTACCAAGATACGTGTCGTTTGTATATGCGGGAAGGACTAGGGCAAGCTATTGCCTCCCCGGCAACGGCGCCAAAATGTTATCACCTAAACTGTAGCTACCCCTATGGATGGATCCAGTCATGGATGGCAATAGGGAAGGGCAACTTGAAAGGTGCAACCACGATCACCTCGACCTCCAATATGTATGGTTGTCACGCCAGTCGAGGCAACCTTCGCTTTATGTTATCTAGCCCAGACAACAAAGGGGGAGACCCGATCTACTCCCGACAGGAGAGATCAAAACCAAGACACCAAATCAGGGTATTTCTAAGTGAAGTTAGATGTATGGTTTATCCTAGACCTAAGGATGAAGTCACGAGCCAAGTGAGGGTTCAATAGGTATAACTTTGGTTCATAGTTGATGTGAGAGTGACTTATAATGTTTGAAGTGAGATCTAGGATGAGTGTACTAGGTCAATGTCAAAAGATCCACTGCCTTGGGAACCGTGTCCAATGCAGGATAGTTTTGAGGGATGTATTGGGGCTAACTAGTACATGAGACAAGCTTGACCATGATTTATGATAGCTTTAGGGGTATAGTTCACCATGCAAAAGTCAAACCACAAGTCAATCCAACAATCTAGGAAAGTTGGGTTGTCTTGGAGATAAACCAGTGCCTTGGGAATTGGGAAGTGGAGTCAAAGTGGGGTTGACTTATGGTTTAGGACTCCTACAACATGAGATAAGTGGACAGTATAGGTCTTGATGGTTGAATGTGTCTAGATCTAGGTTTAACCCAAGTGGACCACAATCCCTTAAAACAAGGAATGCAGTCCCCAAGGCAAATTTTGACAAAGTGACAGTCTAGACCTAGGTTTTGAATTATTCCGATTTCAGATCTGCAATAATCTCAAGTACCCAGTTCCTAGAAGTGAGTGAACTCACTTCTCCAAGGTGGTGCGACTTTACCCAAGGAGGCTTCAATTGGGGTTTAGGTGGGTCAAATCATGTCGGATGGCATCCAAACTTTAGATCCTAGTAGATCGGTCAGGTAGGAGTATGGATCTATAATTTCGTGGCAATCCATCGGTTAGATCTTAGTAGATCTGAGTTTAAGTGTTCCAAGTGGTCCAAAATGGGGATTAAATCCCTTAAAATGTGGAATGGGGCCCACAAGGTGAATTTGAAGAAAGGGACAACCTGGGTGTATGTTATTTGATATGTAGATGTCAAATCAAGTGGAATCTCAAACACCCATCACCTAGATCTAGGTCAACTTGCTCAAATGGTGAAGTGCGCCTTCCTTGGGAGAAGCTAAGTTGGCTTGGGAGAGGGGTCAAACAGAAGCCAATCCTCACCAAACTATAGATCCGGGATGCCGTGGATGCTATAGAGGTGGGTTTTTAATATTATGCCCAACAACCCACTAGATCTAAGTAGATCTGAGAAAATGTAAAATGAGGGTTTTAATTAATTAGGGTTTTAAATGTTTTTGACAATTGGATAGATCATGGAGATAGAACTTACCTTGAGATCATACCTGAATGATGTGGATGAGATGCCTTGATGTTGAGGAAGATTCCCGCAGAGATCAAATGAGAGATTGTTGATTTGCTTGCCAATTTGATGCCCTAGTCCACAAGTGCGCCTTCCTCTACCTGTCAAACCAAGGAATGAAGATTCAATCAGTAAGAGCAAGTATGGAAGAAATACAAGAGAAATGCAAATAGTAACATGAAATAGAAGGTCCTGGGACAGTAATACTCCCTGTTACCAACGAAGAGCTCCAAAGAAGAAGTAGGGAGAGTCTTCCCCTACCAATACCTCCTCCTCCAAGCAAATCGGCCTCCACCTGTAGATGCAAAATCGTGGTACAAAAGATATGGTAAACAAGATCTCCAATAACTCAGTGCAAAGGAAGAACCAACGAACGAACACCAAAAACATTCACCACAACATTGGAGATAGATGCAATAATAATTTTCTATTCCAATAATCCAGAGCCAAAAGTCCCTTTACAATGAGAGGCTCTCTCCTTTAAATAGGAAGGAGAGGCACCAAAACCCTAACCACTTTTTGAATGAGTGGCTAAGATTAAAAGATACAAATGTCTAATCAATGGTTGAGATGAGCTCAACAACATAATACATGGATCACACATAAAATATAACATAAGTGGACAAAGTCGCCCTAGGAGAGGGGAATCCCACCAAATCATGATGACAAAATATCATAAGAGGCTCATGGTGGGTCCAAGGGGTAATTTTATCCCTCCTTGGTCAATCCCCATGGCACAATAACCAATAAATAATCATGAAAGTACCAAATCGTGCCTCCCTAGTAAAGTCGTGGTCCTCAAAAGACCTCAAAAATCCACAAAAAGTGCCATAAGTGATGGATGCGGGCCCCGATGAAGCTGAAACTGCTGGAGAAGGTGTGGAAGACCCCGATCTATCATCACTGATCATCCCATGCCATAACTTTGCCTCAGTAGCCCAAATCGATTTCCTCAATAGCCATTTCTACCAATCCTGAAATGCCTCGGGAAACGTGAAACTGCCCAAACTGCCTCCTGGAGTGATGGCGCTGTCAAGGTGAGGGTACCAATGTGTCCGGGAGGGGGGTAATATGGTAAAAACAAGTGGCTGGACCACCCCCTCCATCATCAGCGCCCTAGGTCAACCGGATAAAAGTCATCTCTGCTCCGACAGGGCCTCCAACAGACCAAAACTGCACTAGGACAGCCTACTGAGGCTAAATCATCACTGTAAGTGCCCGGAACTGAAAACAAACTGTCCCATTGGACTCAGAAGGTCCAAATTCATCCAAGATGTGTACTCATACACCATATGAATCTCTGCATGATCAAAATAAATATCCAATGTACCGGAACAAGGCCAATAATAATGATCTGTAAATGACCAAACACTGCTGTATCCCAAGAATCATCATCATAACCCTGTAACTGCTGCATAGAATCATCCTGTATGTGTACATAGACCATATATCATCTATCCATATCATCATAAGGTCCAACATCTCATGTCCCATGGTCCTCCATGGTCAAACTAGGTCTAACCAAGACCAAATACAACTCAGACCATCATCCATAGCTGCTACAAGGTATCAAGGTTAATACATGCTTTACAATTTATTCAAATAGCAATTATAACACAGAGTAATCATGACTGGCGATCTAAATCCAAATATATAGTGTCGTTAATTATTATTATTACTCAGACTAGACTTTCAGGATCATACTCACTTCATAGTTGTGATCAATTTGCTAGTGAAGGGTGAAGGCTTAAATTAACTGGCTAGGCTAAGGGATGACTTAACTGTCTTGACTTTGTGACACTTTGGCAAGGGAAAGGGAATACACCATAGTATATACTGAATGAGCAATAACACAGGGAATGGCGGTGTCTCACAAATGGATGAGTTGTTTAAAGAGGGTTTATTCACCTTCACAGATGCGCACAATCCATAATACAAATAAGGCCAGCAATTGTTTAGATATAACATTTAAGTTCCATTGCTTTTTGGGCCTGAAGTTTCCATAGCCTTGATCTATGTGTGTTTACAAACACATTGCATAGATTTACATTTATTTTTAGGCTTTCTGCTGCAGGTGTGTTTTTAAGGCACTTGTTTACCTGAGCACTTCTAGGTGTGTCATGGACAACTTGTTTACCTAGGTATTTATTTTTCCAAAAGATATAACATTTTATTTTTCATGGCCATTTTCAATTGGCATTTCTTTCACATACAAGATATAGCATTTCATTTTTCAGGTTTTGTATTCATGGCAGCACTAAAAGTTTCAGGTTTAGCCAACACAACTTTAGTGACTAGGGGGAACTCACAAGGAACTCCAACTTACCATAGGTAAGTTTTGTCACCAACTCAGAGCCGAGACACAATAAACAGGGAAGCTCATCCAATACAGAGGCTACAGTGGGGAAAAGTCCTCCATGCCACTAGTCAAGTAGTAAGTCAGGGTGATAATCTATAAGGTAGGCCATGAATGGATGAAGACAATGATATGATGGAGCCAACACTAGCAAGCCAAGGTATGGTTGAATGATCACCTCTATTCTCCCTAAGGAGGGTATGTACCAATGAGTATGAATAGTGAACTTCTAAGTCTGAGTAGGGACAATATGATATATATATAATAGGTCAACCAGGTCCAAATATCTATATGATCGCCAGATCATGACACTAAGTGCTAAGACATGCTACAAGAATAAATATAAAAGCAATCTAACCATAATACCATGATATACCTGCTGAGTCATATACCTGAAAGCTCATCAACCTGTATCATCATCTGTCCTCTGAGACCGCTGCTGTAACTCTGGGCACTACTGTCTGCTCTGTACCAATGGTATAATGGCTACATCGGTCACCTCTCTGAGTGTCCTGAAACTCAGTCATGGCATGGGGAATGCAACTGCTGTCCACAATCTGATAGTGATCCAATATAGATGCTCATCTGGACATCTCAAATGCAAGGGAACTGGCTGAATAGTGTACTGGAATGAGAAAAATAATGTATGGTAGCCCGGCTACTATATATGTGATAACAGTGACCAATGAAGAAAGAATGAATGAAAGAGGCACATACCTTGTAAATCTTACCTCAATTGCTTGTGGCCACCTTGCAAATTGATAGTATTCTTCTATGTGTATATTCAAGAGGGCAATTTTGTTGCTCCAAGCCAAACGTCTTCCTTAAAGAAGCCAAATCGTCCTCCTCCTACAAGACAAGATCAAGAGAAACAAGTCAAGCAAGATGATTATGAAAATGGTAGAAAGATGTAATAGAAAGCATCAACTATGTCAGAAAGATACAATAATGATACTCCCTTTCACCAAGATCAACCCAAGAGAGAATATGTGGATCCCTCCAACAATAACCCTCAAGAAATCGCCCTCCTCTCCACCAATTCGACTTTCCTGCAAGAAAACTAGTAGAGGCACCAAAATCCACAATGATACATAGAAGAGATACTGTATACTCAAGATGCAAGAGAATACACAAGACAAGAGAGATATGCTCCACAAAGAAGTGTTCTATTCCAATATTCCAGACCTCCAAAGGTGAGCTATACAATAGGGGGTCTCCTCCTTATATAGGATAATAAAGACCAAAACCCTATACCACTTTACAATACTACATCAAATGAGTGGTTGAGATTAAAAGATCTCAATACATGATCAATGGCTAATAATGAATCATAACAATATATCACATGGATCACCCAATATAATGATGACGTCATAGTCTAAAATAGTCATGGAGGGTGATGTCATCCACTAGAGGGGGTAAAAGTACCAAAGCCTACCTCATAATGACTAGGACATGACATAAGAAGCACATGGTGGGGCTAGGAGGCATCAATCCTTACCAGCTCCTCCCCAAGGCACAATAAAATAATAAAATATGTCCAAGATAATATAAATGATCAAATTAGTGACAGACAAGCAGTAAAAGACCTCTTGTGATCATTGTGGGCCTACCCACATGGTGAAAACTAGCTGGAAGATAGTGGGATCACCCTGGAAGACCTCTGTGAAAACCAAATGCCAAAACCTTGCCTCAATTGCCCAAATTGAATTCCTCAGTGACCACTTTATCCCATTTTTTAACTGTAGCGATAACTGTGAAAGTACCAAAACTACCTCCCAGGGCATCTGCGCTGTCCAACTGAGCCCACCAGGCTCTCCAGAAGGGGGAGTAAATGGTAAAAACAAGTGGTTGGACCACCCCCTCCTCATACAGCGCCCTAGGTGAACTGGCCTCTCATGGCCCCTGTTGCTCAGGCTGGGAAATCAACCCCAAATCTGATCAACAAGTGTAAAACTGCATCAATCACTGTCATAAGTGCCCGGAACTGAAAGATAAGTGTCTCATTGGATCCAGAAGACCCAAATCCACTTGGAATGTGTACTCATACACCATGGGTTGTCCTAATGGGCCAGTTGTAGGGTCCACCATATATGGACATTGCATAATCTGATGATCTGAAGTAATAATAAAACCTGTTGAACTGCATCAATCATCACCTGAACCATATGTCCATCATATGATATCATCATCAAGTATGTGGGACCATCAATCATCATCAATAGGTATATATATATATGGCCCACATCATCACGGATCCCAATAATATACAACCAAGGATTAATCACATCAGTAGACTAAGACATGCTTCTCTAATCATTCTCACAGCCAAGCTCAAAGTATAACATCCATTCAGTGGCATTAATCAAGTTAGCATATTCCTTTTTTATATAAAATTACTTGCACAATAGTTCAAATGACAAACTCACCCATTGGACATGGTCAAACTGCTAGTGAAGGATGAAGGCTAGGAACAAGATTGGGCCAAGGGGTTGACTTGTCTAACTTAACTCAAAAATACTTTGGACTGGGAGAAGGGGGAAGCTACAAACTCTGTGCTTGGACAAAATAACATGGGGAATGGTTGTTCCCCACAAATGGATAAGTTTTTTAGAGAGTGCTTATTCAACTTAGGCATCATGTCTACATCAAGTTGATCCAGGTTCATTAGGATCATTCAATTTCATTTCATGGCCTTTTTGGCCTACATAACCCTTCGGATCTCAGGTGTGCTGAAAAGCACAACTAGTTGCAGCTTGCATTCAGGGCATGTTTTCATATACATATAAGGTCAGCAATTGTTTAGATATAGCTTTTAAGAACCATTGCTTTTTGGACCTTTCTTATACTCTTCGAGGAGTATTTTTAGCTGTTCATCGTTCTTGCCCTTTTTAGTTTCCATGGGCGAATTTATAAGTTTCCATAAGTAGAACATGAGCTTTCAGTTTTAGCCAACAACATCTCAAGTGACTAGGGGGAGTTCGAGCCAATGCCAAACATCAGGACAACCGACCAGAATGATTTAGGCCACAATCCAACTCACCCAAGGCAAGTTTTGTCACCAACTTAGAGCCGAGACACTGAACATACAAGGATGCGGTCCAAACACAGAGGTAGAAAAATGGGGAAGTCCTCAGTATCAGAAAGTCAAATGAGACAGGTCAAGGTTTAAAGTCAAATAGGAAAGTCATGTATGGATGGAGTCAAGTGAATATGGAGCCTACACTAGCAGACAACTGGTGCCAAGAAAGACCATATCTATGTAAGGTGGAAAACCAGTGGGTTTTGTTAAATGACCTAAATGTGCAAGCAATTGTCCATTTTATGATTTATAGTTCATTTTAAACAGTTTGCCACATCAGGAATAATATACCAAGCAGATGCTGTGAACATGACTAAATCAGGAAGATAATAATCCACAGTCAATGATAAAATATCCATAGATCATACAACATCATCATAGTAATAAACATCATATACCATCTGAAACACTGCTGCAATACATCTCTAAGCACTGAACTAAAACTGTATGGGATAAAGGGTCACATCGGTCATCAAATCTGAACTCTCAAGGCTCAGCCTTGACACACGGTCTAACATAAGCCTGAATAATACACTGCTCTGATAATGAGTGATCACAAAATATACAATCATCATAGCCATGCTCTGAATAATGGAAGCTCTGGAATGTGCAGATATCTGCTAAACAAGAATAGTAGCCCTGCTACTATGGGGTGATAACAGGATGCTACAACATCTAGGCAAACTTCAACTTGCCAATTTAAGACTAATCAGTCTTTTCTCCAACTCCACCCTACCTCCCTGTAAAATATCAACTTACAAATCACAAGATATAAAATACCAGGTCTTCTTATCAACACTCTGGTTTTTCAGCAGCTTCCTTAACTGTCTCATACTGTCTTCATTATCTTGTTCATAACCTCACCAACTGGCAGCCCCAGAAATCAAAACATTTTGTTCTTCCTGCTGCTGTCCTCAACCCTGTCCACCTCTCTTATGTCTCCCGAACTGTTCCTCACTTCCACCACAAGTTCTTCACTACCCAACAAATGGAATTCCTCTTTTTTATTTATACCTATCGTTTCCAAATAGTAGAGAGGCCGACTTGTCAATTACAATTTTGATTTAATTAATTAAATCAAACAATATTTTTATTCATGGAGGCCGACTTCATACTTGCTACATTTTATTTCTTTTATTTTACATGGAGTGTTTCAAACCCCAGCAAGTATGGGTTCGAGACCTAGCAATTTTGGAATGTCCCATGCCCGCAGGTTTAATTTGGTGATGCTTGTATCTCAGTCACGGTGCCCTCGTGAACCAGCTTGACTCTTCCAGGGATATGTCGTCTCCTCATGCCCGTGAGGACCAATTCAACACTTCCAAGGATATGCGTATGGTGGCTCTCAGCAAATGCTTGAAGGAGGGTTTTTGTGTCAATTAGGGCCATATTCCAGACCTCGTATGACCTGCACGATGATGCCCGTAGCTACTGTTATCACACAAACTCTAGCTGCTTAGTGCATGTATCCCAATAGGGACGGTAGAGGAGCACAGCTAGGCAGGTGTAACCAACAACAACCAAGTCCTCTGTCCAAGGGACAGAAGTCACACTGGACGAGGCTGCAATCACTTTAGACAAGGCACTTGGCCTAGTCAAGGGGCAGACCCTCTCAACCAATGAAGGTTGAGACTCAACAATCAGACACCCTAAACCCAGCAAAGATGATCAAAGCAATAGACAAAATGGATGACTGAAGGTGAGAGTTCTTCCAGCCTTAGTGGGATCAAGACTCTGGGTAAGAAGATATGCTAAATAAAACAACTCAGATCTGATTACACACATATAAAAGATGAATGAAATGAAGAATTAGAAGGCTGGAAATTAAATCAGCAAACAGAAAATGCTAGAATAGTGGTTAGAGACCCTGCCTATGGGGAAATGAAACCCATAATGATTTATCAATACATGGAAGCAGTAGATAAGTGATTTAGGCACATATTCCAGCAATCATATCTTAATTAAATGGCTGATTTAAGACACAAAAACAGATCAGCAAGCGAATGAAATGAACAGCCCTAGGGGGATGAGCTAAACAGTGAAAATGTGGACCTAGGCAAGTCAAAAAAAGGCGTTTCTAAGCATTTCCAGCTGCTGGAACTTGGTACTCTACGGTAAAATGATGTTACGGAACAGATTAGAGAGTACCCATAACCCCAAAATGGACCTAACAGGAAGAAACAGAAAAACGCCATAGAGGGGCGTTTTTGACCAAGTGACCAGCGCCTAAAATATGGGTAAATGGAGTCGGAATCTAACTAAACTTGGGATATAAGCTTTCGAGGGAAAATAATAAGCGGGTTTTAAAGAACTAAAGATTTTAACAGTGGGGAAAAAGAAATATTAATTTTTTGGTTTTTTTTATGTGAGTTTTTCTCTTAGCAAACACACCAAAAATATAACTAGAGAATTGAGCATGAGGGGAATACCTGAAATAAAGGCGAATGGATGAATAATTGTGTGAAGACCACTTGCCGAATCCAAATGATGAGCAACCAGCGCTTTTCCTAGGCGTTTGAGTCAGTCGGAGAGCAAGTGCGCCCTGGCTACCTGCCACAAGAGATGAAAGATTAGAAATCTGCAGCAAATAAGTAGTTAACACAGCAAATTGAAAGACAAATGACTAGAAATTGAATAACAAAACAGTAGATTCATCTCCCTCTTTGAAATCCTTGAGGAAAAACCCAAGTGTGGAGTTGCCACTCCAAGAAGTATGCCCCTCCTCAAGTGGACTTCCAACCTGCAAATCGATTCAGCTGTAGAAGATGGATAACAACACTAAAATGCTCATCAATACATCAGCAAATGGCATCAATCATCACAACATTCATCCAAGCAAAATGTCTCAAGAGCTCTCTAGAATCTCTTCTCTATTTCAGTCTAAGTGTTTACAAAAAATGTCAAGAGGAAGTAAAATGGAGTGAGTCCATTCTCTTATAGAGATGGCTCACACTCAAACTAGGTTTCCCCCCAAAATGGAGGGTTGAGATCATCTTCCCAATCCACAAAATTGAATGGTGGAGATCATCTCTAGAGGGGGGGCGAGTTACCCTAAAAAACGCCCAAGTGGAGAGTGGGGCCCATAAAATACATAAAAATGTGGTTGGGGGGTGCCTATGGGCTGTTTTAGCCCCCCATACCACTTGGACAAAGTCCCATTACAAAATCTTTACAAAATATGAAGTTGTACATAGTAAAAGCGCCCCTCTATGGGCAAATTCGCCCCTCCTGGTGATCTGGGCAAGATGAGGGCCCCACAACATAAATCTAATGTCCAAGCATAACCAAAATTACCTTAGGAATTACCTTTACCTTTGCCAACCTTTAATTTTTCCATTTACTTATAGCTGCCTTAGTCAAATTCTGATTTCCATGTATTTTCTGCTGGTTTATATGGTTGAAGATGAAAATTGGGCTTCTGACCCACTTTTATTGCTCGGATTGCCAAATTGTCTGCTACAATGCGATCGTGGACCCCAAAAGTAGTAGGGATGACCACTTGAACGACCCCGATTAATCACTTTGGCATTATTTGCCCCAAATCCATGATTTTTAATTAAAACAGGTCAAAGTTGACCAATAATAATTAAAAATCTCTCAAACGGTTCAATATTTTGCAATTCCGTCAATTGCATGCTCATATGGAACCCTTGTAGATAATAAATGATCGAAATCGAAATTCCGATCGCAACATTTTTTCAGGCCCATTTTTGGCCTAGTCAACCCAGTTTGACCAAGTCAAATCTGGTCAACAATAGTGCTAGCTGAAACCTGTATGCAATCATGAAGTGACAAGGCTCAATTATACAAGTTAGTACATTACTAAGCAATAAATGATAACATGGTGATCAAAAATACATTAACTCCCGAAATAATACAAGGCCCCGGCGAAGTGGGCCCACCACCTCCAAAAGACTAGGATGCTATACACCTCCATAGAATTGACCACCTTGCTGACTCGAGGTGATGTGGACAACAAGGTAAAAGATATGGGAAGACGACGATAAAGATCATGTGACCATTAGACATCTCGGGAAAGCGGGGTCCACTGAGGTAAGTATGCCATGATAGAACACGGGGAAGGGCGGTGCCTCACAAATGGGTATAGTGCAGGGAAACCACCACTAGTCATCTAACAAATATCCCACAACTCACATCCGTGTCCGAAGACTCCGTGAGGTTCTTTTCTAGAGCCGCCAAACTAGGTGTCCGGCAAATCATAACTTGAGACTCTAGGGGGCAATCTTGAGCTTGTCCCTTACTACTTCTCACCTCCTTGTCCCGCAGGACTAGGTGAGGAATAACCACTACCAATGCTGACATGTATAGCTGACCAGAATCCATGTGTGTTCATAAACACATTGCATGGATTTTACAATGAGTTTCATACTTAGCCCTTTTTTGGCTAGATTTTACATTTACAACATAGAGGCCTTTTTAGCCTGATTTACATTTCATTTCTTCATGTCTTCATGTTTTCATTTCTTCATTTCTTCATGGCCCTCTTGGGCTACATACATATCTCAAAAGATATAAACATGGCGCTCATACTGCAAAGGTAATGGGGTGGGTGATACATGCTTCGAAGACATGTGGGGAGCACCTGGTGAGGCTACACAATCCTAACTGCATTGCAACATCGGTGGCAACCGACAGGAGCAAATCCCAGATCTAACCGTGTATCTCACACACTAAAGAGCCGAGGCACAATAAACAGGGAGTCATGGCAAACTCAGAGATCAATGGGGAAAGGGGGTCCTCATGATCACAAATCAGAATCCAAGTCGGGGAAGAAGTGTCATGGATGAGTCGAATGGGTGGAGAAGGTGATAATGGTGCTAAAGTCAGCTATCGAGGGGCAAAGTGATCAAGTCTAAGCCAAGTATACACGACATGACTCAGCGTGCATATACATAAGTCTAACCGGAGGGGTGGACTGACATCACCAAAGGCCCAAACGCATCATATCATAAGCAGATCACCAAATATATCATCTCATGCAAAGTTAGTGTACTAGCAAGTATAAAAGAGTCTAATCTACAACATGAACAATAATCAATATATGCAATACCTGCTGCTACTGAACCTGTATCTGAGTTGGATCTCTGCTGAATCCGGGCAATAATAAACCAGCACTGTACTGTGATAATCTCGATCAGAATAAGACTAGGCACTGTCTCAAATGGGCTTGTGTCAAAGCCTGGCAAGGAAAGGTAACCCTGTGGTAGATGGTAAGTCCAACTGTATTGTTATCACACCATAGTAGCAGGGCTACTATTCTTGTACAGCAGATATCTGCACATTCCATAGCTTCCATTATTCCAGAGCATGGCTATATATTTTGGATCACTCATGATCAGAGCAGTACATTATTCAGATTTGTATATGACCTTGTGTCAAGGCTAAGCCTTGAGAGTTCAGATTTGATGACTGATGTGACCACTTATCTCATTACAGTTTCAGTTCAGTGCCTAGAGATGTATTACAACAGTGTTTCAGATGATATTGGATGATTATTATTATGATGATGTTGTATGATCTATGGATATGTTCTCACTGACTGTGGATTATTATCTTGTTGATTTAGTCATGATCATAGCATGTGCTTGGTATATTATTCCTGATGTGGCAAATTATTTAAAATGAACTGTAAATCATAAAATGGACAATTGCTTGCACATTTAGGTCATTTAACAAAACTTGTTGGTTCTTCACCTTACATAGACATGGTCTTTCCCTACACCAGTTGTCTGCTAGTGTAGGCTCCATATTCACTTGACTCCATCCATACATGACCTTCCTGTTTGACTTTAAACCCTGACTTGTCTCATTTGACTTTCTGATACCGAGGACTTCCCCATTTTTCTACCTCTGTGTTTGGACCGCATCCCCGTTTATTCAGTGTCTCGGCTCTGAGTTGGTGACAGAACTTGCCTTTGGTGAGTTGGATTGTAGGCCTAAATCATTCTGGTCGGTTGTCCCGATGTTTGGCATTGGCTCGAACTCCCCCTAGTCACTTGAGATGTTGTTGGCTAAAACTGAAAGCTCATGTTCTACCTATGGAAACTTAATAAATTCGCCCATGGAAACAAAAAAAAGGGCAAGAGCGATGAAAAGCTAAAAATACTCGAAGAGTATAAGAAGGGTCCAAAAAGCAATGGTTCTTAAAAGTTATATCTAAACAATTGCTGACCTTGTATAAATATATGAAAAACATGCCCTGGATGCAAGCTGCAACTAGTTGTGCTTCTCAGCACATCTGAAATCCGAAGGGTTATGTAGGCCAAAAAGGCTATGGAATAAAATTGAATGATCCTAATGAAACTGGATCAACTTGATGTAGACATGATGCCTAAGTTGAATAAGCACTCTCTAAACAACTTATCCATTTGTGAGGCACAGCCATCCCCCGTGTTCTTTTGTCCAGCACAGAGTTTGTAGCTTCCCCCTTCTCCCAGTTCAAAGTATTTTTGAGTTAAGTTAGACAAGTCAAACCCTTGGCCCAACCTTGCTCCTAGCCTTCATCCTTCACTAGCAGTTTGACCATGTCCAATGGGTAAGTTTGTCATTTGAACTATTGTGCAAGTAATTTTATATAACAACGGAATATGTTAACTTGATTAATGCCACTGAATGGAATTTATACTTTGAGCTTAGCGGTGAGAATGATTAGAGAAGCATTGTCTTAGTCTACTGATGTGATTTATCCTTGATTATATATTCTTGGGATCCGTGATGATGTGGACCATGTATGGATGATTATTGATGATGATTTATGGCCCCACATGTTTGATGATGATATCATATGATGGACATATGATACAGATGATGTTTTGATCCAGTTCAACAGGTTTATTACTACTTCAGATCAGCAGATTATACATTGTCCATATATGGTAGACCCTACAGCAGGCCCATTAGGGCAACCCAGGGTGTATGAGTACTCATTCCTAGTGGATTTGGGTCTTCTGGATCCATTGAGACACTTATCTTTCAGTTCCGGGCACTTCTGACAGTGATTGATGCAGTTTTACACTTGTTGACCAGATTTGGGGCTGATTTCCCAGCCTGAGCAGCAGGGGCCCCGAGAGGCCAGTTCACCTAGGGCGCTGATGATGGAGGGGGTGGTCCAGCCACTTGTTATTACCATTTATCCCCCCTTCCGGAGAGCCTGGTGGGCTCAGATTGACAGCGCTAGCACCCTAGGAGGCAGTTTTGGCACTTTCACAGTTCCCGAGGCAGTTAAAAAATGGGATAAAGTGGTCACTGAGGAAATCGATTTGGGCAATTGAGGCAAGGTTTTGGCATTTGGTCTTCACAGAGGTCTTCCAGGGTGGCATCACTATCTTCCAGTCAGTTTTCACCATGTGGGTATGCCCGGATTGATCACAGGAGGACATTTACTGCTTGACTGTCATGGATTCTGAGGACAGTTTTGGTCATTTCTATTATATTGGACATATTTTATTATTTTATTGTGCCTTGGGGATGAGCTAGTAAGGATTGATGCCTCCTAGCCCCACCATGTGCTTATTTTATCATGTCCTAGTCATCATGAGGTGGATCATTGTACTTTTACCCCTCTAGTGGGATGACGTCACCCTCTTTTGTACCATTTAGTGGGGGCGCTTTTGTTATATTGGGTGATCCATGTGATATTATGTTATGGTTCATCCTAGCCATTGATTGTATGATGAGATCTTATAATCTCAACCACTCATTTGACGTAGTATTGTAGAGTGGTATAGGGTTTTGGTCTTTATTATCCTATATAAGGAGGAGACCCCCCATTGTATAGCTCACCTTTGGAGCTCTGGAATATTGGAATAGAAGATTTTTTGTGGAGCACATCTCTCTTGCATTGTGGATTCTCTTGCATATTGAATATACAGTATCTCTTCTATGTATCATTGTGGATTTTGGTGCTTTTACTAATCTTTTGACAGGAAAGTCGAATTGGAGAGAGGAGGGCGACTTCATGAGGGTTATTGTTGGAGGGATCCACATATTCTCTCTTGGGTTGATCTTGTGACAGGGAGTATCATTATTGTATCTTCGTGACATAGTTGATGCTTTCTATTACATCTTTCTACCATTTTCATAATCATCTTGCTTGACTTGTTTCTTTGATCTTGTCTTGTAGGAGGAGGACGATTTGGCTATCTTGGAGAAGGACGTTTTGGTTGGAGCACTTAGATCTCACTCTTGAATATACACATAGGAGAATGCTATCAACTTGCAAGGTGGCCACAAGCAATTGAGGTAAGATCTACAAGGTATGTGCCTCTTCCATCCATTCTATCTTCATTGGTCATAAAACCCTAATTAATCAAAACCCCAAATTTTGGTATTTCTTAGATCTACTTAGATCTAGCCTTGCAATTGAAAAGATATTAAAAACCCACCTCTATAAGATCCACCCCTAGTTGGATCTATAGTTTGGTGGTGATTGGCTAAAAATTGACACACTTTTCAATGCAAAAAGCCTTCTTGAACCTAAATCGATTTTCCTAAGAGAAGCTTGTTGGGTTAGATCTAGCACATGGGTAGGTGAGATCCCACTTGATTTGAAATCTAGACACTTGATAACCTATACCCACATCTTTACTTTGGTGAAAACCACCTTGTGGACATCTCTCCATGTTTTGAGGGGTCAAAACCACCTTTTGATTCTCTTGGCATCTTAAAAACTCAGATCTATTAAGATCTGGCCATTGGGTTCACTTGAAATTTTGAACGTACATAGATCGGGGCACTAGCATCCCGGATCTACAATTTGGTGGCCATTGGACTTGATTTGGTCCACCAAACCCACTTTTTGGCTTTCCTTGAGCAAATCGCACCCCCTTGAAAATTTGAGTTTGTCCACTTCTAGGAGGTGGGTGTTTGAGATGCAACCCCCAAGGCGGATCGTGACAAAAAGACAGTATAAACCTAGGTTTCAAGGGATTGTGGTCCACTTAGGGTAATCACTTAAAAACCTAGATCTAGTAAGATCCAACCATTGGATCTCATCCAACCCACTTGACTTGGCTTCTAGGTGTCCCGATCTACACTTTGACATACTTCTTGACCCCATTAGCCCACTTAACAAGGCACTAGTCCATCACCAAGCAAGTCGCACTCCTTGGGATTTGTGTCAAACCCTAGATCTAGTACATGGGTACTCCTATAACCAATTCAAACTCATAGATCTAGCCTACATCTAACCTATAGTACCAACCTCACACCCAACTTCACCTTGTGGGCCTTCCTAGAACCATTTCACACTTTCCAAGAATATTTGACCCACTTGTGTAAACACATGGTACTACACCTAGTTATCATACCCCATCATGTGGCCTAAACCATACATAGGTTGAAACACTAACAATCTCTTACATCACCCTCAACCATACCTTAACTCTTAGGTCCACTTAGCCTTGCATTGGTTTCCGTAACCCATTACTTATCTACCCTTAGGAACCTTTGTTTGGATCCAATCAACTGTGATTGAGATATAGGGTCTCCCCCTTGGTCTAGTTACACCTTGACCTAAAGTGAAGAGTGCCTCGGTTGACGTGACTCCCACAATTGCATTGGGAACCGTGGCATCTCTTGGGTCACCTCTTTAGTTGCCTGTCTCCTCTACCGTCCCGGATGGGATACCTCTAGGGGCAACTATAAGTTGTGTGATAACATTTTTTGGCGCCATTGCCGGGGAAGGTAGAGGCCTACCCTGGTTCGACATATATTTTTCAAAACCTCTGCTCCCGTTCTCTTTGCCAACATTAACATTTTTGGCGCCGTTGCCGGGGAGGTAGAGGCCTGCCTTGGTTCAACACACCTTTGTGTCTCACTATCTCCCTGCTTTTCAAACGACATACATCTTGGTAGAAGAGTTTAAAAATCTACCTGGCGACTCCAATTCGTGACTCCGCTGAGGATCGGCCCCATTCCCATCTTTCAATTCTGTAATTTGTAAATCATAAATGAATTCAGACTTTTTCTTCCAAATGACAAGGTGTATGAATGAAATATATGAAAATCTATCTCGCTATAGAGGGCAGTTGGAAGAAAGTAATGAAAGTCAGTCAACACATCAATATGGGAGTGATTATAATCCTTATGACTCTCATCATTCTTTTCATTCTTCAAGTAAAAATATTAACCCAATTAATTCAAACAAAATTCAATCTCAACCAAGGCCTTACAACCAAAGCATTCGGTCAAATGACTCTAGCATTCCAGTTAGGCATCCAAAACTAATCCCTATTAGAATGGCCAAAGTTATTAGAAATCCAGCTAAGCCATCTCCTTTTGACTTTTCTGAAATTCATGGGGCACCTCATCTTATGCCAAATAATTACTCTGAATGGTTGCCTCGTTTCTATGGAAATTATTTTGAGTCAATTGAAAATCATTTACAAAGATTTTGGGATTATATGGAAGTTAGGGGTGCTGATGATGAAGATGTTTATATGCGGGCCCTGGGTGAGACATTAGGTGGAAATGCTGGATTATGGTTTGATAATTTAGCCCCAGGATCCATCACTGGATATGATATGTTTGTTGGGTTATTAAAGAATAAATGGGGTAGTAATATTGAAGAATCCTTAACAGAGACATCAAGCAATAACTGTGTTGTTGAGGATCAGTTTGATAAGGACCATGATAATAATAATGACATTTCAAATCAGTCCTTGAGTAGCCCTACTTTTGATCTTGAAGAAATTTCTGATTTTGTGTTTGTTGAGGATCATTCAAAAAAAGATTTCCTTAATCATTCTATCATTAACAATCATTCAATTCCTTATCACCTTATTGAAGAAGAAGAAAGTGGAAACATTGACCAAGACCCTTTAGTAGTATTTTCACATGATCATTGTGCAAATAATCAGGATGTTCTAAATAAATTTGTTAATTTTATCCCTGATCAATTTAATGAAAATGATCAAGTATCCTCTTGTGATTTTAATGATGAATCAATAGAAGGAGAGGATGAATTAGTGAATCACACTAAATGCTCTAATCTGTGTTCCACTTCTTATAATGAGTCTTTAATTTTTTCCATCCTTAATCAAGACAACTTAGAGTTACATAGCTATGGTCAATCTTGTCCTCAGATTGTAAATATTAAACCTGATCAAAAGATTAAAATCATTCCTACAGTAAAGAATGCTTTCTTTTGTCAAAATCCAAAGTCAAACTTGTTTATTCATTTGGGAGAATTTTCATATTTGCAATCCACTCTCCCTTCCCAACTCTTTCAATCATTTTTGGGTTGGTGCTCTAGTCAAATTTTTGCCTTGGAATTTTTCAATAGGAAGTATATGCACGATTACATAATTGGAGAAAAGGCAGTTCATTTCCCTTTTTAGTCACCTTGGAACAATAATGCTTGTTGTCAAATTATCAATCATTTTTGGTGGCTAGAAAAGGTGTTTAAAGATCAATTTCATCTTTTCTCCATTTTTGAGCATCAAGTGGGTCTAGTTTTGATTTTTCGTTTTTCAAGCCTTGATTTATCCCCACTTGGTTTTTATTTGATCATCAGTCCCAAGGAGAACCGTATTGAATATGCAAGTAAAGTGAATGAGGAAAGTAGTTTATTAAATCAAATGCCATATATTTTCCCTCCATCAATTTTAAACAAACACCTGCATAAATTTTGTGATCCTATCAGTTCTTTAATGGAGGATGTTTGCATCAGTCGGTCTTCTCCTTGGCATAATTTCATATTGCATCATTCAAACCATTCTTCAATTTTTGAACAAGTTAGGAAGATTATGCCCTCAAATTTGTTAATCTTTGGCCCAATCTTGACTTTTTCTTTTATCAAAAATCAAAGAAGAATCACCAATCTATTTGATGAATGGTTGCACTGGATTTATGATTTTACCTAGCATTTGTGTTGACTGGTTAGAGTAGGGTAGGTAGGTCTTGAATAAGCTCACTTGAGCAGTAGGATTTGTGTGATTTTTCTTTCTGTGTGCCGAGTATTGTCCCTTTTCTTTTTCTGCCTGGAGTGTTTGCTTGTTTTTCTTCTTTATTGAGTTGAGCCTTGCTCCTTCCTAAGTTGGTCTCTTCTCCTGCATGCATTTAAGAAATTGTAGTTAGCATTTCTATTTGTGGCTGC
Organism: Larix kaempferi; assembly: GCA_027924585.1. Lineage (NCBI taxonomy): Eukaryota > Viridiplantae > Streptophyta > Pinopsida > Pinales > Pinaceae > Larix > Larix kaempferi. Next base: position 9,231,105 of record BSBM01000348.1, read on the forward strand.
CTGTGCAAGTTGAGATTGCCTGATTGAAGAAGTATTCTTTTCCTCCTGCACAATAAATGAAAATGATAAATGAATAATATATGCCATGTTAGTTTATATTTATATTTTGGCGCATTTTATGCTTTAGATTAGATTTCAGTTTAGTTTTATTTTTGTCCCATACATGCTCCATGATGGTATTCTAGTGTTTGTGAGAGCGAGAACAGGTGCAAGATAACAGCCGAAAGCAAGGATGGTGCAGTGTTGGATTGAAGATTGACGCAGAGCTATTCGAGACCAGAGATTCTGAGGTTCTCAAGCGCTCTCTCCCTTAGAGCACTTGTCCCAGCTGGAGCCAGATGTTATCACACCATAGTAGCAGGGCTACTATTCTTGTACAGCAGATATCTGCACATTCCAGAGCTTCCATTATTCCAGAGCATGGCTATATATTTTGGATCACTCATGATCAGAGCAGTACATTATTCAGATTTGTATATGACCTTGTGTCAAGGCTGAGCCTTGAGAGTTCAGATTTGATGACTGATGTGACCACTTATCTCATTACAGTTTCAGTTCAGTGCCTAGAGATGTATTACAGCAGTGTTTCAGATGATATTGGATGATTATTATTATGATGATGTTGTATGATCTATGGATATGATCTCACTGACTGTGGATTATTATCTTGTTGATTTAGTCATGATCATAGCATGTGCTTGGTATATTATTCCTGATGTGGCAAATTATTTAAAATGAACTGTAAATCATAAAATGGACAATTGCTTGCACATTTAGGTCATTTAACAAAACTTGCTGGTTCTTCACCTTACATAGACATGGTCTTTCCCGACACCAGTTGTTTGCTAGTGTAGGCTCCATATTCACTTGACTCCATCCATACATGACCTTCCTGTTTGACTTTAAACCCTGACTTGTCTCATTTGACTTTCTGATACCGAGGACTTCCCCATTTTTCTACCTCTGTGTTTGGACCGCATCCCCGTTTATTCAGTGTCTAGGCTCTGAGTTGGTGACAGAACTTGCCTTTGGTGAGTTGGATTGTAGGCCTAAATCATTCTGGTCGGTTGTCCCGATGTTTGGCATTGGCTCGAACTCCCCCTAGTCACTTGAGATGTTGTTGGCTAAAACTGAAAGCTCATGTTCTACCTATGGAAACTTAATAAATTCGCCCATGGAAACAAAAAAAAGGGCAAGAGCGATGAAAAGCTAAAAATACTCCTCGAAGAGTATAAGAAGGGTCCAAAAAGCAATGGTTCTTAAAAGTTATATCTAAACAATTGCTGACCTTGTATAAATATATGAAAAACATGCCCTGGATGCAAGCTGCAACTAGTTGTGCTTCTCAGCACATCTGAAATCCGAAGGGTTATGTAGGCCAAAAAGGCTATGGAATAAAATTGAATGATCCTAATGAAACTGGATCAACTTGATGTAGACATGATGCCTAAGTTGAATAAGCACTCTCTAAACAACTTATCCATTTGTGAGGCACAGCCATCCCCCGTGTTCTTTTGTCCAGCACAGAGTTTGTAGCTTCCCCCTTCTCCCAGTTCAAAGTATTTTTGAGTTAAGTTAGACAAGTCAAACCCTTGGCCCAACCTTGCTCCTAGCCTTCATCCTTCACTAGCAGTTTGACCATGTCCAATGGGTAAGTTTGTCATTTGAACTATTGCGCAAGTAATTTTATATAACAACGGAATATGTTAACTTGATTAATGCCACTGAATGGAATTTATACTTTGAGCTTAGCGGTGAGAATGATTAGAGAAGCATTGTCTTAGTCTACTGATGTGATTTATCCTTGATTATATATTCTTGGGATCCGTGATGATGTGGACCATGTATGGATGATTATTGATGATGATTTATGGCCCCACATGTTTGATGATGATATCATATGATGGACATATGATACAGATGATGTTTTGATCCAGTTCAACAGGTTTATTACTACTTCAGATCAGCAGATTATACATTGTCCATATATGGTAGACCCTACAGCAGGCCCATTAGGGCAACCCAGGGTGTATGAGTACTCATTCCTAGTGGATTTGGGTCTTCCGGATCCATTGAGACACTTATCTTTCAGTTCCGGGCACTTCTAACAGTGATTGATGCAGTTTTACACTTGTTGACCAGATTTGGGGCTGATTTCCCAGCCTGAGCAGCAGGGGCCCCGAGAGGCCAGTTCACCTAGGGCGCTGATGATGGAGGGGGTGGTCCAGCCACTTGTTATTACCATTTATCCCCCCTTCCGGAGAGCCTGGTGGGCTCAAATTGACAGCGCTAGCACCCTAGGAGGCAGTTTTGGCACTTTCACAATTCCCGAGGCAGTTAAAAAATGGGATAAAGTGGTCACTGAGGAAATCGATTTGGGCAATTGAGGCAAGGTTTTGGCATTTGGTCTTCACAGAGGTCTTCCAGGGTGGCATCACTATCTTCCAGTCAGTTTTCACCATGTGGGTATGCCCGGATTGATCACAGGAGGACATTTACTGCTTGACTGTCATGGATTTTGAGGACAGTTTTGGTCATTTCTATTATATTGGACATATTTTATTATTTTATTGTGCCTTGGGGATGAGCTAGTAAGGATTGATGCCTCCTAGCCCCACCATGTGCTTATTTTATCATGTCCTAGTCATCATGAGGTGGATCATTGTACTTTTACCCCTCTAGTGGGATGACGTCACCCTCTTTTGTACCATTTAGTGGGGGCGCTTTTGTTATATTGGGTGATCCATGTGATATTATGTTATGGTTCATCCTAGCCATTGATTGTATGATGAGATCTTATAATCTCAACCACTCATTTGATGTAGTATTGTAGAGTGGTATAGGGTTTTGGTCTTTATTATCCTATATAAGGAGGAGACCCCCCATTGTATAGCTCACCTTTGGAGCTCTGGAATATTGGAATAGAAGATTTTTTGTGGAGCACATCTCTCTTGCATTGTGGATTCTCTTGCATATTGAATATACAGTATCTCTTCTATGTATCATTGTGGATTTTGGTGCTTTTACTAATCTTTTGACAGGAAAGTCGAATTGGAGAGAGGAGGGCGACTTCATGAGGGTTATTGTTGGAGGGATCCACATATTCTCTCTTGGGTTGATCTTGTGACAGGGAGTATCATTATTGTATCTTCGTGACATAGTTGATGCTTTCTATTACATCTTTCTACCATTTTCATAATCATCTTGCTTGACTTGTTTCTTTGATCTTGTCTTGTAGGAGGAGGACGATTTGGCTATCTTGGAGAAGGACGTTTTGGTTGGAGCACTTAGATCTCACTCTTGAATATACACATAGGAGAATGCTATCAACTTGCAAGGTGGCCACAAGCAATTGAGGTAAGATCTACAAGGTATGTGCCTCTTCCATCCATTCTATCTTCATTGGTCATAAAACCCTAATTAATCAAAACCCCAAATTTTGGTATTTCTTAGATCTACTTAGATCTAGCCTTGCAATTGAAAAGATATTAAAAACCCACCTCTATAAGATCCACCCCTAGTTGGATCTATAGTTTGGTGGTGATTGGCTAAAAATTGACACACTTTTCAATGCAAAAAGCCTTCTTGAACCTAAATCGATTTTCCTAAGAGAAGCTTGTTGGGTTAGATCTAGCACATGGGTAGGTGAGATCCCACTTGATTTGAAATCTAGACACTTGATAACCTATACCCACATCTTTACTTTGGTGAAAACCACCTTGTGGACATCTCTCCATGTTTTGAGGGGTCAAAACCACCTTTTGATTCTCTTGGCATCTTAAAAACTCAGATCTATTAAGATCTGGCCATTGGGTTCACTTGAAATTTTGAACGTACATAGATCGGGGCACTAGCATCCCGGATCTACAATTTGGTGGCCATTGGACTTGATTTGGTCCACCAAACCCACTTTTTGGCTTTCCTTGAGCAAATCGCACCCCCTTGAAAATTTGAGTTTGTCCACTTCTAGGAGGTGGGTGTTTGAGATTTTTGTGGATTTGGAATCCCCATGCCTTGAAACCTAGGTTTATACTGTCTTTTTGTCACGATCCGCCTTGGGGGTTGCATTCCTTGTTTCAAGGGATTGTGGTCCACTTAGGGTAATCACTTAAAAACCAAGATCTAGTAAGATCCAACCATTGGATCTCATCCAACCCACTTGACTTGGCTTCTAGGTGTCCCGATCTACACTTTGACATACTTCTTGACCCCATTAGCCCACTTAACAAGGCACTAGTCCATCACCAAGCAAGTCGCACTCCTTGGGATTTGTGTCAAACCCTAGATCTAGTACATGGGTACTCCTATAACCAACTCAAACTCATAGATCTAGCCTACATCTAACCTATAGTACCAACCTCACACCCAACTTCACCTTGTGGGCCTTCCTAGAACCATTTCACACTTTCCAAGAATATTTGACCCACTTGTGTAAACACATGGTACTACACCTAGTTATCATACCCCATCATGTGGCCTAAACCATACATAGGTTGAAACACTAACAATCTCTTACATCACCCTCAACCATACCTTAACTCTTAGGTCCACTTAGCCTTGCATTGGTTTCCGTAACCCATTACTTATCTACCCTTAGGAACCTTTGTTTGGATCCAATCAACTGTGATTGGGATATAGGGTCTCCCCCTTGGTCTAGTTACACCTTGACCTAAAGTGAAGAGTGCCTCGGTTGACGTGACTCCCACATTGCATTGGGAACCGTGGCATCTCTTGGGTCACCTCTTTAGTTGCCTGACTCCTCTACCGTCCCGGATGGGATACCACTAGGGGCAACTACAAGTTGTGTGATAACATGTATGTCCCCTCTGATATATCTGCTAGTGGCAATTTGAACAAAATGCCTCCTCTGGAGGTAGTTGATCTCCTGATCTTAATGAAAAAAAAAAAGAGTATTGTGCAGTCCTCGGCCACACAGTCTGCAGTGTGGAAGCTGCTCCCGACATAGAATGTGATAACATCTACTTCATGGGACATGCCCGCAAGCTCACGCTTGCTGGGCATATGTCTTCTTCTTCTCATGCTCACTTGCTTTCTTTTCTTTGTCATTTGTTTCTTTGCCATTCGTCCAAGTCATCTCCATTGTCATCTTGCCATTTAACCTTTGTCCACCTCAAGGGTATTAGGGCCATCTCCAAATGACCACAGAATGGGTCATTTGGCTCATTAGGTGGTCCAGTCATCGTCATGCTTGTCATGTGTTCTCCATGCCATCATTGCACACTTCACCTTTGTCATTAATGTTGTCATCAATGACAATCATATTGATCAATCTCCCCCTTTGTCATTGATGGCAACCAACTTCTTCTTCTCCCCCTTTGACATTAATGACAAAGGGTTTATCAACTATTAAAGGCTTCACAATGCCCCCCAAAAAAATTGTATCTTGAATGCTTACATAAGATCATTTTCTGAGTTTGATCTTCAAGCTTCTGTTAAGTGCTCCCCCTATCAAAATGACACTCAAACTGAATAGGATTTTCTTCAATGTAGTTGTTTCAAGTTTTCCAAACTCCCCCTGAGCTTATGCCACTCTTGATCAAATTTCACAAGGAACTTATACACTAGCTGTAAAGAGATTGCTGAAATGCATCATTACTTCTTCATCATCCCCAGATTCTTGTCAATCATGTCTAAGTATAGTAAATTCATAAAAGGTAAGCATGTATCATATACTTCAAATTTGTACACTAACTTGTCATCTTACTGCTCATGGAGGTCTGCTCATTTTCAAGTTTCTCACACCCCCTAACAATCTGAGTTAGTGTTTACATCCTTCTTCATGGTTGCTCAGCATGTAGCAAGACATGATCCATACTCCCCCTTACAATCAGCCTTCCTTGTCACAAACTGATCCTGTGGCTGCGACAACTGCCTATCCCATATGACACTCAAGCACGACAGAAATTAATTTTGGAGGGAGATAACTCCCAACTTCTGCCTAAGATATTCAAATGTATCTTTAGGTAAGGGTTTGGTAAAAATGTCAGCCACTTGTTCCTTTGTACTTACATATTCTAGTTTCACTTTTTGTTCACTGACTTGTTCTCGAAGAAAATGGTACTTGATTGGGATATGCTTAGTCTTTGAGTGCATAACTGGATTTTTGGAGATACTTATAGCACTGGTATTGTCACAGTAGATTGGTGTAGGCTGATTGCTATTAACATGAATACCTTCCAAAGATTGTCTTATCCATAAAAACTGAGTGCAGCACTCAGCTGCAGCAATATATTCAGCCTTAGTAGTAGACAATGATATAGATGATTGCTTTCTGCTTGACCATGCCACCAAGCAATTTCCTAAAAAGAAGGCATTGCCACTGGTTCTTTTTCGATCATCTAGACTGCCTACCCAGTCTGCATCTGTGTAGGCTGAAAGATCAAATTTTTGGTTCTTGGGATACCAGAGCCCAAATTCAGAGGTACCCTTGAGATACCTGAAAATTCTTTTGACAGCTGTTACATGAGAATCTTTTGGACATGATTGAAACCTGGCCACCATTCCAATAGCTTGCATGATGTCTGGCTTAGAGGCAGTTAAATACAGCAGGCTACCATTCATCGATTTGTAAAAAGTGGCATCAACTAGTGGAAATTGATCATCTTTGCTGAGTTTGCAATTTGTTGTCATGGATGTACCTACAGGAGCACAATCAACCATCCCAAACCTTTTAAGCATCCCCTTTAGATACTTAGGCTGAGATATAAAAATACCTTTGAGTGTTTGAGAGATCTATAAACCAAGGAAAAAAGACAATTCCCCAATCATAGACATCTCGACTTCTAGTGCCATTAAATTAGCAAACTCATGGCTTAACTTACCGTCATTACAACCAAAGATGATATCGTCAACATAGACTATAGTAATTAGAAGCCCATTCTTCTCAGTTTTGAAATAGATATTGCTATTTGCAGTACATCTTTTGAAGCCTTGTTGGGAAAGATACTTGTCTAATCGTTCATACCAAGCCCTTGGGGCTTGTTTTAACCCATAAAGAGCCTTTTTTAGTCTCCAAACATAGTCCTCCCTTCCAGGCAGCTTGAAGCCATCAGGTTGTTCAGTGTATACTTTTTCATGTAAATCTCCGTTCAAGAAAGCGGATTTTACATCCATTTGATATACCTTGAAATTTTTGAAGCATGAGTAAGCAAGGAACATTCTAATTGCCTCCATTCGAGCAACAGGAGCAAAAGTTTCATCAAATTCTATTCCTTCAACCTCTGCATAGCCTTTGTAGACAAGTCTAGCCTTATTCCTTACTATTTCTCCTTCTTCATTCATTTTATTTCTAAAAATCCATTTAGTGCCTATGACATTCTGTCTGTTGGGCATGAGACTAAATCCCAAGTACCACTTTTTTCAATTTGTTCAAGTTCCTCCTGCATGGCTTTATTCCACTGTAAATCTTCATATGCCTCACTGAAATTTTTTGGTTCAATTTTGGACAGCAGCGCCATGTCCCTTCTTGCTGTTTGTCTTACTTGAATTTTTTCATCTAGATTTCCAATGATCAAATCTTCTAGATGATCTCTTCTTACAAATTTCATGGAAGGCTTCGTATTTTTCGAGGAGAGTTGTTCATCCTTAGGTTGTTCAGGTTTATCAGTCCGTTCCTTTGTCATCTTATTTGACATTTCTTCATCATCAGAAGAATCACCATCATTGTCCTTGGGTTCGGATTCTGGCAATTTTGTGCTAGATCTTCATCAAAAACTATGTCTATACTTTCAACCATTCGTTTCAATCTTCTGTTGTAGCATTTGTATGCTTTCTTGTCAGTTGAGTAACCCAAGAATATACGTTCATCAATCCTCGAATTGAATTTTCCAAGGCTGTCATCAATAATCTTTATGTAACATTTGCTTCCAAATTTTTTGAAGTAATTCATTGTAGCTTTTCTTCCTGTCGACAACTCATAAGGTGTTTTGTCATTGTTGACTCTCAGTTGTGCTCTGTTAATGATATATACCGCTGTGCTTATTGCTTCTCGCCAAAACGTCTCTGGCAGATTTGCTTCCAACAACATTGTTCTTGCAGCTTCTTGAATAGTTCGGTTCTTTCTTTCTACTACCCCGTTTTGTTGAGGAGTTCTAGCTGCAGAGTACTGCCTTTTGATTCCATTTATATCACATAAATTTTTGAAATCTCCTGAGGTGAATTCACCTCCATTATCCGAGCGTAAGCACTTAATTTTTTGTCCACATTCATTTTCTGCTTTAGCTTTGAACAGCTTGAATTTCCCAAAAGCTTCGGACTTATTTCTTAAGAAGGTGACCCATGTCATGCGCGAGAAATCATCAATAAAAAGCATGAAGTACAGCTCACCTTGAAGAGTTTGGACTCTTGTTGGTCCACATAAGTCTGTGTGGACTACCTCCAAGGGATGTTATGTCGATTGATAAGCTTTTTCCTTGAAGTTCGTTCTCATTTGCTTTCCATGTTGGCATGACCCACACAGCTTGTTTGTAGGTTTGGTAATTTTTGGCATCCCTCTGACTGCATCTAGCTGACTAATTTTTACAATATTATCAAAATTGAGATGTGCTAATCTCTTGTGCCATAGCCAGTTGCTGTCATGTTGACTAACAAAGCACCTTTCTCCCTCTATTTCTTCTAATACATAAACACTTCATGCTGATCTGATCCCTCTTCCTATAACCTGTCTACACCCATTTCTTCTTATTTCATAATGGTGGGCAAAAAAGGTGATATTGTGATTAGCATCACATAATTGTCCAACACTTATCAGATCATGTTTTAGTCCCTCAACATAAAGAACATTTTGTGCCTTTGCATTTTCTGCGAAGGCCACAGTTCCTTTTCCTAAGATTTTGGCAGTTCCATTATCTCCAAATGCTACTTCATCACTTCTTTCCCTTTTTAATGTAAGAAACTTGCCTTTGTCTCCGGTCATGTGCTTAGTGCACCCACTATCAAAATACCATATTTTTGCATTTTTCTGAGCATAGAGAGCTATCCCACAAATGTCACTTGTGGACCTGTTATCACATATATAGTAGCCGGGCTACCATACATTATTTTCTTGATTCCAGTACACTATTCAGCCAGTTCCCTTACATCGAGATGCTGAGATGAGCATCTATTTGGATCACTATCAGATTTGGACAGCAGTTTTATTCCCCATGCCATGACTGAGTCTCAGGACACTCAGAGAGATGACCGATGTAGCCACTATGACATTGGTACAAAGCAATCAGTAGTGCCCAGAGTTACAGTAGCAGTTTCAGAGGATAGATGATGGTTCAGATGATGAGCATTCAGGTATATGACTCAGCAAGTATATCATAGTGTTGTGGTTATATTGCTTTTATACTTATTCTTATAGCATGTCTTAGCACTTAGTGTCATGATCTGGCGATCATATAGATATGTGGACCTGTTTGATCTTATTATATATATTATATTGTCTCTACTCAGACTTAGAAGTTCACTATTCATATTCATTGGTTTTATCCTCCTTAGGGAGAATAGAGGTGATCATTCCACCATACCTTGGCTTGCTAGTGTTGGCTCCATTATTCATTGTCTTCATCCATCCATTACCTACCTTTTAGTTTATCACCCTGACTTACTACTTGACTAGTGGCATGGAGGACTTTTCCCCACTATAGCCTCTATATTGGATGAGCTTCCCTGTTTATTGTGTCTCGGCTCTAAGTTGGTGACAAAACTTACCTATGGTGAGTTGGATTTCCTTATGAACTCCCCTTAGTCACTAAAGTTGTGTTGGCTAAACCTGAAACTTTTAGTGCTGCCATGAATACAAAATCTGGAAAAATGAAATGCTATATCTTGTATGAAAAGCCCGTTCATGCAATGTGTTTCTAAACACACATGAATGAAAGGCAAGCCAAATGAAAATGGCTATGAAAATAAAATGTTATATCTTTTGTGAAATAAATACCTAGGTAAACAAGTTGTCTGTGACACACCTAGAAGTGCTCAGGTAAACAAGTGCCTTAAAAACACACCTGCAGCAGAAAGCCTAAAATAAATGTAAATCTATGCAATGTGTTTATAAACACACATAGATCAAAGGCTATGGAAACTTCAGGCCCAAAAAGCAATGGAACTAAAATGCTATATCTAAATAATTGCTGGCCTCATTTGTATTATGGATTGTGCGCATCTGTTAAAGGTGAATAAACCCTCTTTGAACAACTCATCCATTTGTGAGACACCGCCATTCCCTGTGTTGTTGCTCATTCAGTGTATACTATGGTGTGTATTCCCTTTCCCATATCCAAAGTGTCACAACGTTAAGTCAGTCAAGTCATCCTTTAACCTAGCCAGTTATTTTAGCCTTCACCATTCACTAGCAAATTGATCACAACTATGAAGGGAGTATGATCCTGAGAGTCTAGTCTGAGTTAAATAATAATTAATGACATTATATAGTTGGATTTAGATCGCCAGAAATGATTACGTTGTGTTATAATTGTTATTTGAATAAGTTGTAGAGCATGCATTAACCTTTGACACTTTGCAGCAGCTTCTGATGATAGTCTGAGACTCTGAGTTATATTTGGTCATGTTGACTTGGTCAAACCTAGTTTGACCAAGGTCAACCACAGGACATGAGATGGTTGGACCTTGTGATGATACAGATAGATGATATATGGTCCATGTACATGTACATGACGATTCTATGCATCAGATACAGGTTTATGATGATGATTCATGGTTTTCAGCATTTATTGATCATTTACAGATTATTATTATTTGACCTGTTCCGGTATATTGGACATATTATATGATCATGCAGAGATTCATATGGCGTATGAGTACACATCTTGGATGGATTTGGACCTTCTGAGTCCAATGAGACAATTTGTTTTCAGTTCCGGGCACTTACAGTGATGATTGAGCCTCAGTAGGCTATCCCAATGCAGTTTTGGTCTGTCGGAGACCCTGTCAGAGTAGAGAAGATTTTTATCTAGTTGACCTAGGGCGCTGTGCTTGGAGGGGGTGGTCCAGCCACTTGTTTTTACCATATTACCCCCCTCCCGGACATACTAGTGCCCTCACATTGACAGCGTAGGCACTCTAGGAGGTACTTTGGGGTAGTTACACGCTTCCCGAGGCAGTTTGGGATTGGTAGAAATGGCTATTGAGGAATTTGATTTGGGCTACTGAGGAAAGGTTTTGGCATGGGATGATTAGCGATGATGGGTGGATGTCTTCCACACCTCCTCCAGCAATTTCAGCTTCATCGGGACCTGTTATCACACTATAGTAGCAGGGCTACTATCCTTGCTCAGCAAATATCTACACATTCCAGAGCTTCCATTATTGCAGAGCATGGCTATATATTTTGGATCACTCATGATCAGAGCAGTATATTATTCAGATTT